>OZ038001.1:11911189-12131189 GCA_964035705.1 Porites rus | reverse complement strand
TGGGTAACAATTTTAACAAACATAACAAAGGTTTTACTTTTGGAGACATTATCAGTTGGCTGGTGAAAGAGGAGGATATCAGGAAGCCAAACTCAAGAACACAATCAAACAAAGTGAAGTGCCCCACTACATGTTCATACTGTTAAAAACCTTGAACCTAGATTTGTAGTCTGGTATGTACTTTATTAGTAAATCTGATTACAATGGCTGGATAGTGGAAGAGAGAAGAGAAACCGCAGTGAATGTTTTTTGTGTTCTTACAGTTCTTATAGTGAAACCTAGCGAAATAAAGCGAGAGGAATAACAGAAATTAATAGTCGATCATTCAAGGAAAAATAAAGATAAATATCAAAATGTTCCTTTAACGCTAACACTGATATGAGATGCCCGGCTGATCACATGTTGATAAGCCGTCGTTCATTTCTGTTTACGCTTAAACACGTACACATTCGAATGAAAGAACTGTTCTGCTTCGAACGCGCATCTTCTCTTGTTCATAGCAAAAAATATAAGAAAAATTACAAAACTATAAACGAGAATTGAATAAAGTATGAAATAATCTACCTTTAGTTTAAATGGGAACCTTAGATATTCAGAATCCACCTTAAAAATGGCCAAAATGTGAGGATGTTTAGAAAATCCTTTTGCAAACGATACTAATTTACTGTAATTTAGCAGAGACGCTTCGTTCGTACGTGGTCTTTTGTTCATAGCAAAAAATATAAGAAAAATTACAAAACTGTAAACGAGAACTGAATAAAGTATGAAATAATCTGCCTTTACGTTAAATGGGAACCTTAAATATTCAGAATCCACCTTAAAAATCGCCAAAATGCAAGGATGTTTTGAAAATCCTTTTGTAAACGATACTAGTTTAGATCCCAGACCTCTCCCGTCTCTGCACATGCGCACACGTTATTCAGCTCTTTCTAGTCGCCATAGTCGCCATGGACACAATCTCGTTCCCAGAGGCCGCGATCCTTTTGGTCAGCGACGATTTTTCCAGCGCATGACAAATGGGACCCCTGGGGACGAGGTTGCCATGGACAGGGCTGAATAACATACTACGCATGTCCGTGACATCACTTGTTTACTTGTCTAGCCCGTGCGCGAAACACTCGGGCAAAGTGGAATTCTTGCATCTGAGGCCATTTTATCTTCGACCATCTAAACTCATATTTGTGAATGCCAACGAAGGAGAAGTTCTACGAATACGTTAGAAATGCAACTCATGGAAAGAAATGTTACGTAATCCAGGGATCAAGGAAAATGTTTTTGACCGTCCCGGCGAAGGTTTTTCATTGTTTTGATGCAGATCGTCAGTAAGTTTGCAGAAAGATGACTGAGAAATTAAAAAAGAGCAATGCTGGAGTTTGGGCGACTTTTCTTCGATGGTACGTAAACGATTTACCTAAACACTACTTTATTCTGGTTAAGGAGGAGCAAATCTTTGAAATGTAGGCCGAGCGATAGCAGTTGTTGACCGTTCCTTGGTGGCAAGAAAGCCGGCTTTGAGCGCGATGATACCATCAGACACAAGAAGTCATGAAAGTCATAAACTTAGTTACAAATCTTAGCTAGTGCGATGAAAGAAGCTTTTTCGTACCTCTAGCCGGCTTAGAGGCGCTGGTCGAGCTGTAGAATCAGTATTTATTCAGTTAAGTTTGTTTAAAATTTAATTTGCACCTTTAAGCTTATTAATGAATAAACTTTTAAAGTTTAAAGCTGTTGAAGTTTAGAGAAACAATCACAAGTTGGCTCAGCTCTATGTGAGTTTTCGTATTAACTATAGGTTTTCCATTTATGACAGTATTGAATGAAGCAGAAGAATCAAGGAATGAAGATCTAGACCTCGAAGAGAAAAATAAATGAAAGTTCTTCTCCCTGTAATGAAGCTTTTTAGAGAACTTCAAGTCATTGATACTATTGATACTTTTACCAGCAAGCATCGACTGTATTACTTACGCATTTTACTCTTTTCAACATTAATTTTGCCTGTTGTCATATACAAAAATTTATAATAGCTCTTTTGAGCTGAGCTAAGAATGAGTCATAAAGGGAAACAAGTTTGGAAGAAAGAACTTGATTGAATTCGAAACCTCAGTGATTGTTTTGTGTTCTTACAGTTTTTATAATGAAACCAAACGAGATATAACAAGAGAAATAACTAAAAGACCATCATTCAAGGAAAAACGAAGATCAATAAAATGTACCTTTTAATGCTGACACTGATATGATGTCCGGACGATTTCTTAGAACTGATAACATATTGACAGTCTGTACTTTCATTTCTGTTTACGCTTGAGAATGTACACATTCGAATGAACTGTTTTCGGCTTCGTCCGTGCATCTTCTTTTGTTCATGGCAAAAAACGGAAGAAAAATTGCGAAGGTGGAAACGAGAATTCAATAAAGTATGAGATAATCTACCTTTAGTTTAAATGGGAGCCTTGAATATTCGGAAACCACCTTAAAAATCAGGAAAATGTGAGGATGTTTTGAAAATCCTTTTGCAAACGATACTATTTATAGCCGGGACGCTTCTTTCGTGCGTCTTCTTTTGTTCATAGAAGAAAGTAGAAGAAAAATTACAAAGGTAGAAACGAGAATTAAATAAAGTATGAAATAATCTACCTTTAGTTTTAATGGGAGTCTTGAATATTCAGAATCCACCTTAATAATCGCCAAAATGTGAGGATGTTTTGAAAATCCCTTTGAAAAGGATATTAGGTTACATCCCAGACCTCTCCCGTCTCTGCACATGCGCAGACGTTGTTCAGCTCTGTCGTCGCCATGCTTTTTCTAACCTCGTTCTCAGGACCTTCGCCTGCTCAAAAGTAGGAGGGAACCCTGGTAACGAGGGTATGCTGCGTGCAGTAAACGCGCAGTAAACATGCACTAGAAAATGAAAAGAAAATGTATTTGATGTTCTTTTCGATGCGGTGACATTACACCACAACATTTCGATGCGTGGCGGTTATCTTTGGATTTTTATATTATTTTCGTTTTCTTGTTATTCCTCAAAACAGGCCGCAAAAGAAAGATGACGATCTTTTGGAGTGGTGAAAAGGCCAGAAAAAAAACACTGGAAACAAAAAGCCAAAAAGTGCCAAAAATACAGAATAACCATTTTAAATATATAGTAACAAGAACAAAAAATACAATTTCCTGGATCCAAATCAAGAAAATTTATTTATATTACTGAGAATTCTTTTAAAATGAAACGAAATTTTAGAAGAAAAAAAAAAGACGTGGCCACGCGGGCCCCTCGGTCAACCCCTAAATCCCTAAATCTTTATCAAATTTGATATGGGATCGAAGAAAGTATACCGTTTGTCTTCCACTAAAACTACAATCAGACTTTCGATTAGACTACTTCTTCTCGTTTCTAAGCTAAAGAGTCAAAATTAATAGTCATTTCAGCGCAACGCGCCTAGAGCTCATGAACTACTGTTGACTCATAGAAAATGTGAAATTGTCGTCTAAGTAGTAAATAGACAATGACAAATTGTCGTTTTATTTTGTCAAACGGACTGAAATTCAAAACAATACTTCTTAGTGCAAGTGTTCTTCTGTCGTTTTCCAGCTGCAGAAAGCAAAAACACAGTGGTTTATAACCTTCCTTACGAATTCATGCCCAGGGAGTAATCCCTATAACACGGAGGCGCTCCGCTCGAAAGGCGTACCCGTGATTTCAGGAGTTGAAAGGTATATTAAATCCGTTCAAGCATAAAACGTTAATTACTGCAAGAAACTTCACAGGACAATAAATCATATATTGAAGGTCAAAAACAAAGATCTCTTCAGCAGCCGGTACTACTCCCTAGGTCACCCGGCCTACGTGTTTCGGGTCAAGTGGTACGAGCGAGTTTTTTTCGTCTCGATACATCACTGAGAAGGCCTAGTAAAGCGACATACAGGGATGAGGCAACTGCTGTTGTCTGAATAGAGCTTCTAGTTTTGATTGGTGCACAACATATGACTAGCGTTCATCTAGAACAAACAATAAATAAACGAATACATCTTAGGAAAACAGGAAAAGGGGAAAAAAAAGTGCCGCGCGCGCCGCTCGTTGTCTCCGATTTGAGATCTTCAGAAAGAGGAGGTTTTTATCATTACACTTCAATCCGCTCTCACACGTTATCTATATGCAAGTTCATGACGTATTCCGTAACTACCTTGCAAGAATACGGGCATCTGACAACAATTTCTTGTTTTATCTGAGACATATATACCAATTAGAAAATAAGACACCGAGCAATATAAAAAAATTGGAAACCTTTCTTTTCCTCGCTCAGTCTTGTCTACTAACTCCAAAAACATAAATTAGTAATATCTGCACTTACCATGAATATTTATATTACTTTCACCACAGAAAGCAAAAATTGTAAAAATTAATTATAGATTATACTAAGTACAGTAATATATGGAAGTAGCACTGCTGTAGTCTAGTTTAATATTTGTAAGTATTGCCATGTAAGTGTGTTGATTCGCTATTAATTTTTCTTTTTATTCATTTATTTATTCCTTGTAATTCTTTTCTCTTTTGTGTGTGTTTTGCTTGCAATAAAAAAACAGTTCATGACGTATTCCGTAACTACTTTGCAAGAATGCGGGCATTTGACGGTACCAGGAGTCTTCTAACAGTGGAAAACCGCTCCCAGCTCACTTTTATATTTTTCGATTGAAGTGACAAAAATTGTTGTTCCATCTCTTACGAAAAATGGGGTAAGACGGACAATTTATTGGTGTCTCAAAACTTGGCTCACAGTTATTTCATCCCTTGTTTCAGTTCTTATCTGTTAGTCACTTCTAGTGATACGTCCGCAGTCTTAGGTACCCCAAGCTCACGGGTGAGAATAGTTGTTTCATAAAAGAAATATTATAAGCTGTCAACGGCAGAACCAAAACTCGCTGAAATCGCCCTGAAATGGCCAAAACTGCTAAGAAAACACCATATTCTGATGTATTTTTAATTACTATTTTTGACCCTTAAATAACGATCGCTTAAATCTCCGTACAAACCCTCATAATATTTCTGCTATGCAACAACGATTCTCACTCGTGAGCTTGAGGTACCTGTGGTCATTACTGTATGTGTTTTTCTGTGAGATTCCTACAGTTGTGTGATGTCCGAAGTCGCGCGCGTGTATCAGGATTTGAGTACGGGCCATGATTAGCCTAAAAAACAGCCATTGTGGATTTGCTACTCATGATGACAGTAAATTCAAAAAGCACCTACAGTAATTTGTTGTGTTTCTTGGGGTCAAGAACAAGGATCTCGGCGCTGCTTCGCATTTTAAGGTATACTGCTAAATTACGTCATTTCTCGCGCGTCTCGCGCTTCTCCAGTACTGGTAAGTCTGTGCTCCCCACTTAGCCTTTGGGAAGCCAGTTTACATTTTTTGTTTGTTTCTGTTTTGGGTTGTTGATCCTCTTTGTCGATTTTGTGATTTTGTTATATTTAATTCTGATCTGTCACAGTTACTGTTTTAGGCTTTTTGTGTCTTTCCCTTTTGGGTGATGTATTAATTCCGTTTCGGGAATTGTGTTCCTGTTTCCTGGTTGTGTATTTTTCCTGTTTTCGCTGTTAGCTTACCGTTTTGGCTCGTGTGTTTCGGTTTTAGGTTTGAGGCTTTCTGTTTTTCTGTTTTGTTTCTATCGGCCACAGTATAAATTAAATCGTTATTCAGTGGCATCTAAACTGCAAACCACTGAAGACAACTCTACGAGACAGAGAATTTCCGGAGCAGATTTTACTGAAATCGTTTAACAGGTAGAAAAGATGCTCGTTCAATTTGGAATTTTCCGACCCTAAGAAAATATATTTTTTTACAATTTTTTTTGGTCACGTTCCGCTGTACGTAGTTTCCTTAGTTTCCTATCTTCTCCGGCTTTTTGTCCCTGGAAATAACTTTTAATTTAGCCAAGGCTGCGACAGCGAAACAAAGTATGTTTGTTCGATAATTTGTTGGGACAGATGTCCCGGACTCGACATTTAGCTCTGACAGGCGTTTCAAGTTAAACTTTAAAAGTTTTTTTAAATCACCTTTCCTTGTTACTTCTTACACCGTAGGTGTTGGAGTTTCTAATGTTTTGTGTAAGTGACGATTTCATTGGATATCTTCAAATATTTTTCAGTACTGATACATAAACTTGTCCCTCTTTCAGGAAGAGGAAAATAATAAATATCCAATCAGGGGTACGAAAATTCATCCAGTTGCAAGGTTCCTGACCTTACTGCGGTTTCTTTGGTCTCCTTTCATCAAGAATTGGTAAGTTTTTGAAAAATAGAAATTTATTTGATTGATTGATATCGCATTTCTCCTTCCTGTAACGGGCGTTCCCACCACGACTATGTAGATTCTGGCCATGGCCGGGTGCATAAATTTGGGGGCAGGGCAGCCAACCTCTGTTGATTATCTGAAGACACTTTAACTAATTTGAATTGTACCTCATTTCAGGGAGAGCTGAATTATTTCAAGCGGATCATTGTGTCCAAGGTTCGAGACGTACGAGCTGTTTCCCTTCATCATCTGTGACTGGTACGTTTTAAATAAACATACCTTTAGCCGTGTACAGTATCAATGCATGGTTAGGTCCCTTCAGCATAGAGGCAACCGAGGCAGTTGCCGTGGATATAATTTTGAAGTTTCTTGTTTATCTTGCAAAACATATTTCGCTAAGACGATATATTCTAAAGAAAACAAATTTAGATTTCTTTTTGATATTTCCTCGGAAAGGATATTTGTCTGGCTGGGGACTATGTGTATGGTCTAAGTACTCATATTCATGCAGCTTAAAGCAGTTTATAGAAAGATCGGTCCATGTCATATATCCCTTACAACAAAAGTGGTATACAGGTATAGATAATACGTATTGGTCTCTACGACAGTGAAATCTAGGGAAGATCTCATACTATTGTTCATAAAATTAAGTTTGTCTCTAGCAAGATAATACACATTAAAGCTACCTGTCATCTGAATGTGATTCTGAAACTCGTTTCAGATAGAACGGAGAGCAGGAGCCAGAATCTTAAGCTGATCTTTGAGAGCTTTTTTGTGTCTATATTGTACAAATTGGCGTTAGTTTATATTTCATTTCATAGCAGTTATTTTGTTTGTTTTGTAATGTCACCTTTTAAGACTACAGCCCTTCCTGTGTGTATTTGCAAACGACGGTTAGCTCGCTGAAGGTCATTAATTATGTACCCTGATTCTCAAACGATATGAGCTTGCTTGCTCTTCCTCCACCCTCCCCCTCCCCCTCCCTCACTTCCCCCGAATCGTTTATATTTTTCTGGAATGTTTATCAATGTATGTGCTTCAGGTTACCTGTACAACATAATTGTAGCCATTTATTAATATTTCTGAGAACATGTCTCCAATCATCAGGCAATGCGTTAATAGCAAACTGCTAAACGTTATCTGTAGAAATTGAAAATAGGCTACAAGAAAATCGAATTCGAAGATGACCTGCACCAGAGATTTTTTTTTTTTTCATTAATTCTATTTGGGCCCATTTCTATACCAGCGCCAACAGTCAAATTGAGAAGAAGTTTCATGCTTTTTAGTTTTACTCTTGGTTCAATGTACAGTCATTATGCAGTTAAATCAGGCTCTGCATATAATTTGGTAAGCGGACACATCGTATCTTGTAACCTGTTTTTTATAAGATTGCACATTAAAGCCATGTCCAGGCGATCAATCCGTTATTAGGTCTGTAAACGCATATGCGTGTTCACAGCTGCCCATATGCGAAGAATATTTATCATTTATCGGTTGACTGTTTAATTCTAATCATCTAATCACGCGTGGACGAGCAAACCTGGACTAATTTCATTTTATAATCCGAGTTCCGATCTTCCACTCCTTCCCCTACTCGCCCTTAGGAAGAACTGATACTTAAACTATTCATTTAGAAGCAAAAATTGTCTATTCAAGTTTTTGCTGAACAATTCATCTTTTGTTATCTTCAGATTGATTCTCCGAAGCCGAGAAAAAGGAAAAGAAAAGGGGGATTTTGCCAACAACCGATTGTAAGTTCCTGACTTTTTAAAAAATATTTTATCTAAAAGTTGCGTTGGAGCTGGTTCTGTTAAAACGGTTACCACATTCTCTCAAAGTGATCTTCTCTCTGTTAAAGAAACTGACGATGATGAAATGATGAAACTGATCCTGAAATATAATTAAAAACAGTTTTTCTCAAAATTTTGCCGAAATGGAAAGTAATATAATGCTCGAACATTTCGTATACACAAAAAAATTGCAATCAATTAATTTGCAACTTCAACACTAGTGACTGCCACTAATGGTTTGTCAGGAAAACTTTGCACAGTAGTGTATATACTAGGATAAGAAACATAAGATATTTTTCATGTTACAGTTACATTTAAAACATGAAACATATTTGTACAGCAATGCATTATAGGCTAGAAGTAGGTCTACGCACTCTAGTTATTAGCGGAGCTCCACGCGCCAGCGAAGCCACATACCTAAGAAAATTTGGTAATCTATCCACCCCGTATTTTTTTTGTAATCATGTGACCGTACGCCAGTCCGTCCACACCACAAGAAAACCAATGTGTAATGTCAAACTTTCTACCTAGTGTGGGAGCCTGTAACCTGTGTTTCACTTGATAATAGACATACATAATATGTAGATTTAGCCAGGGCTAAAAGCGAAGCTCCTGTTAATAAATTTATTATTCAAATCAAACAATAAACTTGTAATCCAAAAACTAGTTAACTTTAGGGCAGATCCATGTGACTTTTGAGATAAAAGCTAACTGATTTTAGAGAAAAAATAATTTGCAAACTGTCCAAAAGTAAAGCACATCGAGTTGATAGTCTTTTTGTACACCCAAAAAATGGCAATCATGCCCCTTTGATCTCTGTAGATGAAGTTTGGAAAACAAATTCTTCCCAAACAAAATAACCCAGTCACCCACCTACACCACCTTTATTTTATAAGGTTAATTGGACAGCTCCGAAATATAATTTTAAAGGCCAGTTATAAGACGCGATAGCCAATTTACACGCTCTCCTCTGTCTAGAAGGGAGACCAAAATTAAAAATCAGGCCGGATTTTTTGTGTTCGACAAGTTTACTTTACAAAATCTCGCCGACAAATCTCATGGCCTGTAAAAACCAGCCTTTTATACTTTTTATACATCTCATATGAGGTAAACAGTACCATCAGACGCTCTTTGTTTATCGTACAGACTTCGGACAGAATTGTTTCTTTTTATTATTTTTCACAATTTTTCAAGACAAATTGCACTCATTCAATATTCACGCTAACCCTTGCACAACAAATTATAGAAGTGAACCATTATAAAACGTTTTCATGAAGAAAATACCACGATGTTGGGACTATTCAGTGAGATCAATCTGCTCTATGTATTATGCAGGGTATTTTTATCTTCAAAATTCACCTGTACGGGCAGAAGGATCCGACTTTTCACAACCGCCAAATTTGTAGTACGAGCTGTTGTTTGTTTGAATAACAGTAAATAGAGTTACGCTTCATTATAAGAAAGAATTTATTATGTTTAATTTTTTTTATTTTTTTTTTATTATGTGTAAACATTACACGGGTTTGATACGCGGGGCATTTTGAGTACTCCTGCATGCGATGTTCATGTACGACTGAAAACAAACGGCATTGCGATTTTAAAAAATTGCGAAAGAGACTACTAACAATCAAGACTACAAATTAATTTGGTGAAACATTTACAGAGACAACAATTGTTATTCACGAAGACAAATATTGAGAGTGAAGTGTTTCTGAAAATCCTGATGGTCATATAAAAAACCTTGCAGATATAAACCGGCTTTCAGGTGTTTGCTAATTTTTCAAAATGAACTCGACGCAAGAATGTCGCTCAAAGCTTTCCTTTTTTACAACCAACATTCTTCAGAACGTTTTCCCTCTATTTGCGGTCAGAAAATGTCTTAAGGCTTTTAAAGTTCTGTATATCAAACCTGGCATGATACTAGGTTAGATCATTGTCTCAAATCTTGAACACTTGCCGCAAAAACTACGCTGGACTTCATGAAATTACCAGGGGAAAAAAATCAAATGTAATAATTACTCAGGCTTACCAGTCGAGATGCAGCTCCTGAAGGCCATCAAGTAAGGCCAGAATCGTCTCAGACTTTTCTACCCTCCTACGCATCCAGCAAGGTTAGGTAGAGGCTCATTTTCGAAAACGATGCCATCAGAAAACGGATTTCCGATGACTTGGAAAAGCAGCGCATTTCTCAACCAAAAACCCAATAAACAAACCAGCCATGAATAACAAAAGAATTTTGATAGCAGCTGTCTTTCATTTTGTACAAGAATAAGATGACGCAAAACTATCAGCTTCAGCTATCACTAAACAAGTTTCCAGATAATGCATAAATTTTCCGCGTGAACCCACCTGTCAAATTTTGAGCAATCAGAGCATGAAAATGGGGCGAAGAGCGTGACCAATGAGTGACCATGGTGAGAAAAGCCAAAAGCAACTGCCTTCCCGCCTGTAAAAACTGGCTGAATTTTCGCGTCCGGAGTCAATCAAAATGTTAATAGAACGACTCATTAACACAATTTTTTCCCCATGCATTTAAAAACCTTGAACTTGAGCCTGCGATCATTTGAAAACTAGTAACTTGTCAGCGGATAACTTAAAAAAAACACGCAAACAAAGTGAGTCGACACCTAAGCCCGCGATACGGTAATGTGATACTGGTCAGCGGATACCCTGTTTTGACAGCTGTCAATTGGCCACAACATGAACGTGCAATATCAGGCTGCAGGCTCCCATACTAGCTACATTGGTTACTGTGGTGCGGACGGACGGTCGGGCGTACGATCACGTGACTACCAAATTTTCTCACATGGATAGATAACCAAATTTTCTTAGCTATGGGGCTCTGCCCGCGCACGTGAAGCTCCGCTTTTATGGTCAATTGAGAGCTCTCAAATAGTTAATGAAGCTAAACAACGACTGTCAATGCGGCGTGAGCCTTTTTACTATATACTGTGCTGGGCTTAATAATGACTAACACTGCAGGAGCGTAGCGTCCATATGTGCACATACGCCCGTGCGTACAGCTGAAATCTGGAAAAAGGAATTTTTTAAAATTTCCTGAAAGCATTTTTATCATTTAATCGCATGACTTATTTACTTTTTCGTATTATATGGGTCTCTTTGTTTGAATATTTCCTTTATCCTTTTCTTATTCCATAAACGGACGGCAGAAACGTTTTAGTGGGATGAAAATCGAAAAAATGTACCCTTCCCTTTCCGCTACTGCATTTTTCTTCGTACTTGTTTACTCAAAATGTTCCGCGAGAAACGCAGGAAATGGCATTTCCGTGACCTTCAATTAAAAAAATTCTGGGAAACATGCGCCCAGACGCCCTATTTTGGAGTGCGTTCTGCGCTCTAGCTTTTCTTCCTGTGCGTACACCTTCAAAATCTCTCGCTATGCCCCTTCATGCCCCAAAAACGATTTTCTGAAGATAATCCAAAGGTCCCAAAGATAGTGTATAATTCATAGGCAATTTAACATTTCAAAGTCACTGATAGTGTGGCCCTGACAAAAAGGGTTAAAATTGAGCATTTGGGCTATTTTGTCTAAAACATTGAACCACAGGTCTCAAGACTTAAAACTCGTTTTATTCAACTACCTGTTGATACAGGGGCACCCAACGACTGTTTTCTGTAAAATATGTGTTTGGAGAAGCAAATATTGCGTAGAATTTTCTTTTGCTTGAGGACGGCTAAAAATTTCTAAATGAACGTTCCATTTATGTTCAATTTTTGAAGCTTATCTAATAAATTCCTTACGATTTTCTGAAGTTTAATTTTTCATATTTTACTACCCAGGTTACACTATTTTTCTTAGAAAAAGGAAACCTAAAATTTTCGGATTCTAAAATATGATGGAGAGAGGAATCAGAAAAATTCTCACTTTCGTTAAACGTTAAATTGCACCTAAAATTTTCGGGAAAATAATACTGAAGTCCTCGTAATTTCGAACATCGGGAGAAATGGCCATTGTTCTCGGGACATTTACTTACAGTCGGTGACAGCTTTTAGGTCTGTCATATCGATAATTGTTATTCTAAAATGCTGAACAGGAGTCCTTTTCATTGGCTACCATGAACGCACGGCAGTACTCTTCATCGTGGAGTAGGCGGGTGAAACTAACAATAGCCCAATCTCTCTATTGTTTTCGCTTTTGTGAGGCCAGATCGCACCTTGACACATTTTAATTACTCGTTACAGATAACTGACTTAAAGATGAGTCGAAAATTTTAGTTTCGTTTCCTCGCATTAGAGTTTTGAAAGAGCTCTAACTGATTACTCTATGAGTAAGACGGCGGTAGAGAAAGAGTGGAGGCAAAAAGGAAGCCATTTTGCCTTTAATAAATTACATGTGAACGAAGATAACGCATAACTAGAGTGATCAGAGCGAAGTTTAGAATCGGCCCTTTCGAATCGGAAGTTAGTCTCCTGAATACACCCGTCGGACGCGTAATAAAGAGATTGAGGTCAAAAAAAGAGGGACGTTTTAATATAGACAACGATAGCAAGAAATATTTATTGAAAAGTTGTGCCGCGCTCTATAAAGAGAATTGGACGCTCTATGTAAATTTTCAGTCGAAAACCGAGTGGAAAATGTTGATATTCGCGCAGATGAGACTGCCAATAATTAATCTGAACCTAGATAAGCTTATAACATAACCGAAACTGTATAACTATGTAGTTAAGCGTGAATCAGATATCTTGAAAACAATTTTGTCGGAGTAGCAAACGCAAGCCGCTAGTGCCCTGATGTCTTTAAGCTTCTTTAAATTTCGCGCGCGACTGGCTTCTCAATGTTGTCTGCTGTTCAAAGCGACCTCGTATTGTTTTTTCCAGCAACCATTGTTTCGACTAAGACAATGACTTCACTCCGACTGTGCACTAAATTTAAACTTTATATTTTCAGACTTAAAAATCTGCAACTTAATCGAGTCAAATTTTCGCGAAAAAGCTATCCACGTGTAGGTAAGGCCTTTGTCTTAAATAATCCGCTCTATAATCTGAAAATTTCTGATTATTTTTGAAGAAATTCGATGTTTAACTTGGACAAGGGTCGTTTTCCATACTGAAAATACTGTAAAAAGCCTGATTTTCAATGTTAAAAGTCTGCACCCAAATCTCATTTATTTTACTTGAAATCTAGCTGGAATGATAGATTAATCCTTTCACTTTAAGAGTCCGCTTTATAACGTTAAAGAATTCATCTTTTTAAGTACCGAAATGACGATTTTAGTCACTCTGCTGCGCCGCCAAAATCGCCCGTTTTCTCTATTATTATGCCGCTTTCTTGGCACATTCATGCCGGATTAGCCCACCGCAATGGCTCATTGATATGCGTAAATGTCCGACCATTTCTCCCGATGAAGACTTAAGTTCCCCTAGGATGACGGAACAGATTAAAATTTTGTAGCGCCGCTTAGAATGTATTTCTAGACATCTAAAAGTACTCGGGATAGCCTAAAAAGTGTTTTCAATAACGTTTGTTGGAAGAAACCGTCGTTGGGTGACGCTGTTGATAGACGGCAGTACTTTACTTGTGACTTGTATTTAGTGATGTTATCCTGGTAACTTCGAGATCTTTGCTGTTTAAAGAAAACAATGTAGCGTGTTATATACACGAGAAGTGAAGGAGGGGGAAAGAGCTACTCACTGTACATTTTCTTAAAGTGGCTCGATGGGGTTTTTCAGCGTTAATACCTCCCATGTTTGAGCATTAGCTACGTCACAATTGACAAAAAACTGTATGAGATAAAGATGAAAATTTGTTATGATCAGCCCGGTTACATTGACATAACTACAGCAACTACAAAGACTACAGCCAGTACAGCAACTGTACATGTACTAGAATAACTACACAACTGCTATCGTGCCTGTGACATCATCGACTTGTAAGGCCATGTATGTCTCAGGACATTATACGTAAGGCCTACATGAAGTACCTACCAACTTTTCGGCCAAAATAGTTCAAATCAGGACCTTTGCAATCTATGAGAGCGTTTTGAAGATATTTTTGGATGAAGTATTTGTGGTTAGAAATTCAGTATTCAGTATTCGGCCCTTATTTTGAAAAAACGAAGCGATTTTAAAGTGCAATTCTGCCTCATCGTACTTTCTTTCACTTTTAAACGTGTTTCTAAAGATCATGGGGATGGCTTTAGCCGTTCGCAAGAAAAAGGGATGTGATAATACATTGAGGTGCTCTTGTTGGCGTTTTTTTTTTAAATATTTTGGTCTACTTTACCAAATAAACAAATAATTCTGAAACCGCTTGATAAATGTTTTTAAAATTTGAGATTATCGAGATTAACCGTTATTTTATATGACCTTTGAGTTTCAATATTTTTGATAACTTGTAAGGTAATAACATAAGGGCTACAATTGACTATTTTACTTAATCGAAATTTCGTCTTTACGAGAGCCTGTCATTATTCCGGGTATTGTTTCCGAGTTTCATATTTTGGTGCAAAACAATAACTAAGATTTCGGCGTATTTAAAATGCATTGTTAGTTGCTGCTGTTCATGTAAAGAATGAAACTTGGAGACAATACCCTGAACTGTACGCTGACAACAGGGACAATCATTACGAAGGAGCGATAAGGATTCAGTATTATTTCAATTTGTGATCTGCACCAACAACACACCTCCAGTTTAGGCCTCGTCCGCAAGAATCTTGAAATTTTTGAAACCGCATTTTTTTACACCAATCGGCCATTCGTCCACAAGAAACCAGTAAATCCGCTGTCCGTGGGTTAGAGTTCAGATTTTTCTCTGTCCAATCCAGAAAACTAATTCAGTTTAACATGTATTAGGAAGCACTTTTCTGCATTTTCTTCACATCAACGCGCACAACTCTAAACAAATCAGAAAAGTAGCAGACAGGAAAGAATGATAACTTTATATTTTCCTTTTCTAGGTATATTACCATCAAGAAACAGCCACACTTTTCATACAAGAACTGCTAAATGACTGAAAGAAATAGAATACAGTACCACGAGAAACAACTGAGCATTGCAATAGAAGTCGGCGACAGGGCCGGACAAGGAGGTGCCTATTGCAATCTCGGCAATGCTTATTACAAACTTGGCCAATTCCAACAAGCAATAGAGTACCACAAGCAATTCCTGAGCATTGCAATAGAAGTCGGCGACAGGGCCGGACAAGGAGGTGCCTATTGCAATCTCGGCAATGCTTATTACAGCCTTGGCCAATTCCAACAAGCAATAGAGTACCACAAGCAGTGCCTGAGCAT
Organism: Porites rus; assembly: GCA_964035705.1. NCBI lineage: Eukaryota > Metazoa > Cnidaria > Anthozoa > Scleractinia > Poritidae > Porites > Porites rus. Next base: position 12,115,859 of record OZ038001.1, on the reverse strand, counting down.
GGCAATAGAAGTCGGCGACAGGGTCGGACAAGGATGTGCCTATGGCAGTCTCGGCATTGTTTATAACTGCCTTGGCCAATTCCAACAAGCAGTAGAGTACCAAAAGCTATGCCTGAGCATTGCAATAGAAGTCGGCGCCAGGGCCGGACAAGGACGTGCCTATGGCAATCTCGGCATTGCTTATAAATCCCTTGGCCAATTTCAACAAGCAATAGAGTACCACAAGCAACACCTGAGCATTGCAATAGAAGTCGGCGACAGGGCCGGACAAGGACGTGCCTATGGCAATCTCGGCAATGCTTATCAATCCCTTGGCCAATTCCAACAAGCAATAGAGTACCACAAGCAACGCCTGAGCATTGCAATAGAAGTCGGCGACAGGGCCGGACAAGGACGTGCCTATGGCAATCTCGGCATTGCTTATCAATCCCTTGGCCAATTCCAACAAGCAATAGAGTACCACAAGCAAGACCTGAGCATTGCAATAGAAGTCGGTGACAGGGCCGGACAAGGACGTGCCTATGGCCATCTCGGCAATGCTTATCACAGCCTTGGCCAATTCCAACAAGCAATAGAGTACCACAAGCAAGACCTCAGCATTGAAATAGAAGTCGGTGACAGGGCCGGACAAGGAGGTGCCTATGGCAATCTCGGCAATGCTTATAGATCCCTTGGCCAATTCCAACAAGCAATAGAGTACCAAAAGCAATGCCTGAGCATGGCAATAGAAGTCGGCGACAGGGCCGGACAAGGACGTGCCTATGGCAATCTCGGGAATGCTTATTTATCCCTCGAGGACTTCAAACAATCAATGGAGCACCAGAAGAAAAGCCTTAACATTAAAATAGAAGTCGGCGACAGGAATGGAGAAGGAGCGGCCTATAAAAGTATCGGCGTAGTTTATCACTCCCTCGGTGACGTCCAAAGAGCAATAGAGCATTATAAGCAAAGCCTAAGCATTGCTAAGGAAGTGGGCAACAGGTCCTCAGAGGGATATGCCTATGACAATCTCGGCGGTGCTTATTTATCCCTTGAACAATTCCAAAAAGCAATCGAGTACCACAGGCAACAGCTCAAAATTTCTAAGGAAGTGGCTGACATGCTCCTAGAAGGACGTGCCTATCAGAACTTGGGTATGGCTCATATGTTGTCAGGTTCTCTGGATGAGGCTTTAGTTAATTTCAAATTCAGCGTAAAAACGTTTGATACTATTAGGGGTAGTTTCATTTCGGAAGATGCATGGAAAATAAGTTTTCACGAGCTTCACGTATCTAGCTATCGCTGTTTATGTCGAGTTCTTATATCGCTTCAAAAGACGGATGAGGCTTTGTACGCAGCCGAACGGGGACGAGCAGCGGCTTTGCTAGATGCCTTGAAAATAAAGTATGGCCTTACATCCCTTTCGCCCATTTCAGATGAAACTGAGGAAGATTTCACAAACATTTCAAGGAACACATCTGTTTTGACAATGTTTATTGCATTGGACGAAGAAGAAATAAGCTTTTGGGTACTGGGAAAGAAAACCAACGCTATTTTTAGGCAAGCAGTACTTGGAGGTGGAGGTACACACGAAGATCCCTTTGATGCACTTTTGAAAGATTCTTTAAATAAAATTGGGGCTGGCAGAGATGTTAGATGCGAGAATCGGTCACTTGATCTTTTACGCGATAAGTCAACTTCCAGTACTAAGGAAGATGACAAAATATCGATCCCATCGCACGAGAATATCGACTGGTTACAGCCATTGCAAGATATAGTTTTTGGTCCCATCGAAGACTTACTTGATGGCGATGAACTGGTTGTAGTCCCTGATGGTGCTTTGTGTTTAGCTCCTTGGACAGCCCTAGCTGAAACTTTAAGGATCCGTATTATTCCCTCACTGACAAATTTGAAAGTAATAAGAGATTCTTCAAGTGAATACCACAGTAAAACTGGCGCCCTGCTTGTTGGAGATCCATGTTTGAAGAAAGTTACAAATAAAAGAGATAAACCCATTTATGATCAGCTGGAGTTCGCAAAAAAAGAAGTGGAGATGATTGGAAAACTTCTTAACAGCCAACCACTCACAGGAGAAGCTGCAACCAAAGAAGAGGTGCTTCGGAGAATAGATTCAGTCGCTTTGATTCACATTGCAGCACACGGAGGAAAGGAAGCTGGTGAAATTGCTTTGGCTCCCAACCCCGGGTGGCAATCCAAGACTCGTATCCCTACGGAAGAGGACTACATGTTGAAAATGTCTGATTTACAGGCCATTAAGCTTACAGCGAGGCTAGTTGTGCTTAGTTGCTGCCATAGTGGTCAAGGAGAGGTCTCGTCTGAGGGTGTGGTCGGTATGGCAAGGGCTTTCTTGTTTGCTGGTGCTCGTTCTTTGCTGGCGTCACTCTGGGCTATTGATGATGAAGCCACAATGGTGTTTATGGAATGCTTCTACCAACACCTGAGAGTTGGCGAAAGTGCCAGTACTGCTCTGCAGAAGGCCATGAAACGCCTTCGAGATTCAGACGACTTTTCCGCCCCAAAGTACTGGGCTCCATTTGTGCTGATTGGCGATGACGTCACGATTCAATTTGATGTAAACCGTTGAGAAAGCTGTAAGTACATACTTTTCTTTTGTTTTAGATTACGCAGGGTCCTAATATATTAAATAAGGTTTAAGGTTTTATTGTCCTCAAATTAGAATGTAAAGGAATTGACAAAAATGAACACAAGTAAGCAGTAAAAGCAAGGACAGTGTGAATAATATTGACAAAAAAATAATATGGATGGTTCGTTGGTGTACAATCATTCTGGATTTACGTAATCAGATTTCATTTCTGTAATGCAAAATTGTTTAAAAACGTTTTTTGAACACTAGAAACCTTTCGATAATCATATAATTAAGTGCAAAATCAGCATTCACTGTAAATGGTTGTTTCCGTGACATACTGGCTCTGGATTATGCGTTGAGAATTCTTAGTTTTTACCTCAACATTTTAGTTTGAACTACCATTAAGTCATCATTTTACCCGATTCAAAAGAGAAATGTCAGATTTCTTAAAAAAGAGTTAAAACCTTTATTTTATGATTTGTTATGAGCAGAAAAGCAGGTTAAATAGGCAGAAAATAGACCAAAAAATGTTTCTAAAAACCCATTTTTGTGTATACACCATATAGCTAGATAATACAAGTAGCTCTAACATGCTCTCTTGTTGTAAAGTAATGAAAGGTTCTGAGCTCCTGCCCAACTTTGATTTTACATTTGTCTCACCCTTGCTATCCTGTAATCTAAGGCTTTCTATCTTAAAACCTCTATAGAACGAGTAGTATTGAGGCCGTGATTTCGCTGTTCAAGCGTATTAATTAATCAATTGTTACTTTATTTACAGGGGCCGTGCTGATTGCAGGGAGATGTCAAAGAAAGAGTACTGCTGAATCAAAGGAACATTATAATATCAAAGTCTATTTTACCTGAGGAAAAAAGGTTTCGTGTAACCGTAGAAAATGAATATTATACTTTTTTACTGCCTAAAACTATTGCAGCGCAGCAGCATTAGCTGATAGAGAAATTTTACTTCCTTTGATGATGTTGAAATACGTTTCTCAAATGGTACTTTCACTTACGCACGTGTTCCTTCGGTTAATCATTGCGTTAGAACAAATCTATAGAGCATAAAATATCTACAATTTTGGACCGTTGATTTTTCTATATATTCTTATACTTTACATATTGCTAAAAATATTTTGCGCAAAATTTAGCTTTTTTTTAGTGTTAACTATTGGGAGTTTACCCTGAAAGCGTTAAAATCAGTTTCCTAAATGACTTTTTATACCTTAGCTTGTTGTGCTTAGTGTAACATTTTGTTTGCGTAACAACTAAGGAAATTGGCAAATTGAGGGAAAATTTACTACGTCCAGACAAACGAATATGCGTTTTTGTCAAAGGATAATACATTCACGAACTTCAAAGGCTAAATTTTGGCCTAGTGGATGACGTTGGATGGAAGGCCAGGACGCGTTATAAACGGAAGCGTCTCCAAACTATAGCGCATCGCAACAGGTTAGTCAGGGGCACCCAACGACCGTTTTCTAGGAAATGTCTGTTCGAAGCTCTCTAGTATGCCTAAAATTTTTATAGCGATGCGAATTATTCATTTATACTGCTTTTAAAACACCCCATTAAGCCTATAAAGAGGCATTTCAGAGCTGATTTTCGTGATAAAGCTGTCGTTGGGTGCGCCTGATTAGTAAGTTAGTAAATACCATTTTAGTTAAAACTGTAACTTACTATTGCTTGAGTGACATAAAAGTTATAAGGGGGTCCCGAAGGGGTAAAATAGGAACCAGGATTTCACTTGTTTTGGACTGGGAAAATGGGATTTACTGCGCTGGGAAAGGCATGAACAATTTAAAAAATGGCAGTGTGATTTCTCTTCTTTAGAGGACTTGGACTCAATTATTTGACACAATTTTGCACAAATAAGCCTACTTTTGGAAATGGAGAAATCCAATCATGCATCAGTAAACCAAAGTATAGCAATGCAAAAATGAAGTTCTGTCAGCTTCCTTGTTCAGTGGTTTGTTGTCGCTGAAATGACATGCCCATTTGAGAAAGATCAAAATGGCGTCTGACTTAAAAAATGTTTCCAGCACTTTGTACAATTATGGTCATCAAAATGTTTGAGTTCAGCAAACAACTTGAATGCGGTAATCCTTAATGTTTTATTGACTGGATAACTTAATTTTTTGGTAAAAGTAAGGCTGTACATTGATCAAACAGATCAGTTTTAGAGCACTTGTTCACCATCGTTGTGTGGTTAGGCGCTAAGAAGTTATATGTACTTCAATCTTTTAAGCTAGGATTATTCTAGCAGGAATCTGACGAATTTTTAGCTACCTGAAGGTGGAGTGTTTTCCATGGCCATGGTTATTTTAAGAAGCGGCTCCGCATTCATTTACCTTATAACGTCGACTTGATTACATCAACTGCTTGTAGCTAATCTGGGCACGTTGCGTGGTACAGTGTTCAGTTTCTGATGTAACTTTCAGCCTTGTTATGTTGTATTAAATATAAAGAAAACGAGACTCAAGTTTTACTGTGATTGTTGATGTCCAAGATGTAAAAAAGCTTTCTGAAAAAACTCTTCCCCTTAAACACTGACCTCAGAGGTCAATATTTGATTAGGAAACCACAAGCCACTTCTTCCTGTCCCTTCGCTGAGGCTTTTTAAATAGTTCCGATGCTGCAAGTTTTTTTTTTAATTGGTCATCACCCACTCACCCCATCCCCCATCCTCGGCCTAGGTTACAACTGTTTTTCATCTGATCGGGTGAATAACAGAATGCTCCAGTCTGATTAATTTTTATCAGCCTTCATTTTTTGCTTATAAAGCACCAAAACTGTATGATTTGACCTGTCCGATTACAGATATAAGATGTTTTGGTTCCAAGGGGCAGAATGACCTCCGGATCTCTTTTTCGTCAATTAGTTGAGCGCGGTGACTGTTAACGATTTGTACGCCATATATCCCCCCCCATACCTTGTTTGAGTCACTTTCAGCTTCAAGAAGGTACTATTGGGCCATTTCGTAGCCCAGTGGTGTGTCACTGTGTTTTTATAGTGTTGGATGTTTCATCAGTTGACTGCCTGATACACACAGCATATATCTAGTACTCCCATACTAGGCCTAAAAAAAATACCATACTAAAAATACCATACTAAAAAAACAACCAGAAGAATAAAAACAAAAAACAAAAGGAGCTCAAAGGTAAAGAACATAATGCTTCTGTTATTAATCAAGACAAAAAAAAACTTCTGTTTGTTTGCTTGTTTTTGTTTACTTTTACACGCGGAGTAATGAATCCTTGAGACCAGATAAGAGAAGCGCGACCTTATCATAAGCATGATAGTAGCTCAAAGTCTGACTTTAATACGCAGGCAAATCAACGCAAACGTAAGGCTATTATATGTTGTGAACTAAACACGCACTTAACTCTCGGGTGTACACGCAAAGTCATACCCCCACCGTGGTACAAAGGGGTGGGGTGGAGGGGGGGGGGGGGGCTGATGGAACTCCTCCTCTGCATTGTAAGTGGCAAATCCTTGATAAATAAGATGAAGAAAAGAGGACCCAAAATAGATCCTTGTGGTACTCCATGGTTTACACACGCCAAAGACGGTTCCTTGTCATCAATGCAGACCAGCTGACGTCTACCAGAAAGATAAGAATGACACCAATTATATGCTCTGTTCGTAACGCCATGAGCCAGGATTCGAGCAAGGACTCGAGCCAGGCTTGAGCCAGGACTTCGAGCCTGGACTCAAGTTAGGACTTTTCTAATCTTTCTGTAAGCAAAATAAATAAATAAATAAAGATAATTAATAAACAAATAAACGAAAGTTAAAAAAAAAGCAACAAAAAGGACTCCTAACCTAACTCGTAACCTCCTAATCCTACCACTAACCCTAACCCTAACCCTAATCCTTGTCCTAACCCTAACCCTAACTCGAGCTTTCCTTCCGTGATTGCCACAAAAACCCTCCTCTTAATGGTCTGGGACTTGAAGGACGTGAAAATGGCGCGAAAGCGAAAATTTTCGAGTCCTGCGCTGAGTCCTGGCTCGGTATATAGGCATCCTCCTCTAATTTCAGAGAATAAATTGTGGTCGACCATGTAGAACACATTACGGTACTCAAAAAGTAATACTCCACTCACTATGTTGTTGTCCAAATTAATAAGAGCCCATCAACTTTTTTAATCAGAGCAGTCTAGGAACCATGGTGCTCACGAAAACCGGACTGTCTAGAATAAATCAAGTTGTTCACTTGAAGAAAGTCATACAAAGAAAACGGGGACGTAACGTTCAATAACCTTCAAAGTAGATAGGACTGTTAGGACAAAAATTGGACGATAATTAGATGGGTCGCTTGCATCACCTTTTTTGAACAAAGGGTTAACTTAACTCCAGTTGTTGAGAATAAGTAGTTAATCATCCTTGCAATACTCGGCGTGATAACTGGTGCAGTCAAACGAAGTAAAAGTGTATTAATCCCGTCAATACCAGCAGCTTTATTAGGATTAACTCTCGATCTTCAGAATACTAATAAGTTGAGTTACAGTAAAATCCCGAAGAATGAAAACAACATCATGATCTGTCCTGGAGTTAACAAAATTAGTCAATCTGGACAAGTCATTATTTAAATCGATCTGGTGACTTTTCCCTAAGTTTATCAGCGATTTTTGAGAAATGAGTGTTAAATTGCTCAAGAAGTTCACTAGGATAATCAATCACTTTGCCGTCCACTTCAAGGTTTCTAACGCAAGAATTCTTAGCTGATAATTCTTGGCTGATATCCTTCTAGATAGGTTTGAGTAAATTTAAAATTTTACTCTAGGATCAGAAGAAGAAGGTTGGAGGCTGCTGGCTAACCTTATAGGATAAAGACAAGGACTCAGTGGGGTAAAAAGCCATCCATATTGAAATGTAAAATTTCTAGATTAAGGAAAACCTACGAGCAGACACCCTATTTGAAGACATGTAATTGCTGAAGGTTTTTCTTCAAGAAATCTGACACACAATGGAAGAAATAGTCAGAGTCGCGTAACCTTTTTTTTATGCTACACAGCATATAGATTATCACCTTATTTTGGTTAAAGAATAAAAATACAACTATATCCTTTATAGTTTTGCCATATACGTGGTAGTACAATTATCAACGGCAAAACAAAGGTTACTTTCGAATTCCAATTTTTATGAATTTGAGTTAAGATAAATGCGAGCGGAATACTGTCATCGCTAATTAAACTTAGACAATTAACAATACAGTACTTTTTCGAAGTTTTTAACTGAAGGACAGTCTAGATAGATCAATAAGTATTTATGTTACGTCAGTATTAGACTACTTTCTGAAGGCACCAGCGAAAGGCCCTGAACATTTCCCAAAAAGGCAGTAAAGAGAACAGCAATCCATTAACGAATCGCACGGTTGACCCAATGGGGTACATCCCTGCTGCCACGACTTTAGCAAAAAAGGAACGGCGACCTTGAACTCAACCAGTTTTTCAATTGTTTCTCTGCCACGAATGAAGCGAGCGGAAACCAGAACGAGGCACATAGACATCAAGGACATGGCCAATACGAACTTCATGTCTTTTGGCTGAGAAAAAATGTTGTAAGAATACAATTCAATATTATATTGTTGACAAAAAAAGTAGGACTGAGTAAGAATCTTTGAGTGTTCTGTTTATAATGCGAGCAAAGGTTCAAGCCGTGCAAGAGAGGAACCTCTACTCGCAGGGAAGCTAATTATAAACAGAACAGCAAACACCTCTCAGAAGCATCTAGCGACTGTTTTCTGTAAAATATCTGTTCGGAAAAGCAAGCATGGCCTAGAATTTTCTATTACTTGAGGACGGCTAAAAATTTCACTCCTCATGTTAGGCTATTTTTCCTAGAAAAAAGAAACCTAAGATTTTCTTATTCAAAAATGTAATGGATAGAGGAAAACAGAAAAATGCACACTTTCGTAAAACGTTACATTATATCTAAAATTATCGGGAAAATAGTGAAGCCTTTGTAATTTTGAGAAGACTCAAGTTCCCCTAGGATGACCGAACAGATATAAATCTTATGGCGCTGCTTAGAATGCATTTGTCGTTGGGTGCCCTTGACCTCTGCTCGATCGAAGGGTAATAACTACCGTAAAATTCCGAAAATAAGCCCCTCCAAATATAAGCCCCCCAAACCGGTAACGCAAAAAACCCTCCATTAAATCGCCCCTCCAAATATAAGCCCCCGGGGGCTTGTACTTGGAAAATTGCCCTCAGATACAAACTAAAACAAAGCAAAAACGGTAAATTTACTTCCAACTATGTAAGGTTAGCCCAATCGATTTTGAAACGCAAATTTCCCTCCGTAGATAAGCCCCTCCGACTGCAATATAAGCCCCTCCAAAAATAAACCGCTCAAAAAGGGCCTTTGAAAAATATAAGCTCTGGGGCTTATTTTCGGAATTTTACGGTAGCTGATAATACTTTCGAATTCTTATCTGTACGGTGATTGGATATGCTAGTTATGCTCTATCCTCTAAAAAGCCAGATTTTATTCTTGACGAATTGTTCAGATTGTTTGTATCCTTCTCTGTAAATTTTTGTAATATTCTCAAATGGTTGTACAAATTAAATACCGTAAAATTCCGAAAATAAGCCCCTCCATGTATAAGCCCCCTAAACTCGTAACGCAAAAATTCCTCCGTTAAATCGACCCTCCGAATATAAGCCCTCGGGGGCTTGTACTTGGAAATTGCCCTCAAATTCAAAATAAAACAAGGCAGAACTGTACAGTAACACATAAATTTTTGTATTTGCCTAAGAATTCTTGCGTGTGCCAAATGACTGTAGTCAGAAATTGCTGTTTACATAGTTCACTCTTCACTTTTGGCTTGGATTTCCTTGGTCCATGTAGACAAAGTACTTGCATTGCATGGCTGCGTTTTACAAAGGTCTATGTCCTCAAGGCGAGTTTCAGTAAAACCTTTCTGCAAATTACTGACATAAATTCAGTCCTACCAACTATAAGTTAGCCCAACCGATTTTGAGACGCAAATTTCCCTCCATGTATAAGCCTAGCCGACTTTGAAACGAGAACTTCCCTCCGCATATAAGTCCCTCCGAATATAAGCTCCTCCAAAAATAAGCCCCTCAAAAAGGACCTTTGAAAAATATAAGCCCCGCCCGGGCTTGTTTTCGGAATTTTACGGTACTACCAAAAGGATCTGATTGAAATGATTAAAAAGGAGAAAAGAATATTCCATTTATTTCGTTTTATTCCCTTTGAAGTGGATTTTGATAATTCCAAACTGGCCCGTTCGCCAGAAGCCTGCGAGAGCAGACGCCTTTTTCGGCTTTAGGTTTCGCCCAGTAGTTTCACACGCTTAGAAAACTGTTTTCTCGGTGTGTAGAGCAAAGCAGAAAAAGGCCTCTGCTTTCGCAGGCTAGTTCCCCATCAGAAATTACTTAAGGTAAAGGACAACAAATCGATTACATCGACTTCTCATTTTAAGCTGGTGATAAAAATCATGAACCCATTTAATGATCCGGGGGAGGGGGAGGGGGAGGGGGAGGGGGAGGGGGAAGGGAAAGCGATCATGGACAGAGGGTAGTGAGGCTAAATTGTTGCCTCTTGATACCTGTTAACAAACCTTATATGTCATACCATCATCAAATGCTTCCGTCACTTGGAGCAATTTGTCTAGAGCACTTATTTTCTGTACCATAAAAAGAAACAGTTGCTGGTGTCCAAGTTCAGTGTTTGGTAGATAGTAGCGGAGAGGGAGGGATTAATCAAACGAGTACCTCTACATACAGCTATTTCGAGAAAGGTTGTCGGAAAAAGTGCACGCGACATTTCGAAAGGCTTGGTGGGTGGTTTTGAGTTCACTTTTCTTCAAAGAAATTTGACAGAATTGGCACGAAAGGCCATGAAAAGGTGTTTGCGAGTGCTAAAGGAAAGCAACAAAAGTAGGTTCGACAGCTAAAGTCGTCAGAGACAGGTTACGATTATATCCCATATTACCTTTCGGGATTGTCGCGTGCACATTTTTCCGACAACCTTTCTCGAAATAGCTGTAAGTTCTACCCCTACAGTAGCTAAAATCCCCTAGAAATTAGCTTTAACCAATTACTAATTAGCAGCTGGAGAAAAACGTTAAAAAAATCTACAGTGAAAGGTGATATTCTTTACATTTCTTCAGTCCCTGATAATGTATATTTCCACCCGGTTGTCGATATTGACCTGATATTGCATGTGGCTCTTAAAAAACTGATGACGATTTTGTTTTGGGATCATCCAATATACTCTCTAAATTATCTCATGACTTTTCCATGATAAGCAGTGATACTCTGAGAAATTGAACGTTGTTTGCTATGATTAGACTTAGTCACTAAGAACTGCTGCAATAATTAAGGAAGCTTTACCATTAAATAGTATATTCAAAACACTGAAACCAAATAAATGTCTCTGGGTAACTTTTCTTGCTTCAAATAAATGTCAGAGGAATAATAAAGGTGAAGAGGTTACAAATGCTTCAGTTCTAAAACGCTAACAGTAGAGCAAAAATTTCTTAACTTCACCGAAAAATGAAAGGTGATTACGTACATTTCTCATACATACCTGTTACTTGTCCTTTTTAAATTCCACGTCAGAAAAAATTGAAAGGAGCACAGTATCCTGTTCTTACTTGCTGAAGCGTTGTGTTTGGTTCATAAACATGCAGTTGATTGAGACGCGCAAACTATAATATCACGAGCACGGTCGAAGCTCACAACGTGAACAGGGCACAATCCTAAGGTCACACATACGCCTAATCATACCGTAAAATTCCGAAAATAAGCCCCGAGGCTTATATTTCTGAAAGACCCTTTTTTTGAGGGGCTTATTTTTGGAGGGGCTTATCCACTGAGGGAAATTTGCGTTTCGAAATCGATTGGGTTAGCCTTATAGTTGGAAGTAAATTTACCTTTTTTTGCTGTGTTTTACTTTGTATTTGAGGGCAATTTTCCAAGTACAAGCCCCCAGGGGTTTATATTTGGAAAGACGATTTAACGGAGCGTTTTTTGCGTTACGAGTTTGGGGGGCGTATATTTGGAGGGGCTTATACATGAAAGGGCTTATTTTCGGAATTTTACGGTATCTCACAAAAGAAACCTGTAACTCTGATCACATTATCACGTGCAGCTTTCGCGAGTGGGTAAGCTGAAGTAAATACAGTTTTCTGATTGACTACCTATCTTTCCCGTTGGGAATTTTGCCGCAGTGGTCCCGCAGTAACGTGTTTATTGAACTCGAGACTCAGTCCATGAGAAAAAAACAAACAAACAAACACCCTCGCCTAAATTTTGCATAGCCTTTTTTTAAAAATTTCTCCTGGGTATTACAGTCGTCGCAAGAAAAATTGAAGACATTGCTTACGCTCACGCAATTTTGTTTGGGGGAGGAGAGGGGCGGGGACAAACAAGTAGTATTATGAAACATGTGAAACTGACACAAAGGGTGCGCTTCTCGGTACTGTTAAAGACGTTTTCAATCCACGTGTTCTTTTTGAAGTTTTTTCTTTGCCATGTGTGCCCATTTTGGTGTGGAGTCGGGTATGATTTTCGAGGGAACTACGAGAGTGTATGAACGTATTTGTGGTTTTAATTCCAAATGGGTAAGAACGAATTCGAAATGGATTTTAAGAAATCGTTTTTGTTGCTGCTTTGATCGAAGTAATGGTGACATAAAGAGGCCAGGTCTGAAAACCGGTATGCATTTTAGAGGTCAGATCTGAAAACGGGTGTGAAAAATGACCTTTTTAGGTCTGATATAGGGTTAGGATTTGGAGAACGGGCCGGCACACCCCAGTAAGAATTCCCAGAGTACCTCCCGGGGTTGAGTGCTTTAAACTTTTTGTTCTTCGAATCCTACGATGCAACGCACCCTTTCTAGTGCCAGGCTTTTCAGGAAAAAAGGAACTTTGCTCAGTGTCTTTTCGAAAGCGAGAAGACACCGGGGACGAGAGTGGGCAGAAAAAATGGGATGACTTTTATCCGTCTAGTGTGAATTCGAGACGAATAATCCGTCTAAAATCCGTCTAAAAAGACGGATAAAGTCAGACGAATTATCCGTCCAAATTGAACAACGGCCTTTTTTATACTTGAGATGGATTATTCGTCTGAGACGGATAATCCATCTTCAAAATCCGTCAAAATGGACGGGAAAACAGATGGATAAAGTCAGGGGGATTGTCCATGCAAAATTAAGACCGTTCCATTTTCAAATTACGATGTATTATCTGTCTGACGCGAATTATCAAACGGATAATTCGTCTCAGACGGATAATCCGACTCTAGTGTGAATACATTTATCGTCCCGTTTTCACATCTAGATGGATAAACCGTCTCTAGTGTGAAAACGGCAATTGTGATTCAACACAGCACCGAACGAGTTCCACGCGTTAACACAAACCGGACAATTTCTCAACATTCATTTGCCACTAATTTGATATTGTACTTTGAGGTAAAAAGTACCTTTTAATACCGTAATACCATTTAACAGGAAGATAAATTAGTGGCGTGTAGGATGTAATAAGGTTAAGTAAGACTACTGAACTGAATTTCAGTTAAATTGAAATTAAGAATAGAGACCTTAAGATCGAGGTTTGGCCATCTTACTGCAAACGGCAAACTATTTTAGCTCAGAAATTGTCTTCAAAAATACGTTCCTATGAAAACGAATTGGATGATTAATTAGCCAAAGAGTTCTAAAAAGTAGTATTTCCTCTCAAACGCGGGATTGGGATGTTTTGGGGTGCAAAAATCCTTGCAGTAAATCACTTCACCCTAGCGCGTGCTCATGCTGTACAAATGTGAACCTCAAACCCAAATTCTGACGGCAAGGCACTGGTCACGTGACTTCTTGACGTTCGCCGGCAGCGGGAAATGCCAAACAAATTCGATCTTAAGGTCTCTAATATAAAAGCCCAATGTTATACAATTTTAGGCAATTTTTAGCAACAACCAAGAGATCAAAAAAAAAAAAAAAAAAAAAAAAAAATAGACATCAAGTGTCCTCACAACCTCAGATAAGACGTGGATGGTCAAGACTGAAGAAGATGGAGTAAACTTGAAAAAACGCCTCCACTTTAGGTTTAGTTTCGGGAGATAATCCGGCATGAAAGAGAATCAGAGCACAATATCAATTTTAGGCTAAGTTCTCAAAGTAAATTTCAAAAGCACGTATAATGATAAACTGAAAAAAGTGAAAAATTCTTACAATCTGTAAAGAAATAGAATCTCCTCATAGTCTTCAGAGGTACAGTATTTCAGTCAGTAGATCTTTTACAAGGAAAGCCGTAAACGTAAATGAGCACGAAGACCAGGTTTTAAAGCATGGCACAATATAAGGAAGCATCTTCCATGGCGAGCTTTCCTCGTTTCAGAAATGATCGGTACCACAAAATCAAGTTTGCAAGTTCTTTAAGGTTTTGACTGTAAATCCACTGCAGTATGTTTAAAGTGGTGTCAACCTCCAGCATAACTATTTAAGTTGCATTCTGTTCATCGGCGCGTTCGTTTACTGGTTCTTACATCTTCAGGGGAGATCGCAGCACCTCGCCTCGTTCGCGGAGAAGTGGTGTTTCCCGATGCGTTGCTCGTACCATTTACGACCGGAGTCGATAAGGTCGGAGAAGCGGTAGCCGTAGCCGCAGTTCGTGCGCTGGAGCGACGCGAGGTAGCTGTTCTGGTAGGTGGAGTGTTGATTTCTGTCAGCAGCATAGTGGCCGGACTGGGAGGCATATTGTACTGAGTCGGAGTCATGCCCAAACGCTCCTCAATCATGCGTAACTGGGTTTCAGCCTCCCTGCATTCCCGGTGTTTAATTTTCATCTCCTCCGTTTGTCCGTGCTGTAGCTGCAGCTGTTAGAGAAAGGAAATAGACAAAGAGTTCCTCCAAATGCTCGCAGAACAAATTCGTAAATCAGCTAACCGTTGCCAACAATTTGTTTTGAAAATAAACCGCGAGCCGAACGGAAAGATAGTGAAAGCGGATTCAAATCTTCAAGTTATGAGGGTCGCGCTCACCTATACGATAAGAAGGAACCCGACCCTAACCCTCTAAGCCCCAATTAATATACACATACAAATTCTCCAAAGTGATCTCCATTCACTTCCTTTAAGAATTAGTTGCGAGAATTTAATAAATGATCAAGGCACTTTCCTTTGGCGATCATTTTATTAATTCTCATAGCCTTATCTGTTGACAATATGCGGATATAGTTAGGAGAAAATTGATGTTAATCACTATTAGGACTTAAAGGGTTAAAACAAGACTTGACGCGATTCAGACAGAGCTTCCTCTTCTCATCCACACTCAAGAAGAGAAGACTGAGAGCAAGGTGGATTTGTGTACGAAAGAAAAAAAGAATAAACAAAGGCACCAATGCGACGCGCTTCTTTAAGCTTACCGAAAGTTCTTCCTTGGCTTGTGTGTGTTTAATAACGGCCTGTTTAAAAGCTTGTAGTTGTTCTGACAACAAAATGAATAAAGAAAAACATTAGCAGCAATGTTGGAGTTATACATTAGCGGTGAAAAATGAGAAGAGCTTTAGTTGTCACTCACCAATCTGCGTTGTCAGTGAATGGAATGTAAGCGGAAGAGGCGCAGCGAACACTGCGCCGCGCATTCTCTCAAGAGGAGGAGCTTTGTTCTGCAGTCCGCCGAATTTACCTTTGCAAGAGAGCAAAACTATGAAGATTAAAATTCTCACTAGAAGAAACAATATCACGGGGATTGGTGCCACCCTGTAAACCCGAAAATTAATACAAACATTCTCCACAACCTTCTTCACGTATATCTTACTTGCAAGGAGAATTAACTTCGTAATCAAGACCTTTTTCACTTGCTGATCATGTGCATTTTCTCACGGTATTTATGTTTGACTGAACAGTATAAGAATAAGGAGAAATTCTACCTCACCATTGCGTCATTCCAAGATCACGTGAGATTGCGTGACCTGTCAGCTCAGCTTGTTATCGATATTGACGTTTGACTGAACAGTGTAAGAATAAGGAGAAATCTTAAACACAAGTCACTTAAAGGTTAATGGGCTAAATAACTTACCGTTACTTCTGATGCGATCTCCTCCTCTTGTAAGAATCGTAGGACAATGAGTGTGCTTTACAACCTACATCATAACAATACACAAGAGAGCTTAAGCAAAGACATTTCTGGACGTAGCACGTCAACCGGAAGTGAAACCTTTTCTCATTACCTTGACGCTAACAAATGTGCCTTGCTAAGCCCGTATTTATTCGAATAAGCGCCCAACCTCGAATTAGCGCCCACCTCGAATAAGAGCTCACCCCCACCCCACTCCCCGATGTCGGACATCGAGGAGGCAGCACCAGAGAATTCACTTATTGACTTGAGTGACAATGAGATTGAAATTGAAATTGAATAAGTACTAATAAGAGACTTCCCCGAAGACGAAGTTTTCCCCAGAGTATTTTACAGAAACCTTACTTTGTTACATCTTCGCGTTTTGTTATTACCATTTATTGTTTGTTGCAGAATAAACATACTTGACTTGCTGAAAATGGTAAAAATTTAATAAGCGCCCTGGGCGGGTTAATCGAATAAATACGGTATCTTTACTCTTACTGAGACGAATTGCCAGAAATTTGGGAAAAATTGCTGCCCAATGATGCAAAACAGCCCTTCTGGTTGGCGTGTCGCTCTAAAACGTCCTTGGTTAAGTTCACTATAGTCAGGCGTAAATCAATAGTCTGTAATTTTGGAATTAGGTTAAAGGCTCGAAAAACCCGTCCCATCGTCGTTCAAACGTTGGACAGCGTTATCTACGGGATAAATCTCTGTCTAGCGAATAGGTTTAAGGGAAACCAATTGAGTTATCCACTGGACAGTAGCCACAATTTGAAAAACTGGAGCCTGGTGTGGATTCAACCCTCTCCGAACCTAATTCTCAGGGCCTTAAAATGACCGAACCATTGTCCAGCTTAAGGCCATACGCTCTGTGGTTAGGATAAGTACGTAGAAATGACGGCTCCGTTTGAATAGGGCATAACAATCTCGCCAGCTACACAGGCTAAATGTAAAGACGTCATGTCTTCAGAAGTGCATTCATGTTAAAGGAGCTGTGTCATGAATTATGTATCAAAACTCTAACAGCAGGAGCCGCCACCAAATAGAGTGAAACATAAAAATAACCGATCAAAACATTTAAACAAAGCATTAATAGCACAGCAAATACAAAAAGAGGCAGGGGCGGACAAACTCAGCTGAGGAAGACTAAAACGGATTGCAATTGCCCATTTTTGAAAACTTGTTAGCCTAACAGTTTCGAAAGTTCATTTTGCTCGTGTTTAACGTTTCATATAATGCTTGAGAGACAATTATTTGACGAGAAGCCGTAATTTTGCCATTTACAACAAAATTTTTCCCCTTACGTTTAGTTCCATTGCGCACAAGGAAGAGTAATTAGCAATATTAACAACATGACATAGCCAGCCGTGGCACAGCATTGCCGGCAATGTTGGGACAATGTTGCAACCATTTGAATCAATGTCGCAACAATGTTGCAATGCTGTCTTGCGCTAAAAATCGTTGCTGCAAATCGTCCGATGTAACATCACTTTGACATGCATTAACAACAAGTGTACTCACCTGTTGTCTGTATTTATTTGCACAGTCCAGGTCATCTAGGATCAGTGTATCACCCAGTAACATACCGAACACTGCAATGAGACAAGCAAGGAATCAAACCCGAGGAAAGTTCCAAAAAACATGCAGAAAACCCCGGGGGCGTACTCAACAAATTTTTATACGGGGAGGCTACGCCCCACGGCCCAACCCCTTACCGTTTTATATACCATTTGCCACGAAAAAGGTACCCCTTTCGTATACCTTCTATTGACAAATGGTACCCCTTTCACATACCTTTTTAACTGCTGCAAATGCATTGTCCTTTAAATAGGAATGAATCTCTAAAATAGAACGTTTTCCTGACTTTAACACTGAAATTCATCTGCTCAGCCCTTTGGGCCCTTTCACAGACCCAAATGACAGATTTCCCACCACCCTTTCATATACCTGAAGCCTGAAAAAGGTACCCCTTTCGGGCGGAGCCTCCTCGTATAAGCCATCATAGGGAGTACCCCCTAGGACAGAAAGCGAGAAGTGAGTTGAAAAATATGAGGCATAGTGACGTCAAGGTTATTTGGATTCCAGATGAAAAACTCTTTCGAGTGTTTGAATTAGGTGTCGCAATTCATGGTAGCGAATTTGTTTGTTTTCTCGATAAATTTATTTGTTATTGAGTTTGAGGGAAACGTTTGAAAGTCACGAAGAACTTTGTATAACCCGGACAGCAGAGACGTTTCTTGCGCAATTTCTGGTGACGGTGACTCGTGGCTTCGCTCTGTTACCGACACCGAAGCACCTCGCCGCACGCGAGGAAAAAAAAAAAAGACCTCTGATACCCAACAAGCATTGGTAGATGTTCACGGAACACAGAGGTGGGAACGTAAACCCATAACAATGTATCTTGACAAAGTTATTTCCACCTCTTAGCGTGGAATCACTGGAACTGTCAACAAACGGGAAGTGGATGTTGTGCGTTAAGGGGTGCTGCTTCCTGGGATTAACGTATTTGAACCCTATACTAGCCAATGTTAAGCTGCCTGTTTGGAAAAACTGTCGTCCGGGTAAGTTGGGGGACGCGGGCGGGGAGCATGTTACTGATTCTTGCCGTTTACGATAGCTTGTTGCAACTAATCACGGAGCTCCACTAATGGGTATCTCTTTGACAACGGGTGAGCGAAAACAGAAATTTTATTCCTATTCAAAGTCCTTTAGCACTTCAAGCATGACTGTTTACCTGCAAATTACCTTGGCCTTAGAGAAGTTCTACATTTAAGAACTTATCAAAGTGAGCCAATCTTCTCGCCACTCGCGCGTGAGATTCCGCCTGCCCCTCTCGAGCGTTGGCCCACAGTTGTTTTTAAACTAGTGACCATAGAGCAGGCTAATGATTATCTAATGGTCTATTGTCATACAGGCCCTACAATAAGTACTCTTGCATACACATTCGTATTACCTAGCTTGCAATTTTCCGCCTCTGTTGGAAACATCAACATATCTCTTGCGTACACAGGGTTACCAGACGGATTGTAACTGTTCTGACCTCGTATATGTGGAAGAGCTCTAAAATTAACAGTCAATATTAATGGCTACTCATTGCTAAGATACGCTACAGGCTTAAAACTCTGAAGCCACTGGAAAATTCTTGAGCCTGCTCACTAGCATATTCACAGGCCCCTGCTGACATGTCTGCGAGCATTGCTAACTTTTTCTAATGCACTGGGGGTTAATAGAGTAATTTTCAGAAATTCAGGAAAGAAAAATCACGCATAGGGTCCTAGGGTCCTTCGCCTACAGATTCAAAAGATAGATCTTCATTATATGACGTTACAACTGACTACGCGAATGAATGAGAGTGTAAGCCAGGTTAAACCTGCAGATAATAGTATAGTTCATTTTAATGTAGTAGAGTAACTCATAAAACTGGGCACTCCTTCGATTTTCTGTTGGTTAAAAATCGACTTACCGTAAATCCTCTAGTAAGACCCCCCGGGGGGCTTATCTACTTTAGAAGAAACGATGGTATCAGTTCTCCATAAAGAACTAGAATACAGAGCGGAAAAACTCTAGTACAAGACGTTGGAGTCATGCAGCCGAGGATCAATAACAAGTCCGAACTTCCAGTTCGTAAATAAACCATCCCGGATCAGTCCACACGACGTTTTACTGTGGTGACTGATTAATACAGTCTGTCATTGAAATAGCAAAGAATAATAAGCGGAGGGGAGGCGATAGAGGCTTTAAGAGAAGGGGGCTTATTAACTTTCTTTCCCAGAAAAGGAGGGGCTTATTAGCGAGAGGGGGCTTATTTGAGGGGTAGGGGGGGGGGGGGGGGTTATAGAATTGTTAAGCAGCTTTGGGTTTGAAAACTCCTGAGAGACACAGCGTGTATGGGAACTGGGTGTAATTTGGTCTATACCTATTCCATTCTGGTAAACTACGTCTGAAGATAGAATCCAAGGGTAGCACTTGTTGCTGGCCATTAGAGTCGCGATACACTTGTTTTGCCTGAAAATAAACAGTCACTCGTGTTATTCAAAAAGTGACATAAAACTAGATAAATGTTACTGGTTATTTTAGAGAGCTACAAAAGGACTTGTGTGAAGGTCATGGAAGTGAGACGGTGATAACTACTACTGTGAAATTAGAAGTAAAGGAAGTTGAAGTTTTGTGCCAAAATGTTAGTCGCTGACTTTGCCCATTGATGCAAAACATTCGCTCATAAAATCAGTGCGCTTTCGACCAGTAAGGCAAATATTTAAGTTACGGTTCATTCCTGAGGTAACACAGGAGCCTTTAAGTTAATTGATTTTATTAATACCGGAGGAAAAGGAAAAGAATTCGACATTTTAAACAGGCAAGATTGTCCGTTTGTCAGGAACTTGAACATTCGCTCGAGCGCTGTGCGGATATACTACGTCATATAAGAAGACCTCTAAGATAGTCATAACCAAGTATGTTTGCGGGTGATCTTACATTCGACATAAACTGAATTTGCCGCTACACAACGAATACTACAAATTGCATTTTTCGCTACACAAAGAATAGTACAAACTCAATTTTTTCGCTACATTAAGAATAGTATTGCTACCTCGCAAACGCTTGTCAGCAATAAAAAATACACCCTACTCCATACAGAGCACAAAACGACAGGTCCAGTAGAATAGGATACAGCGGAACAGCATAACTTATGTACATACTAGCTACCCAAAAGGAGAGAGAGTTTTTGATGAGCGAAAAGCACAGCAGGCAAAACACGAGGTTTAGGGAACGAACTAGACTTGCTACAAGTCGACAGCACGAGTTTCTTAGCAGGCGACCAAGCCTACGACGAAGTCGCGAGAGGTCGACCTTCGTCCCGCGTCATATTAAATCGGAAAAAGGACTTTTTTGACAGTCTAACAACGAACCTTTTCTGTCGTGAGAGTAACGACACAGTCCATATCGGATGCCATGTGCCACGACAGTACTCGAGCAACGTCGTCATCTACCACTTGGGCTAAATGAGCTACCTGTAGGAGGAACAGAGAACAGCGTTAGCGCTAACACGCAACAAAAGTATATCGACGAGACAGAGCCAAGTATCTTCATTACCGAGATCAGGGCTGTCACTAAGATCTGAAGTTGCATAATTACGTCAGTCGAGCAAATTTCACCAAGCCTCGTTTGCAAGCAAAACTCCGCGCATTTGCACTCTTAGGGCGTGAATACTCTTTTCAACTTTTCTGGCTTGGGAACTCATTTATGCACAACTTGGCAACTTTTCAACTTCAAAACGAGGCTGGGTGGTGAAATTTGCTCGCCTGACGTAAACATGCATAAGGGTAATTGAAAACCACTCTTTGCTATGGCTTTAGAAATACAGCAAAAATTGTCACACTAACGCATAGCCTCTATTGTGAACTCATCGAAAAGTAAACTGAACAAACCTTTCCAAGAATACCAGAGTCTCCACGGGGTCCAGGATGAAGTAGACACTGTCGGCGAGGAGTAATAGCGATCTGATCTCTCTTTTTTGACATTTCATCTATCAATGTAGTCACAGCTGATGGCTGGGAACAAACAAGCAGTAGAGAGCTTAGATTCTGAAACTTTATGTTAAATCTCATACTCGTACTCGTACTCGTCCTCAAATCTAAAGCTCTCTAGTGATTAACTCTTTCACTCCCAGAGCTATGGTGTGACCATTCAAATGAAACGGATATTTAACAATACTATTCTATGGTGCGAATTGATTTTTACAAAATGAGACCTTCTGGTAATATGCAAAACGTATGCACGGTAACAAAATGAGGCATCATCCACAACTTTCTAGCACTTCGTCTCAATAAGAAAACGAAAGTAAACGTAAAAGCTTCAGAGGCACCAACAGGCATGGCCAAGGAGTTGAACTCAGATCCAACTTAAATCAAAACCAACCAGCGCCGTGTGGCTACGTGTGCACCTCATTTTTCCCCTAACAGAAGTTCCGACGACAAGAACATAACTTCTTTTATAACTCGAAAGTGCTGTCGTGTGAACGAAGGACAAAAAAAAATGGCGGAAACCTCGCTTCCTCTCTTCCCCTTCCCAGCATACACCACGTACGTTTTATCCCCTGTGTTCTACTCTCCGCTAGGCCTCTGTGGAAAAGAGGGGACCTCTGGTTAAACCGAAACCAGCGACCTCTGGACTTGAGCTTGGTACTCTAACTACTCCCTTAGGGTGGCTTGATCCGGTATCAGGATTACTCCTTACCGATGCTAAGCTGCTTGCAGGGATGTTCTGTTTTCTGAGTTCCCCTCTCAGCTTCTGTTCTTGTAAAGAAGCTTCATGCACTGACACTGCAGTGGACAAAAATTAAAGGTTATGACTCAATTATAAAATTGGTTGTTCAAATCTTAAACCCTCACATGCATGGAAATAAGCTCACAATAAACTAAATAAAAACTGATTTAACCATTACAGCACTATATAGTATCAATAATATCCACGAACTTGGAACTTAAATAATAAAAATAATAATTCCGTTATTTACCCTCGGCAGTATTTATAGCACTAACGATGGTGGGGCCGAGCAATTGCCTAAAACAGATGATCTGAATCAAACTTAATAGGGTTAAGAATCCCAACTGGCCGGAGGCAAACCAGCCGAGGATTTCAACTCGGGACTACCGTGAACAAATCCAGCTAGCGGTTGGAGCGGGACTAGAACTCGGAGTCTCCGAATTGCAAGTCCAGCGCTCTAACCGCTCGGCCACGCTGCCTAAAAATCGACTAGTTACATATTTCACTGAGGTCACTGCTCCTTTCAGAAAATCATCGCCACAAGGCAATGGAATAAGTAAATAAATACATAAATATACCTTAACATGGCTAGGGAAGAGAATGGCCACAGAGTTTATTTGCCTTCTAGTAATGGCTCACTTCTTAGGGTCTGACGACGGGCTAGCACTCGATGCGTCAGCTTTTGAGTCTTTTTATGGAGGATTTATATTCACATAGGAATTCTCCAGACTGATCTCCATACATTTCCTTACAGAATTAGTTGAGAGAATTTGATAAAAGATCAAAGCATTTCCGTTTGGTGATCATTTTATTATTTCTCATAACCTTTTCTCTTGATGATGCAGTGTTATTGTTAGGAGAAAATTGATGTTAGTCACTCTTGGGACTTAAAGGGTAAGACCAGATGACTCACTCCCCCTCGCCACCTCTGTGGACGAATGTTAATGTGGTCGACTGCAAAGAACCAAAAATAAGCTACCAACCTTGCATCTCGTTAATGAGTTGTCGCGTAGTTTCAAAAAGGAGCCGGTAGGTGCGTATCGTCTCAAATAAGTGATCTCTTTCTTTCGTCAGCTGAGCCATCTGTTGCTGTTTCCTTACATCTAAAACCAAAAAAGCAAAGTACTGTTTATGTAATATGCTGTGTTAGTTAAAACACTGCCAAACAAGGTAGAAAGTAACTAAAAGGAAGTGATTTAGAGAGGTCAAAGGACAAAAAAGCACTTTTTTACGTTAATCAATCAGAGGAATTAGGCACTTCTTTATAACAACCGAAGTGTACTTGCTATTCTAAAAAGGTCGAACAAAGAACGACAAGTTTATTTTTTACGTTCATCATGAAGAGGGAATCTAGCATTTTTTTTTTTACAAGAAACCGATGTGTACTTGCCATTGTAAAACAAAAGAAAGGTTGCAGAAAGGACGAGCACTTGTTATTTTGTGTCAATACTTAGAGGGAGAGGAAAATAAGCACGACAGAAAACCGCAGTGTATTTTCTATTTTAAAACAAAAAGGTCACACAAGGAACAAGCACATTATCGGATATCCTTTAAGTTAGGGCCTGTTTACATAGAGGTGGAGGACCCCAGATAGGTGAGGAAACAGGTGGCGGGTCACCCCACCTATCATGTAACCGTGATCGAACTAAAGTGAGAGGTTATGTGGACAGGCAGGTTATCTCACCTTCCTGGGGTCCCCCACCTTCATGTAAACAGGCCCCTAATCATGAAGAAGAAAGTCAGCACTACATGAAACTGAAGAGTACTTGCCATTGTAAAACAAGAATGCCAATGTAAACACGGGAATAGGATGAGGCGAAGAATTAGGAGGAATCTGAGTATGGAAGTTCAGCAGGTATTCCTGTCCGTCTTTGCCCGCAGTGTTCTCTTGAATAAGGAGGTTCTGTACAGTGGCCACGCCTTTGACCAGGGGTACTTCTAAAGAGTACACATTTCCAATCAGAGCAGGGATCTCGTCAATGCCTTCTGATGGTGTCGTTACCTTAACAACCACCTTTCCTTTAAGATTCTCACCAGTCAGGTTATCGAATTTGTCCTAAAACAAACGGCAGAGAGAGCAATCTTTATCTCAAGGATGCCTAAAGCCATTGTCACGCAGTTCAGCATTGGCTGATCAACAAATGTTTGAGCTCTTGCTCAACAAATGTGTATCAAGCCATAATGAATATTGAAATGGACCTTTAAACATGCACGCTGAGGGTTTTTTAACCTTGTTGAGAGATCAGCAACTAACGAGAGCTGCAACATTAGTTGGTTTCAGATCAGAATTGAGAAAAACGCCCAACGCTCGTTATGGAAGTCCTGAATAGGACTGATGTTGTTGGCAGTGACTGACGTTTCGACAACCTGTGCGGTAATCATCTTCAGAGTCAAAGTGAGTTGTATCACGTCATTTGATGGTATTAAACTCTGGTTATTGACCTGATTGATCATTAGGTCGCAATGTTATTGGTCGTCTACCAGTCAAACCGTGATGTTCTTGAAGATTCCGTGATGTTCTTGAAGACTGGTAATGTCATTGGTGCGATTCGATCCGTCAAATTGTCAGTTGTCCAGTCGTTCTCTCGTAGTTAGTTTTGCTTGATTCCGTTAATAAGTCGTTTGTACGGTGCCGGCAACTGTTGACTACGATTCCGTGGTGTTTGTTCTAAGTTAGTAAACGAGCTTTCTAAAGTGAGTCGTTGATAGTAGTCTGTAGAATACGTAATACATGTCGCAGAGTCCCAATCGATTCGATGTTTCGTCTGTAAATGGTGCTCAGCAATGTGATTGTTGACGTCACCATTTCTCGTCGTTCGTTTGTGTTCGGTTATTTGCGTGCTAAGGTTTCTGTCGGTTTCACCAACTACTTACATTGGCAAAGTAATGGCAATTGAAGATGTGGGGTGATTTTGGCATTAAAATGAGGGGAGAAAGCAACCAAAAAACAGTAAATATTAGCACCTTAAGTTGTAACTTGAGTGTCTTCACCAGGGTTCGGCTGTTGGTCCTTTGAGTGTTGGAGACAGTAGGAGTCGCAGGCATTGTCTCCGGTTCAAGCTTCACAGGGAGACCAGCTTTTGCTGTGAATGTAATCTGCAAGAGGGAGTAAGTGAAATTCTTCGTCAACTAACATAGTTGGCTCTTACTATCATTAAGAATTGGTAAAGTATTTAGCTGATGAGGCCAAAGAACTCTCCAAACGCTGGGTAGCTAAAGTATGTATTACTAAGTGATAAAACTGATTAACTTGTAGAAAAATGAAATGAATCCACTGTAAAATATGTCGCTAAACAGAAGTGCTTCTTTATAAGAGAACAGATTTGAGAAGAAAGAAGAGAGAAGAAAGGATTGTCGTAAACAGACGCCAGGTTGGTATTTGGTGTGTTGTGCTCAAGGAAGCTCTTCCTAACGTTACAGACAACAAGTGTTATTACCAATTTATAAAATAACTGAGATAGTACGCGTGATCTGATTGGTCAAAAACCTATGGTTTATTATACCGGTAAACCCATAGAAAAAGGCATCCGGACCACGAGCCATAAACAAAATCCGCTATTGATCTGCAAACAACGATTTTAGAAAGGCTAAAAAAAACATATCAAGTTACTTACCCAGTCCTTCGTAATATTAAAATAGTTGGTTTCCATATTTTATTACTGAGCATTACAATTCGCTACTGCCATAGCTTCAGAAGTTATAAAGTACAAAGCTGGAAAGCAGTTTACATTTCACGACGATGCCAAATCGCAGAGAAAGACAACAACTGTGTGAATTTCTGGTGTAGAAAGTCTCTAGGAAAACTTAACCACGTGCCAACCAGCAACAAAACGGATAGTTTTAGCATTCTTGATTTATTTTATTTCAAAATTAAATTCCTTAATCAAAGAAATTGTTTCAAAAAGAGATCTCTGATCAAGATATGGTACAAAATCGGCCGCTGGAGGTTGTAAACAAGCTGCCAACGATGATGAAAGATGTCAGAGTTTCGGGCTAGTTTTTTCCAACATTTGCACAAATTATTCGATGATATCGATGCCATGACCTACCTCACACCACCTGACTTCACAAATCGACAAATATTAACGCCAATATGTGGCTACGGCAAAGAAACCTTTCTCCACCACTGACATATTTCCATCGGTCGCTGTACGTGCATATAAAGTTACATGCGACAACTTCGCAAATGCAGCCACGTCGTTACCGCAGCATTTCTTGATCATAATAAAGTCCAGGAAACAGATCTTAAACCACTGCGGCTTGTAAAAAGTGAATGAAGTCCTCCATTACAATAGCTGCCAGTTTCCTCTGTAAGCACGAAATTCTTACGGATCGACTCAACAAAATACAGCTGCGTACAGTCTGATGTTCAATCAATTTCTACTTCTGTAGTAAACTAACCATGAACGTATTCTTTCATTGTACGTTCGCATGAATATGTGTTGACTTTTCCTGTAAAACAGCTTTCATAAGTTATCATGTAATGAGTGCAAAAACTCGTGTTTTGAAGTGCTGCTGTTTGTTGTTTGACTGAACTGAGTTTTGAGAAAGTTTAGCGCTATTAAATCGTGAGTCGTGATTGGCTTATGATGACTTTAGAGAGAAGACATGACTTGATCTCGGTACTTAAATCATATTTTTTACCTAAAAGACTCCATTTTATTAAAAGTTATTTCATAAAAGCAATAGACCACACTTTCTATGGGTTTACCGGCGTGATAACCCACTTGGGATGTTGGGAGAACACTCGAAAAGCTTGTAAATCACTCGCCTTCGGCTCGTGATTTACAAGCTTTTCTCGTGTTCTCCCAACATCCCAAGTGGGTTATCACGCCGGTAAACCCATAGAAAGTGTGGTCTATTGCTTAAAGAATAAGGGTTTATGAAAGATGTAACTGGTAAGGAAGACTCCACGTTAAACAAACAATGCTCTCACCGGTTTACTAGAGAGTGTGGCTGCTCCTGCAGATCCAAACTGTACCACCATACAATAGCCACCTGACATATCTGGTACTTTGAGGTCCCTAGTGAGTGCAGTTTACAATATATGGTTATAAGAGAATGCATGGAAAGATTTGCATTGCTTGCTTTGAAAACTAATCAATCAACCATACTTCAGTTGATCTTATTACTGTGGCTGCCCAGTCAAGATATACTCTTAGGTCCAGGAATGCGACTTTGTTGGTACCAGCCAACGCACGATGCCTACCTACTGACTTGGTGACCGAGCCTTTCAGTCAGCAGCTCCCAAACTGTGGAACAGTCTTCGGGCGGAGACAAGAAACATTCAGAGCCTTACATCTTTTAAGAGAGCTCTCAAAACCTACTTTTTTAAGATAGCGTTTAATTAACTTTTTTTTTTAAGGTAGCTTATAATTGACTTACTTTTTTAAGATAGCTTTTAACTGACTTATTTTTATCTCATCGTTTGTAATGCGCACATGAAAATATTTCCATTGTATATGCGCAATAAATAAGTTTCATATTTATTGTTGTTGTTATTATTATTATTATTATTATTATTATCATTATTATTATTATTAATAGTAGTAGTAGTGGTAGTGGTAGTGGTAGTGGTAGTGGTAGTAGTAGTAGTAGTAGTAGTAGTGGTACCTGAAGTAGAATTCTCCATCTTTATCCGTTAACTTCCGCTTTGATGGGTACAACGTTGTGGCCTTAACAAAATTACAATATAAGTAAAATGTTAAGCCTTGGAGGTTTCAATTAACAGCGGCATTATGCTACACCGTTGTGACTCCAGTAAGATAACAGTTTAAGTTATCAACAATAGGCCAGTCATTTTACCACTTCTGAATCGTAACCAAGCCCTTCTGCTGTGGATATGCTGTCACTAAGAGGAGAGGGCAGGGGATTTCCTCCGGATACTATAAACATTATCCCCGGCAGTGGTGGATCCAGGGGAGGGACTCGGGGGAAAGACCACCCCCCCCCCCCCTCCCGCCCTTCCCATATTTTTGGACCAAACTGAGGGCCGAAGGGCCGAAAAAAATTTTTTTGGGAGACCGCCCCTCCTCTTATCTAAGAGTCTGGATGACCGCCCCCATACCCCCCCTCCCCCCCCACCCTTATCTCAAGGTCTGGATCCGGCATTTCCCTGCTACTTTCAAAGCAAAAAAAAAAAAAGGAAACTAGGACGTAACTATTTCCTTGAAGTTCAATTTCCCGCCTACTGATTGCACATAACGTCAACTTGAAATCTTGGTGACAGCCCTGGACAATAGCTCTCGGCTAGTTAGTGCCTAAGAATCTTGACACTTACAGTGTATGTATTGTGAAACCCAGTTACTACGTGACGTGAAAGAAAACAGGCTAGTATAACATACCCTGGCTGGGGGCTTGTCTGATACTGGACCATCCTTAGAGTGCCATATCTTCAACACTATGTCCTTAGCACTTGCTGCTTTCATTACAGCCTCATCCTCTCCAACGACATGGGCTGAAACAGCTGAAACGCAGGACAGTAGGTTTGTTTGGGGGACGAAAGATCCCCCACTCTGCAGCTCTTATGCCAACACCCACCCAAGGAATGAGTCAATCAAATTTTCAGATGAAAGTGTTCAATATATCAATCGCCTAACGTGGCCAAACTGCTTTAAAGTTGAATTTGTATGGTTAGAACTCAGATTCAGGTTAAAGTAAAATCCTATAGATCTCCAAACTCCTGGAATTTAGTCACACAATGCTGAGCGCATTGCTTAGAAAGACATAGCCAAGTGTATTCAAGCCTCGATATCCACCTACAAATTCTCCACACTGATCTCCATACATTTCCCTTAAGACCTAGGTGAGAGAATTGCCACTCTGTAGGTCTGGAATCCCAGAGGGCGCTAATCGAACAAGTCCTTGTATATCACCATCCGTTTTGGATGAGAATTCCCTATAACTAATATCAGTCAGATGCTGCTGAAAGTGGACAAAAAAATCACCGCATTTTCCCTTAGTTGATCATTTTATTATTTCGCACAACCTTTTCTCTTGATTATGTCTAGATATTGTTAGGAGAAAATGGATTTTGAGCGCTCTTGGGGATTAAATGGTTAAAATTCAGAGTCACTAGACATAGTATTCGACCTGTAATGCGGTCTTAACCCGTCAGTAGCCCCTTTTTAGCCAGTGGCGAGAGCTCGACTCGTTTATCAGTCGCTGTTCGGTAAATGAGCTTGTGCCCTCGACCGGACCCGAGATAGCGGCGGAAATCCAGTCTATGGAAAGGTAAAATTTTGTCGACAAACCTGGAAACCAGTTTTTTTGCTTGGACATACTTGCCCACGCAACAGTCCTACTAGACTACTGGCAATCTAATGGTCTCACTTACTTGGTAACAACTCTCCAACAACACAAGGTGCATTAGAATCAAACGTGACATTAAGATTTACAGCCTTTGATGGGTCAGGCTCCACTCTGAAATGCAAAACATACAACAACAACAACGACTTTATCATTAGAATATGACAGTTCAGATATAACTACCAGCAAATAGCTACAGCTAGTCGGGGCGGGTAGGTACTACAGGAAATTACAGTATCAAAAGCACCAACTTGAGAACAGCGATCGCAAGTAGCTTTGACGCGTCCGACGTTCAACGCTTGTGCTAACGTATTTCAGGGTTTCAATAAGCACCGACGACCGACGAAACGCGTCGGCTACACTGCTCAGAGAAGTCGGCTACTTTTTCCTCCGAGGAAGAAGCAACTAGTTTGAATAATGTCATGTACAAAAATATAATTTGTTCACGCGGAAATGTATGTAACTTAGTATAATTACTATTTGTTCATTGCTTGCAGGAGTTTATTGTGTGGCTAATAAATCAAAATTTGCCTAAAACCCAAATCTTCTTGAATGGAAACCTCGCTCTTTTATTCTCAGTTTAGTCCCCTAAACGCTGGAAATCGCTTATTAGGGCTTTGCAATTTTAAAATTTTCTGAGGGAGCATGCCCCCAGACACCCCTTGAAAACCTGGACTGTTGATACAGTCGGTTACTCTATTCAAATCTGCTGGCTACTTCAATTTTTTATCGAAACCCCTGCGTATGTAACATATTCACTCCTAAGCGATGTACTAGCTATCTCTAAAAATGGCAAAAGCGAATTCAATATCCGATTTATAGAGCGAAAGTCTTGATCTCCGCCGTTTCCTTTTGCTTTAAATGTGACGTTCAAAATCGCTGTTGATACAAAATATTGAATCTTTCGGCGAATAAACAACAATTTTCCATTGTCCTTACTCTTACAGACCACAGAGACGACGTGAAAATCTTTGATATGCTGCAATGAAACAACTGGAGTGCAGCTCGCAGTTTCACTTAAGTTTTAAACATTTTGACGCCATTTCGGAGGTCTAAACTCTCACAAATCAGAGCTCTCGAGCAAATCCGTTGGTTGTTGTGAAATGTGTGTTAACCTACTTTACAGAACTTACCTAACGCTAATCGTAGGCGCATCCAATGCAGTCCTTCCAAGCAGGGCTTTGATTCTTATTCCATACATTCCCCTGATTTTCAAACACACGTTACCCAAAGTTATTTTACAGGCTTAAATTATGACCAAAGAGGTTGTTCCTAAGAAATGCCAAGATTGGGGCTCTTAAAGTCAACTGAGTCAACTATTTTTTTTTATCTGAACCAAGTGTATGCCGGCATTTAGTGTCCTTTTTAGGAACGTTTTCGTCTTATAGAGAGTCAAAGGAAATGAACGAAGAATGGTGATGACCGACTCTCGGTTTCTTTTTTAGGGAGGTGTCAGTCTTAGAGAATCAAACTGAAAGAAAATGACTGAAGAACGGAGAGGACCGACTCTAGGTATCCTGTTTAGGGGGGTGTTCGTCTTATAGAGGAGTCAAAGAAAATGACTGAAGAACGGAGGGGACCGACTCCAGGTATCCGGTTTAGGGAGGTGTCCGTCTTATAGAGCAGTCAAAGGAAATGACTGAAGAACGGAGGGGACCGACTCTAGGTATCCGGTTTAGGGAGGTGTCCATCTTAAAGAGAGTCAAAGAATATGAATGAAGAATGGTAGAGACCGACTCTAGGTTTCTTTTTTAGGGAGGTGTCCGACTGAAGAATGGCAGGAACCAACTCTAGGTGTCCGTTTTAAGGTGTCCGTCTTATACCGGCAGAATCAAAGAAAACGAATGAAGAACGAAAGAGACCAACTTTTAGGGAGGTGTCCATCTTATGGAGAGTCAAAGGAAAATGACTGAAGAAGGGAAGGGAACAATTCTAGGGCTCCCTTTTAGGGAGCTGCCCGTCTTATAGAGAGTCAAAGAAAACGACTAACGAATGGCAGGAACCGGCCCTTGGTGCACGTTTTAGGGAGGTGTCTATCTTATAGAGAATCAAAGAAAACGACTGAAGAAAGGCAGAGACCAACTCTAGGTGTCCCAATAATAGAGGTGTCCGTTCAGAGGGAATTAAAACTGTCGAGTAGCAGGATTAGGAGATGGTGTACAGAGTAAAGAAAGCTTTTGTTAGACTCAGTAACGTTCGTTAAGAGCAGAGGTAGCAGCTATCAAGCAAGAAGCAGGAAAAGGGGCACAGGAAGACTGTAATTTTCAAATTCCACCTACTTGGTTGCGCTCACAGTAGGTTGACCAAACGATGCTTGACCCTTGCTGTCCGTCTTTTGCTGAGCAGGTGCTGGAGTCAACTGAAAAAAAAAATTAAAATGTCCACAACTACATTGTAGATTCTTACAAGGGAAAGCATCATTTTGCATAGATTTTTATAAATTTACATAATCAGGGTCACAAGGTATCATTGACAGAACGCTCAAAAAAAAAAGGCGCCGCAGTAAAAACAGTTCAATCGTAACATCGACCGGATCCTGGTAAGTGCAAGAAAAGGTCGCAGATTACATAACATAGTCGAACCTCTCCACAGCGGACACCTTGGGGACAGAAGAAAGTGGCCGTTCTGGAGAGGCGGCCGTTATTGGGAGATACGGAGTACAACATGTTTATTACGCTACTAAGTTCATTCTTATTGTATTCCATAATGGTAATCCAACCATATTATAATACATAGAGATAAATACACAAAAAACTTGAATATTGCTTTGAATTAAAATGTTAACGTGACAAAACAAAAAAGGCTCGCAACATTCGCTACAAGTATCGTAGACAATTTATGCTTACCGCAGCAGCATAAATGGATCACAATCAAAATACGATTGCCGCGATTAATCACCAACAGGCCATACGGATCAAACTTTATGACCATTCTTGACTTTTTCATCGGTTGCTGAAAAAACTGGCCGTTGTCGAGAGGTAAAATAGGAAGCTTAAGCAACAGCGACGGCGACGGCCACGAAAACGTCACTTTAATTCGTCAAATGTGGGCAATTTTTTTGGAGTTGAATTCTGAAGGGTGTATCAAAGTTCAGGAAAAGAAAAGGAAAGTTGTTGTCTTGTGTTCCCGTCCTCGACAAAACGTGAAATTAGGCACTTTCACGTTGTAGTCGTGCAGCGACGGCTAAGAAATGTACAAAAAAGCGTGATGCACGTGCAAAGTTGTTGTTTTGCTAATCTAACCTATAGCCTTTTTGGCCGTTCTCGTTGCCGTCGCCGTCGTCGTTGCTTAAATTCCCTTATTTTGGCACTTGGGAACACGCTTTAGTGACAGTCGCTGTTGTTGAGAGGTGGCCGTTGTAGAGGGTTAGACAAGAGTCAATGTACGGACTGTCCCCTGGGACAAAAAAAGTGGCCGTTGTCGAGGTGGTCATTAGTGGAGGTTCGTCTGAAACTGCATTTATTAAAAGAAGACCAAACTATTAAAGGCTTGATCAAATTTTAATTGAATAACAACAACTGAGATTCTCACCTTAATTCCTCTGTCCGTATTAAGGACCACCTTAACATTAGGCTCATCTGAAGGGTTTTCAAGCTTGTCACACAGTTGAACAGTAAGGGGAAATGGCATCTTGGTATCGTTAAACACTGAAAGTGGCTGTAAAACAAGTAAAAATAAAACACAACATGAACTCGAGTTTGTACAAGAGCAGGCTTGATAACGCATTGGAAGCTTTCCAAGAAATGTTGTTTTGTACTACAGCAAGTAAGAGGTTGAGGAAATATCAACAAGCACTCTAACTAACTCGCTGAGGAGAGAAAAATACTTCATACACGACCTTGTGCATGAAAAGTGTTGTGATGTTATATATGAGTTGAAGAGTCAAAGAGGTCATGGTTGAAATGTGCGTATGCCTTTTATCTAATGTCACGTGGGGCACCAAGCGTCAATAGGATACTCTTTCAATGGGTTTGGGACCCACTCATTGATAGATTGAACTCAGTGTTCAAAATTTGAAGACGAAACACTGAAACACTGGGTCCAAGACACGCGTTTTTCATACCTACCTCAGAATGATCAAACTTTAGAATCTTGAGCTTCGCTGGTGGACCTGCAATAACCTGAAAACCAAACATTAATGTACCAAAAATTTAGGTCTGCTCAAAAACTCAAATTGACTCATGACAACTTGCACTCACAAATAAGTTTGCTTCGTTGGCGCTTGCAAAAATCTGGGTCTTTTTCCAAGTAAGCTGCAAGTGGAAGGCAAGAAAGAGACCACTCGCCTTACACTTATGTTGCTGGGTCCCAAAAGCGAGAGTTTGATATTGGTTCTTCCCTTGTTCAAAAAGGTTTTTCCCCAGGTACTCCGATCTCCCCTCTCTGCGAAAACTAACATTTCCAAATTTCCATACGATCATAGACTGCAAAACAGTCCGTATTTTTGGGTATTCAAGGACGCGCGAGCAGTCAAACAAAAGGTCTGAAGCTAGGCTGAACACTTTCAGTGTTCTCACCAGGATTTTGCCTTGGGGAGTCCCAGGGCCCCCTCTTCTGAGAAATAGGGGCCCTGTAAGAATATTGGGGGGACAAAGTTACAAAAAACACGCGGTACAAAGAACCTGAGCCCGCAGTCCAAATTGTCTGTTACATGAGGTACCTACCTGATCCAATATGGCGGAAGAGGTGTTTACGATTCGGAGGAGGAGTTTACGATGTAGTGGGACGTGCGTGGGACCAATGAAAGTAAAGGCAACAAAATTAAAGACTTTGACTCATTTGATATCATGTTTTTTATTTATTCAAACAAACAGAATGCTTTAGTTTTAGGTTGACAATTGAATCTACTTAAGTCCGTTTGACTCGTAGCTTGCCCCTGCGCCCTAACGGGCGCATCTTCTTGGTTTTAATGCGTCATTTCAGTTTTTCTTGCGGGAATCCCGAAAAGGCCGCGGCCTGGTGAGAACACTGGAAAACGGAGAGCAAGACTGGGGAGAGACCGTGTGAGCCTGGCGCTCTTCGCGCGTGTGAAACTCTTAAGCTACGCTAAACCGATTTTGAGAAAAAAAACCCG
Source organism: Porites rus (assembly GCA_964035705.1). Classification (NCBI taxonomy): domain Eukaryota; kingdom Metazoa; phylum Cnidaria; class Anthozoa; order Scleractinia; family Poritidae; genus Porites; species Porites rus. The sequence continues at coordinate 12,081,535 of OZ038001.1, read as the reverse complement.
ACTGTTTTGAAGTCTGATACGATCAAGATTAATAGACGAATAACCACTACATGGATGCACTTTCTCTAAATCTAAAACGTTTGTACAATGTACGCGTAAATTTAAAAATATCTGGCTTTCGTATATTTGTACACATCTGGCGAATTGCCATTTGCAATTGCTGGTTTTTGAGGCGAGAGGAAAACTACCGTGCTCTCTTGAAACAAGAGAGAGAAGGAACAACACGGTAAAGAATCAGCCACGGGCGAGAGAAGCATCAACAAACACGACATGACCGTCCGCCTCAGATGAACCCGCGCCAAATTGGAGGGGAATAAGCAGTCGAGTACATCCACATATAAATACTCCAGAGTGAACTTTACAATTTCTTATAAAAATAGTTGGGAGAATTTAACTTTCTTGTTCATTACATCATTTTATTAGTTTATCAACCTCTCTGACAAGTTATCCATGCCTATGTCTAATTAGGGCAAGCAACGATTTCTCTTAGGCCCGTTCTGAACGTCGAGCTTCACTGGCATGTGCCGAGATTAACGCTAATTGCGGACGACAAGAGGGGAACACATTCCTAATCTACAGGTTGTTATTATGCATGCGTCGCATGTATGTAGCCTGCATTCGTTTGGACTTCCACTTAGAATGAATGGAATGCTCATTACGCACGTTGGGCCCTTCTATCACTCATAATCTGATCACGCGTGTTTTTACCATCTGTTAGGTGAAACTTGCACAAAGCACAGCGTTGGAGCAAAAGCGTTTTGACCTCCCTTCGTTGTCGCCCACATTCCGTAACCTTTGGTTTTTACTAGTAGGAAAATTTTATTGTTCTCGCTCATTTGCATAAGATTCTGCACACATGAAGTTTAACCTTAAAATTACAAGAGCTATTCACACACGCAAACTATGATGAAAATACTAAAATACTCACCTCTAGTCTTTGATAACATATAAGATCTTTCCATTTTATGCTGACTTCTCTGTGTCCAAGGGGGCCATCCTCAAATTGAATGTTCTTGATTACGATATTACCATCCTACAAAACACAACACAGCAGGGTTGTAAGCAAAGGATACAAATACAGCAACTAAAACGTCAAACGCAATTCCTTGGCAGAGTCATGCTACCAGAAGCAGGGTTTATTCTAAAAATTGGCTAATGAGGGTCAAATGGCCCCCTTCTGTAATTTTAGGGGGCCCTTTTTCAAGAAAGGGGGTCCCCAAAAGGTATTTGAACTTATTTGTGCAGACTGTTCCATGAGAAAACGAACCTTTCTTGACGCGTTGCCGCCATTTTGGAACATTCTGGGCAACTGAAAAAGTCTGGGCTCGAATTAATGCAGAATCCCGGATGTTTGTCTGGTGAAATGACTCAAACGAAGAAGAGAAAGGTAAATGAGAAAGTAAAAGGCTATAAAAGTTCGAAGTAAGTTTAAAGAGCGGCCGTCAAATCAGTGTTGTTGTCAGTAATGTTTTTGAATACTTTATTTCAAAAAATAGTACTCATTCTTGGGTCTATTCTTTTGTGCCTCGTTTGACGCGGCAACGTATATTTTATGCGGCATTTTTTTCCAAATTATGGAAATCCCGCAAGGCCGCGCTGTAGAATAAACCCTGCAAAAGGGGTTTCAATGCAGTTATCATTCACTTAAAATATTTCACCATTTCTGATTGGCTCAAAGCCCCCGGCTAATTCTTCATAACAAACTGACGTTGACCAAATTTGGAACATGCGAGGCCTTCAGCCTCGGTGGATAACATCCTCCTCGATTCTTCACCTCCTATTCGGCCTTATTCAGTAATTGCTAATTGTACAGATAAGTCATCGTAATTTTCTAATTACAAGCCTGGCTCCAGTTGTTCAAAGGGTGGATAACCCTATCCAAAGGAAAAATCTCTTTCTACTGGATAAAGCAATTGGTTTCCAGCTATCCTTCTTTTTGAAGAACTGGGGCAGGACGGCATTAAAGGGACAGGTTCACGGTTCGGCACATGCTAATTTATCAAAATCCTGTTTTCTGTCGGGACATGCTGAATCGTCTATGCACGCAATATGATCATGTCATAATGTTGTCAAAGAACCAATCTGCGCACTCCCCTGGTAGTTACTTGATCAACTTATGTGCAAATAGCTGTTAATTCATCAACCATGGAATAAAACCTTCGGGTCAACAATAAATTCAACGCTGGTAGTGTTGGCATAATCCACTAATTTTTTCTGCGATTTTAGTACTTCTCCATCCTACTTCAGGTTACTCTGAAATACACTTCTACTTTGAAATACACTCTGAGTTCGCTAAGATACATGTGAGAGGGATTATTAACCGATAGGATTAATAATAAATTGGGAAAAAGTAATTTAATTAATGAGCCTGCGCTTAACCGTGAACCTGTCCCTTTAAGTGCAGTCGAGAATTCATGAATTTGGAAACTACTAAAGTAAAACAAAACTGTTTCCCCACCATCATATCAAACATTACTTTGCAAAACTGTTAGCCTAACAAGTCTTCAGAAACCCCAATTACAATCCGTTTCTATCTCATTCAAGTTTGTCCATGCCTGCTTCCTTTTGTACTTGGTCTGATATTTAATCCTTCTTTTAACGTTTTGAGCGTTTACTTTTATGTTTCACTATATCTGGTGGCAGTTCTCAATGTTTGAATTTTGAAAAATTTTGTGGTAAAGCCCCTATAACTCGAAATTACCATTTTCACCATTTTGGGTAACTTCCAGTATGGACAACAGCTTGAGCTCACAGTCAATAAGACTCCTTGCAAGAATGAATGACAAAAAGAGTCGGTTATTAGAAAAAATCGGCCGGTACTTACAGCCGTGAATCCCAACTGGACATCTCGTTCTTTCAGCCCGTCTGATGAAACGTGAAACTCTGGCAAGACGTGGCTGGGAAACTAAAAGAATCCAAAGAACAAAAAAAGAGGAAAAAATGGTTTGAAACCGACTAATGAAAAAGAAAAGATTGTACATGAATACTGTAGGAGGAAGCATAACAAAATAGCAAATGAGAAGACAATCAAGCTCAAACATGATACGAGGGTGATGGCCAACAAGGCTGGCAAACATGTTACAGTTTTTTTTTCTGACAAATTAAAATAAAGGAAAAGGTATGCAATTTGTTCAGTCCACCTTAGGAAACATAAAACTCTGGCAATACGTGGTCTGGAAACTAGAAAATACACGGAAGTAAATGGGAGTGAATCACTGAAAAAACTGACGAATGAAAATGAAAACTACAAAAAAACACAGAAAACGAGAAAACAATCAAATAATTTTGTTGATTAAAAAATAAAACGAATTACTGAAACAATTGTTGCAGATTGGTTTTGCCAAAGAAAAGATGTTCTGAAAGGAAATTCCTCACCTTGCCTGTTTTGTTGCCATGTTTATCAGTTGCTGACAGAATGATATCTGATACTAGAGGCTCTCCTAATCTCATGCGAGGTTCACTGCATGAGCACTTCAAGATGCTGGGAGCGTCGGCATGGGGTCTGCAGATAGGGCGTGACCGAAATTAGACAAATTGCTTTGTTCCTTTTCTAAACCAGCTTAAGGGACAACCACAATGGCAACGCCAAACGTCAAAAGAGTTACCATAGCCGTTGTCGAGTTAGTTGCTTAACTTCCCTAACTATTCGCAAGAGCAATTCCAATTCTCTAATTGGCTCTGAAAACTCGCCTAGTGCTCAAAATAATGGCCGGAAAAGTTAGTTCAAAACTTTATATTCGTAGAATGATATTAGCCATTCAATGGTGGAGGAATTTTGAAAAGAGAGATTAGTAGAGGGGTAATTTACAGGCAACTAACAGCAGCCTACGGTAAGCGGCTTAAAGCCATGTCCATCTCCCTGGGTTCAGTGTCTGTTGTAAAAAAGTCTACTGTACTGTCATTTTTATTCAATTTTGTTTCGTATCACCCCTCCGCCAAGCCAACATTTTGCCGTAAGTGAGAGGTAAGTGTTAACTTTGGCTTAGGGGAGGGGTAGGTGGGCAGTTTCCCAGAAACGCATAATGATCCTTTGTTTCTCTTTCGCTTAAGAATAACAAGTTCTCTCACTTTACAAAAACGTTCATAGTGATGGATGTTACCTTAGCGTGAAGGAAAACTCCAGTCCTGCTCCACCGGTCATACTAACTTGGCAGTATTTTGGTTCATCACAAGAAAGAGGTGCCTACAATAAAGACAAAAATGACGATACTTTCACCTCAGAACACAAGGTACGATACATGTATGTGTTCGCTAAACCAATGACTATTACGGTGGCTCGACTGGATTTTTTTGGGGGGATGCCTCCCAAGTTTGAGCATTAACTACGTCGGCATGAGTAAAGATATGGGAAAAAGGTTACCACAACTGTATTATATAATAATGAAAATTTCTTATGATCTGGGTTTTATTGCAATCGGAGTCGCCATGGCAACGTAATGACGCTATTACGCTTTTTATTTATCTTTGTGTTTCTCTGTACCAGGAGTTTTTTGAGGAAATCGCTTAAGGGAGTATGTACCTGCCATAATTGTCTCCATTATGGCAAAGTTTAAAAAAAATTCAATGAGAGCGTTTTCGAAATATTTTAACACGCAGTTTTATGAATCATAAAAACAGTGAAATAGCATGCTATCCACACAATTCGCTAATATTTTAAGAACATGAAAAGCTTTCGAAACGCGGCTTCATTCCATAGTGGTTTGATTCCATTGAAAACTGCATACAAAAAAAGGGGGGAATTGCTCTGGGCGATCGCGAGCAAGAAGAATTTTATTAACTTGCATTCAGCTGCTTTTATTACAGTTTTTGGACGTAATTTGGTCCATGCCGACAAATTTCGCATTTTTCAAAAAACCGCTCGATAATTTTTTTTATAAAGTCGACAATCTCGAGATCAATCGTCAATAAATATTCCCTGCAAGTTTCAAGAACATTGAAAACAGGGAAGACTTTTAAATAGGGCCTCAAATATAACCAATTTTTCCTCCAGATTTTGTGTTTACAAGTGAGCGTCCTCATTATTCACTAGCATTGTTTTCAAGTTTCATATACAAGTGCACATTTAGCAAAAAGATAGAATTTGCATCAAAAAGGATGGCAGGTACGTACTCCCGTAAGCGATTTCTTCAAAAAACTCCTGGTACAGAGAAACACAGAGATAAATAAAAAGCGTTATGGCGTCATTACGTTGCCATGGCGACTCCGATTGCATTAAAACCCAGATCAAAAGAAATTTTTATCTTTATATAATACAGTTGTGGTAACCTTTTTCCATATCTTTACTCATGCCGACGTAGTTAATGCTCAAACGTGGGAGGTATCCCCCCCCCAAAAAAAAATCCAGTCGAGCCACCTTAACTGTACTTTTTTGAAATGATCAGTGTTTGGAAACTGAAACATTGATTTATAAGAAAAAATTGTGACCAAAACATGCAACAAAAATTGCAGCTTGAAAGGCCACGATAACGTAAAGCTAAAGCAACCACTTTTTTACGTCGATATGACAGCAATTCAGCTGATAAACTTGAGGTGAGCATTGCGCCCATTTTACCCCCCCCCCCCCCCCCTTCTCCATCAATGCTCCATTTTAAGGGCATTTAAAGCTAGTTAAAGCTACACAGAAAGGAAAGAAGATGAATCAAGGATGTGATGTCACCGGGGACCTCACGCACCGAAGGCCGCGCACTATCCAACTGTGCCACCCTTGCTCCATGGAAGCTAAAACTGTCACCGACAAACTTATTTTTACGAACTCCTGTAATTACCTTCACATCAGGAAGAATCCCTTGCTTGATGATGTCTTTGGCAACTTTCGGAGTCCAGTTAACCTGGAGACACAAGAAGACAAGTCACCACATTGATAAACAGTAACAGTTTACAACTGCTAATTCACACCATGGGCGCTTACCAAAAGTCAGGAATTGCCAGCCAGACCGTTCGTCTTGAAAACGATATGGGCCTTCTTTCGAGCTTTCACCAGAAAACCAACACTGCTGTACACAGAATTTAAAAATAGACTATTCTGGCTGGACAGATCTGATTGACGCTGGAATTTTCATTAACAGTGGGCTGGTCTGGCAGGCCAATTCAGATGGATAGCGCACTAAGTTTGCTTATATGATGATGTGTGTTATTCCTATTTCCTAAGGAGCCTTGATTGTTGAGTTGACGTGTTGACCTAGTGGATTACGCTATTTTGTCCAATTTCCTTTATTGATATGTTCTGTCTCTGACTGTGCTCACATTTTGGGTGGCCATACTCGTGTTCTACAATGGGCCTTTTCCGATTGCCTTCAGGCTCTTTGTAAAAGAAACTCCTGTTGCTGGTCATTTCATAGCGGAGGCCCATTTTATGGTAGTCACGTGACCGTACGTCCACCAACCCGCTCGCCCGCCCGATGTGGAATGTTACACTTTCTAGCTAGTTTGGGAGCCTGCAACTTGATATTGCAAATCCTTGTTGTGGTCAGTTGACAGCTGTCAAAACAAAGTATCTGCTGACCAGTATAACCTGACCGTATCGCGGGCTCAGGTGTCGACCCATCGAGGTTATGTCTTGTTTTTTTTTAAGTTTACCGCTGACAAGTTTCCAGTTTTCAACTGATCGCAGGCTCAACTGTAATTGGATTTCTTTATTGAAAGTTTTTTCATTAACGGGAGCTTCGCCTTTAGCCCCGGCTAAACCTATATATTATGAAAATAAGTTTTCATCCACACGCAGATCAATTAAACTCATGTTCGCATGGATGATTGGGCACCAAGCCTTGCTTTGATAAAGATCTGATGGTTTGCTCGGCAACCCGAAAATGGACTATTGGTATAAAATTTAATTAGCTACTTTAGAAACTGGGCTAAGTTAACTGGCGCAAGGACTTTCGCAAGGATATTTACAGAGGAGCAATTGAATTAATTATATCCTTTCCATTTAGAATGACTAAGACCTCTCTTGGATGTACCTTAAATCTGCTGGCTAAGGAGTTGTCTATTGTTACTTCCCTCTGTCCTTCATCCAGAATTCTAAAACCTGTCGGTGACAGCAAGATGCTACATTTACATTTGCAATATTAACTTGCCCTTGCAACAAGAGATAGAACTTTAACGACGTCTACGCTACCGTCGCCGTCCTCGGATCTTAAGGTGCCTAATGACCAGAAAAAGGCTACGCTCGGTTAAATTTAACCAACTTTGGAGGAAAACAGGCCGTGCCACTGACGGCTGGCTGAAGATAAAATGTCACTGCACCAAAAAGTGTGACGTGTCGTTATTATCGAGTTCAGTTAAGGCAAAACCTATTGATTGCTTGTTTCTTATTATTTATCGTTGCATAAACGTCCTAATTTTTAACTGATGTAGTCATGCCTCTATGATATGGATTGGCATTTTGGTGCACCTAAATGCCTTTCCTCTTTTCAAACCCATTTTTTCTTTTTTTTAAGCCTGAAGATTTGTACGTGATATTTGTCATAAATACCACTCGTGAAATTTCAAAGTAGTCTCAAATTTCATTCGTGGTATTTATGCCAAATATCACTACAAATCATGCTATTACCTATACTAATTCCTTACGCAACTTAAGACTAACTAGGGCGAAAAAATCATATCAAACTAAGTACACTGACTTGTGGTTTATCACATACTCAGTCCAGTAAGTGTGTTTCCTGCTGTGCAAGATAGCTCCTGTCCATCGTCCAGCTTCTTCTTCTGTTTCGCATCAGGAAATTTGTAAAACACTTCCAGCTCTGCTGCTTTACTACTGGGTGTCACAATAATGGTCTTTTCCACTGCAGCAACCTCTTTATGATGCTAAAAAATCATGACCAGTCACTAAATCAGGGCTACTGTTGTGTGTTTTACAAAAACGACAAACAAACATGCTGAGGTTCGGGTTGTTGGTCAGCCAAGCCCAGATACAATTTAAAGATGTACGGTAAGAACTTTAAGACTATGCACCACACCCTGCTGACAGTGCCTTCCTTTCACTTTCTCGATTTTGGCGTATTTGACAAAGACTCCACACAAATGGAGTAAACTCGTTATTGTACATGAGGTAATTGTTGCTGATAAACTGTTTTGAACCCAGGCCTAAAAGCTGTGCGCTCGGTACAGCGGGCTTAGTTATGGCCATCGGTTTATCAGTAAACGGTCGCCCGCACTCGAAAAAACCACTTTGACGATTGAAAACAAGGTTGACTGGTCCAGATGTTCTGGCTTCAGCGACTCCAATGGGATCACGTGATTTAGTCAGAGCCTCCTTTCTTTCCACCTCACTCGAGAGGACAAAAGCAGGCCCTGCTCGCAGACCTTTAGATTCTATGACGAGTACGACTTTTTCAATAGTAAGCAGTGCTCGCGCGAGAACCAGTTTCATTTTGGCGGGAAAACGTGGTAGCCGTCGTCACTTTACTACGAATTTTAGCGCGAATGTCGTGGTGGCGAAAACAAGTTATCAAATGTTGGAAGTTTCATCACATTGGGATCGGGAGAACGCGTAACCTCCTTTACTAAAGATAACAGTGCTAACTTTTCTAGTGACAAATGTAAAATGAAGCTTTCCGGGGAGTCTATATTTTGAGAATACGCGAAAACACTTTAAGTCAAATCTCGTACTCGTAGTCGTCCTCGTCCTTGAATCTAAAGGTTTATAGTACCAAAGCCAAAAGGGACCATCACCATTACCGTAACCATTTCCTTAATCAAATGACAAACCTGTAACTCTATCTTGGCCTTCAGTTTGGTTTCCTTGGTGATCTGCTTCAGACTGATATCAGCACCTGTTAAGGAGGCCTTCCCAGATGCACTGCAGTCTCCTATGTAAGTTGGTAAGCCTGGTGTGCCTGTCAGCTACGACACACGAAGTTGTTTCTTATCAAATTCAAGTTTTACAATAACAAAGCGGTTTTTCACACGAGAGCTGGTCGAGAGCTATGGTCGATGAGACTCGGAAATGAAGTGATGGCGATATATCTTTTTTCTCTTTCTCTCTCGCGCGATTTCCCTACAATCGGCCACAAAATTAGTTGAGACGCTCTACCCTAAAGGGCCTCTCACACGTCTTGCTAACTTAAAAGGGGGAAATAAATCTTTCCCTCCCATACCCCCTCCATGCAACGTTGTGCCGCTGTTCGAGCTACCTGTTGAAAACAAGAAACACCCCAACTATGAATGGACGTGGGTGGGGAGGGGTGTGGATTGTTTTGTTCTCCCAGGTTATCCCATTTGAGGACAATGTCTCAACAATTTTGTCTCAACAATTTTGTAAACTGCAAAGCAGGCGAATTTTGCAGTGCGAACGATGGTACTATCGCCGCCATCTTGGACATTGCTTTTAAGATGACGGCCGCCATCAATGTACCTCTGAGCTTTCGTTAAAAAACAAATCAAAATAAATAAAAACGCCTGCAACGCCTGTTCTGCGGTTATGATTTCCCAAGAAACATGAACGTCAGTGTTATTGAAAAAAACAAAACAAAACAAAACAAAAAACAAAACAAAAAAACAATCGTCAATTTTTCATTGTCGGTACAATTATCGACCATAGAAATGACGTCACAAGTTCAAAACTTGCAGCTCGCCTGCGGCTCCTAGTTCCACTTGAGTTTTGAACATTTTGACGTCATTTCTGTAATCGATAAGAGAATAGACCATGGAAAATTGTTGTCGATTTGTTATTCTCCATACAAAGTTAACTGCATGCGAAGATCTGTAAAGTTTCTGATCTTATTTTGGTTCTAAAACGTTAGCAAGGTCAAGTTCATATTCACGGGGATCGAGACAGCAGTAACTATAGATTGATCATGGATTATATTTAGCTTGCCTAAAATAAAATAATGCAAACAGTTTACCGTATGTTCAAAACAAGGTTATGAGGTGTTTAGTGTATTCTCCAGAGCTATCAGGGATTTTACAATATGCAGTTGCAATGGACGTCTAACAATCGTCAATTTGCTTGAACAGAGTATACTCAACGCCTTGTGACTCCTTAACAAAGTTGGGGAATTGAAGTTCTAATATGAGGGGTAAGGAGCAATTACTCTACAGTTAGCAAAATCGCAATGAGGTGAACATTTGCATAGTTACCTTGCAGACAACATTAAGCCTTGGTTGAACTGTTAGGTTTCCCGCTTTGTCCTGGACCTGCACTTGTAGCTGCAGGGCACTGTTGTTTTCAATGGTGACCTCACTGTCATTTGGTGTGACCGCAAGGGATTCTGGTGGGCCTGCAGCACAAAACGTGATTCAGTAAACAGAAACAGTCATGCTAACGTGAGTCAAAACTTGGAGTGAGAAGGCGGCGTGCACGTCACGGTAAAACCCTACAGCCACGTTGCCTTGTGAGGTGCGTTCCATTGGGATGAGCCGGATCAGGTTCAGTGATCAGAGATCAGAGATAATTCGGACCACAGCACATTAAAGGAACCGACAAATCAACCCTGGAAAAGGATTCTTTGGATCATTTGATGTAACATGATCCGAGTGATCCCAGATCACTGATCCTGATCCCGATCAACCCAAAGGAACGCATCCTTTCTAGAAAGTCTCGTTTTTTAAAGGAAAATTTACATGCTGGTGAAAATTGTAAATTGTAATTTGTTTACCCACGGAGCACTTAGGACTTTTTTAAGAACTCGTTGAAACGTGTCCGTGGGTTCTAGATCGAATTAGAATTTGAAAGTGTTTGATGGGCTCCTGGGAGAGGTAAAAAGCGGGGTACCCGGAGGAAAAACCTCTCGGGGCAAGAGAGAGAAGTAACAACACACTCAACCCAAATATGGCGTCAAAAGAGTACCTGGAAGTAACCTGATCTTCAAGCTCTGCGAACCTTCTTCAAGTCCTGGTAGGGTGATCTTTAGATTAAAATCCTTTTACAACAAACAAACAAACAAACAAAAAAAAACTGTTAAGATAAATTTAATGTAAGTTTGAGATTCTGAATCATGAAGGCTACTGATGATATCGTCGTACTCTACTTTATAACGGGCAATTGAATCACATCGGCCAAGATTTTTTCCAAACAACCCCTCACCTTTCCTGCGTGGGATGGTACAGAACCAAGGGCCACCACACCCTTAACGATCAGGCTGTTTCCCTTCACTGATGTTCCCTGGTGAGTCAACTCCAGTCCGCTAATAATATAAACAAGTTATATTATTCCGTTGAAGGCAAGATTGACTTTAACACCAAGGTTACAAATACATGTTTCATTAAAAATTTATCAAAATACACTCACCTTGCACTTAACACGGGTGCTTTTTCCTCTGACAACTTTGAAGGGTTGTTAAACTCATCCAGCAAATTCAGTGGAATCTTAACCAAGAAAACAAAGTACGTTATATTTGCCATTCTAGACTAGCTAAACCTTGATACCACCCTCTGGTGACATATTGCTAGGGGGTACTTGGATCATATTTGCTTATTATGTGTTGATGGCCTCTTAGAGCCCCTTCACAACTATTGGCCATTCTGTGGCCAGTTATAATTATAGACTCCCTATTAGTCACTTTTGGGCAAATGTAATTTTCACAATCCCAACTTCCCATTTTTAAGCCCCTTCTTATAAAGATTTTTTCCCTTAAAATCCCGAAAACCTGAGATCCAATTCTAGTAACTCTTCTGAAAATGCAAAACCATTATTCCCAATTATAGTCAACCCAGTCGTGGAAATGCGACCCCATCCAGGGGCACATACCCATTGGCCTATTACTAGGAAGAACGCCCCCCCCCCCCCCACCCCCTAAGGGAGCTACATCCTCTCACGAACGGGGTGGAGAAGGGGGTGAAACAAAGACGTATACCTGGAAAGGAACTCCAACTCTAAGAGGTGTCTCCAACATTCCAACAGTGAATTTGTTTGGATGAGCCTCTAAATAAAAAGAGATGGCAACGGAGAAACAAGATAACAAAAGATGTACGAGTTATTTTAACAGGGTGGATCAAAAATACAATGCTCCCATTCAAAACGAATCTGGAACCAAATTGTTCGGAATCGTCACGAATCCAGAAAAGTCACATCTAGCGTAAACGCAACCTAAATCTGTCCCTGGCTGGTCATTTTTTACAAACCTGTGACGGTAAACTTGATACGATGGACTGGAAGACTCTTAATTGATGGTGCAGTTGAACTGTCACTCAGTAACACTTGAAGCTGAAGAGTATGTGGGCCAAGGAGGGTAATATTTTCTGAAATGACAGCAAGAACAGGTAAATTCAAACACTGTTTTTAACTGGCCCCAGTTGTTCAAACACTGGATAACCTTATCCACTGAATTAAAACACTAAATCTCATAGCACAGCTGATAGCAGCAGACTAGCTCAGTTACCCATTTTTCTGAACCAGTAAGGCCAGCTCTTTCCCCCATGTTGACAGACATGATTAGTGATTACTTTATCTCCATCTTTGTCACTTCCTGCAAAAAATACATAAATAAATAACAATACCGATCCTTATAAGATCAAAATACAGAGCTTTAGATTCTAAAATGAGGACGACTACGACAACGAGATTTTCCCAATACTAAGTAGTGCGCACACGTGAGCCAATGTCAATTTGGCGGGAAAATGTGATAGCCATCGTCATTCTACTACTAGTTTTAGGGAGGATGTCGTAGTCGCGAAAACAGGTTATCAAATGTTAGGAATTTTATGATTTAGCGATCCGGAGAGGGCTTAACCTCCTTCAACGGAAATAAGCGTGCTAACTTTGGTGGTTAAAAAAAAAGTACAATGAAGCTTTCGGGCGTGTCTATTTTTAGAGAACAGGCGAGAAAACTTAAAATCAAATGTCGTCCTCCTAGTTGTCCTCGTCCTCAAATCTAAAGAGTTTTTGCTTATAATGGTATTAAAAAAAAAAACAGTAACATTAGAAACAAAAGCAATAACAAACAAGTAAAACTAACAAGTGCAAGAGCAGGGCTCGAGGTTAACTTCTTAGTGCACTTGCAAAGCTTTGCTGGTAAGATTTTTTTCCACTAGCAAACTGGTGGGACCACTGGCAAATTCTTTCCCTTAGTTTGGGAGACATGGATGATTCTACCTCGTAAACGTTTGCTAGTGGACATTTCTTTCACTCGCAGATTACCGAAATCACTCGCATTTTGCGAGTTTGCGAGCGTTAATTTCGAGCCCTGAAGAGGTATTTTGTGCAAATGGAGACCTAATTTTTTGTTGCAGTTTTATGAGTCAACGCTTGATTAAAAAGGAGGAAAGCTTATTGCTACGAGCAGTCAACAATGCATACTACGAACCCGGCGACAAAAACATGCACTTCTCCTTACAATGTAAAGCATTTCGATATCTTACCGTGCCAAATGACCTTTAACTCTACCAACAGTCTTCTTCTGTCACCAGGCAGTTTGTTCACAGATTCACCCTTTCCGTTTAAAATGTCCACTTTCATGGCACCTGATTAAGAAATAGAAAATACACCGTTTAATATAAGTTGCCAATAATTTTTTGAGATGACGGTGAAGCCCCCAGGGCTCACAGCAAGCTATATCAACCCGCTCACACCGACATGTACCCCCGAAGTGAATAATGATGAAGTTTTGTACAGTAATTCTAACTTCCGGGACTGTTGACGGAATCCATTGAAGTGGTTCGACAACTGGCCTAGGCCTAACTAACACAGAGAGAAACCTAAAGAAGAGGAAGACTAATATTATGCAAATCAATTGACGTACGTAGAAACATAAGGAAAGAGAGACGTCACAACATAGTCCAAAGGAGGTAGTATACATAGAAACATTTAAAAGACGAGACGAACAGCAGATATGCAATCAACTTTAAGAAAACTAAAAAAACAAAAACAAACCAAACCAAACCAAACAACAACAACAACAACAGCAGCAAGTATTACTTTGGGAAGAGGCCAAAACTACTTCAGTTCTGCTAGTCAAAACAATGCAGTGATACATTCAACATGTTCAAGAAAGGTAAGACATTGTATCCTGTTTTATCGATCCCCCTCCCCTCCCCACCCCACACAACCCCACTCCACCTTTTTCTCTGACCAAACTTTTTCCTTATTTTTTTTCGCATATATTGGTTGCCAAAAAGCAACTTTCTGAAAATAAAAAAAGCTGAGACCACATAAATATGCATATAATATACTGCCAAGAATAAATTAATCACTCATTGTTGTAGCCTGAATTGCAGCCGGACATTCTAGTCGACACCTAGACTTAAAAACGTGATATAGTGTATACCAGGGATTTCGACGCAGGCTATCGTTGGGGAAGTTAGGGGTTCTAATTACTTTAGGACTGAGAAAAATTAATGATTTAGGGCATTCAAACCTGACTTACGTATGTTAATTTTCAATCGCCGCAGATCGTTTATTTTTCTATCGGCTTTAATTTTCAAATTGAAACTGCATAGCAACCAAGAAAATTGTCTAATACAACAGTTTGTCGAGAAGTACACACCTATGGTGGTTCCTGCTGGGATTTTAGAGTTAGGATCCAGCTTATCATCTTCAGGCCATTCTATGACCAGTTTACTTGGCAGCCTGAAAGAATAGTTTTATACTGTATCAATGTGCAGGGTGAGGCAATTGATCTAATAAGGACAACATTAGAGCGGTTTTCATTTGAGTGTCGAAAAGTAATTGGTTTTGCACTTTCTACACGATGCGATTGGCTTAAAAGATTCGCGCCACCTTTTCATCCAATCAGAAGTAAAACCAAAGCCAATTGTGACGCGCTCGCATGCATTTTCCCGCGCTTTGCGTCAGCCACATGTAATTACTTCGAGTTTTGATTGGTTCAATGTATTGTCTGTGTCCTATGTGATTGGCCAGAGTAATTACTTTGGTTTTGGTTTTACGACACTCAAACGAAAACTACTCTAAATAGGCAGTGAATTCTTTGTTCTCACCCTTAGCTGGAGCTTAATCGTAAAGAGAAAAGTTGTTTCCTCTCTAGTTGCATGAGATTTCACGGCCCACATCTTTTCCACTAATACCAAGGCCAACCTCGAACTTTTCATGGGACGAACCAAACTCTTATTTGGGTCGACCTAAATTAAGTTAAGATCGTCTGTTGGGTCAGACGTCGAACTTAGGACGCGTCGAACTAATCAGTAATAAATTTTCTCCGGAGCGAGACCAAATATATATATTATCATACAAATTTTTAATTTGTTAGTTCAGTTTGTCGCATGTGAAGAACGACGTTTCTCCCGGAGACGATCTTCAGCCGTTCTATTCGTCTGAAGCAGACGGATAGTGCGTGTTGGACGATCCAAACTCATTTAGACGAACATAACTGAGCCAGACGTCGAATTTTTCATGAAGTTAAATCACTAAGTTTGGTTAGTCTCATGAAAATTTAAACGTTTGGCCTAGGCCTGCGATTGATAGAAACAACAAGCTACAAAAGGTGTGTTCTACTTTACCATGGCAGTCAATTTATCAGTTGCTACAACGGTAGAAGTCTTCACTTTGCGGCTGACTTTCTGAAGAGAGGCTAACTCCCGCCAACCTTAAGGTCACGTTTGGTGTAAAAAAGCCTCGTTTAGCCGGTCAAACCGGATGTTTTCCTTAGCGCGTTCAGTCAATAATAAAAGTTTTCTATTCCGGAAAGGTAATAGCCAATCAGAAAATACCTACCATATTCGCAAAAGTAGGTGACGTCATCGGACGGCATTTTAACGCTCGGAATTCAGACTTCTCTATCCCTCGCGCCCCCCACGGGTTAGGGGTGGAGAAGTATAACATTTCAGACTAATCAATTTATAGCATCAACACCATGAAAACCATTTGCTCAAAGTCTGTTGATAATTGCTTTATTTGATTAATTGCTAGAATAGATCAGTGTGGTAAAATCATTGCTTTAAATGTAACTGTTATAACAATTAAACCATTCGTTAGAGCTAGTTATTAACTTACTTTGCTTCTTCTTCCTCCACGAACTTTTTAATCGTAGAAAGGCTAAGTGAGCGATCTAGCTTGGCCAGGGAGAAGAATTTTGTGTCTCCATACAAAGAGACTGGCTCCTAGCATACAAATTTCAACAAGGAAAAAGCTTAAGGTGATTCCCTAGTAAAAGAACCTAACATAGATTTTAGATGAAACTTGGTAAACTGATGTAACAAGTCAAGAAGATGATAAAAAGGTAATAAAAAGTGGGGGTCACCGTGCTCGTTTTGACGTCACAATGCTGACAAATACGGCTATTTTGGACCCTTTGACAAAAACCGCGCGCAGCCCAAAACTAGACAAAAAGGAAAGATTTTTTCAATGATGCATGTGGTATCGCACAGAATTTGACTTTAATGTATTGTTTATCCACTTACGTACCAGCAAAATGCCTTTTAATGCCCTTGTTTTTACTTTACGCTCCATAGTAGAATTAAATTGGACACGCGCTATTCGACACGTGATAGCTCAATCCGTACAATTTAGTAAAATTGCCAAAAAACTGAACATAGATTTGTGCCAATTTTTTTCTCACGGAAAGGAAGCACTTTCCTTATTAAAATCATGAAATAAAAAATGGGGGTCACGGTGCTCGTTTTTGCGGTAGAGCTGCAGAAAGTGCGCACCAAATGCATTTTCCTTGATTTTTGAGAGAGGACTGGGGCGAGTTTCAAAATAGAATGTATGCGAAAGGGGCAAGAAAGCATTAAAAAATCCGTTTTTACATGATTTACATCGAGATATCACGTTTAGGACACAATGTGATAAAGAAAGCGTTTAAATGAAAATCAAAGTGAATAAGCACAAATTAAACATCTACTATCGAGGTTCTCCGTGAGGAAATAGAACTCAGCAACACACGCACTGCTTACGTTATGCACATTCCCACCACATTGAGTCTCACCTCGGCAAGAAACAACCGCAAGCAAAACTTGCAATAGCGTTTCTCTTCGGTCAACTTCATTTTAATAATGTTACTTCACATGCTCTTTTTTACGGAGGCCATCTTGTCAATGCGCAGTAAGAGATGCGCAGTGCAAAACCAGGAAATCACCTTAAGCGTAAATGCTACTGTTATTTGAATCTTCATTACAAACGGTCAAGGACAACTTTGTCCGCTAGCTTGTGCAGGGTGAAGAGATCTTTCAAACCATACCAGATAAGCACGATTCAGTGAAGGAGGCCGTAGAAGAGGCAAAAAAAACCAGTAAAGTTGGCGCGCAAAATTCCCTTGAAATTCTTCTTCCACTACCCACCCACCTTTTCTTTCATCCTAAAAGTTTCCCCAAAAACTTTTCCCGCCAAAATGAACTCTGCTACAGTGGAAATGCCCGGCAAAAGAAAAATGAGGCAAGAAAAGTGAAAGGAGAGGAGAGAAGGCGAAAAGAAATAGTCAAGACTGCTGTTTCACTGTTAAACTCATCGAAACTTTTCTTCCTGCATATGCCCAAACTAATGAGAAGGCAGTCAAGTGCAGGACCTGTAAAGGGCTTTGTGGTATGTTTTATCTCTTTATAGCCAGACAGACCAAAATTTTTTACTGACTACAGTAGTTATTTCCAAAGTTGAAAAAACACAACCTTTATAGAAACAAACAGGGGAGAGCTGGTTTCTGAACAACAACGACAACATTTCATTTTCCAGTATACCTGTACCTAGTATTAATACTAACTAATATTATCATTAGATGAGTATCTGGAACATCCCACGACCGGACGAGTTTCTTAGAGAGCGGAGCGAGCTATTTATCGGCCGCGAGCGACAATTGGCTGTGGGCTCCAAGCCATTGGGAAGATAGAGAATAGTGAGTACAATGTGTGATAAATTAAGCTATATTTTAGAAAATAATATGAAAGAGCTGTCAAGATATTAACAAGAAGGAGTTGCACAACAACTGCTCAAATTGGAGTCTAGAAATCACTTATAAAACCCTTTAGGTCCCAAGAGTGACCAAAGTCAATTTTCTCCTAACAAAATCAATACATAATCAAGAGAAAAGGTTATGAGAATTAATAAAATGATCACCCGATGGGAAAAGCTTTGATCTACAAATAAATTCTCTTAACCAATGCTTTAATGAAATGTATGGAGATCAGTCTGGAGAATTGGTATTCGAATATTGCGGCTTAAAGTGTTTAAAAGTCGTAAACAGCATTGTCTATTATACATGGGCATGAAGAAGTCGTGAAAAAGATTACCTGAACTATTTCCATCTCTCCTCCAGTGGCAAAAACATCTCCGTCATGGTCACCAAAAAGAACAAATCTTTTTACTGTTCCACAAATTAATGGTAAGGTCCTTTGCGTCCTTATCTAAAATGGAATCAAGTTATATAGGTTATTCAGCAATAATTAAGGTAACTGAATAGAGGAGAATCCTTCATACAGTGGCAAAACAGTGACCACAAAACAGCGAGCTTCAAAAGGCGTTTTCCATCAAAATTCCCAGGGGTGGGTGTATGGGTGAATTTACTACACGTACCCTACATCATTATTGTAACTGGCACATAGAAAGACAATCATACTCTTAAGAAGCTTGCATGGTATAATACTATTTCATTTACATTTAGTTTAAGAAAGCCACATATTGTAAAAAAGCAAAGTAGAAAAAAGACACATTATCAAATAAATAATTTGTTGTTTTAAATGATGGTATTCACCAGCTGTCCTGCTTTGAAGACCTTTCCATCCCACTCAATAGAGTTAAAAACACACCATGGACTTTGAATTCGCTTCTGTGGCAGGTCTGGCCGCTTGATTTGCCCTTGATATCCTAAGAACTTGACCTAGTGGTAAATGTAAGAACAAAGCATTTGACTCAGTCAACAAACTCAGAAATTAAAAAAAGGAAAAATACCATCAAAAATATTCCACTCGTTGTCGATTTGCTATTACACTAGCGATATACCTAATATTATATCCTTTGGCAGCCATGTTTAATCTACCTACAGTCTCAGTCAAAATGGTTGGGACACTTTGGGGTCTCCTTGTCCCCTCAATGTTGGTGTACAAGATTTGGTGACCGAACCGCGATAAACAACTTTGAGAGGGACGAGGGGAGCACGAGAAGGGAAAAAACAGCGTTTGGCTAAAGTGTCCCAACTATTTTTGTCTGAGACTGTAGTAGATGAAGAGTGCTCTATCTTTTGCACTGTACATGCCCATTACTCAAAATTTCTAAAGACATAAATAAACAAAAAAAGAGAAGAGGAGAGATTATAATAATAGCCTTTTAGAGCAAAGGAGAAAAAAAAAAACTGTCACCCTGTGCTGTTATGTACAGGGTATGACAATAGGGCATCAACCTGTCAGGCTGGCATGTTTTAGTTACAAGATGCCTGACAGCCAAGAACATTTTGTGGAGAAAAAGTATGTACTAGAAAGAGGAGTTTGGTAGGCCTGCACAACTACTCTGGGCTAGTAAACTTTGGCAACAGCTTGCCCGAGAGATGAGTGATTTTTCTTATTCATCTCAGCCATCATTACCTGTTTGTCATGATTCTCATGGCACTCTCTCACCCAGTCATAAAATGCTCTTGAAATGTTCACTCTTTGCTCCTGGAGGGATAAAAAATAAAATGAGATATTACAGTGCAATTACTTAAACCAGGGCACTTGGATAAAGTAATCTATTCACTATGTTTATGAAAAAAATGCAGTGATTCTGAAGTTTTTGGTAAACTGACCACTGACATGAAAGTATTTGAACAGTAATACAGAGGAAAGCTTCTTTAAAACCGTGTTGATGCAGACATACTCTACTTCACTGAAATTTCATTGACACCCCTTATTATTAGGGCATAGCTCAAATAAAGTTTTCAAGATCACTTCTTTTGAATGATTTAAAGTTGCAATAGGCACGCAATACATGCAAACGTAAACAAGCCAAGTGACGCAAATGTGTGCCGCATAAAAGACTCACACAAGGTACAAAGTATGCCAGAAAGAATGCTCTGCTAGCAGTAAACTTATGCCACTTGTTTCTAAATGCTACTACTCAACATCCAAACACACCTCAACCTCAATTATCGGTGTATGGTAGCGTTACACCCACCTGTCCTAAAATGATTCTGCTGAAAATGGTATTCTTATCCTTGATCTTTACTTCCAGATCCATAAATGTCAGCTTGTTTGTACTGACTTGAAAAGCATCATTTGTCCAAAGACAACCTGAAAATCTACCCAATTTTAAAGCAAAGTAATTCAGTGGCAGCTGAAGCAAAATCCAAGGGAGTGTCACTGTATCAAACATTTGAATAAAATACCAAATTTATTATGATGATGATGATGAAAAATCAAATGAGAACTACACTGTTCACAGTCCCCTGTTATTTTGTGAGATCGTTTAGATGAAGCGCGCTTTACCGTCAATGAAGGCCATCTTGTTTTTCACATGTACCGAGGGGGCGGGCATCAGGGATTATAGCTCTAGTTGGGGGGAGAGGGCGAGAATAAAACCACCAAACGCCCCCTAAGTAGTTTTGACACTCATGCAAGATGGCAACCCGTAACGCAAAGCGCTCTTTCTCGACAATCTTACAGAAAATAGAGGACTGTGAACAGTCTAAATGAAAACACCACCAAATAATTATGTGTGCGGACTGTACACTGTAACACAGCACTATCCATGCACAAAAATACAAACATACAGCAGTGTAGAATAAACTTCTCTTTGAATTACTCCATCACTCTATTATGTCTTAAAAGATAAAAGGGCTAGTCATTAAAGGTCTGCACTGCCAAAGAGGTATCATTGTATAAGATCTTGTTGAGACTGCCATGCTCTACAGGCTGAAGATTTATGGCCTGTGTGTTTCTTGCTGAGGACATACAGTGCACATGTGACAGAAAAGCAGCTACTGGAAGGTTTGACAAGGGCCTCAAAATAAAGTTAACAACTGTGTTGCTAAGTGGAGTTTGGGTGCCTGTGATACACAGGAGCTTCCACTAGAGGCCACTCCCATGGCTGGGAAATTCTGGCAACCCAGCTATGAGCCCCCATGCGGCAAGGAAGAAAGCAGACACCCATCACACTGAGAACATCAGTGGAAAAGGGGGAGGGAAGAAACCACTTATAAACTGAGTCACAACATTAAATTTTGTGATACACCCACACTGAATAAAGCATGCTAAAAGTTGCCAAACACACCAAAATGGCTGAACCCTAAATGCACTAGACCATGCTAAGATGCACACAGGTCCCAGAGCATGATGGATCTTGGTACATGCACATCTCGCACACACCACTGGCCAGCAGGTTGAAACAAGGTGCTCCTTGTTGTTAACTCCGTTAAATTGCATTTAACATGCAATATATGTACTAAGGAGCACATACTTTATTTTTTTAGATACCTGTTGTAACATTCCATTGGAATAGTTATCTTCTTTGGGGGCTGACACCATTCAAGTCTGACACAAAAGAATAATAAAGAGATCAGCATGATTTTACAATTCCCAGTTTTTACAAGTACTGTAACTTCCAAACTTACACATCAATATAAGTGTATGGAATTAGCCTTCCATTCCAGTAGCATTCAAATACAGGTCGATTTCCTCTAGGAGCACGACTGTCCTTTTCAACTGGTTCTCCAAACTCTTCTACAGTTTCAACAACTGAAAAATAATAATCAATGTTTTTTTAGAACATTGCATCCATTGTAACTTTGCAATCTAATTAAGGCTTTGTTTTGACGCATAAAATCACATACATTTTCAGGTGGCCAATACCCAGGGACATGCCTCACTGTACTTTGAATGAGAGAGACAATGTATGAGAAAGCCAACTACATTATAAACATCCATGTTAACCATACATATGATGCATTTCTAATCTTTGAAAAAAATATGATTAATATTTCTAGAAATTGTGTTTATTTTCAACAATTCCAAAGAAATCTTATGAACAGAAGGGTTATTGTGCATGTGGCTGTATTAAAACTATCTTGTAACGTCTAATCTACTAGAACATTATAGTTTTATGTAGCGTACTTTTGAGTCTAAAACTAGAACTGATTTTCATGTAGCTTCTTGTGAAATGATCAATCTTTTGATACTTTTTAATTTTGATCAATAAGGCCAAAAATAATTTATAAATGAACACAGGACTTTTAAGGACCTGTACAAGGTTGAAGCAACTATTAAGATTCTGTGAAACAACCCACCTATCCCTCCCCCAACCCAATCTTGTAGCACAAGCTTCTTACTGAGGGAAAAATGTTGGTTTAGTGGAAGGGGTAGCTAGTGGAAAGTGTTGCTGAATCTTACAGCAATCCACAAGGGGGGTCACTAGGAGAGAGAAACTGTCTTATGCTATTTACCTGGAATTTCTCCATCAAGTGTTGGGTAAGTTTCTCGATCATAGAGGAAAGGATGGTAACGAAGAACACCCTCCACAACACCACCGTTCTCAGCCTTGGCACGGAACTCAAACACAGAAGCAGCTGTTCTGATATACTGAGTCTGCATGTCGTCGTTAATATCCCTTAGTTCTGTTCTCTTAGGTTGTTTACCTTTCTCAAAAAGAACCACCTGAAGGAATAAAAAAAGCCCTGCTTTTTAAAGGACAACACTCCCATGCTCATCCATAATGATGTTCTGTGGAAAAAGATTCCCTGAGGGATTAGAAACCTACCTAACTTAAAATTAAATGTAAAGTTTTTAAGACTTCATTTCATGGGAAAGATTACCTTAATACACAATGACTGATTTTAACTATTATTATAATATGAGTTTTTGTATTTTTAACTTTATAGTCAAATAGTTTTTTAGAGTATTTTAGCCTAATTTTACACACAAAGACAATGTAAAAGTGATACAATTTCATGCAAAGATTGATGATGATGATGATGATGATGATGATGATGATGATGTTGCTAGTATATTGATACAGATAGATACTTTGCCTCTAGTAATCACATTTAAATTTTTTGCAAGGCCTCTGGCAATTTTGCACCAGATTCGCCATTTTCGCCATTATGGCATTTCTGGACACAATTAAGTGCCAGCCAGGTTAATTTACACAAAATACATTGTAATCCTAAAGTAATTTGCACAGCAAGAATAGGTTTTTGCTCAAGTAAAAGAGTTTAATTATTATTTCCTTTTCAAAATGAGCAGTCCAGCCAGCCAGTTCTGGCAGTTTGCCCCTTCCAAGGGACTACACGGCAATAAAAGAGGAATATTCATCAGGAATAATAAAATTATTGAAGATAAATCTACCTGTATGTCAATGTTTCTGAAAGGACTTGCAGTAGTTCCTCTTCCTACAGGTTCATCATTTCCACGTGGTCCATGAATATAGTAATGGTAAATATGTCTGCCAAAGAGAATCAAACACATTTAAAAATAAGTCAACTACAGCTGTATGGAGTCAGAGAATGAGTTTTTAAGTGTGTCTAGTTAATAAAAACTACTGAGCAGGGCAGTGTTTTTGTCTAATACTGCACTAGCTATTTTTACCTGTAGTTAAACAATGCAGTGATCTTTTTACAAATAGTTAAGAAAAAACTTATGGTGATCCTGGGACTCATCTTTAAAAAATCGTTAGTCCCAATCCAGAACCAATGAGTCCCAGTTAAAAAAAAATTAAAGTCAGAAATTGAAAATGCTTGGGCCTTTTTGTAATTAGACAGTCAATCTGAAGACAGACTACAAAAATCTGTATCACAGTAAACTAAAATTAAAATAATTTTTAGTCCTTCTATTTTAATGCACAACCAGCATGCAAAAAAAGTAGTGTCCGATAGCCCGGGGCTAGTGGATTTTGCTATCGGGCTAGTAAATTCTGTTCTTAACTTGCCCAACGGGCAAGTGAAGTTTTTTGTGGGTCCAAAAAAAAAAGAGAACTGTGAAATCAATTCTGCTCATCAAAAACATTTTTGGGGCTAGTTGAAAAGATGTTTGGGCTAGTAAACAATGTAACAATGACTTTCTTTGCACCCTGACAGCAAAGGCAAAAAGAAATATGCATCATTAAACAACATCCATAATAACTACCACCGAAATTGCATTAACGGGCTGGATATTCCCACAAAATAATACACATGTTCAGAATGATCAATCGAACATTGCGTACTACGGGATACATGGCCATGAATAAATTATTTTGCATCTTTGGCGATTTTTATGGGTCCAGGAGGCAGGACAGAGGTAACAAAATCACTGCGATGTTCAAAAATTAATCTATAGTGCATTCTACCCTAATAAGGAATGTGCAGTTTGTAGACAGGGAATTCAACATCAGAAAATTCAAATTAAACCCCTAAGGGAGACCAATGTGGGTGTGGTCAAGTTTAAACTGACCCCTAAAAGAGATTTCTGTGTGGTCAGTGTCACAGCATTTTTTGTAAATTAGTTTATGCACAGAACTAAGTAATACCTGAATGGGCAAATAATTTAATTTAGTAACTTTCCATCCCAAACACCCTTAATGAGGCCAAAATCTGCAATTTACACCCCAAAGAAAGATGATGAGCATCCCCATTGCTACTTTTATATGGGAGACCCCCTGCCACTTGTAGCAGCTGGGGAAAAATTTTAGGTCCCGGCCCTTAATGACAGCCTTGCTGATGGTTATCAAATGTAAGATGACTCATGGCAATTTTTGTCAAAAATATTATGTTCACAGAGAGTTGAGAGACTAACAACAAGCTAAGGCTACATTCCTTTGTTACTAGGGATATTGCTGGTGTAATAATTTAGAATCTGTCGTACGCTAGTTGACGACACCAGTGCTTGAAATGCGCCTTCATATAAGCAATGTGTTCCTGTTTGATTCCAGTTATGACCACAGCTGTAAAGCTTTCTTTTCGCAGCTCTTCTTGTACAAGTTTCTTGACACTCTCTTCATCAGCTGGGATGTGGGAATGGTCTCCAGCCTACCCAAAAAATCAGGGCGAAACAAAGTCACCAATCTGTTGCATATTGTACTGTAGTTTGAACATACACTGTACACCTGGGTTGTTCTCCAGTGGAGGCTGGTGGTCAATGGACAGAGACTTACAGCTATAATTATGTATAACTGGGTGACAAGGAAATATTAGTTAGCTTTTTCACAACTTACTTTAACAGTTGCACAAACCAGGCACCCTGGGTCCACTTGTTTGAAGGCTGATTAGGGCTAACCAGGGGTTAAATTTTAACCTGGAATTCTTTGTGTTTTGTTCAAAACCATTTTTCCAGATAATTTTCCCATTACATTTTAGAGCATCCAATCAAATTGTAGACAAAAAGAATAAAACTGAATTTGCTTTTTAAGCTTTCATATCTGAATTGAAACATTAACCCTGGGTCATCTTAACCTTGCTTTGCACAAACCAGGCACCCTGGACATTACAGAAATGCGCCCATTGAAAAACGCCGCCCCTGAAAAGTGGGGTACCCATTAGGATTTGCGAGCAAAAACGAGGTTTCAAAGACTACCATCGTTTTCGGTCTCTTATGAACTTCACAGCGGTTAACTATTCTCACACTTTCAAGAGACAATGCAGAAACAATAGAAGTAGGTTGCCATTGTTTTAAGTGTTGGAATGTCTGTCATTGCTACAAAGAAGAAAATGTTTAATATGTAAAGAGAAGCAAGTTTTCTCTCTCGTGCAGTAACATAAAACTCTCGCGAATTTGGTAGTCTCGTGCGAATTGTTTCGATGGCAAAACAATTTAAGCTTATCAGAAACCAAAGTATTCTTCACTTAAAAACTCATCTTCACGAAAATCACTCGATAAGATTGAATAAAAATGTTTGCAGCGTTTATAAATATTATTATCAGAAGCGGTATTGTAGTTGTTTTCAAAAGACGGATTAGATTGCTGTTTAGGTTTGGCCATTAAATATGTAGTTATAGCGTTCTTAAAGAAAGTATCGCTCTTAATTTTGCCTTATACTGTGCTAAAATCAATATCTTAAATAAAGAATGTAAATGAGAGTACTTTTTCATCGAATTTGCCCGTAAATTTTAAGGTTTATAATATTATCCTAAACCCGCGACAAAATGTAAACAAACTATTAACGCATCGGTTGCACTCATATTTCATCGATCGATTCGAACTTGTAAAGGTAAAAATTCATTTTAAGTCAGTGCATTGAATTATTTACGGCAAAATCAACAACAATCATCGAGGATTTTTCAATTTTGAAGCGTTTAACAGCAAAAAGTCACATGCTAATTCGGAGTAAATTTAGACAGTTTTTAAACAGACTGAACTATTGTTAGTCGCATGAAGTTCTATTCTTCATCGAAGAATAGGCAAATGTTGCGGCTGTCTGAGCAGGAACAATAAACAGGAAAGGGATATACCCAGGGGATTTCTTGATTGACACTAAATTAACGTCATTTTTCACTTATTTGCATTTTCACGATCGATGTTTTTGAATGGACGCGTTTCTGTAATGGATTTCAAAGGTTCTTAAAGTTTTAAGGATCTGTAATATTTTTTTTCTAGATCACAGCCTTGATAAACAGTGGAAACAATGATTACAAACATGAGGCTAGCATATGCTCACTTATATAAACATCAGGAGAAGCTGGGCTTGTTTGTTTTAAGCCCAGGGGTACTTTATACCATTTACATGGAAAAACTGGAAATTCTCTGGTGAAGAAAAAACAAATGGTTTTAACGTGCCATTCCATTTGGGAAGCTTAAGAAAATTAATAAGAGCTGTGATTTGAGACAAGGGAAACGAAAAACAGTTTGAGTTAGTGGGGAATTTGAGTTACTGGGGCAAATTTCAGTGAAATTTTGATCAAGGGAAAGGAAATTTAGTTTAAGCAAGTTAGCAGGGAATTTGAGTTATCCGAGTTTGATTTATCGTGGATCTACTGTACTTTGTGGTGGGTCATTCTCCCACCATGCCAAATTTTATAGTTTTATGTTTGTGCACAAGAGGTGTTAATGTTAAGCACGCCTGGTTATTTTGGGACATGAAAAATTATTGTTTTTATGTTTTCAGTTCAGAATGAAGTCTTAATGGCTTTGAAAGTGATGGAATAACACCATAAAATATCACTCACAACAACACAAAATTGACTGGTTGCAGCTAGAACCCTTAATACCTTTTCTGAGATTTTGATTTCAGAAAATGGTTTCCGGAACCAAAAGTTACCAAACATGCCCTAGTTTATCTAATAACAGGCGTGCTGGGCGTGACTAACTCAAAACATGATAACACTGCATCTGACCTGGACCTTACATACACTGCAGTGACTGCACTGTAGTTACAGTATATGGAGCAAGGAAAACACCTGATGTTGTCTGAACATACCCTCCTGTTAAGTATAGCACCACCATAAATTGCCTGTTTGTTCTTCTCTCTGCGTTCAAATTCTGCTTGAGATAGGCAAAGCTCATGGATATCACTGCAGTCCTTCGATTTTGTGACCATCTGGGAAAACATTGCACAGATAGAGTACTTGTGATGCTTAAACATTACACCTTTTCTTCTAATCTGAACTTATGATAACAATCAGTAATGATAATCCTCTTGTAATGTAAGTAGTAATGTTTGCTATTTGCAAAAGCAAATGATGGCTAAATATTGACTAAGATAAAGTTGAGCACAGTGAAAAAAGAGACAAATATCCAGCCACCTTGACCACACAGTCATGGTCAAAAAGGGAATTGTTATAAATTGCATAAGAAGAAATCTTTTTATTGCAAGACCAATACAGGAAATCCTGAGGGGTAACGTGAGTAACAACAGGGTTGTCAAAACTAGCCGGCTGCCGGTGAAAATTGCCGCCTAATTGGTGAGTATCGACCGGCTACTCTGCTTGGCATTTCTTTACGGATAAAATAAAATATCCCTGGACTGGCCGCTTACTTTGACAACTCAGCCGTCTACTTCAAAACTTTCTGACAACCCTCAACTGTATGGTCTACCCCACATTTTGATATCAACCTTCCTTTGGTCAAAGAGAGAAAAAGCCAAGCAATACAGCCAGGGTGCAAAGAAAGTCAGTTTTACAGCCTGCCATTTGGGCAAGCTGTAGCTAGTACGTACTAGCCCACAAGTCATTTCAACTAGCCCCCAAACCCTTTTTGATTAGCAGGATTGATTACAATCCTCCTGTAATTTGAATTTCCCCAAAAAACAGCACTGTCAGGCAAGTTGAGACCAAAAATCACTAGCCCGATAGCAAAATCCACTAGCCCCTGGCTAATAGACACAACTTTCTTTGCACACTGACAGCCTAAATTTACATGTACAATCTAATGGGTTTTTCAAATTAGGAACTCTTTAAAATATATATTAACAGGTCAATTGCCAAGTGAATACAGTGTACATAATCTCTTACCCGGGTAGCATCTCCAATGAAGAAAATGGCTTGCTTTCCACCAACACCAAAGTATGAAATATCACTATTTAAAGACCTTGGAACATCTGCTACACTGCCAAAAAAAGCAAAAAGCAAAATACAGTGGTATAAATTAACAATGTCAGTCAGAGTAATGTGCTTCTAAGCGACTCAAATATTAATGGTAGTTCTATTCAAAAGAGGGCAATGCATGAATAAAACACAAGCTATAGACAGATAGGTCAGGAGAAAGGAAGGAATCGATCATTGCAGTGATCCCAGGTCCCACCTTCAAGTCGTACGATTATATTGCACCTAATACAAAAACTACAATGTACACTTCCCCATGAAATACTCTTTTCTTTATGTTGATTCTTTAGTTAAGAATAAAATAATAGATCTGAAAAAAAAACACTGGCTATGTCACTAAAGGTACACATAATTTTTAAAGTTGTGACTTCTGAACTTACACTTTCTTGCCATTTTGCCGATTAAACTTGGACAGACGATAGATAGCCCAGTTGTTGAGTTCTTTCGATGTCATCCCTGCACCATTGTCGAGGATACACACAACAGGCTTTCCAACAGAGTCATCAAACATCTAATAAATGCACATTAATTAACAAGAAAACAAGGTAAATTAGGTTTTTTGCTGTATTCTCTGTAATTTACAACCAAGAAAAGGACTTTAGAAGCCTATAATTCTAAGCAGGGCGTAGGAATGATCAACCACGTGCAAGTTATAAGTATAAGCATAAGGAGAACACAAGATTATGTTTTGGTTTGACATTTGGGTGGTGTTTACTTCAAGGCCCCATGAGGGGTACTGCAGATTTTAAGTGACATGGATGATCGAAAGGGGGTAAAAATCAATACCCCAAAAAAATCCCTAGGGGTTACAACAATACTCAAACAAATCCCTGGACCAAAAACTAACCCCCCAAAATCTCATGAAAAGCATTAGAAAAAAAAAACAGTCACAGAACTACGTAGCCGGGATACACCAGCACTACCACAAATCATCAGATTGTTTTGAATACCCCCAAAAATCCCTACTTGAATCAATCCACCCAAAAATCTCCCAGAATCGAAAAATCTAAACTAAAAAAAATCCTTCCATTATCCCCATCACTTGAATATCTAGAGTACCCACCTCCCCTCCCCCCCCCCCCCCCACCTGGTTTAAGGCTGTCCTGGCTAGCACACTACCTCCTTATGCTTATGCTTGATATTGCTAGTGAGCAATAATATTGCAGTATCTCAATGCCTTACCAGTCTTATTTCAATTTTTCTTGGTCCCTCATTATCTGCTGTTGCAGCCAATGCATTATCCACAAGTTCCGCGAAAGCAAAAGCTAAAATACGAAATACAGTGACAGAAACAATTTTTATCATAGACTTTCCTTAAGTCATTTCCGGTTCCAGTAGTAAGACCCAGCGCGAAGGACTTTTATGCCCTGCAGCATGCCAAATTTACAGGAGGAATTTTCCTCCTGTGGTGTAGGTTTTATTCAATCATGAACGGTTTTTACTGATGTGCTATCAATCAACCCCAATCACGCCACATGAAACATGACTTGAGCTATTTTGATCAAATTAATGCAAGGTGGTTTTTAAAATGTGCAATGTAAGGTTACCATACAACTAGCCCATACATTTATTATGCATGCCTGCTTCAAGTATATATCCATTTTAACTATTTGTGTGAAATAGTAAGAAACTGCTGCTTGCATAATAAATGAGAGGGTTGTACAGAAATCTTACCCATTTCACATAATTATCAAAGAGGTGGTCAGATATACAATAAAAAAGTTCTACTCACGTAAAGGATTTTGTCCCTCGCTGGCATAATATTCATACATTCCACTTTTTACCAGCGTATCATAATGAGGGATGTATTCAACTCTCTCTTCAGTTGGAGCACTGAGCTCTTGGTCAGTCTGCTGCAAAATGTACAATGTTTCATTTCCATCCACCATTTCTTCTGAAAAGAGACAGCACGTTTTAATGATTTAACAAGAAGGATCTAGCAAGTTATTGATTGAAATTCAAAGAGAATTTTGAGGTCAATGCATAAAAGACCTGTTTATGCTCTTAGGACTACAAAATTTAAGATATAAAAGCTTAAAATGCAACAGGTGCTTGCGCGTACCGTAGGTCTTGTCATCAGAAATTTCTTGACGATTGGTGGTCACGATTACAAACTTTTCATTTTCTGGTATACTAAAAGCCTGAAAAAAAGTGTGAAATTTAAACCACACAAGAAGCTGTCATTTAATATTGGCGAAAATAACCATAAGAGAAAAAAAGAAAACTCCACTGCTTACTTGTCGTGTCTTTTCCTTGAAACTGGCAAAATTAAAAATGCCGCCTAATTGGATCTTTTCAACCGGCCTGCAACCAGCCCGGCGATCATAAATATAAACTGCAGCATCTTCCTCATCGTGATCGGAAGTCGAGGCTTCGTCTTTATTTGAGGATTTCATAGCGCAGTAAAAAATAGGCAAAGAAATACGAGAAAACTTTTGAAGTGTTAGGCTTTTTGCTCACGGGAGCTCCACGCTTCCAAAACACTAATGGAGAACAAGTATCAATATAAGGGCTATTCTAATTGGCTCTAAGCGCAAGCTACCATATTTGGTAAAGATTTAGCCAATCAAAATGTGTTTTAAAAGATAGGTCAATTTACAAGTCCCGGATTCTCCCGGATAGAGAGCGTGACTGAAAAAGGGGTCGCATATTTAATTTTCCCGCTAAAAATTTCATCTACACATAAAACAGATCAAGTGTCTATTTAAAACATAAAAGAGATGACCAATATTTTTCTCATCTCTTTTTTTTTTCTTTTTTCTGACAGGCAACCTTTTTTTATCGACAGCCTAATTACACAATTAACGTTTCAGTTAGAAAACAATACCCACAGCAGAATCTTTTACCGTCACAAGGAGCTGTCAGTTTAAAAACAGATTTCGATACGGTGGACTTCTACTTCAAAAGTAAATAAGTAAAAATCGATCAACCAGTGAACCTACGCCATGAACACGTGGTGCTTCGTCGTTGCGTGACAGTATCGCGTGACAACCATTTAACTGAAGTCGAGTAGGAAAAGAAGCTATAAAGAAACCTGGGCCAAAGGAATAATACCCACGTGACTTCCTGTTCTTTCTCTTCGCCATATTGAATTTCTGGAACAAAAGTCCAGTCAACGTGGCCTCTTTCAATTTGTAATTTTTTACAAATTGCAAGACTTCCACCGTGTAGTTTGTTCCTTATCCAAGGACCAAGAACTTACGGATAAGATGAAACTACAGGAAAGCGGCTTCCAGCTTCCATCTTTTCTTCCACGTCTCTCTTACGAGAAGCAAGACACGTTGTTAAAGCTTCTCATTTTGTCCATATGCGCTGTTTTGTGTAAGTATCATGTAATTTATAAACAATCCCCAATATTAACTAGAGAAGTAGATCGCGGTGAAAATAGGTTTCAGTGATCAAGGACTCCATCGGTAAGATTGTGATCATGTTATGAAAAATTGTTATTAGTTTCATAAGCAAAATCAAACAAAACATTCTATGATCTATGTATCGAATACATACCAATCTGAAATCACTGTTGTTCATTTCCAGTTACAACATGATAAAAAACTTTTCTACTTTATGGCTTTTCGTCCAATAAATAGAATCAACCGAAAATTCAACATGCTTTTTTTTCTGGATACAACATTTTCTTATTTAGGTAATTGCTATGTGTTTCAATTTTTATTCTTACTCAAGAAAAATTGTATTTTATAAGATTTATTTCACTTATTCGTTTGAATTCCTTTATTTTTTCAGCATTCTCTACAAGGTTGTTCTCAGTACTGCGGTTTGAAAGTGTTATTCACGAATTTGATCCGTAAGTTAAAAAATAATGATACAACGTAGTTTTGAAGGATCTGATTCACAGGGTTTATATTAATATTGTTTTGTCTACTGGTAGGTTATCAGTATTTTAGGGGCTCTAAATATAAAACAGTCTTGTACATTGTTACAGCCTCAAAACAAGCAGAATATAAAAGTTATGCTCTCACAAATTTCACACTGCTTTATTTTTGCTTATGGCATGTACTACATGAACACCACAGATAAAGAAACTATTACTTCTAATTTTCTGATTAGCCATTAAGTCAAGTTGACAGAAAAATTGCCAAGTTAACTGTTGCTTTTTATAAAATCTGGTTTAAAAAAAAATTCCTTCAAGGTTTGATCCCAGCATCCGATCTGCTGCAATATTCAGTTGGCGCCTATAGTAACTATTTAGTTGAGAAGTGGGACAGTTCTGATTTTTTTCTAAGAGTGTCCCATTTTAGCTTCTGGCTGTACGTCACGTTCTCCCTGTATTGCTCTCATGCAACACTATTGCTGAGCCAGTAAGGCCCAGCTCAAATGTCAAACTTTTCATGTGCCAAACTTAATAGCTATCTGGGTTGACCCAAATGATGTTAGTTCGACAGTTGATTCAGACGTTCATCTTAATTCGTCAAACTTAATTCCTTTTTTCCATGTACAATGGTCTACCATGTTTACCAGTAAAAATAAAATTAATTGTAGTAATTTATGCATTAGGTTTGGCTCATGAAAAGTTTGATGCTTGGAATCAAGTCGCTATGTGGTCAAAGTTCCTATGTGGGCCACTTAAACTTAATTCATGAGTCAACCCAAATTAGATACTTGTATGTGGGACTTAATAATTGACTCGATCATCGAACTTTTCATGTACTTGGTAAAAGGGGTTAGGTTTGGTACATGTAGGCCTAATGTAAGTTTTTTTTTTTCAAATTCAATGTACTTTATTCCAGAATCCATTTCTGATATGCAATTTTGTTAAATGTCCAAGGCACTTATGCAGTGATAAGAAGAAGAAGAAGAAGAAAATAAAGGAAAATAGAACCAAAACAACATCCTAGCTTGTCAGTTCCCAACCTACTAACAATATGACATTTAACCCTTTTAACCCAAATATTCAAATACAAATTCTGCAGACTGATCTCCATACATTTCCCTAAAGAATTGGTTAAGAGAATTTGATAAAAGATCAAAGCTTTTCCCATCAGGTGATCATTTCATTAATTCTCACAGCATTTTCTCTTCAGTATGTACTGACACTGTTAGGAGAAAATTGACTTTTCGCTCTTGGGTCTTAAAGAGATAACCAGCAACTTGAATCAGGACAGCCCTGAGTACTGTAGTTTGTAAGAGTGATGACTGTCTTTCAATCATTAAGATAATAGTATTTTTTGATGCGACCTCTTTTTTGATTTAAATTTATTGGTATTTATTTTTTAATTATTATTACATTTGGATTGTTATTATTTCCAAACTTAATAAGACAGTGGTTTTTAGTATAGAGTTTGTAGGTTGTGAGTAGCTATGGTAACCCTTCCATGGTACTATTAAGCTTTCACATGACAATAATGGGCATGCATATATTAAAGCCAGGTGTCTAAATATTACTTACGGTAGCTATATCCTTCTCTTTTGATTTTCTTTATTGACACTTAATGTTTTCAGGCCACTTTTGTGAATGTTAATTTAGTTTCTTGTTTATCAATTTTAATTTCTATGTAATTTTCTGTACTTTTTTAGCATTTTATTTTATAAATTTTATAAAACTTGAATATACATGTATGTTGTGGTTCAATTCAAGCCTTGGTTTGCAGCTATATATGATATTAAATGAATTTGAAACAAAGGAAGATATAAACCAAAACAACATTTACAATAAGTGCAACTCTTTAGTTTTTTATCCATTGTAATCATGGTCTGTTTTTCAGGTACTTCAATTATAGAACTACAAAATTTTTAGCTGAAGAAGGATTTTACAAATTCCATAACTGGTTTGATGATCGAGCATGGTATCCTCTGGGAAGAATTATTGGTGGCACAATTTATCCAGGTAAAAATAGAAGAAGCATTACTGTTTAAACTAGTAATAACCAAAGGTTAACAAGTTTGCAGTGGTCAACAACGACCAAAGGCCAAAACACGCATTATCAGATTACGTGATCAGATTGCCTTCTGGGTATTTCATTCATTCTTAGTGGGAGTCCACTAGAAGCTGGCTATTTTGGTGCCATGCAAGTGCAATTAGCAACCTGGAGATTAGAATTGCAGGCTCCTCTAGTCCATTTACTGATGCGAAAATACATCTTCACCAAGTTGATTTGTCATACTGAATTCAGTAAGCCAGCAAGACTTTGCCTGACCAAGAATTTGCCTGAATCTCCTAGAAATATGACAGCATAAAAAGCCACTGGGCAAAGATTGTCCTTAGTTTATAAAATGATATTATAGATGTATTGTACATATAGACCTGTGCATATCAGCAGTGTTTTTTAATCATTATTTTTAATGTTTTTATAGGTCTGATGGTTACATCAGCTGTATTGTATCATGTGATGAATTTCTTCCACATCACCATCGATATCAGGAATGTCTGCGTATTTCTCGCCCCTCTGTTTTCATCATTCACAACACTCGTAACATATCACCTCACCAAAGAACTTAAGGTAGGCTGTCTGAGATTTTACAATAACCTGGTAATCACTAACTCAAACTATTGAGACAGAGTTCTTTTGTGATAAAAATAAGTGTGATAGAAAATTTCCTCAGAATGTAAGTCTCCCTATTGGTGCACCACTTGTGATTCTGCCAGAAGATTGACATGCTAATAAAGTTGATGATTGACTGATTGATTAATAATTTGATTGATGCTTGGATGCCCAGTCTAAGGTGAAAAACAACTAGTCTCTGTCTATCAAAAGACTCCTTAACAAAAGTTTAGTAATGCAGGTCCATTCTGCAGTCATTTTGTTTACATTTATGTTTATACTGTATTTTTTTCCTACAGGATGCCAGTGCTGGATTAGTTGCAGCTGCAATGATCTCCATTGTTCCTGGTAATAAAACAAAATTATTCATTCTCTGGCTTCACTTTTCTAATACATCAGCATTAATCTAAAAGTACCTAGGTAAATTGTTTGTATAAGACGCTGTATCTTATCATCCACTAGAAAGTCTAGCCAACTGCAGATGTCATTACAAAGGCAGTGAGTGTTGGTCCAGCTTAGGTTTGAACCAACAGCCTACTGCTTGGTAGACCGGCACTTATCCAATCAAGCTGACCTCAAGCAATAACAATCCTTTGCTTCATTTTAATGAGACTCGTGGTCTTCTTTTTAGGTTACATCTCTCGTTCTGTCGCTGGATCATATGACAATGAAGGCATTGCCATCTTCTGCATGTTGCTGACATATGCACTCTGGATCAAATCTGTCAAGACTGGCTCACTGTTCTGGTCGACCATGTGTGCTCTGGCCTATTTTTACATGGTTAGTGATAATCAGCTTTTTCATCTTTTTCAATGAATGAATATCTTTAGTTAAACATGATCAGTATTAAAGAAGTAAAGCTGCTTGTTACACTGTAATAAGCAGACTACATTGAACCACAGTAAGGCAATAAAAATCCAAAAAAAATGATGATTTGCTTCAAAATCTTTTCAGTATCATCATCATCACCTTTATTTAACCTCGGATTTACAGTGTAGCTCTTGAAGCTAATATCTCTGAGATAGGAGAAAAGAAAAAAAAATTATAATAATAACACCCATAATCCTAAAAGAAAAGAAATAGAAAATAGTAGAAAACAAAAAATAAGAGGAAATACAGAACTTTAATTAAAAGAATTTAACTACCTATTACTAGTTGTATTATTACGTACACCACTTCACCTCAAAACAGTTAACAACTAAAATGTTTGTTGTTATGGACATCCACTTATTAATTTTGCTGACTTTATTTGATCACACAACTTGAAAGAAACATCATGAAACGTTCAGCTTTGAAGGAGGCAAAGTAGTAATGCATGCATTATTTTGTAACTTTTCCCTTTATCAGGTTTCCTCCTGGGGCGGATATGTTTTCCTGATCAACTTGATTCCTCTTCATGTTTTGGCTCTGATGGCAACTGGCAGGTTCTCGCACAGAATCTATGTTGCTTACTGCTCTGTAAGTACATCATTAATGTAAGCAGTGAAGTGGTTGGTTTTTAAAGAAACTGTGGTGAGCTGCAATGGCAAGGGAGTGAAATGAAAAAAAAAAACATTGGTGTTGTCATTGAGTTGTCAATTTCCTTCCAAGGGGATGTTTCACTTACAAAAAAGTCAGATTGGCCATTTTCATTGACTTCACCACTTAAAAAGGAGCACCTCTTGTAATCTCATTTAAATTTTTGCCAAGCCTCTGGCGATTTTTTGCCAGATTTGCCATTTTCACTAGCAATAAAGATTTACCAGTAACATCTCACAAAAATTTATAGTGCCACGTTTAGCTTTCCACTTTGATCACCTGTAACATCAAGCAAGCTCAGCCATAAGAGGTGTTACAGGTTACAGCCCTTATCGAAGGCTCTGCACCATCATGTGCATAATTTTTGGAGATAAGAGTTCTCACCACGGTGCAATCCCTGCTCCTGTTGTTTATGATCTCCATGGTCCTTGTTACACTGTATCCAATATCCAGCTGTCAGATATTTTGTTAACAATAACAAATAATTGTTATTTTCAGGTTTATTGCTTGGGGACCATTCTGTCCATGCAGATCTCCTTTGTTGGATTTCAGCCAGTACAATCCAGTGAACACATGGCTGTAAGTTTTGTTCTGCATGTAAAACAATGCTGACTGACTTTTCAGTTTTACCATAAACTCATAATCGCCTCCTTGCAGGCGTTTCCCTCCCTCCCTCCTCGCGCGTCCCTCGCGTTTCTCTCGCGCCCAAAATCTCCTTTTCCTTTCCCTTCGAACGCCTGCTTTGCATGCTAAGTTTCTTGTTTCACTAGATAGCAATGCGCACTTGCGTTTCCTGCTAGCGGAGTCGACTTTCTGTTTCTTATTGGCAAGAGGAAGCAACCTACTTTGACTTTCTCTCACAAATAATAAACGGACTCTGCAAGCAGGAAAGCGCCTGTGATGTAAATAAAGTCACAAGTTTTGTAAGCCTGAATTTTCAAACCTTCGTTCTTTACAGGCCTTTGGCGTGTTTGGCCTCTGCCAGATCCATGCTTTTGTGGATTACGTCCGTGCACGCATGCCCAGAGAACACTTCCAACTCCTATTCAAAACAGTGGTAGCGGTAGCAGCCGTTGGTGTCTCGACTGTGGGTGGCATCCTAACTTTCACTGGCAAAATCTCGCCCTGGACTGGGCGTTTCTACTCACTGCTGGATCCATCTTACGCTAAGAACAACATCCCTATCATCGCCTCCGTTTCTGAACATCAGCCCACGACGTGGTCTTCGTTCTACTTTGATCTTCAGCTCATGGTGTTCATGTTCCCTGTTGGTTTATACTACTGCTTTTACAAGCTCACTGACGCCAATATTTTTATCATCATGTATGGCGTTACCAGCATCTATTTCGCCGTAAGTAGAGATTGATTATTGAAAATACGATGGTTATATCACCGATTATACTTTAGGCTGTTTTGAAATAACGCGCGAGACTGTGTCAGGGTTGGGACGAATTGCACTATAAGACTATTTTGAGGACTCCGTTCTACTAGGGAGTTAAGCAACGACAACTGGGACGGCAACGAGAACAGCAAAAAGCAATAAGTTTAGATTAGCAAAAGAACAACTCTGGGCGTGTGTCAAAAATTTTTGTAAACTTCTTTGTCGTCACTGCACGACTACGACGTGAAAGTGCTTTGTTTCACGTTTTGGGGAAGACGAACACACGACAGCAATTTTTTATTCTTTTCCTGGACTTCGATACAGTCTTAAAGAATTCAAGTCCAGAAAAATTTGCCAACATTTGACGAATTGAACGAGATGGAATAAGCGTGATTAACTTTGAGACAACGCGAACACACTTGTAAACTGACGTTTCCGTAGCCGTCGCCGTCGTTGTTGCTTAAGCTCCCTAGGGGCATGCGAGGACGGTGACGACAACAAAAACGTCGCTTAAAAACTGAATTCGCCACAAGGCCACCATGGGATTGTAAAGGTTTATATGTGACATGTTTGCAGCGAACTGCTAGGAAAGTCGAATTTGTTGAAAAATAATTGTTCGTACAGCCTCGTTCCCAATCTTCGTTGGCGAGTTAGGATGTAACGTCACCCATCATCGAATGCACAGTTCCAGGCATCCTGCGTCCCCTCGCATTGCGCGAATTTGCCTGGGGAAATGTCTTATATTGATTCGTAATGTCACGTGAACTGAACCAAGAAACACTTTTTGTTTCTTAACTTAACAAGCGAACGGCCGGGCACAGAACACTGTTCAGGCGCTCTGTCAACCGAGCTAAAGAGAGAGACTGTACGATAAATGTACATGTACTTCCTTCGGTGACTTTCGATCGGAACCGTAAGTTTTAACACAACATATTTTTTTCGGGGTTTGGATACTGAGTACTTTCTTTGTTGTTGCTGTATTTCAGGGTGTGATGGTTCGTCTGATGTTAGTGTTGGCACCTGTAGCTTGTATCTTATCAGGAATAAGCGTATCTACTGTCCTCACAACCTACATGAAGGTACGGTGTTCATTCTATCCCCCCCTTATCGTGTTCCTTGTGGATTTCCCGTGCTAAAAAATTGCTTGTCAGGTACCGCAGTAACCTACCTAGGGTTATACGTTCCAGGGAAACTGCCCACCTACCCCTCCCCTAAGCCAGCATTAACACTTACTTCTGACTTAGAGCAAAATATTGGCTTAGGGGAGGGGTAGGTGGGCAGTTTCCCAGAATCGTATAATAATCCGACAACAATGACCTCGACCAGGTTGTAGCGTCCAGCAGTTTTAGTGAAAACAAGGGTTTGGGTCAAGGGGTGCTTAGTCTCGCGGGCTCATAAACCTGGTCTCGGTCATTGTTATTTAAGGATTTTCCTACCAGTGAAGTTGGTTGTTCGTGTAGTTACAAGAGACATTCCGCATGCAACAAAAGAAAGTTCGTCGACCTTTCCACCTGACCTAACTTATCAGACGCGCTGTATCGGATGATTAGCCGGTAATGTGTAATCGAAAGCAATGGTGCATGTGTTTCTTTTCGGTAGAATCTGGACATTTCTCGCCGCGACCGAAAAACAGCGAAAAAAGCAGATCCAACCTACCCTATCAAGAACGAGGTTGCTACTGCCATGGTTGGCCTGATGGCATTACTGCTTGTCACTTACACATTCCACTGTACCTGGGTTACCTCTGAAGCGTATTCTTCGCCATCCATCGTGCTATCGGCTAAACAACACGACGGCTCCCGAGTCATCTTCGACGATTTCCGTGAAGCTTACTACTGGCTGCGACAAAACACTCCCGAGGTAACTTGATCGTTGTATTTTGCTACTCGTATGCTTTTACGCTCGGCTTTTCTTAACTTCACCGGATAGTTTTTAATATCGAGCTGAAAAGCTATTGTCGAGGTGTCTGCTTGTTTTGTGAATGGTTTTTGTTGTCGTTGTTTTTTTTTTTTGGAGGGGGGAATAAAATAATGCAACTGCATCAATAGATTGCAACGTCAAAAACGAAAGTGAAAGCGCGCGGATGGGACTGAACCTGACTTCTTACGCTCAATTTGCCGCTCTGTCAATGGTCAAATCGGTTCTAACACGTGTGCACCTTCGTCACTGTTGACACGTTGTCTTTGATGAACCTACCTATTTATTCAAACTCACAGAAGAGCATGGTCTCCCAAATTTTTATTTATTTTTATTTGATTGTTTCAGGAATCGAAAGTAATGTCATGGTGGGATTACGGTTATCAGATAACAGCCATGGCGAACAGAACGATATTAGTGGATAATAACACGTGGAACAACACGCACATCTCCAGAGTTGGTCAGGTAAGACAGCGTGTGATAAACACGTGTTTCTCCTTGCAAGGTAATAACTAGCGCCCATGACGTAGTGAAAAACAAAAATGTGAGTCGTAAGTGGAGACGACGGAGTCGGAAAAATCAGAACGTTTCCTTTTTCTTCCGACTCCAATTATGACTCTGTCGCTTACGATCTAGTGAAATCCAAGCCGGAGTCGAAAGCAGAGGCGGAAGGATAGACCAATCACAATGCTCATTCCCACGTTTTGTGCTTGGTCTAGTTTTTCCGGTTCTATATGGGATTTAGAGAACGCAGTTTTCTCTAGATCGGTAACAACGGAGTAATAAGTGAAATCGGAAGGCTGTTTTCGTTTGATCATAACGCTCCACGCTCCTTATTGCGACTTCGTCTCTCCGTTGCCCCGGAAAGCCGGCCTTTAACGAAATTGTTTTGTCGCTTTATTTTTTTTCTCCGCTCGAATTTTAAATTAATAATTGCAAGTCCATATCTAGTACCTACACTCCTACTTTACTGCATGGTTTGTAGGCCTCGCTTGTGGACGACAATAAGAGCCTTACTTCCAAACATGTCAAGTCCCTTGTGACTTTTCCATTGGGTCTCTTGGTTGAAGGCAACACACATCATCAAACGTTTCGACGATTTTCAAAGATTGTCCTAAGGTAGTCCCACTATCTTCTCCACTTGAGGGGCGAACTTTGGTGACTCGAACTAATTGTTTAGCTCCTGATGTCATGACTTGAGGCAATCCTGCCGTATTTATACGCCATTACCGAGTTCCAAAACTCCAGCACACTTTCAAGATGAGGCCAAGTGCGACACCTTTTGCGTGACAAGAAATTCATATCCAACCCCTCTTACTTACGCCGACTTTCGCGCTATTCGCCACTTCCACATTTCCCATAATGCACTTTATTTGCCTTCTCTCGCCCCCCCCCCCCCCCAAAAAAAACAATTGTTGCATAACCTTTGTTTTTCATTTCTCCTGGGTATTACAGCCGTCCCAAGAGACATTTCAACCAGTGCTTATGCAAAACTTTGGGGGGCAAATAAGGTGCGTTGTGGGAAATGTGGAAGAGGTGTTTCCCTGAAGAAAAAAAAGGACGCCTGATCGCAGGTTACATTTACCCTCGTTTTGAAACAGAGACTTAGGGTAACTCTTCCGTTTGGATTTAACCTTTATGGACCTCATTACCATTTCAGGCTATGGCCTCGAGTGAAGACAGAGCGTATGAAATCATGCGAGAACTTGACGTGAATTATGTGTTGGTTATTTTTGGCGGGTTGACTGGATACGCCTCAGATGGTGAGTACTATTTACAGGACGCCAAGCAGCTGATAGTTGCGTGAAAAGTAACTATAGCCTGTGTACAGATCCCCCTCCCCTCGGGTAAATTTAGAGAAGGAGGGGTGGGGTATGTACACAGGCTAAGTAACTATAGTGAAATGAACTCGATCTATTGTGACGTTTTGAAGCTTAATTAAAAATCAGTAACTACAAAACGTATTTTGATCAGCACCGCTGTAGCTTGTTTCGAAGTCCTTTTCTATTCCGATTGTAAGCCTCCTCGGATATAAGGCCCTCCGTTTATAAACCCTCCTAAAACGCCTTACGAAGACGGATAAGCGCGCCGGTAGTTTACGGTATGGCAGTTACGTGAGCAGAAACATTCACCTACCCGAAGAAAACGCCTGCAAAGTAGCCTCATTATCATCTAACTCACTGTTTTCTCACTGCAGACATCAACAAGTTCCTGTGGATGGTGCGTATTGGCGGTAGCACAGAGAAGGGCCAGCACATCAAGGAACACGATTACTACACCTCCACTGGTGAATTTCGTATCGACAAAGGTGGTTCCCAGATCCTGCTCAACTGCCTCATGTATAAAATGTGCTACTACCGATTTGGCTCTGTGTATACCGAGCAAGGTGAGCCCAAATAATTATTGTCTTTTATTCCCGTATCCTCCCCCTGTATAGATAGTCCTTCTATAATATTTGCAGCGTTGTACGTTTCTAGGTCTATTTTCGCGCCAAATATTCTGTCACCGTTTTGTATCGCCATTGTCATTTTGGCGCCAATTCGCAATCTCCTCAAGGTCGTCGTTAAATATTTCCAGAATGCACTCAACCTCGTTCCCAGACTCGTCTCTCTGCTGTGGCGAGCGAAAAGAACCCTCCGCTCGCCAGGTAGTTTTCAGCTGACTCTGTTTTGTACGTTACAAATACCCTTGTGCTTGTAGCAAAAGTAAGAACCAGCATCAGCCTTAAATGAATATTCACTGTAAATTATCGTCAGAATTAAATAAACTCTACCGTGCTGTTTTTTGTTTCCTTTATCATTCCAACGTTAGTTTTTATTTTAATTTTATTGTTTGATTTATTTGTAGGAAAACCAACTGGTTATGATCGTGTGCGCAATGCTGAGATCGGAAATAAGGTATTGCGGCTTTATTTACTTCGTCAATTCTGTAAATTTCTGAAATGACGTAACGAGAATAGTTTTCAATGTGTTGGGCCTAACTGAAGTAGGAAACAAACATTTGCCTCTGTTGGGCGCGGAAAACTACAATAGCCCGAGAAAAACAGCCACACTGGCGAAATGACGTCCCTGGGAAACTACTGCAGAAATTCCATACTGATTGGCTGGTTGTGCCGCGAGAGAACTTTGCTTTAACCAATAGGAAGCACTACCCAGAAGTGGGTGGTGACACGTCATCAGTATGGAATTTCTGCAGTCGTTGCTCAGACGTCATTTCACCGGGAAACCAGTGGTAGCGTCGCCACACGCGAGGAAGGTGACACGCGTAGGAAAGACTTCGAAATCCTATGTTGTTACCATTTAGAGGACTGAATTGTCTTCAGCAGTACTTTCCCATGGAACTATATTTATAGGTGGTACTTCAACGTCTGAGTCTGTGGATGAAATTCTGTGATGTTACCATTATTTTCACTTTGTGCTATTTGTTCTTTAGCATTAACCCTTTAAACCCTAAGATCAAAATATGAATTCTCATTTGTTGCCCCTATTTATTTCCTACAGAAGTAGTAAGGAGAAGTTGATAAAATATCAAGCAAATATATCTTGTGTGATCATGTCTGTAATTCTCATGACCACTCTGCTTTATAAAGTATTGATATTACAAGGAGAAATTTGATGCTGATCAGTCTAAGGGATTAAAGGGTTAACAAAATGGAATTGGACAATTTTGTTTTTTTTTTTATTGCGGTCACATAGTCTAACAAGTCCTTTTTTTTTTCATTGACCGGCCATTTGTGATGTTTCCCTCGTAGGAATTCGAGCTGGACGTATTAGAGGAAGCATACACCACCGAGCACTGGCTTGTTAGAATCTACAAAGTAAAGGATCTGGAAAACAGAGGCTCCTAGAGTCCACAAGCTTGTTTTTTTTAAATACTATTATTGTGTAAGATGCCAATGCCTCTAACTATTTCGAATACACTAGTTAGACAATTTTTGAGCAGCGAGTGAATTAAAAATAAAATTAT
Organism: Porites rus; assembly: GCA_964035705.1. Lineage (NCBI taxonomy): Eukaryota > Metazoa > Cnidaria > Anthozoa > Scleractinia > Poritidae > Porites > Porites rus. The sequence goes on along the minus strand of OZ038001.1, from coordinate 12,037,961 downwards.
CAGCCTTGTAGCTGTTGACACTTTATTCATTTTTTAAAGTAAAGTTTTTAATGTGTGAATGAGGGACTTGTATTTAAGGGGGCAGTGTCATGAGGATACTCTGTGGCCAGCATCTCTGCAAATTTATTGGAACAAAAGAACACTTTTACATAAGAAAAGAGTTCAACTCCCACAGGACTGGTTTGGGACACAAATATGGCCGCCGTTTCATTGTTTTGGGACACAAATATGGCCGCCATGACGTCATGTGAAAACACACAATTGCTCCTATAAAGATGTGAATAAGATAACAAACAAATCTCAAAATGGAGTGCTGACCTATAAGAATTTTTTAGCCGATTTTTGCAGGAAAAGCATCAACTCTTGAAAAAGTGGATCCAATTTTTTCAAGATTTAATCCATGTCCATCTTTGCCATCCGTAGTAACAGACAACAGGAAACAGTTTCAGTCGCTTAAATGTGGCGAGTCTAAAATAACCAAACTAATTGGTAATTCAATTGATGCAAAGACATGTTATATCTTAAAAAAAGACAGCAAATAGCGTAGACTACGAGTAGTCTTTCTTTTTTCTTGGTTCGTCAAGCGAAAAGTGTGCGAGATGGTAGAGGCACGCCGCCCTCGTTTCTCTGGTTTCGCGGCTTCGCCGCTCAACACTAGCGCGCGCGTGCACTACCCTCACTAAATCTGAAGAAAAAGTGAGACTGCTCGCAGTCTTGAGGAAGAGTATGAGGATCAATTAAGGTTTCTGGGAAACTGCCCACCTACCCCTCCCCTAAGCTAACATTAGCACCTACTTCTCACTTTGGGCAAAATGATGGCGTGGGGGAGGGGTAGGTGGGCAGTTTCCCTGAAACCTAAATTGATCCGAGTATGTATATGCTTAGCTTTCCCCATGCTACATATTTTCTCAAGTAAACGTTCACTGTATGTATTTTTAGCTTGGTCTGGAGGGAGCTTAGTCTTTTTCCCAGCCATTCTTTGTGTCGTCACTCAACGCTCCAGACAGAAAAAAAAATGGCTGCATAGAAGACTAGGTGGACCCAATCCGTTTTATGTTGCGCGGAAGATTGGGTCGGTGCTACGTCGAATTGCACAACGAACCATTTTATGGACGCCTCTGGTTCTTCTATTAGGGACCTCGCGAAACTTCGACGGCGACGGTGACGGCAAGGAGAACAGGTTCAATCCTTGCATGTGCATCACGCTTCTCTGTCAATTTCTTTGCCGTCCCTGCACAACTACGACGTGAAATGACCAAATTTGAAGTTCTTTTTAAAAATTAGCACGTGAACAGTGGAGAGTTTTTGGATCGCGAAAATGGCCTGTTGCTCTATTCGGACCCACTCGAATCACCTGGAGATCGTTTTGTTAGTAAGTCCGTGGATGAGTAATTGTGAAGGCGGATACGAAATATCATTTGACTCAGTTCGTACACAAGGAAAGTTTATCCGGGAGAATCGTTTATCTTTCACTTTTTATTTTATTTTATTTATTTTATTTTTTTGTTTACAACTTCCTCTTTGAAACCCGGGGCCCGGTGTTTAGTCGAGAAAACGTGGCATCCGCAAAATTTAATAAGGTATTTATTCAGAAAGTCTGGCTAAAATTTAGGCCTTGGTTTTAACTTCCCATGAATTCGGCCGCTTTTTAGTTTATTTTATTGTAAATTGTGGCTTTATTTTTTAAAGCGATGTTTCAAATATGATTTAAGCAGAGCGTAATGCGCCGGTTTCGATCTTGCCTTAAAGGAAAATGTCCGTTAAAGCGGCAAGTCCTAAGGCGTACCATGAAATTCCATCCATCCGTTGGAAATCATTCCAGAATGTCCAATCTATGAAGCTGACCAGTCGTTTACAGGCTCCAGTGATGGCGTACAAGCCTCTTAACGGCGCCATTACAAAATGTGCTGCCTCATGGGAAGGCCAGCTGGCGTAGCACGACACGAGAACACCATTCACTAATAGCGTTCCTTCCTTGGTTAAAGGGGCATACACGCCTGTCTCTGTTACCATGGAGATCCGGGTTACTGCTTTATATCTAGCGACTCTCTCGTTCGATGTATAAAGCAAGTTTCCGAGCTTGATATCTGAGGCAAAGACCGCAGTAGCAGGGGACGTCGAGTTTTCTTTTCGAAAGATCAAATGTTGTGGAGATAACATTACAACGTTACCTGTGCTGATTTCAAACTTGTAAAATTCTGCGTCAGTTTTTGTCTCCTTATGTAGGAAAGCAATTACTTCAGTGTGAATGGTTTCTCCACTCATGCCCAGTGTCCGAACTTTGTCACCAATCCCCAGCTGCCTCATACTGATGTTTGCACCTGACTCTAGGGTCACGTGAGAAATGGCGGGAAAACACAGGTGTCGCGGCTGTTTACAAGAAGGACATGGCGGCTCTAAAAAAGAAATACAGCTTAGCTGTTTGATATAGAAATTTATTAAGCACTGTTTAACCCTTTAATCCCTAAGAGTGACCAGCATTAAATTTCTCCTTTTAATATCAATGCTTTGTAGAACAAAGTGGTTATGAGAATTACAGACATGATCACACAAGATGAATTTTCTTGATATTTTATCAACTTCTCCCCACTTCTTCATTAGGAAATGAATAGGAGCAACAAATGAGAATTCAAATTTTGATCTTAGGTTTAAAGGGTTAAAGACTCAAGCAGAATACTCTTCTGCTCTTTTTTTTTGAACGGCGTTAAAATCCCTAATATTGATCAACTCATTCTTGCACTAATATTTAGAGTTGTGATTATTTTGGTCTAAAAAATTGGACGTAAAGTTTAGCCGTGTCTTTATCAGATATAAAGACACTCATTAAGCATTAATTTCTTTTGTTTTTTTTTTCTTTATGAATTATAAATGAGTTTTTGAAATAGTTGCAAGTAAGATCGAAATTTGTATAGAACATACTCAGCCTTGTATGATGTTTCTAGACGACTCACTACCAACCTTCACATTCTTTTAAAGACTTCCAGTTTAAAAAGCACCTGTTCAAGACGCGAAATAATCAAATTGCTTACCCTGTCAGGAGCCCTTGACCAGTGATTTAAGACTCAAGACCATTAAAACCATACCCTGTTCAGCGCTCGTCACACACCCGTTTAGTCCAAAAGAGGAAGTGCCCCAAACGGGCGCCATACTTGTTTGCGACAGTTTCCATCTACTTATTTACCAATATGAGGGATTTTCAAATTGATTACTATTTAAATGAAGATATGGTCCTCGCAGTGGTAATTTCAGTTTAAGCAATTGCAAATTAAGCCGACAAAAATTTCAGGACTTCAACTGGATTCGAACTTATGTTAGCGCTGCAGTGTTATACCTACTGAGTTATGAAGACGCATACATCGGGCGCAGGCCAATTTGCTGAATTACAACGTCTTCATTTAAATTTGTATTTCCGTAGTTCACATCATCTTCATTCTATGTTTCATTCCTTTCAAGGGGTTAAGATGAACTCAACACATTGGCCTTCTTCCAATGTATGGGTCTTCCGTAGCTCACTGCAGCACTACCGCAGAGGCCATTGGTTCGAAGTCCAGATTCTTTTTTTTCGGGTTAATTTCCAATTGCTTCAATTGCAACTACCACTGTAACGACCATATCTTCATTCAACATTTCAAAAATTGTTTCCGCAGTTCACATCGTCTTCATTCTATTGATGGCTACATCTCTCTCGTAAGATACTTACTATAGTCCCCAAATCTATATACAAAAATTGCGCCTGATTTGCCGACACCGCTGTCGCAGTCTACTGATATCCCGTCCCTAGCGTAGGTTGTCTCGGCCCCAGTACCACTCCAACACTCAGTATAAAACTGGATGCCAAAGAACTTGAATCCTTTATCCCTGGCTTTCGCTGCGCATGCTCTGACAGTTTTGTTTATATCCTTACGATCGATAGTGTCTCGGAAGTTGGCTATTAGTTCGGGAAGTGGTCGGGGTTCTACGTACGAGTCTCGAAAGCAACCAACTGGCTCAACTGTCCATAAACTTGCTGAAATAGTACAAATAATTGCATAAATAAAAAAGGTCAATAAAAGATAATTGCATGCGGATACAAGAAATAATCATATAGGAATGATAATTATCCGTATTTGGGAATTTTAAGGTTCATGTCTTGAATTTTCAGTTTACTGGGTAGGGAACTAGGAGTCAACTGGAACTGGCTTGGCTTCTACGCTCCGGTGCAGGAGATTTCATTAAAACATTTTTGCGTAATTAGAGAAAAACCCTTATGAGCTCGGGCTAGTCACGTCCAGTTTATAACAGAGAATGTGAATACTACCCATGCAAGAGACTATAAAGGGGACAGAGAGGGCATCTCCCATATACACCCTATTCCATAGGTAATTCGTCTCGAGTTATTTTTAACACCACAGATCCCAAGGGGGATTAGACAACAGCCAAGCACATAGCGCGAATGTGTTCCGCGTGGATGACCCACGCTGAGAGCCACGCGTCCTTCACGAAATGACACAGAACAAAATGGGGGAAGACGCGGAGAGCGATTTTGCTATTCCTTTTGTCGACGAAAACGACTACAGCGAGATTTCTGCGAAAGCTGTGTCAGCGAAACCGAAATTTAAAAAGGACCGCCCTTCCTCTCTTGTATAGAGCAAACAGTAGAGCAGGGAAATCCTTAACACACTGAATATTCTCTCAGGATCATTTACAATTTACAGTTTGAAGAGAGCAATATCTGATTTGACGTTTATTTTTTTCAGTCTTTATAGCGATTATTCCTACCCACTTACTTTTCAATTGTAGGCGAACTCTCCTAAAGCTGAATTTCAAGGGACCATATTCAAGCTCAGAAAGAGAAATAAAATTTCGTCGTTGCTTATTTACGTCCTCCATAAAACGCGAAATTAGGCATTTTCACGTCGTAGTCGTGCAAAAACGGGAAAGAAATGAACAAAAAGTGTGTTGCACGTGCGAAGTTGTTGTTTTGCTAATTAAGCCTATTGTTTTTTTGACGTTCTATTTGTCGTCCGCGTCGTTGGATCTTAAACTCCCTAAATTGTACAAACGACCGGTTTCAATAGACCGGCGAAATTTCTCATTTTATTAAAGCTCTGAGGTTACGACAACTTTGAGTTAAACTGATTTCACGGGTTGTCAAAGAGTCCAGAGGTTCCTTTTTCCTAGGTGAGCGCCGACTCATTTCACTTCAATATTCAGGAATGCTCTCGATCTTTTTACGCTTTCATTGCCTCGCGCCCGACATGTTTTGCACAGCGTTTGGTCATGCGAAACCTCCACGAAACATCCACGCCTCGCGCGAGGTAACTTTATCCCGATTCTAAAAATAACTCGAGACGAATTACCTATGGAATAGGGTGTGTATGGGGGATGCCCTCTCTGTCCCCTTTGTGGTCTCTTGTATCCATGGTATTGGGACGATGAGAGAAAATTGCTGAATTAATTACTTCTGTAGTTCCAGTATTTCCCGAATGGATCACTCTGTAAGAAGCTAGCATGCATGTTTCCATCATCAATTCGAAGCACATTTCTCTAACTCTCTTTATGACGTACCCTTCTTCATATATTTTAAAAGGCAACGTTCACACACCGCCGGACTAATTTTAGACCAGTTGAAACTCGTGCGTTCAAGTATTCTGTTCACGCGGATCCACCGTAACCGTCCGAAGATTTAGACGCCTAACCGTTCAAAGTTCCGTGTGAATAGAGCGAAAATTAATTTTGAACGGTCCCGTGTAAAGGAAGTGTCCGGTCAAATTTTTTTGGGTGAACGTCAGCTTACGGTTTTTCCATAGGGACCTTAAGATAGGACGACGGCGACGGCAACGAGGACGTCAAAAAAGCAATTTATAGGTTCGTTTAATAACTAAAACAACAATTTTGCACGTGCATCACGCTTTTTTGTACATTTCTTTGCCGTCACAGCACAACTACGACGCGAAAATGCCTAATTTTACGTTTAACAGAGGAAGTACACAAGCGACGATGTAATTATTTCCTCTCTCTTTCTGAACTTGGATGTGGTTCTTAAGAACAAATTTCGGACGGTTCACCTACATTTGACAAAGTTAGCGACTTGGATTAATCGCAATGAAGATTGAAAGAACGCGAATTCACTTTTTCAGCGACGTTTTCGCTACCGTCGCCGTCGTCGGATCTTAATAATAACACGTTCTCTAGAAACTCAAGGGAAACAAGATCTCTTTTCTTACAAATATATTCCCCAAAGGCACAAAAACTGGCTGGCCTTACCGTTTGGTGAAGAAGGAGGGGTTGTAACAGTGGTGTTTCCTCGGGAGGTGGTAGTTGGGGATGAACTGCGAGAAGACAAGGCCTTTGACGTCGGGCCCTCTCGGGGGGTGGAAGTAGTAGGCGTTGTCCTTGTCGTTGTCGTTCTCGTTGTCTTCGAGACCCTGGGGGTGGATGGACGAGGCCAAGGTAGTGGAGTTTCAATAAAAGAATCCTCCATGGGCTTCTGTGTGCTTGTATACTGAGCGGCGGACACAGGGTGACCATCTTTGATGAAGTGGAGAGATAAACGTCAAAAAGAACAATAACGAACACTTTTTTGCTACTAGCTTTGGACTACAGAGAAGTAAAAAAAACATTTCGAAAGAAGCACTAGCGTTAAGAAATAATCATTAAATACCATTTTTTTATTATTAGCAATTAGCCGTTTTCAGTACCGTGGCCTTTTTTTCCTCAGCTGAAGGTTAATTTATACGCTTCTTGACATGAAAGTCTTACTGTAGAAGTAATTTCAAAAGAAGTGTTCAAACAATTGCAACAGTTATCATCGAGGTAAGAAGGAAAAAAGGAGAAAAAAATCGCTATTGCAAACATTAAAAATAAGAATGGCGAAGAGCCAGAGGCCACCAGTATGAGGAACATTGAGTCTGAATTTAGTGAAGAAGCTATAGTTAGAATAAAGTTGTCTGATCAGTAAAAATCATACTTTTGGATTTTAGCCAGAGAAATCAAAACTTATTATATATTTTGCTTTGGTAATAAACAGGAAAGAGCATCACTGTAGGTCTTGGCAGAAGTGACTTGTGCTCCTAAAGATGGTGATGCAAGCAACCCATGTAACAGTCGGCCCATATCACTGCTACCGGTATTATCCAAAGTAAACGAAGGGTTGGCTCACAGACAATTTTTTCACGTTCTTAGACAATGACAACAAGCTATCACAATTCCAAAGTGGCAATCGTAAAAATCATTCCACTGAAACGGTTCTTCTGTCTGTCACTGATGACCTATTAAAAGCTATGGATGAAAAGAAAATCTCAATATTGGTAATGATGGGCATGTCAAAAGCCTTTGACAGTAGAAACCATGACATGTTGTTATTTAAATTTCGTAGCCTTTGTGTGTCTCCATCAGCGCTGGAATGGTTCAAAAGTTACCTCCAGCACGTTCATATTGGGGATGTGGTTTTGCCTTCTCTCCCAGTTGATTATGGAGTTCCACAGGGGTCCATTCTTGGCCCTTTTCTGTTTACGTTTTATATCAATGATTTATTAACTGTACCTAAATTTTGCCGGGTCAAACTGCTTGTTATGTTGACGAGTCTAAACTTTACTTGAAATTTAAATTTAATAAGCTATGTAACGCAGTCTCTTCAGTTAACTATGATCTAAACGTAATCTGTAGGTGGTGAAGTCACAATTGACTGCTTATGAATCCAGATAAAACTAAACGTCTTGTGATAGGCGTGCCGCAATTGCTACAACAGTAACAATAACACTTTGAGGCAAACCAATATTATCGACACCTGTAGCAAAGGATCTTAGGGTGTTTTGAGATCAGTGCCTCTCCTATGATGAACAAATACGTAAAACTGTTGCTAGTTGTATGAACAAACTGATCCACATCAATAGAATTAAGCATTTACTTGATAAGGAAACGCTTCTGTTCATCATTAATAGCTTTGTTTTTAGCAGGTTGTTTGATTGCTCCTCATTTTGGAGCAATACCTCGGCGACTAACACTAATAAGCTTCGTTTTGTTGCAGCCAATATCTCTGCAGGTCTAAGATCACTTCGACGGCTAAATGTCAAAAAAAGACATGTGGTCAATGATGCAGTTATGATGCATAAATGTCTCAAAGGTCTGTCACCTACCTAGCTACCCGTCAGATAAATTTTCAACTCGAGCTATTATCCATGATAGACAGACAAGATATAGAGATAATCTCAATATTCCATCTTGTAAAATCAATGCTGGCCAACGAACTTTTATTACCATAGTGTAAAAATATGGAATAAAATACTTAAGTTTTTAAGCGACGTCTAATTAATGAGCTGATTTGCGACATGAACTAGGTTAGATGATAATTTTCGTAAATAGTTACTATTTAGTTATTGTTGTACATAGTTTTTTTTAACTAATTAATTAAATAATTGATTTATTCATCCATTTAATTTATTTAATTTATTTTTGTATTGATGTTGAAAAGCCCTTTTTAGGGATGCGCAATAAAGTGTATGTCATTATATTGCTGCCTTTTCACACATTATATTTGTTGATCATATACCTAGTAGTTATTGCGTATAGTGAAAGGAGATAAACAGAAAGATCGAACTTGGCTAGACATGTTTAACAATTATTCCTCTAGCCCGAATGGGCTCTGAGTCAATAGCCCATAAAAGGCCGAAGGCCGAATGGGTTTTTGACTCAGAGGCCATGAGGGCGAGAGGAATAATTGTTTTAGTAAAATCCAACTAGTTGGTCAAAAATATCGAGAATAAAAAAATTTTAGCTAGGTAAAAGCTAGACTTTAATCCTTTAATTTTTGCCGCCAAAAAGCCGGCGCTTTTCGCTACTAGTGGGCTATAACATATAGCCTAGTAGTAGCTTAACCAATCAGAACGCAGCATTGATAGTAGACCACTAGTTGGATTTTACTAAAACCGGTTAGCCTGACGAAACAGCCAACATTTCGCAACAACGCCACTGGTTTTCCTGCAAGTGGTGTCTGAGGAACAAATAAGCACAGAAATTGATGACGCGTCACTACCCAGATCTGGGTAGTGATTCTGACTGGCTGAGGCAAATTTTTAGCTAATCAAACGCACTACCTAGATCTGGGTAGTGGCGCGTCATCAGTATGGATTTTCTGCGCTCGTTTCTCAGACTGTCGTTTCGCGGAGAAACCAGTGGTGGCGTTGCAATATGTCGGCTGTTTTCACAGGGTGACAATCTCTCACAGATACTTTCGACTTCGGGCAATATGAAAACTCGATTGCTGGCGGCTTTTGTGTCGTTTTTTATAAAACTGTGTGGCTCAGATCTTCGTAAGGGGTTAGGAGAGAGGAGAACATTTTTTCTTCCACTTCTCCGCCCCTCCCCTCCCCCGGGGATTTAACCCCCGGACATACAAGAGGGGGGGGGGGAGTTGGATGCCACCCCTCTAAGGTTTTTCTGAGTATTTTTCCTAGAGGATAAAACATCAGCACCTGACGTTTTCAGCACCTGGTTGTTCATCCCTTGCGCACATTTTGAGACAAGTTTAGTGATGGTCAGTAGCTATGGTTACGAGATATGACGTCATAAGTAGCAGGTGGTCTAGCCATTTTTGGGTGAAAATACATGTCATGTTTTTTCAAAATCCTTCAACAATAAAAGTAAATCTTGAAGCTTAAATCATGCAAAGTGCGTATTTACGTGTTATTTTTCATGTTAAACAAAAAAATTACCATTACTCGCGGTTTTAACCTGGCTAATTTCTAATTCTTGGTAAATCCAAGATGGCGGCCAAGATGGCGACCATTGTTGGTGACGTCATAGGCCTCCAGCAGCGCTACTACCCATAAAATATACCTCATCTTGTTAAGAAGATCAAAGGCTTTCCACTAAAGGTAAAATCGTTTCGAAATACTACAACATATCAAAAACTCCGGGGAGGGGTTCCTACCACGGTGAGGGTATGAGTTTGCATGTACGTCCGAGGGGTAAATGCGGGATACTCAGGCTAGTCTTTTTTGTGTTCATACCCTAAAAAAAGGTTTTCCACTCTGCTAAGGGTAGCTAAAATCAATCTTTGATTTCAGCCATGGACCAAGCGGCTTGTAAAGTGCAGCCGTTACGAAATAGTTTGTATTAGTGCTTGCGCTGTCAGTGGGTAATTATTATGAATTTCTTTATAGACAAGGGCCATACCTCAAGTCATTTTTTTTACAAAAAGCCCACTTTGAAACTCTGTGAATCTCAAAGTTTCTCAAATACGCGTTTAACAGGGAGAAAAACCAGGGTTGCTCACCATTTGACAGAAAACTTCGGAAATTCAGGATGGAAAATAAATGGTACAGTCAATGATTTTCGGAAATTCCAACCGAAAAAGTGAGGATTATATATGTTTTGAGGTAGTGTGTTCACTCCGGTTGGCACAAAGCAAACGGAAATGTTGCTTATCATTTACCAATTTCTCGGTTCTTTCTCGGTTCCAGACTCAAGCCACACAAATTCGCCCCCTTTTTTGGATTCAAACCGTAACGGATGTGGCAATAGTGCGGTAAACTGGTAAATCGATTACCATTATGCTATCGGCTGCTTTCCACACCCCAACCACCTGATTTTTCCGTCAAATGGTAAGCACCCCAGACGTTTCGATGCGCTATGCAACTTCCTGAATAAAAACCCAAAAAACAAAGACGTAACGTTATTTAGACGCGCTGACTTTGAGAGGTTCAAATAAAATTGAAATCAGGATTTAGGCCAGCAAGGTCTAGTGTCCGCTGTCTGAATATCATCCTTAGCTCAAAATAGCGCTTTTGTGTTGAACTGTTAAAGCTAGAGACCAAAATGTCACCGACGAAACGGAAACACAATTAACTGCGGTGCACAGTTTCTTATAATTTAAGTACCACTTTGAAACCTTCTAAAATATGTTGTTGACTCACCCCTGTTAACAATGAGAAGAATCCAGACAACAAAGGCGAATGTAATATCACAGGCACTCATGTTCCAAACCCTCGGAGAAGACGAGTTTGTAGAATGAATCCTGGCGATAGAAAATATAGACAAACACAATTTAATTAAAGCCCCGGAGATGGGATTTATCTCGTCTTTCTCGCTTCAGAATCAGATGCAATCATCACGATCACTAATCTTTAATTTGCAGTCAGTTCAGAGCGGCTTGGAAACGCAAAAAAATGTGTAAGAAAGCAGAATATGCTATCACATTTCCTTCTACAAACTGTTCCTCAATATTTACGCATTAACTTAAATTGACCATCCAATGTGGGTTCATAGTCGCTTTACTCTGTCGAAAAACGATCTGAACTCAGCGCATTCTAATATAGTCGACATCTTTGGATACTATTTATAAAGTACGTCTGTGATTTCTAAAAAGCCAGTCTAGCAACCTGTTAGAAATTTTTTGCTATTATAACTGATTTGATGAATATGTCTTTATCACGATCAATGAAGGAGATCGCCCGTTAATGGTTGTAGTGTTGGCGACAATTAGTAGCTAGTAGAGAGAAAAGCAAAACTATTGTTAACCACACTTACCTTGTCGCAATTCGGGTTCAAGCATTCTTTTCTAGAAATCTCAAATTCCACCCTCTCAGCATGTGGCCGATTATTCTCTTTCACGCCTCGAGAAGCCAACAGCAATTAAAACTACTGACAGGTATTTAAATTAAGAGGATGCACTTAAATCTGAACTTTTTAAAATATATTTTTCCATTAGTAACGATTTAAAACAATTTTGTAAGGAAGTAAATTTCACTTATGGTAAACTTACTTTTAAAAAATAAATGGGATATTTTGCCATCTTGGAAATGAGTTATGTTAATTCTATTGAATGTAGTGGTCCTTTTAATTTGTTGTCATTTTTCTTTTCTTCTTTTTGTTAAAAAGAAATAACTTTCATTTGGTGATGCTCACAGCCCTAAGAAACTCATCCGCGGATACTGCTATTTGAATGACAATATTCAACAGCTTTTGGTTAGTGTGGAGTGGAGATTGGAGAGTGCTGGAAATTTTTGCTAAAGGGTTTTAGGCAAATGAAAGTGATAATTTTTGACCCCTATAATACCTTGAAGTAAGGTGGCTCGTCTTGCTTTTTTAGGGGGATACCTCCCAAGTTTGAGCATTAACTACGTCGGCATTAGTAAAGATATGGGAAAAAGGTTACCATAACTGTATTAAATAAAGATGAAAATTTCTTACGACCTGAGTCTTTTTGCTTCGGAGTCGCCATGGCAACGTAATGACGCCATTACGTTTTTTATTTATCTTTGTGTTTCGCTGTACCAGGAGTGTTTTTTTAAGAAATCGCTTAAGGGAGTTTGTACCAGCCATAACTGCCTCAATTATGGCAAAGTTTGAAAAATTCTATGAGAGCGTTTTCGAAATATTTTGAAACGAAGTTTTAAGAATCTTAAACACAGTTAAACAGTATGCTATCCACACAATTAGTTCTAAAGTGTAAATATGATATAGTACTTAGTTTTAAAGTAATATATAGATTTAGCCAGGGCTAAGAGCGAAGCTCTCGATAATATCTATAGTTCGTTCAAACAAAATATAAAATCATGTAATGCTAAGTGGCGAAGGCAGAGACTAGCGGTGAAAAAACAACAATAGGTCTAATTAGCAAAAAAGCAACTTTGCACGTGCAGCATACTTTCTTTGTACATTTCTTTGCCGTTTTTTTTTTTTTTCACGACTACTACTTGAAACTACTAGAAACTTTCTAGTTTTACGTTTTGTGGAGGAAATGTCGTACGTGTTCTTGTTCACTTTGTTTTGCTCTAACGCTCATTTTCACCTTGGTGGCCGCTAGCATTTCTCATTTTCTCATCGCTACTACAAAATTTTCACGTTGTTCTCCCAGCGAAAATAGGGCCATTTATACGAGGAAAAATAAGACGCGTCTTAAATAAGACGCGAACTTTCCGTATAAACGGCACATTTCATCTAAAATAAGACGCGGATTAGCTAAGACACGTCTTCTTAGATAAGACATGCTCGTATAAATGGTACCGTTCGCGTCTTATTTAAGACGCGTCTTATTTTTCCTCGTATAAATGGCCCTAATGTCTCCTTTGCCGCTCTTTTTCTCGTTGAGCTTCGCTCACCTGCCGCCTATTTTCTCTTTTTCTTTGTGTTTCTCCTTCTTCATATTCCAAATCTGTGGACATGACAACTAATCTAAGTTTAATACTTTAGGCAACACGAATACAGAAACAATTTCCGTGGCTCTTAGTTGTCTCTGCTTCACAAGACGCGGGTCGCAATGCTGTTTCCCGCAAAAATAACCTCAAGTTGCATTTAGGTTGCCATTCCTGTTGATTGAGTTATTTTACATTGGTATGCCTGTAGTGCGGACGGACGGGCGTACGGTCACGTGATTACCAAAATAGATTACCACATTTTCTTAGGTATGGGGCTACGTTCGCGCGCGCGTGGAACTCCGCTATAAAAGTATACTTAGTTTGAATAGTGTAAATTTCCGGCTTTTGCATATGTTTTATAATATTTAAGCTTCATTAGTTTTAATGTGCCCCCAATTAGTGCCAAGAGGCGCTAGAACGCGTTGACACTTTAATAAAGGCTATGTATGTATGGGTGTATGTATCGACTTTCTCTCTGTCAATAAACACGCAGAAAAGAACTTGGAAAATATCAGGTCATTTGACCTCACCCTTGGTCAGCAACGCATATTTTCATCTCTGACTAAACTGTTCCTTGAGGGTTTAAAAAATATGTTCAAATATGTTCATTCATATAGCGTAAGAGGTTCCTCAAACAATGTTTTTGTGTCCAGACCCTGCATTGAAGCAGCTAAGAGGGCGTTTAGCTATAAGGGCAGCTGTAACCGGAGGCTGTAGTGTGTCAAATGTAGTGGCGAATCCAGACCTTTAGATAGGGGGGCGGAGGGGTCATCCAGACCCTGAGATAGGGGGGGGGGGTAGTCTCAAAAATTTTTTTTTCTCTGCTCTTCGGGCCTCAGTTTGGTCTAAAAATAAGGGGAAGAGGGGGGCAGCCCCCCCCCCGGCCCCTCACCTGGATCCTCCACGGTCAAGGATGAGACAAATCTCAACTTTTTTAAGTCCGCTCTGACATCGTCTTGAACTGAGGTGGAGGAATTTGCGATAGTACTTATTCAGTTATACCAGAAACTCATATGGGTTTCTGATTATAGTTAAGGTTAATTTTTGTCCCATTTATGAAAGTAGAGTGGCACCTCCCCTAACGCGCCTGCCACCTCTCTTCAAAGGCCACACTTTTTGTCGGACAGTCCATACAGCAATACTCCTGCCCATTTTGCGTGACGACACACACACACACACCCAAAAAACAACTGCGGATCAGACTAGTACTTCATAGCGGTGTTCGTCTAAAGCATTTGACTGAAATCGAGCAGAGTCTGAGATGCATTTGTACTCATCTTTATTTAATTCGTATTTACATTTCGAGTTGTGTATACTCCCAAGTTGAACTGTTAAAAGACAAGTGCATATTTGTCTCAAGTTTTTTTTATAAATTTGTTAACATTTTCTTATAGTGATACTCAGGCTGACGTCACCTACTGATATTAAGGTGCCAACCTGAAGCGCATTGGTTCTTGGGACAAAAAATTATTTTGTGTCACTCGTTACAAATTTGACTGAATAAAAAAACAATGTTTGTCAACAGTGATGTCTCCGATGTTAATACCTCTACCAAAATAGTCATCAACTTGGTATCAGTTGGTGTCGTCCTTCAGTGTTATATCAAAGAATTGTAAAAAAAATAAAGGATCATTTTACGAGACACAATGGTTTTAAATCAGCCAACATTTCGACGCCACCGCTGGTTTCCCCGAAAAAATGACGTCTGAGCCCAGAAATTCCACACTGATGACGCGTCACTACCCAGTTCTGGGTAGTGCTTCTGATTGGCTGAGGCAGATTTCCCACGCGGCACGACCAATCATAAGCACTACCCAGATCTGAGTAGTGACGCGTCATCAGTATGGAATTTCTGCGTTCGTTTCTGAGACGTCATTTCGCGGGAAAGCCAGTGGTAGCGTCGCCAAATGTCGGCTGTTTTTTCAGGCTTTTTACGGGTTACCGATTTGTTTCTTAAGGTACAATTTCTGCAAAAGTTCCAGTTACAATTTCTTTGTCTAAAAGTTCTATTCAGTGCAAACTAAAACATCCACGGCACGTTTACGGATTGTTTATGTCCATCGACTTCGATTGTGCGGTTTGTAGATTTCGCCTTTTTTTGTGCGACTTTCCTCAGTGTTTTCAGTAGGCCCCAATACCCCCCTCACTGCAACGTAATTCTTAGTTCTGACAGCGTAGACAAAACACTGTTTGAATGACACCCCTCGCCAGTTATTAGTAATAGTGCTTTAATTTTGGGGACTTGGGATAAATTTTGCTTTTATATACAATTGCAAGGGTCAATTTCAACGCGCCAGGCGATTTTCACAAGCGCACGCGAATCTCGCTCACTAAACAATTCTTGAGGACAATGAGTGAGTTCTTGTACTCTAAGATTGACCTTCTTCAAAAGTAAAATTCAAATTTTCCAATAAGAAACTTCAAAGCAGCCTGCGTAGAAGGCGTTAAAAGGGGCAGCAAAGTAAGTTAACCTTCAGAACAGGCGTTATTTTTTTTGCGTTTTCCAGGCGAGCGAAAGCAAGCGCAGAGTGCCCGGCAGACATGCACGAGACACGCACGACGGGGATGCCTGGTGCTCCTAGCTCGCTTAGCGCTTGCTTTCGCTCGCCTGGAAAACGCGAAAAAAATAACGCCTGGTCAGCAGGCTAAAATGAAGGGAAATGGTAGGCTTTTCCTCCCCTCCCTATTCCCTATCAGGCATGTTCGACTCATATGCGAGTCCCCCCTCTAGGGGTAGGAAAGAATCAGGACTAACTATTCCCGTCATTGTGATCATGACACGAAGTATTACTGTGATTCATCTTCTTCGTGTGCAACGGAATTACTGGCCGGTATACAATAGCAGCGGCACTGAACCTTGCAGTGTGCGTACAAGCAGACAGACTGCTCCATCGGTCCTGTACTTCATCATAACTCTCCGTGGTATCCACGATAGACATGTACTCATTCATTCCATTCATGGCAAAGATTTTGCCACAGTGCACAGTGACGGATAGTCCACCTCGGCAATGCTTTAAAGGCGCAACGATTGACCACTCATTTGTTTGTGGATCAAAACGTTCCACAGTGTTCAGTGAGCCCCGCCTTCCATTTGCTCCTCCTACCGCATAGAGGTACCCCGACAGCGGCACTGCACCAAAGTCATATCTACAACACTGCATTGGTTTTACCTCTGTCCAAGTGGTGCTGGCTGGATCGTAGCATTCAACATGTTTAAGATCACCTTTACTATCATCAAACCCTCCCACTGCATAAATATGATTGTTCAGCACAGCCAGAGCAAAACGGCGTCTCTGACGCTGCATGTTAGACATGACTTGCCAGCTTTCTGTGATGGGTGAGTAGCGTTCAACATAGCTGCAGAAATTTCAAATCAATACCATTAGGAGCGTATGCTTGAGGTAATCATTGATTACGGATCCGCGTTCGACACTTACGGAAGAGTTACGGAAACGAAATCGAGTCGGAAGGAGTCCAGTTTCCCGGCCGAGGTGCTCCTGATAAAATTTATAGGGGCGGCTAATTTTCAGTCGCCCGTGATAGCTCGAAAATTTCTGCCTTAGTGCCACAGGAACACCAGATTAGGATGCGTTCTGACGAACTCGACAACACAAAGGTTGATGTAAATGTTGCTTTGCTCCTATTGGATAGTATTTTGACCCCTCCAAAGGGGTGAAATTCAATAATCAATACGACTATGGCCCACATACTAGCTCACATTTCCCTGCCCCATTCTTCTTGCCAGCTTTGCTGACTCACGCTGGCAGCTCTGCCTCCTCGAACTTGCACAAACGAGCCTGCTCCCAGGCTACAATCAAGGATTTTACTATTACTATTAACTTAAATCTTGCCATATGGTATCTTTGTTTACAGGAATGCAAGAAAGTTCTATTGCTGTAAGCCTTACTCACTGGACAGCTCTTATTGGTAGGCGATGGCATCTTTATCAACAGATTGTAAGGAATTTGTTAACCAAAGAGGACTGACACTGTTAAAATATTTGTATTACAAATTTTAAAGACAATTGCACATAGTTAATACTCAATTTGTTTGAAGTCATCTACACTGCACACACATCCAGGTTTATACATGTTAATAGGTACTGGCAAGGCTATTGCTGCCATTTTAAGCTGCGGCCTTATGGGCCACTAGAACCAAACACAGACTTAACCTTTAACTGAGTCCACTCACCTACAGGTCAGCAGCCCCTCACTGGATCCTCCTGCCACATAAATAAACCCATCAAGAACAGCAGCCCGCATATCACCCTGGCATTTGCTCATTGGCTTTAAACTTATCCAGGCATTTTGTGTTGGGTTGTAACACTCCATTGAATTAAGCTTCCGACCACGCCTATAACCACCAATCACATATAACTTGCCCTGCAAGGTTGCTACAGTAAACGATGCCCGTGCCTCAGTCATTGATTTCACAATCTCCCACTGCATAGTTTGACAATTGTATCTCTCAACACTTTTCACTTCTTTCATAAATGATGTTTCCCCGCCTAGGATGTAAACAGTCTCAGCATATGAGTCCCTCATCTTCATCCCAGCCTGTTCAAAATGAAAAGCAACAGCCTCCTCCACGATATCGCGGCCATAAATATCATTTTGGACCAACAGATGTTCAGCTACATCTTTTTGAAGATTTGTCATTGAAATGAAAGGAAGTCTTATAACTTTTAAGAACTCTGCTAGGTGACCTTTTCTGTGCTCAGGGTGATATTCAATCCAAGCTACACACGCATTAAATACCTCCATCTCATCACAGACATTAAGATCACTCCGGCTAATGAGCTCGATCACTTCACTGGCACCAAGAACTTTAAAGTCATCTGTTTGAGACACTTTGATGAAGTTCTCCATGATATATCTTGTCGCTGCTTCGTACATAGCTTTACAAGAATGTCGGTCTGCTAAAGCTCTCACTCCCACACAATTAGCAATGTCAATCTGTTGCATTATAAACTGGATACACGAGTCCTTGACCCATTTAAACTGAAGCAAATCTGCTGCCAGAAACAAATTTTGGACACTGGAGTCTGTAATGGTTAGCTGTGATGTGTAAGCAAAGTTAATGAGAGTTTCAGCTGACTCAAAGTCTACTCCCTTGATCTCCACCTACAAAAAAATACAGAGGAAAAAAATGTCACAAGATGGTTGCTGCAGTCCTCAGCCTAAAAATCATGACTGATGTGAGTCTCCATTCATGAGTTTGTTTTCTTCCGGCAAAAAATATGGTCAGCGTTAAAATTCTTGAAAAGGGGATACTTATTCCCACATAATTGCTACCACTGGAACAACAAACAACAGGTAATCAATATGTAGAGGTTATCAGGAGTAACTTGATCCCTGAAATAAACAATATGCTATAAAAATTACAGAGATGCCAACCTCTGGAGATCTAAAATCTGGAGACTCTCTATTTTGCACTACACCCCCCTCCCTGGAATGACAACAGCCCCACCACCTCCACGCCGTCCACAAATTGACCCGGCTTAGGACATTATATGAAGTCTTACATGAAGTACATGCGATCAATATTCGCTTTCATCATTTTAATGACAAAATAATCTTGTCAGTGAAACATGCAGAAATTTCCCAGAAACTGTAAAATGAATAAAAAATGTTCAAATTTTCGGGGGAAAAATGGGCTAAATTTCAAACAAAAGCACAGAAAAGCTCAAAAGTCCATTTTATCCGGGAGATTTGGTGTGACCCATACGGGAGAGCGGGAGATCAGTGCCGTATCCAGTAGGCTCCCAGGTAATCTGGGAGAGTTAGCATATATGATTACATTGAATCTCAATTACATGTACAGAACTGTTTTTAGAGGAAATTTTTTATACCGTAGTAATTACATTTTTGCTCTGGCAGCTAATTTCTGGCATCAAGCAATGTTTTTAATGGAGTAAAGGGGTTTGCAGTATAAGATAAATAAATGAATAAATAAATAATGCAGTAATTGCATGATAATTATTATCATAGCTGGCAGAATGTTGTGTAGACTGAGGGTTTCAAGGGTTTGAAATGTATTCAGTACGTTGCACAGGGTATCCTGGTGGTTACTCTGTGAGCAGAGGCCCTTCGATCTTCTTAGATAAGAAAGGAAAAGGAAGGGTGCCCCCTCTTCCCAACTTATCTAAGGAGATTGAAGGACCTCTGCACACAGTACCTGGTGGTGTGCATGGGCTACACACATGTGGTGTGACCTGAGTTTAGAAGAACAACTTTTTATTTTCCTTCTTTCATTCTTCCCCCTTGTTTTCTCATCTGACCTTGGCTCCATCGGCTTTCGAGCGGCTGTATCTCTTAGTAATATGATCAACCACAAATGGAATATATGTTACAGGTCAAAATTAAATTCAGATTAAAATTTTTTAACCTAGGCTGATTATCATTAACTCTGGGTCAAATTTTAGTCATGGACCCCATTTCATTTGCAGCTGCTTTTGTTCATACACGACAAAACCTTAAGTTTTTTTATGTTAATCTTAACAACTTATTTCAAGTGAGAGAAACATTTTCTTACCCACGAGCAGTATATTAAATTTGGTTGTCCAAAACCCAAGAGTTCTTGTTCAGGGTTTTGCTCAAAACTCAATACTCAAAAACAATCAGGCATTTAATGATGTTCTCTTGATTCACTTAATTCTTTGCTAGCATCCAAGATTTTTTCTTTTCTTGGTTGCTTTGAAAGAAAACCTAACCACGAAGACTGTGGTTGTTGGACTTTAATTTTGTGATTCTGCCATAAATCAACTCAAATTTGAGCCTGGGAATGAGTTACATTCTTCTTAACAGAGTAATTCTACTGTACCTTGAAGTCAAATTTCAACTGTTTCCAGATTTTTTTTCTAATTAAAAATGTTCTCATCCCAGGGACATGTCATGTCAAAGGTTTACATGTCTGAACTAAATTTCTCCCTGTCCCGGACAATCGGACACAAGTGTATTGGAAATAAGTGCATTCAAACATCAGACTGTAGGCTTATAGAATTTATGGGAGTTTGTTTCATTAACATTCAGAGCTGAATTCAAACTTTGCATTAACCCTGGGTTACCCTAACCCTGCTTTGAACATGCAGATGTTTAAAGCAATAGGGGATATTTTTCTTTTTATTCAGAAAGATAAAACATATATTGATAATTTAGAACAAACTGTGAGTGATAAATGTAAACTTGTTATCTTCAGCGAGTTGCTAGGTACATCTCACCCCCAGGTCATACATATATAATGAACTATTTCTTTTCGGTTGCCACGCATAGAATTGATTGGTGATATCTTTGTGTTAGACCTTCCTGGAACGTACGTTTTGTTACAGTGTATATTCATGAAACAATCGATAATTCTAAATTTAGCGGGAATTCATGAACATTAAAATTTTGGACTGATATGAATCAAAGTTGATGGAAAAGATCAGAAAAAAAGATATTAAGCACTTGAGTTAAACGTGTTATGAGTCTAGTGCAGTTCCTCGACACATTTAAAGCTTGAGCTTTATTCATAGTAGTTACATGTAAGTAACCATGAACTGCTTGTTGTTTCTTTCGTTTTTTAGAATAACCAGACCAGTTTAATTTTCATTTTCTTAAATCTCAGATCCTTTAACATTATTTGAGACGAAAGAAAACAGAAATAGAACTCGGAAGAGAAATTAAATCTAAACCACAACATTTGCAAACGTGTAGATACGCCGGTTGTGAACGAAGTGTGTTTGTACACGCTGGGCAAATGAGATTTATCAGATTAATTTTAATTGAAATGCTTATTTATTTGGATTTACTTTCAAAATTTGCACTGTAACATAAATTTCAAAAAATAATGATTATTAAATAATTAAGGAGGCGAAATTTTGCACTGAAAGAAAACAGTTTCCCACGAAAAACTATTACACAATCGATTACATGCATGCTCAATGGTCACTTTCATACTTTATTTAACACCTTAGGTTTTTGTAGAGCGCATGCATAAACCGAGGCGAATTTCCTTGGATTGCCTACCTTGGCTTGATTTCGTTCACTCATCTTTCTTGTAAACATGGCATTGAAGTACTGGCTCGTTGCGGCCAAAACTGCTCTGTGGGCTTTTATGGCTCTTCCTTCCACAACAATTGTAACATCACAGAGCTCTTCCCGCTCTCGAAGATCATGCAATCGGGACAGCACATTTCCAGGGTGCTGTTGATTGAGAAACGTTTGGTTTTCTCCGCTGCCGTCATCTTCCACGTCCTCCGGAAGCTCGGCCTCCATCATAATTTTGTTACCTGAAGAAATCAACACCTGTTTTGTCAGCGGGAAGAACTGCCGGCTCGTAAACATAAAAACTTCCTTATCGGGGATGGGGTCCCTTACGGGGTCTTTGTTGTGACTGCTAGAAAATTCGATAACAACAGTGATTTCTTACCCTGGGTACCAGAGGTTTTTCTCGCGTGCAGCGGGAATTTTCAGTGTTGGCCGAAGGCCGACATCTTCGGCCGAGCGGCGAAGCGCGGGTCACTATAAAGACTTGACAGAAAACGGAAAGCGCGCTAGAAGTCTCTGGCACCCAGGGTAGTGACTTCTTTGATAGAAAAAAAAAATCTGGAATAATATAAACATTCAAAAATTCGATACTGTGATATTTTTGAAAACTACAAGTTGTAGAAGAAACATCGCAACAAAATGGAAAGAACTGACACAATTTTTTTTCAATCATGACCCATAGTGCCTTTCGCTGCTCCACCTACGTGACGTCATTCAAAAATAGTCTACGCGAAAAGGCGATTGTGACTTTATTGTACTTTTAAACAGCTATCTTGTGCTTAAAGCGGAATTTTCTTTTACAAACACGAGATGGGGACGGTGTTAGGTGCTCTTGGAAGTTGTGCAGCCCTTTCATCGTGCGCTTCGTGTGCAAGTTCGTTGGCTCCTGTGGTAAGTGTCATCCGCCATGTTGGAATTGAAAATTATTATGCTGCAAACTTATCCGATTAGGGTAGTACTTAAGCTCATATAGAGATTACTTCATGGTTGGTGAGTGTGTACGATTTTTATTCAAAATTTTTAGACGATGAAGGGAGTTTTCCACATTCAAAAGCGTAAAAGCTTCAACATTTTGTCTTTTCAAAATTTTAGCTAGTGAACGAAAAAATGAAAATTATAAAAACTACTTGAAAGCTTATGTTAAACAACGCATTAAATTAAAGGGTAAGGTTTCCGTATAACCCCATACGTTTATTATGCATACATGTTTCGACTCTATTCATGTTAAACTATTTGTGAGAAAAACTATGAACTTGCTGACTGCATAATAAATGTATGGGGTTACATACGTACATGGAACTCTTAACAAGCAATGTTTTTTTAAGCAAAGCTTACTCAGCATCACTGTACAGTATGTGGTCCTTGGTCCAGATGAAAAAGACAAATGAGTATTGCTTATCTTAGAAGAAGAGTAGTGAACTGAAATTTGTCCTGTAAGTTGCTGTAACATTTAGCTAAATTGTGACAAAATGACAGCTTCTGAGCTTTGCCGAAAATCCTGCATTGTAGATAAAGACCGTTCCTTTTGAAGGCCCCTGGTCCGGCCAGTGGTTAATTGGTTCAGCCACCACTTGGCCACTTTGTAAGCTGGCATGCAAACTGTGCGCAAAAGAAACTTTCCAAGCACTAACTGATCTAAATTCCTGTATATTTTCTGTAGGCATCATTTTAACTTCGAAACCAAATGAGATTTCTGTGGAAAGAGCTTTAGTTTAATCTTGTGAAGAATTATTATTTTTGCTTCTGTTCGACTAAAATATGTCATGCAGTTACGATGAGATGGCAGCAAAATTGCCACTATTTTAAAGAAGTCAATCAACTGCTAGTTTACATCCTGTTTTAAGTCATAGTTTTAAGTCAATGTTAATGTCAGCTAACCCATGATGTTTTTGGCTACGAAGCCTTGTAATGTCATTGGTGTGTTTCGATCTGTCTATTTGCCACAGTTGAAGAGTGGTTTGAGTCAAAGTGACTTTGTGACTTTCTTCACAACTTAATTGGCCAATGAGATTAATGAGAGATAAACACCATCAACTGACGTGATACATGCTACAAATACACACACACTGTTCTCAATCGGCAGAACGGTCAATATCCAAAGGGGGTCGTCACACAGAGCGATAGATTTGCCCTTTTAATTTCACGTTAGAATGAACAGCAAAAGTTTCACAATCAACATGTCTTCCTTCGTCTCACGTGTCAAAATGCGCCCGCGATACAACTAAGCGGTAAATTCGCGAAAATCACCTAGACAACTAGTTAATCATTGAACGGCTAAATAATAACAATTTTTCGATTCTTAACATCCCCCTCCCGAATGCAATTGATGCATTCGCTGACTAATGACATGCATAAAACTCTAAAGTCCACGGGGGCATGACCACTGTCATAGACTGTTTCTCAATAACGATCAAAGTCCAAATCATCTTTTCCAATCAATGTTTCAATCAAAATTCTAGTTAACAAAACATAACGACTGTCACTTTCACGATCAGCCACAGTTCCGGTATCACAGTCGAACATTTAATGACTCTCACTCCTCAGCACTGTCTTCTACATACTCCAGTGGACACAGGCGATGGACAGGACGCAAGTACTCCTTGTTCTTTGCCTTGATTTTTACAACTCTCACTAGACCATCATCACCAGGGTATGCTTCAATCACACGGCCGAGAGGCCACTCTCCTCTGCTGGCGTTTGGCTCTACAATCAGCACAACATCACCTTCCTTCAAGTTGTGTCTTGGATGAAACCATTTCTTTCTGACATTAAGGCTGGGCAGGAACTCTTTTCTCCAACGTTTCCAGAACTGTCCTAGAAGCTGCTGCACACGGTGCCACCGTTTCTTGGGGTTGTAGGTTTGCTCCTGGTCAAGTGCCTCAGGGGCAAATGGTCCTCCAATCTCTCCAACAAGGAAGTGGCTTGGAGTGAGTGGCGAAAGGTCATTGGGATCCGAGCTGACATAAGTTATTGGTCGGGAATTCAACAATCGTTCCGCGCCACAGATTGCTGTGGAAGCTCTTCGTCGGTAACCTCTGCGTCTCCAAGGATAGCTTTGATTGCTTTCTTCGCACTCTTGATCAGTGCCTCAAATACACCACCAAAGTGAGGGGCACACGGAGGGTTAAACTTCCAGTCAATTGGGTGATATTTGCTGGTTTCTTGCGTGATTCTGTCGGTGTCAAGGGCCTCCACCAACTCTCGAAGCTCGCGCTCTGCTCCAACGAAGTTCGTTCCGTTGTCAGAGATAACATAGGTCGGTGTCCCCCTCCTTGACGTCATCCGGGTAAATGCGTTAATAAACGAGTCAGTGTCTAATGAGTAGGCCATTTCCAAATGCACAGCTCGGGTTGTAAGGCAAGTGAAAAGACACAGGTAACGTTTGGCTCTTGTCCTACCACGCCCTTGCTTCGTCAAGAATGGACCTCCATAATCGACACCAACTTTTTCAAAAGCCCTTAGTGAAGACTGCAATCTCGTTTTGGGTAACGGGGCCATCATCTGATGGCCTATCTTCGTGGTGAAACGACGTCGACATTCAGCACAAGTCTCGGTTACGTTTCGTACCATGCGCCTTCCTCTTACAATCCAGAAGCAGCTTCTTAACTCAGTTAGAACTTGCTCTCCTCCAGCCCCGTGGCCGAGTCTTTCATGGGCGTCAGCGATAACAAGCCTTGTTACAGGGTGGTCCTTTGGTAGTAGGATAGGGTGTCTTGTGTCATATGGAAGCTCATCTGCAAAACGCAAGCGTCCATCCATTCTAAGTAACCCATCACCATCACCCTTAGGGTTCAATTGAGTCAGCGACCCTTCGTTTTCTCCACCAGGGAAGGCTTGGGATTGGGCTTGCTTAATCCAGAACGTCTCTGCTTCTGATATCTCGGTTGGCAGGAGGATTCGATCCTTTCTTCGTAAATTCATTGGAAGTCTGCAGTTGGTCAGGAATCGCTGAACCCATCCTGTCACATGAACCAGACGCTTGAGACTTGAGAATCTGTTTGGGTCAATGATCACACTGGCATGGCTCTTGGTCACGTGTGTTCTGGATGTCGTTCGTCTTTCACAGTCTTCATTCTTCTTAGTGTTGTCTCTGGGGGGTGGTGCTGCTGGCCAGGTTGACTCGTCATCTTTAAGGAAGGCTGGTCCTTCCATCCAAACTTCACTCTCGGCTAAGGCCATGGCAGAGATCCCCCTTGTTGGCAGCTCTGCCGGGTTAACTGTTCCTGGTACGTGTCGCCACTGCTCAGGGCTTGACGTTCGCTGTATTTCACCAATTCGGTTGGCAACAAATGGTTTGAACTCACGGCTTTGATTGCGGACCCAGTACCACACATTCTCTGAGTCAGTCCAGAAGATGGTTCTGTCCACCGAGATCACTTTCAGGATATTCTGGGCTAGTCGACTTGAAAGGACGGCACCCATAGGCTCTAGCCGGGGAATTGCCATCGCCTTCACTGGGGACACACGACACTTTGATGCGATAAGGCGTGACGACGGACTGCTATCCTGGTATCGACAGACTAAATAGGCAACCGACGCGAAGGCTTCATTAGAAGCATCTGAAAATAGGTGTAGTTCAATGTTCTCTGGGTGTGCTCGATGCAGACAACGAGAGATAGCAACATTTGACAGCTGTGGGAGTTCCAATACCCACTTCTTCCACTTGACTTTTAAGTTCTCGGGTAATTCCTCATCCCAATCAACACCAGCCATCCATATCTCCTGCATAAGGACCTTTGCTCTCACGGTGAATGGTGCCAAGAACTGAAGCGG
This sequence comes from Porites rus, assembly GCA_964035705.1. Taxonomy (NCBI): domain Eukaryota; kingdom Metazoa; phylum Cnidaria; class Anthozoa; order Scleractinia; family Poritidae; genus Porites; species Porites rus. The sequence continues at coordinate 12,012,043 of OZ038001.1, read as the reverse complement.
GTCAAACAGGCTGGCTATAGCGCTCAGTACATTTCGCTTGGTGGGTGCTTTGTCATTGATGAGTGGCTGTTGCACTTGGAAGGTAAAGACATCTCTTTCAGCCTCCCACATGACTCCAAGAGTCTTGGTCTTTGGCAAGATATCTTTGTCTAACTCCAAGGTAGGTAGCCGGTCTTCCTTCGGGACGTCTTCAATTACAACTGGTTCATTGGAGGACCACTTCCTTAACTTGAAGCCTGCCATGGCTAAAAGGGTTGACAACTGGCGTCGCAGGTGTTGAGCACTTTCAACTGTCTCGCAGGAGTCTAGTACGTCGTCCACATACATTGAGTCTTCAACGGTGCTTGCTGCTTGAGGAAAGTCCAAAGCGTGTGTCTTGGCATGGGTCTGAAGAACATACTGGGAACAAAATGGCGAAGCAGTGTTTCCAAACAATAGTCGCTGAAACTCATACACGTCAGGCGCTCTTGAAGTGTCGAAGTCACGCCACAGGAACCGGTGATATGGACGGTCTTTCTCTTGCAATTCAACTTGCAGGAACATCTCAGAAATGTCAGCTGACAGGGCTACAGGTGCCCGACGAAAACGTGTCAACACATCAACCAACTCTCTTTGAAGCTTTGGCCCCGGCCATATGGCGTCATTCAAGCTCTTTCCATCATGCTTAGCCGCAGCATCGAAGACCACGCGCACTTTTGTCGTAACTCTGTCTTCTTTGACCACTGGAAATTGAGGCAGAAACCATTGTTTTTCAACTTCAGATTGGGGTACTTGACGAATGTAGTCCTTTTTCTCGTAGCCTTGAAAGATCTTGTTGTAGGCTTCCATGACCTCTGGGCCTTTTCACTTGAGGGACTTCTCCTGGCTTTTGAGTCGCACGAGAGCTACGTCGTAATTGTTAGTGAACTTTGGTTCGCCTTCCTTCCAGGGGATTCCAATTTTGTATCGCCCATTCCTGACCTCCAATGTCTCAGATACTTGAGTAACTGCCGCTCTCTCTTCTGCTGTCATCCGTTGTTCAGGCTTGTCCATGATCCCTAGGGATTCGAGTTCCCAAAATGCTCGCAGAATGTCATCAGGTGGCGGTGGCTTGTTGACGTGACTACTGCGGTATGTGCGTGTGAAGTGGGAATGAGTGTTGCGCCGAAACTCTTCCACCAATGTAGGACCAAAGCACACCCAGCCCAAATTTGTCAAACGCGCAATGGGGTCATTTGGTTGGTCACCGCAAGCTTCCTTCAGCACATGATGAAAGACTGGATGATCACTGCCAATCATGACGTCAATCTGACGTCGTCTTGATACACTCTCGAATGGCACTTGGCGAAGGTGGGGCCACTTGTCCTTCAGTTCTGACCAGCGAATAGCTGGAGTGTCGCCGGCAATGTTGTCAAGGACATGGGCTTGCAACAGACTTGAGAATGTACCATCAAGGTTCGTCACTGTCAGTTCAACCCTGCGTGAACGTGTCTTAACTTCTACTCCCCCTGTTCCTGCAATAGTCAGATTTAACTCCTGTCCATGTAGCTCTAGCTCTTCGGCAGCCTCCTCAGAAATGTAGGAACTTGTGGAGCATGGGTCTAGCATGACATTTGCCCTCAGTCCTTTTTTTTCATTACTAATCAGAGCTGGGAGAATCATCAAGGACACATGTTCAGCATGGCTAGTATTGTGTGTCTGCTCTCGAGGTTCCGGGTCACTCGTGCTTGCTCCTGTAGTCTGCAGGGTTCTAGATTCTGGATTCGCCCGTTCGTCTGGTCTGAAAGGAGAGGCGCCCACATGTAGTTGGCCTTGTGATCTGTCCGCCAGATGATGGGAAGTATTTTCGTGAAGATAGCTGCTATGATGAGTACTGAGGCATCCGTCAACTCCACATCGCTTCGTGTTAGGGCATTCCTTACTGAGATGACCAGCGGCTAGACAACGGTAACAATGCTTGGCACTTCCAATCAGCTCCTTTCTCTTCAGAACAGGTAGCTCTTTGAAGGCTTTACAAACCCATGGAGGATGGTTCTGTTTACATGTCTCCACAATACAGCTCCTTGACTTCGATTTGGTGTTGAAGGTTCTGCCGCGAACTCGCTCACTTCGAAAACCATTTCTTCGTCCTTCTGGCTCGTCAGATTGTCTTTTTCCGAACCCACTCGTCTCTTCCCTTGCTTCTTCCATGATCTGCACTCGGATCTCTACCCATTCTATGAGAGACTCGAAGCTGTCTTCCAGAGAATGATCGATAAGCCAATGCTTGTAAGCCTGCATATCCTCCTCTGAAAGCTTTTCCTTTGCTGTGAGGTTCAGATTGTGTCCTTGAAGTTCTTGCCCTGGACCACAGTCTTTCAGTGCTATCCAAACTCTTTCGAGTATACCTTGAAAGTTCTCCATATCTTCTAGATTTCGGGGTCGAACTTTCTGCCATCCACGTAGAGCAGTCAAGTGTTTAATTTGCAAACGCCTCTCTCCTCCATACTTCCTTTCGAGTTTTTCCTTTGCTCTTTCGTAGGCATTGATAGAGAATCCCAGGTCTTTCACGAGTGTCAGGGCCTTTCCAGTCAAACTGCTTTGAAGACGTAACACTCTTTCACCAACAGGAATATCCATTCCATCAACAATAGACATAAAGGCAGCCCTCCAAGGCTTGTAATCAGCTTTGTCTTCTCCTGAGAACTTAGGAAGATCGACACCTTTCAGCTTGACAGGTAAGCTCCTTTGTACCAGTCTCCCATGGTACTGGCCAGCTCCATAAGTATTCTTATCGTAATCTAGATCAGGGGAACGGGAGATGTCCAGTGGAATGTCATACTTATTGGGTAAGCCAGACTCTCGCTCTGCTGCATCTGCTCTCAGTTTATTCAGAGCAGCAACCTTTCTTGCTTCTTCAGCCCGCTGTTTGGCTAGTTGAACTTCGGCAGCTATTCTTTCAAGCTCTAATTCTTTCTGTTTCTGCTCTTCTTCTACTTGAGCAAGGCGTTCACTGGCTTGTTTTGCTTCTAATTGCTTTTGTTTTACATACGAGGATGCCAAGGAGACTTTATCATCATTTGGCTGTGACTTATTTGAAAGCAAAACTGACTCTTCCTCTCCCTTGTCTAGTCTTTCTTGTACATGTCTTTCAGCATTCTCAATAACTTCGTCAACTGACGCTATTATCTCATCCGCCTCTTTGTCCAGTGACTCAATAATTGTGTCTGCCTCTGCAATTTCGTTCAGTGCATAGACTTCTTTAAGACTGGCAACAATTTTTTCAATAAGACTTAATTCCGTTTTGATTTTGTTAATGGCTCTCCGAACAGCGTTTTTGCTTGGCAAAGTTCCATTTATTGTGTTACTCTCCAGTAGATCACTCAACTGATTCTTTGCTTTCGTAAGTCTAGTCTTGGCTGACTTCTTGTTATTACGTAACGATTGAATTTTACCACTAGCAGTACTTACTGCGCTCCCATCTTTCTCGCTTTCGTTTTCCTGTTTGATCGCAACGTCTTCAGGTGGTTTTTCTTTCGTCGAAGGCGGCAAGTCTTCTCCTCCGCTCGTCAGGTCTTGGTCTGGTTTACTCGTGTCCGCCATTACTGTTCATTCGTCTGTTCGGTCAAAATCCACTCTCTGTCGTCGCTAAATCCAAACGATCCGGCTCAAAAGGTCCACAATTGTTCTCAATCGGCAGAACGGTCAATATCCAAAGGGGGTCGTCACACAGAGCGATAGATTTGCCCTTTTAATTTCACGTTAGAATGAACAGCAAAAGTTTCACAATCAACATGTCTTCCTTCGTCTCATGTGTCAAAATGCGCCCGCGATACAACTAAGCAGTAAATTCGCGAAAATCACCTAGACAACTAGTTAATCATTGAACAGCTAAATAATAACAATTTTTCGATTCTTAACACACACTATACTTTATTTTCATACACATCAATTTGCCATACATCTCTGATACAACTCAATTTGACTATGTAGATTACTACTGCTTAGGTTGTCGCAACATCAGTCACCATCAACAACGTTGACGATGATCTGGACGATCAGACAGCTGTAGTGTCAACCATTAATAGTATGATTAACAGTAATAATTTATACCCTTTGTTTCTCCACAAAGGCTGCCTGTTGCTGTGGATCATCAGCATGTTTCTGCTGCTGTGCTCGTTGTCCCTCCTGCAAAAACTCAACAGCTTCAAGAATTGTCTATACCATCTTCCTGTTTTTGGGAACTGTCTTGTCTGCAGTAATGCTTGCTCCGGGGATTACAGACAAGTTGGAAAAGATACCTCAATTTTGCGAGCATATTCCTGAGAACTGCAACAGCCTGGTGGGCTACTTAGCTGTGTATCGTGTCTGCTTTGCTATGGCTGCATTTTTCTTGTTGATGGCAGTCATGATGTTCAAAGTTAGCAGCAGTCATGACCCAAGAGCAAAGTTCCAGAATGGGTGAGTTCATTTCAAATTAATAATACAGCTCTTTCTTTTGTAAGATAAAAAAAAGCACTTTATTTGAGTGTCAAGGTATTTAGCACGAAAGTACTAATTGGGGACACTATTTTTGTGTCATCCTAGCCACGCAAAGGTCTAGCTGCTTGCAACACAAAGGGAGTACCCTTTATTTCTCATTTTTAAGACCCTGAGTATTGGTGTGGCCCCAGGAATCAAACCCACAACCTTCCGCTCTGCGGTCAAGTGCTCTAGCAACTAAGCTAATCCTGCTATGGTTAGAGCAACATACAGTGTTGGTTAATTTTGGAAAAAATCTGAAGAAGATGTATTTTGTTCACTCCTACAATGTACTGGTTAACTAATAGTCCTCCACTTGCGTTTTACCACAGTTCCTTGTAAGGATTGCAAGGTAATGCACATAAAAAAGTAGAAATCAAAATGGCAGAGCAGACCATTCGAGACTTGTTTTTGTTTCATATTGCTCAAATATTTACCATTCTTTTAATTGTTTTTATTATTACTATAATGGGAAAAAAAATCTTGCTACTTTTGGTAGAATCTTCTAATGTTTTTAGGTGGTCCTGTTTTTATGTGGCAGTTGTAGTTTTATCTGTTTTCTTTGCAGATTTTGGTTTGTGAAGATAGCAATTTTCATTGGTATTCTTGTGGGGGCATTTTATATCCCAAGAGGAACCTTTGGCACAGGTATGTCAATGATAAATATTCAAGTGAAAATATCAAACCCCGGTTAGTAAGGTGCGGAAGCAGCACCAATATCGATCATTGTTCTGGGCCCTTAATGGATTTTTGCCTTCAACCTGGCAAAATTGACTGTGGCATTTTTAATTAGGCAATACAGGGGCAGGTCTAGGGAAGGGGGGGGGGGGGTGCACACTCCCCCCCTTCCCTGAGATGGCCTGCAGCTTTTTGATACAACTGGTATTCTGCAGAAAAAAAAATTATGGTATAGTGGTTTTGAAGTAACACATGAGACGAAGTTGAGGAATTTATGTTTAACACTGTAAAAATGGTAGTTATAATGGTAGTTCCTTTGTGGTGCACCCCCACTCAAAAAATATCCTGGATCCACCCCTGCAATAATGCAGTGCACTCAAATACTGGTACACAGGTGGGAATCCAAAGCAAGGATTTTTTGGACTTAATAAGAGGTTTATTTGGGTCTTTGGTGCAGGCTAGTTAAAAAATGGGCATCAATAATAATTATTTGTCAGTGTTGTCATTGAAATTACTTTGTTAGGATGAGTTGTATACAATGCAGTTTATGTATCTGTCGTACTGTAAGCATAGGATATCAGAAAAATGTTGTGTTTTAGTGAATATGTTAAACTTGTGTTCTATTCTATATAATCTGCGTAAAAAACAGTGTGCCCTTCCCAAGGTTAATACCAAATGATTTATGACATCTCACATCTTATTTAAATAGACTGATATTTAAACACAAGAGTATTTTATCATCCATGTGTAGTTTAACTAGTTTGATTTTTAGGATAGATTTCTATTGAGTTTATAGACAACTAGAATGTAACAAAAGATGTACTTTTATATTTTGGCAATAAAGATTATTATCATCATTATTATTCTTTCCAGCATGGATGTACATTGGTATGATTGGTGGATATCTGTTTATACTACTGCAGTTAATTCTACTTATTGACTTTGCTTATAACTGGAGTGAATCATGGTAGGTTCCAAATACCTAAATTAAAATAAATTATTTAATAGAGTGGTTTTCGTTTGAGTGTCGTAAAACCAAAACCAAAGTAATTACTCTGGCCAATCACATAGGACACAGACAATACATTGAACCAATCAAAACTCGAAGTAATTACATGTGGCTGACGCAAAGCGCGGGAAAATGCATGCGAGCGCGTCACAATTGGCTTTGGTTTTACTTCTGATTGGATGAAAAGGTGGCGCGAATCTTTTAAGCCAATCGCATCGTGTAGAAAGTGCAAAACCAATTACTTTTCGACACTCAAATGAAAACCGCTCTAAACCTAGCAATAAGTAAAAGGGCTGACCTGCAAGTAATGGCTACAATCGAACAGGTGAAAAACCTTCTAAAGAGGTTCATTGCCTGTATTAATTTTATTTTAAACGTAATTGGTATCATGGTGGCCAACTAGAAAACCTACTGGTTCACTTGGCCATCATACTCAGAGTTTCGTATTAATTCTATAGTGCTCAACATTTTTCCTGTAAACATAAAACTATAAAGTGTGTAACCTAGCATTAGTCAAAATATTGAGGAAAATAAACTGAACTGGACTGAACTGAACTACATTTGCATGTACACAAAATCCTGTTTATAATGCAGTAAATACCTAAATTAAAATAAATTATTTAATAAACCTAGCAATAAGTAAAAGGGCTGACCTGCAAGTAATGGCTACAATCGAACAGGTGAAAAACCTTCTAAAGAGGTTCATTGCCTGTATTAATTTTATTTTAAACGTAATTGGTATCATGGTGGCCAACTAGAAAACCTACTGATTCACTTGGCCATCATACTCAGAGTTTCGTATTAATTCTATAGTGCTCAACATTTTTCCTGTAGACATAAAACTATAAAGTGTGTAACCTAGCATTAGTCAAAATATTGAGGAAAATAAACTGAACTGGACTGAACTGAACTACATTTGCATGTACACAAAATCCTGTTTATAATGCAGTTTTCTAGCCACATTGAATTTGGTTTTTCCAAATTAATATGAAATGTTTAAAATTTTGAAGCTGATTTGAATTGTTGTACTGTAGGGTTGAGAAGTATGAGACAACAGGAAACAAAAGGTGGTACTGGGGTAGGTAGATCTATAATGCTGGTCTTTAAAATAATAAACAACTATATCCAGTGCTGTTCACTGACCCTGAGGGGGATAGTTGTTTTAGTATTTACCAAATCAGTTGGATAAAAATGAAAAAAGTAACTCTTTGTAAATTAAAAACATTACTTTGTAGGAACCTTGTTTACAATTTACAAATATTTCGAGGATTTTGTCGAATGCAATTTTACAATTTTGTTGCAAATTCAGCATGAAAATAATTTTCTACCTACGAGTAAACACTGACAAGCCAAAGTTTGTCACTTTCTTGCTATTTTTTTGTTCAACTGCTTCAGTTATTGCACAAATTTTGTCTTCCGAAAATGTCTTGAATCAAGATGCCATCTTGGCTCTGGTCACAAAACAGTGAATAGCCAAGGTTATTCTAAGTTATTATTTTCTCTTGCACAAAATAGTGGCTTTCAGACAATATATACCATACAGATCACCATTATATATAATAAATTCTACTTAAGGGGTGCCAGGGATGTAGCTAAGGATAAACTCAGCATGTTTTGTTTTGTTAGTCAAGCTTGTTTTTTTTTTACTCAACTGCATGTCCTTTAAAATCACCCCATGTCTTCCATAAAATAATATTTGTCTTGCAAGATGAGTATCTTTTATACAAATACACCATAAAGATCACCCCATGAATGTGTTATACATTCAAAATTAAATTCAGGTGAAATTTTTTTAACCTAGGTCCTAGTGTCAAAAACCATTTGATTTTTCTTTTTTGGAATATATATTTTTAGCCTTGTAATAGTTCACTTTTTAAAGCTGAGCAAAATTAATGAAAATGTTGACTTTGATTTCAGCTCTTGTGATAGTCACAAGTGGAATTTATATCCTTTCCATTGCTGGTGTTGTGTGCTTTTTCCTGTTTTACACTGAAGTAAGTTGTACCTTTCTGGGTAGCAGCTACAAACAAAACACAGGCCACAGGTCACAGGTTACAAGTGCAGGTCCTCACTGTATTCTGATAACTAACTGAGATAAGCAGTTTGCCCTTAACCTAAAACTCCAATTTTGTGGGTCAAAATTGTCTATTTAATTGTGTGAGAAATGTTTGACTAAAGTTATTGCATATGTTGTCTTTGATTTATGTTTGTTTGGATTTTCACTAGAAATATGTTTTCCGTAAACCATTATGTATTAGAAGTAGAATATTTCTCCCAATGGTTACACTACACCGACCTATGAAAAATAAGTACCTATTACACTGTAACTGAATTGTGAAAACCTACCCTAAAATATAACAACCTGTTCAACCTGACCTCCAAAATTCTAGGTTCTTATATGCAGGTTTTTACTGTACCAACTGTTTAACAAACACAAAAAACACTTAATCTATTGATTTAATGTTTGGATGTGGATAATGATCTAGTTTTTCTTTCTCTATTTAGTTCTATTTAGCTTGCTGACGAGAAATCTTAATCAGGCCCCCCTCGTTAAGCACCCTCCTTCTCATAAGTGCCCCTCCTTTTAGCAGAAATTTTAAATAAATGCTCAGGCTGCCACTTATAAAAGGAAATACAGTAACTACAAATTTTTCCGATGTTGCTGTACAGGGCCAGTCTATACTCATCTTGTGTTTTTCAATAATTTTTTGTTTTTCAGCCATCAGGATGCAAGACCAACAAGTTTTTCATCAGTTTAAACCTGGTGCTGTGCTTTATTGTTTCCATGGTCGCAATACATCCCAAAGTGCAGGAATGTGAGTCATATCAGATAGCTGTTGAGTTTGTGTAATTTTGTGATAAAAATTATTTCTCAATAAACCTGCTTTTTATGACCTGCATGCTATGGCTTTCAACTGTCAGTTTCAAATTTGAATCATACTTAGGGGATTTTCCAAAAGTCAGTACTGGCTGGCCAGACCATTGCTGCTGAACCAGTCATTTTGCAGCAATAAGCTTTTTCCAAGAGTTTTTGCTGGAAAGCCATCTTCTTCATGCATACTATTTAGAATTTTACAAAAGTGGCTGGATAGTTTTGATTAAAAGTGAAATTCTCATTATGACGGAATGGTCTTGCCAGTCAGTTCTGACAAATGTAAAGCGCCCAAGTTATGAAGCATGTGGGAGGTTTTGAGGGCTCAAAAGAAGTATTAGGGTTTCTCTCTGTTCCTCTAGCAACTCTAGCACACCTCTGGTATCATTGTTCCCCAATTTTTCCACCTACTTAAACTCATCACCAACAGATGAGCTTGGGCGTTGGTGCCTACAAAGTTGGTAGAGCCAGGGAATGCTCTAGCATGAGGAGGAGATATCCATGGCAACCCTGGGACCGGGCCCCACCAAAAACCGTCACACTGAACAATTCAGGGGAATACTTACTGACTTACCTCAAGAGGGAGGGAGGGATGGGAAAAAACCAAAGCACAAAATGGCACGCAAACAGCAAGCTATTGCAACAACACTTTGCAAAGAACTGCAAGCAAGCAACTGCATATATAAGTCACGAGGTGCCCCTGTTAGAGGCATTGGGCCACCCCCAGTATAGCTGGGAAAACTGCTGACCAGCATTTCTTCTAGGTTAACTTTGCCTAAATTACATTTAGCCACATGTGTAGTACTTCATAACTCAATACACTGACAGCTCGCTCATCTGACGCCGTGAGCTAATACCTTTTTTTCCCTTTTTGTATCATTATTAATTATTGTGACAGGTTTGGACCCAGGAGTCATTTCATAATTAGGTTGAGCATGATTGTCCGGGTGCATGTAGTCCTGAATAGGACTTTTGATTCTGAAGATGACTCCAACAACAACAACAGTCCTATTCAGGACTATGTGCACCCAGAGAATCATACTCAACCTACAATAGGAATATGGTATGCTCTAAAAACTGAAAAAGATTCTGCAATTTTCATAAGCATATTAATTTTTTTAATTTTGCTTTTGATTCATAAGGTCAACCAAGTTCTGGACTGTTACAGGCTGCAGTTATCACTTTGTACACAATGTACTTGACTTGGTCAGGCATGTCAAATGAACCAGGTATGTAAGGGTGACAGTGTAGATTTGTCATGTTACTCGAACAGTTAAGGCTGATGCCTTTAGTCATGCTAGTAGATATTCAGGGTGTAGTTCCAGAAAATATCCATACTCCCTCCACAGAAGGAATTGGAGATTCCTGAGGGGGGGTAGGGGGGTTCTCAAAGGCCCAAAACTTTAAGTAGATGTATGTAGCTCAACTGGAATTTCCAGAGAGGTGGGGGGCCTAAGCAAAAACCCCTTCTGTTCGGGGGGGGGGGGGGGGGGATATGGAAACGTTTTGGAATCATACAAGCTTCTTTTCTACATATTGGTCATGTGCCCTGCAAATAGTCAATTTCACTATTGATGAGAAAAGAGAGAAATTACGCTTTTCTCCTATCATCTTCAGAGCTTCATTTTTTCTTTGACTGTCTTTGGTCATTTTCTGGTAGAATAAGAGTCTAATGGAATAAATCTGCTGCATGTATCTGCATGTATTAGCTCAGAACTCTGGGTAAGCAAACTAAAGCAACATCTTGCATGTTTTTTTTTTAAATTTCGTTGTTCAATTGCACCTACAGTATAGTCCTAACCTTATCTTGATTCCCCTCTCTTTTTAAGTACTGCATGGTTGGCTAGTTTTTGTTGGATGTTTTAATTTAGATGTTTGCTTTTGCTTATGTTATCCCCAGATCAGATGTGCAACCCAAGTGGTTCCTTGATTTCCAGTTCCAATCTTTCCCCTGGCCTTGGCAATGGACGCACTATCTTAGCAGCAGTTCTGATGTTCGTGATGGTGGTCTACTCTTGGTATGTAATTTTTTTATTCAATCCACTCACACTGGCATCTTGTTTCTTACTACAATCGAACCTGCACCAACGGCCACCTCTCTGAAATGCTACTCTTCTTTGTCCCGGTGGACAGTCCATAGGTTGGTTCTTGTTTAACCCCTCTACAACGGCAACAGCCACTAAAGCTCGTCCGCAACTGTCAAAATATCCTCTCGACAATGACCAGTTTTTTAGCGACTGACGTAAAGTAAAAAATGGTCACGACATTTGATCCGTTTAGCGCCGCGTTGATGATTAATCGTAACAATTGTATTTATTTAAGTTCTGTTTGTGTATTTTATCTGGACATATTGTTTGTTATTGGATTATCATTACTGGATACAGTAAGCATGAATTTGGCACAATAAACATGTTTTACTCCTCTAAAACAACGTGTCATATTACACCCCCACCTCCGCACCACGGCCACTTTCCTCTGTGCCCAAGGTTTCCGTTCGACTTTACGTGTATTTCTCTTTCTTTCTCTGCCTTTTTTTTTTCTTTTAGCATCAGAACAACCAGCTCTAATCGTCTCACAGCCAGTGGTAGCATGGAGGTTTGTATCTACTGAGTGCATGCCCTCGATCCCTGAAATACGTTGCTCATGCTGGTGCCCACAAGAAAATCCTCTTTCCTTTTTCTTATCAATATTGCTAAGTTCAAGCTATCCCTGAAAAGTTTATGGAAAAAAAAAACCCCGAAACTGGAACAAAACCGACCTTCCCCTCACCAGTCAAACACTGCAATTTTACCCCCGATTTTTCAAACCTTACAATAATTCAAACTAATTCTCACGGTGGTCCAAAAAATCAGAATTCCACTGTGATTCTACTATAATCTATGCATTTTTAAGCTTATTTTGTTTTTCAAAAATTTATGCAGCGTTTTGCAAGCAATATTAACTAAGAAAGTCCAAAAAATCAGAATTCCACTGTGATTCTACTATAATCTATGCATTTTTAAGCTGATTTTGTTTTTCAAAAATTTATGCAGCGTTTTGCAAGCAATATTAACTAAGAAAGTTATTAGCTTTAAAAACTTCATACAGTAATTCAGGAGTGCCAAAGTGCAAATGAGCCATGCGTTCTTTGTAAATTGTTTGCTTGTAAAAGTAATGGCTCAAATTTTCAGACATTTAGTAGTTGTGCGATGGTCTGTATTTATGCTCAAAAGGGCAAAAAATGTAAGCGAGTATTTACTTTTAGAGGTTTGAATGTTTGTAATAATAAATTTTACAGTGACTTATGATTTTATAAATTTATTGTTATTTGTAAAGTAATAGCCATTTTTATTTTTATTAGTTGATTATTTTTCATTTATATGATTATGTTAATAATTTGTTGTTTCTTCAAATTATATGGTCCACCTACCCCCGAGCTTTGCGAAGTTCTGCGATATACGTATTTCTAGTATGGTTCGTAAATGAAAGGTTTCTTATCTTTTATTTGTAGGAGACACTTCTGCCAGATTATACGCAAGGTGTGTACTTGGTTCATTAATATATGGGATCAGCCAAGGCTAAAGCAACCGTACCGTTGAGAAATTTATAATTTACTTCAAGCAATAAACTTATAACCGTTGCAAAGAATCCACTAGGAGTTAAGCCTGCGATCACTTGAAAAACTGGTAACTTGTCAGCGGATGACTTCATATCAGGTTGCAGGCTCTCACACTAGCTAGAAAGTGTAAAATTTCACAATGGTTACCCTGTGGTGGCGACGGACGGTCGTACGGTCGCACGACTACCAACATTTCTCGGATGGACAGATAACCAAATTTTCCTAATTATTGGGCTCAATGGGGCTCCGCTCGCGCGCGCGTGGAGCTCCACTAAAAATGTTTGGCAATGATCGTGTCGATTTTTGTCATAAGCTGAGCAGAATCTATTTATGATTTCAATTTTAAAAAAAATCATGTTGCTGTGAAAAAGTGGTTGCCATTATTTTCAACCACGTTCCAGGAAGTACATTTACAGGCAGCCTTAATTTCGTCACAACTCTTATGACCGGACTTTGGAAATAGGCGATGTTGTATTGTTGGTGCCATTTCGCAAGAATAAAGATATTTAGAATATTACTTTACGCAAAATCGTGAAAATGTGTCGCAAAACATTTTATATACCTGTAAGAAGTGTACTCCTAGGCTGTCCTAGAGTGTGTCTCCCTGTTTTGTTGATTAATTCGCCGTTATTTAAACTTCATACTGTTTCTTGTTATCTAGACGCAGAAAGTGGAAGTGTTAACAACGACGAAAACAAGCCCCGATTTCAGCAAGTTTATGACGACGAATCAACAGCTGTTACTTACAACTACAGTTTTTTTCATATCACTTTCTTCCTGGCTTCTCTTTACATCATGATGACACTCACAAACTGGTATAGGTGAGGAGTGTACAGTTCAAAATCTCTACGTTTTCTTTGCATTAACTATTAATGAGTTTATACCTTTTATCATCCAGTTTTGAGGTCCGTACCGGGGCTCGGTTGCGTAAAACGCCCGTAACAATTACTGGTGTACGTACGTGTACTCGTAACTTAAGTGAGTTGCATTAAATTACTTAAGTGGTCCACGTAGGGATTTCACTTAAGTGGCTGCACTTACGATTCTCGTAAGTGTTCACTTAAGTGACTTCTATGCAACAGAAATTGCGGGTGTTGCATAAAAACCTTTTTTACGGGAAAAATACCACCTAAATTTGCAGGACCTACGTAGGTCCCGTATCCTTACTGTTTTTACCAAAGTTAATGAGATCTTTTACTGAGAAATGAAAAAAAAAAGTTTTTTCTTTACGTAATTCCGTTCTTATTCGCCGTGTTAACCTCTAGGCCGCGTTGTTTAAAGAAGGGTTAAGATAACCCAGGGTTAGTGCAGAATTTGAATTCAGATATCAAAGCTTAACAGCAAAATCCGTGTTATTATTTTTGTCTATAGTTTAATGATTGGATGGCCTAAAAAGAATGCAGAAAATAATCCGGGAAAATGCTTTTGAACAAACGAAAAAGAAACCCGGGTTAAAATTTAACCCTGGGTTAGTGCTACTCGGCCTTCGAACAACTGCGCCCCCATGTACACTTTAAAGTCGTGGTTAAGAAAAAAGAAGAACAACAAAAATTCCCTGTGGACATTGAAGTAAAATAACGATTGCATGCAAACTTAGTTCAGTGAGAGGCTTTAAAGTGTTAGAAGCGACTTGACACTATTTACACTCACCGATGGTTAACTTAAAAAAAATGCAGTGAGTCAAATTACATGTAATAAAGTACTATAACAAAGTCACGTGTGCCCTTAGGTGAGCCAGTAAGTTATCACGTCAAACAGAAACTCAGGGAGGGATTCGAGAGGCCTAACTTATTACCTTTATTTTTCTTTAATAGTCCACAGGGTTCTGACTTCACTACCCTGACTAGCAACTGGGCAACAGTGTGGGTCAAAGTCAGCTCCAGTTGGGCCTGCCTCGCTCTGTATCTGTGGACACTACTTGCACCAGTCCTCCTCCCAGACAGGGAGTTTGGGCACTAATTGAAGGAGTCCTTCATTTTGTATAAACGACACGATATCGTATTGTAAATTCTCATTTAGGCAACAGGGTGGTTTCTTTTCTCTTTGAACGTTTAAGAGAGGGCTCAGAAAGTTCTTTTGTTTTGTTTTGTTTTTTTATGTGCTTTACAAAATTCGCCAGATGTAACGTTTTAGATTTTAACGTTTCTGTGGGTCCTAAGTTGTGATCTTTCAAGGGAAAGCTGCTGACAACCACTCAGCGGCATTTTTCTGTGTTAATTTTATTACGCTCTACAAGTTGCTTATCATAAACGTTTCAGCAGTCACCGGTGAATTTGGTAGAAGTGACCACGCAAATGATCACTCACAGCAATTCCTTTCTGTGATATGCTTATACTTCATGAATTTTGTGTTTCTGTTAATCAAACTGTATAAGGTGGTTTTATCTTCCGTAGCAGGTCACGAAATTGGAAAATGTGAACAGGGGCACTCATTATTACTGAATTTAAATGGAGAAACCGTAGATTTCGGTTGGAAAATCAAATGATTAACGCCTTTCCGTTTGGGAACTCTCGGAAAATATGGGCTGTCATGTGAGGCGGTGTATTTTTTCTACTCCTTTCAATCTAGTTGGTTGTTTTGGCTACACTTTGTAGCGGGTTTCTCACCCACAAAGTCATATTTAATGGTCAAATGTTTATGCGTGAAATCAGTTGGCTTGTGCAAAATTCTAAGCCACCAAGCTCTCCTTTGGCGATTCGTGTGTGAGAGAGACATACCAGCAGAACAAGTAATTAGAAGCTCTTTTATTCTAAAAAAATTAAAACAAATTAGCTGTAAAGGGAGAAGTTCTGGGAACGGGGGACGGAGGCATTAGATCTAGAACTTTGCGACTTTTAGCGTTATTACCATCAGCAGTTGTTGTAGTTTTTGTATTCTTTTGTTTGTTTGTTTGTGGAGGAACGTTTCTTCTTTGAAAAAAGAAGAAGAAATAGTGAAAGATTCGTAGGGTTAATGGTGCAATTTGTATATTGACAAGGACGTTCATAAGTTCTTGGAAAACTGAAAAAGTATTTGTGAATGGCCGAATTTTATACTAGAGACGAGTTATTTGTCTAGACGGATTATCCTTCAGACGGATAGTTTGTCTAAGTATAAATCCGAAGACGAATTTTGCTCCATAATTCGTGTTAGCACCGGATTTATACCAGAGACGAATTATCCGGATAATCCGTCTAGACGGATAATTCGTTTCTAGTATAAATTCGGGCAATGAGACTTGTCTTAGATTTGGCATTCACGGCGTATAACTGCGGTGTCGCAATATTCTGCGGACGTTTCTTATTTTCGTGGCTTGGTTTTTCTGAAACGCAGTGCCCCCTCTCCCCCTCTGCAAGTTGTTTTTTACACGCTTTTCAGTTTATGCTTCGGTAATTAAGAATTCACTTGAAAACTTTTGTGTACTCTTTTTTTCTTAGTTGTAAGTAAAATGAAAATAAAGATTTCTAACGAGGCCTTGTCTATCTTTTTTTACAGCTTATCTGGTGTGTTAGCGGCTGTTTTTAAATGTTTTTCTCAGTTTACGTACAGTTAATTTGGTATTCAGGTACATTTGTAGGTGCTTAAAGTGCCAATAACCTAAACAGTTTTACTTTGTAAACTGAAAGAACACATTCCTAGGAGGTGTTCCACTATTCAACGGTTTCCTAAGCCAACATTAACACTTACTTCTCACTTAGGGCAAAATGTTGGCTTAGGAGAGCGGTAGGTGCGGACCCCAGGAGAGTCCCAAGACGCGTGCAGTACCTCGGTTCATATTATTCTTAACTCTCATCAAACAGGATTTAACTTCAGCCGATCAGATGTTCATCGGTGTTATGTGAAGAAAACGGTTCTGTGTACACCTGTGTACAGTAAACAGTACAGAGGCTCAAGTTGTTTCTAGACTCGTGAGAATCGCTCAGCTGCTTGTTTTACAACTGAACCAAGGGACAAATTAAAGCCCTCTTAGTACAAAGCATTGCCACTAATCTCTATATCTTTTGTGGGCGTTAAACTTCAGAAACTCCCGGTGTATTGAACTATCCTTTACCGGCCAAACCAAAATTTTTAAGTACCGAAATTCGTGTAGTATAGTATTTCGGTTGTTTGTACGGATCACGTGTCTTTTAGGAAGTAGCAAGGCGATATGTACTCACGTATTGTGTTCTCTAAATCGTTGTTTCGCTGTGTTGTTCAGAGATCACTCATACACTAGATAGGCACATTTGCGATTTTCTCACTGTTGATGACTAGAGTTTGCTTACGTTTTTATCAAACTGTCAGTGGTTTTACTGTATTTCTTGATAACCGGAAATATTGGGTGTATTATATTTTATCAAAAAGAAATATCGTCATCCAAACAGACTAGTTACCCCTCTACGTCTTCCAAATTTGGTCAACGTTAGCTGGTCAGAATTATCCGTGGGTTTTTAAACAATAAGAAACTGAGACATATTTGAATGAATAGTAAAGGCTTTTACGGTTTTTTGTTTTATCGACAGGAAACTAGGCAGTCAGTTTTCCTTGTATAAATAATAATTTTCCATAGCGTATTTCAGTGAACAATACACTAAATATAACTTATGCGCAGGAAATTATCCACTAACTGCAAAACGCATTCCATACAATCGCATTTTCAGCCGTCGGTCTTACAGTTCACATCAACTGAAAAACGAGACCAAAAATTCCCGCAAGTGAAATGCTTATTTTGGCAGGGAAGAAGTACAACTAGATACAAGTTGAACTAGAGACTAGCTGACATTTTAATTGGTGAGTTGCAATTCTTTTACCACTTTTATTGCTTCCATCGCAGTCTCGCTGTTTATTCTGTAAAAAGAAGATACTAATTTTTTAATATATATTTTTTCTTTTTTCTCCGGGTTTTCGGCTCATTTGCAGTGGAGAGTTATTGACTGCGATCGTCCAGAAATTCCGCGCATCGAGAACGTCGTTTGCAACTGAGGTCAGTACAATAAAAAATAAGTATGAACGATAAATCTTTATATGCACGATCTTTGAAATTATTCAGAAATTAGTCATTGCTCATTTAGCCGGTAGGCTGATAATTTCGTTTTTTTTTTTTATTGTTATTACTTAGCCCGTTTTTTGCTGACGGAACGCCAGTCTGGCCGAACCACTGAACGAGTGCATCCTGCATTTACAAGAAAGGTCAGCACATGTTTTTTTTCAAAAATTTTGATAAGTTTAAATCTTGATACTGATAATCAGCCTTTTTTGTTTATACCTGGCGTCCTTTCTGGATAAAGGAACAAAATCTGTGTATCTATTCTAAATTTAAGAAGAAAAAAAAAAATTGCGCAACCAAATTTCTAAATTAAAGAACGCCTTCGCTGCCAAACCTGACCTCATTTTTTCAAACTGAACACGTCAATCACTTTATAAGAATATCGGAAAGATCTAATTTTCCGCACTAAAACCTAGCGAGTTCATAGAAAAATATTACACACGACTGATGTGTCCTGTGAGCCTTAGTACAATTTATATTGACTATATATGGTAAACGAAAATAACGAGTCAAACGCTGTTGATTTAGAAATGAACTCAGACTTTTCGGATGCTGCATTTTTTTTTCTCGCCGCGCCTTAGTTCAAAGTGATGCATGTTACGCAAGACGATTTGTAACGATATGTTTTAAGCCCAATACAGCGTACGCGTCTACTTTTAATGTATGTCAGTGCGATTTTTAGCGGAGTGTGCTTCCGAAATTCGTTGGCAACTTTAAGGACGATTTTTAATGCTTGCTCAAAAATTGAGGGAAAATTGCAAAGGGTTTTGTCCACACGCCTATAACTCAGGATCTCACACGGGCTAAAAATCGTCATTGGAATTGGAGCGTGTAATAACATCACCTTGGGATCGACCGATTGACTGTTTTATCGTTTGTTGATGTCATTGAAAAAAAATTGTCCATTCCTGGGCAGGATGGCTGTGCTTTTAAATACATTAGTGTGAAGTTTGCGAAATTTGAAGCGTGCAAAAAAATGCGGAGATTCTCATTTACTAAGAGCAGTATTAGATCAAAAAGGGCGTCAGTTACGCCTTTCGAAAAAAGCAACACTGAAAGCTAAATGTAAAAACGTTTGACGCAAAAGAAAAAGAGGGAACCTCTAGAAATGTGAAAGTTATTAGTCTGTGTCAAAGGCACTGGACGCCGTTTGTTATAGAAATATCTCGCTCATAATTATGAGCGAATCAGAATTCAAATTTGCGATAAATTTACTTCTCTATCTTTTGCTAACAAAGCATAATTTCATGTTTTTATTTAGGCTTTTGGCACTGCCCGGGTGCATCGCAAGCTAGGATATAGATTTACCAAAGAAAATTACTGTTTTCAGTTTCAGTTTCAGAATGTTTACTTACTAGGAAAAAAAGACTCATTTAATACTATTGTTTATTGTTTATTGATTATTTTTTTTTTGCCTTTTTTTACATATAAATGAAGGGGGAAAACATTAAATTACACGTAATTAATATACACAATTCGAAAGAAAATAATTTCAAAAGGCGAGGAAGTCTCAAGAAACCATAAAGGCTTATAGGTGAGACTTATTCTGCATATTTTAAAAAATTAATAATAATAATAATAATAATAATAATAATAATAATAATAATAATAATAATAATAATAATAACAGAGCTTGTCGGAAACAAGTGTGAATCAATTATGCGCCAAATGTAAAAGGCAATCCTGTCTAGTTCATTACACATTGCTAGAAAGTTCAAGCTGAGCGCTTAGATATCTATAGGAATACTGGACGCCTATTTTAACACATACTTAATCTTGTACATTATCGAAATTTTATTTACATACCTTAGACTTTCCCATAATTAAATGGACAGCTGTATGAACGATGGTTTTAAACTTATGATCATTTTTATTTTAAAGTTAAGACGTCCATAAAGCTTGTAGGATCTTTTTATCATTATTTATTTTTTTATTACACTTTTATCAAATCATTTTTACCCAGTTTTTTTTTTGTGCAAATTATTGTGTAATTGTTACTAAGGATTTTAGTCGATGCTGCAGCTGGTTACGGTTTGCCGCCCAGCCAAAGCTTTTATTTTTTACTCTGGGCATCCAGACGTTTGTACTGCCATAATAATAATGGTTGACGCAAATTACATAAGCACCTTATTATAGGAAATAATATTAACGCTCCATGAAAATTGATGCGACTGAAATTTACGCGAATTTAGTGGAAAACTTGAACGACTTCCAAATAAAGGAAATTAACGCAAAATAGAGGATAAATTTCAAATGAAGGAAATTAACGCGGCGGTACAACGAAACAAAACTTGTTGAGACAACTGAAACAAAGCTAAACGTATAATCTGAAAAGGAAACTTTGTTCGTCATACCTTAGCCAAACGTACCAAAGGGTCAAGCGAAGAAAAATCTGGCCACTTTACTTCGAGAGTTCTTCTCAGTTTCACTGTTACTGGCGGATCTCCAACCTGGTAAAGTACTCCTCTTTCCCAAAAATAACGGAAATTAAGGTTGCGGAAATTAAGGCTCCACTTATTCAATGGCGCGGAAATTAAGGTTTCAAGAAATTAACGCAAAATTTTGAAATTCGCGTTAATTTCATGAAGGGTTTATTTCCTATAATAAGGTAAAAGAATCAGAAATATTCATCTGGCGAGGAAGTTCAAATTGAAATCTTAGGGGTTGAGACTATATATACGATAAATGAACGGTGAAAATCATGTTGAAATATAAGTTACGATAGGAAGCGAGCGAATTAAAACAGAATAAACGGACAATTAGCAGCAAAAAACCAAATCAGCTAAGGAGAAATGCTTTCGATCTAGATTTAAAAAGAGGGATAGTGGCAGCACCGCTTTTATATTGCGATATAGGAAGAGAAAATGAGGGAGGAGAGCGAATCCAATGTATTTAGTGAATTGAAAAATTTTGGACCCTGAAATCTTATACTTTTGTTCGTGCAGGAAAGAAGTAAATTTCTAGTCTAGTACAGGAATGAACTTGATTTGTCTTTTACGAATTTGCGACTGCCTTGACAAAGATACGCAGCAAAGCTTGGCGATGTGGGGGAGGGGGCGAAAAGCGCTTCCAGCAGGCAATCCCGTCAAACTGTGAGATTTCACACTGCGACGCCCAAATAAGTAAGAAGGCTGCAAAGGATTATAATTGACCCAATAGCTCACTTCGGAAAAGAGTGATAGCCTGGGACCCAAACTAGGCGCGCGCGCATTCATGGGATTATTTGGGGGAAAAGGAATGTAAACAAACATTGCGGAAAGGGAAGTGGAATGTTTCAGGGGAGTTCCTGAAGTTATTTGTACACAAAGGCACACAACAACTTGCATGTCGCGTCATAATTCGAGGTGGCTGCTCCACTTGTCCTCCCAAACAATCCCATGAATGCGTCCGCGCTTAGTTTGGGTCCCAGCCTATCACTCTTTTCAGAAGTGAGCTATTGCTAAGGACTCTTGGGATTAGAAGAATGTAGGCATGTTCGCTCATTTTATACGCAGTGAGAAAACCATCTTATTTACTTCCGCTACTGTCCTAATGGTGCTGGTCTATCCGATATATGATGATCGACTTTCACGATCATCGCGGCGCATCTTCTCTCCGTTAGAGAAATCGCACCGAAACCACCGTTCTTATGTGTGAAAAGAAGCCCTGTCCGGGACGGTTTTCGCGTTCGCGGCGCAAGAACTATCCGGTATAGTGAGAAAATAGCCTAGATCCAATTAGCAATGGGTGGCACAATTAATCTTCATTAAAAACATAAACTGCAGCAAAGGACAGTCAGCTAAACAGCAAATAGAAAAACAATAAACAAACGAAGACAAAAACAGCAAGCAACAGGTGGGGTTGAAGTCAAGAAGACTGCAATGAAATAAAACACTCTGGTGTAAACTGCAGAATTCTAACACAATCCACAAGCAAGGGGGAGGCAGAGGCCGGGGGAAAGGGGGGTAGGAAGAGGCCGAGAGGGAGGGTTAGGCAGAGGCCGGAAGGACGGGAGAAGAAACGTAAAGGGTAGTAAACCGTTTTTGATCTCCAAATGTTGCTTTCTACGCATGCCTAAAAAAATATGTTTCATTTTTATTTTTCTCAATTTATTTGCAGATGGAATGTTCTTCGCAATCGCCGTTTAACCCAGTGTCCATTAACAATCATTCCTCTCTGACTAACAGCACAGCTGATGCAGAGATCACTGCTCTAGTTTACATGACTGAGCAAGCAGATTTCGATGCAAAACAAATCATTCTTGCTGTCCTGTTTGTAGTCGTTGGAGTCATCGGATTGGTGGGAAACATCCTTATTCTGTATTTTCTCTCCAAGAAAGAGTCAGTTCCGTTTCTTCAGTCTTCTCCTTTCCTAAGGAACTTCTACTTCTACATGAAGAGTTTAGCTCTTTCATATATACCCACTTGTTTGATTTCGGTTCCTTTGGTTTCTATACAAATTATATTTCATGAATTCCAAAATGGCTGGCCTTGTCGAGTAGTTCGATTTGTTAACGTTGCGTTTAACTGTATATCTTTGAATAATTTAATTGTTATAAACACCGAGAGGTTTCTCTCAACCCGCGATGTTCCTAAAACGTTTAGTTGTTCCACTGTTCGTAAATTGGTGTATGCTGCGTGGCTTTCAGGATTTCTTATTGGGTTATTAACAGCAGCAACAACTAATGGTATAAGACACGATGTTAATGCTACACATTACACAGTGGTCTGTAAACCTGATATCAGTTATCTACCTTACAGAGTAATTGTGACAGGCGTTACACTTATCCAACTCGTCATACCAATAACTGCCTTGATTTGTATTAACATCATCTTAGCCAGAAGGGCGTGGAAAATGGGCAAGAGAAGGATCGATATACAACAAGATGATGTGTTAAGGGCAACAATGAGATCCCACCAAATCAAAATAACCTATACACTTGTATTTGTCACCTTGGCTTTTGTTGTTCCCTATTTGTCAATACTTTCTTACTTAGTCTTTACTGTGGTAGCTAAATTCCAGGGCGATTTTGTGATAAGACATTTCAGCTGGGTGGTACTTTATTCCAGCGGCGCTTTTAACTTCATCGTACATCTGGTTCAGATGAAGGCTTTCCGTGTATTTCTAATGAAACGTTTTTGCAGCAAGGGTGGTGAAAATGCTTAGGTTAACTCTCTGTGTTGTTGGGGAGCACATATAGTACCTGCGCTGCGTTGCAGAGTGACGTCAAGGCTAAGCATCGGTTGATTTCTAGAAAGTTCTCGGGCATGAACTTTTTTCACCCGAGCGTCCGCTTAACCAACCAAAAGCCACTCCAGTTTGTATCCGTTCGATAAACCAAGCAAATCGCTCTATTTGCGTTCGTTTGTTGTTTCTGTTTTGTTCACACGTTTTCATTTCAAGGTCCTACGAAAATCGCTCTGTCGATAAGTTTGAACTAGGCCTGTCCCGATTGTGCTTGTAAAATGCTGAAAAAGTACTCACTGGAATGCCAAAAAGTTGCTAAAAAAAAATTGCCGAAAATCCACAAAGTTGTTACTCCAATTTTAAAAGTTGCTAACTAAATTTCTGGATATTTTAATGTAAAAGCCAATTTAAAGCTGTTTTTTTTCCTTCTTCACAATAATTGCTAGTATCGGACAAGAAAAATAGCTTAAAACATAGGGCGCGATCCATTCAACCAAAATTTCCGGAAATTTTGGTCCAAAACTCAATGGATCGGTTCGGTCCAACCGGAAAAGTTTCGAAAAAACAGGTCCACCTTTTGAGGTGGTCCTCTTTTCCCGGTCGGACAGGTCTGAATGTTGGTTGAATGGATCGCGCCCATAGCTTCAAAGCGTTGCTCGCAAGTATGGGAGAAAATAATAATTAAGGATACTAATTAATTATTCTTATACAACCAGTATAACTTATTCCTGACTTTTACTCTACAACTGAGCAAAAAGCTTATAATTACATTCAGGATTTTCTTGTGTTTATGCTGACTGCATGCGTTCCAGGCCTCTTAGGCAGGTTTAAATGCCTTTACAGGCCTGTGAAAACGTGTCAAGTGAAGGGTTATGTATTCATAAAGTTGATAAACATTTACAAGAGAGGACAATCCGCTCTTGACAGAAATTTGCACAGATTAAATCTTTTTTTACATTTTCGTGCTTGATATTTGTTCTAAGCCTATACTTTGCTCAAAAATTGCCCAGAGAGGCAAAAAATTGCTCGAGGTTGCTATAAGTACAAAAAGTTGCTCAAAAGTTGCCGAACACAATCGGGACATGCCCAGTTGGAACTAAGGGCTTAGTCAACGAAAAATCACATTTCACGACGGTTTCCCTAATAGCGGAGCTCCACGCGCGCGAAGCGGGCGAAGCGGAGCACAATGGGTAAGAAAATTTGGTAATCTACCCTTTCGACAAGTTTTGGTAATCACGTGACCGTACGCCCGACGGACCGTCCGTCCGCACCCCAGGCATTCCAATGTAAAATAACTCAACCAACAGGTATGGCAACCCAAATGCAATTCGAGGTTATTTTGGCGGGAAATCGCATAGCCACCCGCGTCTTGTGAAGCAGAAACAGCTAAAGAGTCAATAAAGACGAAAACGGAAAGCCGAAATTGTTTCTGTTTACTTGTTGTCTAAACTATTAAGCTCGGATTAATTGTCATGTCCACAAATTTAGAATATAGAAAAAAAAAAAAAATGGGCGACAGGCCAGCGAAGCTCAACGAGAAAAAGAGCCACAGAGAGCTAGAGCGGAAGATAAGGAGCTATTTGTTGGAAGAACAACATGAAAAGTTTTTAGTGGCGGTGAGAAAATGAGAAATCCTAGCGGCCACCAAGGTGAAAATGAGCGAGTAAAAAAAAGTGAACAACAACAGGTACGACATTTCCTCCATAAAACGTGTAACTAGGACGTTTCTGGACGTTTCACGCTGTGGTCGTGCTGAAACAACGGCAGAGAAATGTGCAAAAAAAGTGTGCTGCACGTGCAAAGTTGTTTTTTTTTCTACTTAGTCTTATTGTTGTGTTTTCACCGTTCTCGTTGCCTTTGCCTTATGGACATCCATGCTATGGTCAATTGACAGCTGTCAAAAAGGGTATCCGCTGATCAGTGTCACATGACTGTATCGTGGGCTCAAGTGTACAATTCATTAAGGTGACGTGTTTCTTAAAAGTTATTCGCTGACCAGCTAAAAATGAATTCGATTTGTGCAACGTTGTACGTTGTCAAGCTTAAAACAGCGGGTAAATTAAAAAAGTATTTGGTCAGCATATTAGTCCGGTTTTTACCTTCCCCAGGACTCTAAGCTCCCCCTCCCCTTCGTTTATTAGCCCTTCTAAAACCCGTTACGAAATTGTATAAGCCCAGGGCTGAAAAAAGCGGAGAGAATGTTTGTCAGGCATTCAGTAGACGAGAATATGCCAAAAGGTACAACACAACAGCTAAAGTAACAGCTGAAACATTGTATAAATAAACGGGCTGGCTACGCCCCCGGTTTTTTGTTTTTGTTTTGTTTTTTGTTTTTCTTTTGTCATTTCGCTTTTTTTAGCCTAGAACTATGATTAGTACGACTATCTAACATATTTATTTTAAGATTTACGGTAGCACTGTAGCCTTTGTTTTTCATTTCTCTTTGTTATTACAGCCGTCCCAAGAGAAACTGAAAACAATGCTTATATATGCAAAATTTGGGTGGGGAGGGGGGGGGGGGGGGGGAATAAGGTGCATGATGGAAGATGTGCAAGTTGCGTATGTGAAAATGAAATTCTGGCTGGCAGTGCATAATTATCACCAAATCTCCTTGACAATAAAAAGTCAAAAAGCTGGCTACCCATGATAGATACTCACCAATGCAAACAAATCATGCAAGAAAATTGCGAGTTACGGAGGCGGGAGGGGTGGGGGGAGGGTTTGCAGCAGTTTTTTTTCTACGTAATGCATTCTAATTACAAATTACTGGATAATTGTATAAAGCTCCGGTGAAACGGTCTTATCTTTCTTCCCCTACCATGTCAATTGATCTAGATATTTCTGCGACAATCATGAATTATGTGTTAATCATCGCACAACGTGGATGTAGCGCGTATGTTAGCCCGCGTAGCTGGCGATTGATTTTGGTGTATGTTTCTTACGTGGATCGCAAAGTAAGAGCTGAGTTACAGCGGCGCGAATGCTCAAGCGAGGTCGAAACAAAAAACGACACCGCCCTCTCCCCTCACCCCTCCCTCATCGTTTTCTTTTTCGTCCTAGGTTCTGCTTTCGCGCGGTTGTCTCTCTTACTTTACGAAACACGAAACACAAAAGAAAATACACAACAAAAAAAACCCCCCGCCAGTTACGCAAGCTGAGAGAAGGGATCGAACGGGTTCAGTATTTCGAAAGCAAGGGAAATGTTGCGACCATGTTGAAACAAAGTTTACAGGAAATCAAACCGACTTGACATATCAAAACAACATATAATATGAGAAGGCGTCAAATGGTTTCAACATCGACTGTCAACAACACTTTAAAAAGAATGTGCTTAAACAATCTTGAATCTGTTTGACCGAGGCTTTTTTAAAATAGCACAGTAATTCCAGATCCAGTTACAGTCGACTCTCTCTTAACGGACACCTCCCTAAAACGGACACCTAGAGTTGGTCCCTGCCTTTCTTTACTGCCTTTATTTGACTCTCTATAAGATGGACACCTCTGTAAAACAGACACCTAGAGTTGGTCCCTGCCTTTCTTTACTGCCTTTATTTGACTCTCTATAAGATGGACACCTCTGTAAAACAGACACCTAGAGTTGGTTCCTGCCTTTCTTTACTGCCTTTATTTGACTCTCTATAAGATGGACACCTCTGTAAAACAGACACCTAGAGTTGGTCCCTGCCTTTCTTTACTCCCTTTATTTGACTCTCTATAAGATGGACACCTCTGTAAAACAGACACCTAGAGTTGGTTCCTGCCTTTCTTTACTCCCTTTATTTGACTCTCTATAAGACGGACATCTCTCTAAGACGGACACTTACTGCCGATCCCAAAGGTGTCCGTCTTAAAGGGAGTTGACTGTATACACATCCGCAAAAGTTAATTGTAAATAAAGAAAATAAAATAATTAGATGTATTGTTACACATGTAGACTGTCGGTATTTTCATGGCAATCAGATTTCGAAAATTACAGGTGGTTAAAGCCTTTATGTTCTTAAAAAAGATTACTTGTGGTATCGTTAAGGATCGTTAAGCTAGCAATGTGTAGGAAATAACTCTCTCTAAAGCGAATTTACATGGTACAACTTTGCGTACAACTATTAGCTAACTCTTACCTTTCACCACGCTGATGCGGGGCTTACCTTACCTTATTTACGGCAAAATAATGTTAATGACAATGATAATGACGATGATAATAAAAATGAAGACTAGAACCAGGAGCCATTTGATATTAGAATTTTCGGTGTTACAGAATTGAACTACTGTTTGTGAGCGCATTCGGTGCAAAATGTCGCAAATATATATAACTTTAAACAGGCAATTCAAAGAAATGGCTCAAAAAAAAAATAGAAAAATTCAGAAAGGCATTTATTTATTCTTTTCTATTGTATTTTTCTGTACTTGTCCTGGCGATGCGTTTAAGTTGTGTCATGTAAATCGATCTTCTTTAACGACAAGAGTTCTCAATATTGTGTAAAAAGTTGTACAGTGAAAAGCTTCAATCAATAAATTCATCCGTTTAACTGTCTGACTCTTTTCAAATTACAGTGGAGCCTCGATATAACAATTGGCCAAAGAACTGCAAAATTTGTTCACTATAATGAGGTCTGGTTATATCGAAGTTCTTTTCCACATATTTTACTATTACTGGGTTTAAAAAAAACCAACCTCGTCCCCAGGGCGCTTTTCCCTAGCTTTGGAGGTGGGGCGGACCTCATTAGTTGCCGGGTTGGCTTTTATGGTACTTAGTTGCTTTTACGAGAGCAACTTCAGTTGTTCAGGGGCACCCAGCGACTTTTTTTTCTGTAAAATAACTGTTCGAAGGAGGAAATACTGCCTAGAAATTTCTGGATAACCGTTCCATTCGTCTGAAATATTCGGAGGTTTTCTGATAGCTTAACTACGAATTTCGGGGGATGGGTTATTCACATTTTAATACCAAGATATTGCGATTATTGTTAAAAAAAGGTCTACTAAAACTTTCGGTCCCCTATAACGTCCCCTATAATTTTCTAATGAAAACAAGGCTGCTTCATGTCCTCAAACTTTCGACCGAACCTATAAGGGTAGCTAACACTTTCGGATGAGACGAAAAAGCCACCTAAAACTTTCTTGACGACCAAAGTTCCCCTAAGACATCCGAGCAGGTGAATAGTTTTTACGGAAACTAGCTCCAAATTAGCCAAACAGGCTTCTAAACTGAGCATTGAGAAAGCCACTTTGAGCTACTATGATCTGAGATACTTGTGGCGTATTTGGAAACATGCATTCTCTCGTTGGGTACCCCTGGTTATTCTTTATCGTGGCGAGAACGGTACAGCCGTGAAATAACAAAGACTTGCCAGATCCAGTTGGTAAGACTCCAATAACGTCCTGGCCTTTCAGGATGGATTCAAAAGATTTTACTACGAGGTGGTTTAAAATTAAGCGATGGAAAGTTGCCGTTAGTCAGGGAAAATCCAACCCGGCGAAGCACTGATAAAAACTCTAGTCTACCCGCCATCTTCGATGTTTTGTTTATCGTATGCAGTCGTATGCTAATTTAGTACGCCCACAAATTCTGGGTGTTTGGTGGTCATGTGACCGGCCGATGCCAGGGCCTTTTCCCGCCCCACCTCCAAAGCCATGGAAAAGGGCCTTGGGGACGAGGTTGAGACTGATCCTCCTTTGAAAAATTCTAGCTACAGTGGAACCTCTCCTTTGGAAGACCTCTAATCAGGGAACACCTCTCAGGGGCACACAACAGTTTTCTGTTAAATATCTGTTTGGAGAAGCAAATATTGCCTATAGAATTTTCTATTACTTAAGGACGGCTAAAACTTTTTAGATGACCGTTCTACTCATGTACAATTTCTCAAGTAGTTTAAGACCTGGAACTAGGGGGTTTACCTGTGGAAAATGATTTATTGACTATAATTTCGGCGCAGATG
The DNA here is from genome assembly GCA_964035705.1 of Porites rus. NCBI lineage: Eukaryota > Metazoa > Cnidaria > Anthozoa > Scleractinia > Poritidae > Porites > Porites rus. The sequence goes on along the minus strand of OZ038001.1, from coordinate 11,983,303 downwards.
ATGGCGCTGAATAAAAATTCGGCACACATAAAGAACCTATCGTCCTTAACATTTTAAAGTATAAATATTGTGTTAATAAGTCTCGTGACATGACACGTGGCTATTATTATTGACCAATGGGAGAATTGCACGATGACGATATTTGACTACAACTACCAGAATTCATTTCGTTTTTGCTTTGTTATTTAAATTTGCCAATTCCGCTGAGGATAAAAGAACAATAGCCTTAATTTGCACAAGAAAACAACAAACTCAAGGATTCTGGTAGCTGTAGTCAGGAGCCGATTACTTGCTGTAGTAAAATGACGTTATCGTGCAATTGTCCTATTGGTGGCCGGTTTAAGAAAAGAAATCGAGCGATAACATTTTTCTAATTCTTATTAAATTTTTTTAACACTTCACTTTTGGAATGACCGTCCATTACACTTCAAAAAAAACGTTATGAGGGAAAGCATTATTTTAAATGCCCAAATCTAATCTTGAATTATTCAAAACTTTAATTCTAAACTTCGCGTACGTTCATTCCAAACGTAAAAAGTTAGGTATGTTTATCTTCTTTCAGAAATGCCCATTTGTTCATCCAAACAAAGTAAATTCGCCACCATTTAGCCAATTACCTTTGTTTTCAGTTTTTGCTCACGTGACATGTCACGTGATCATAATTAAACGTTAAGGCACAAGGAAACCTCAAGATCTACTTTTGGGCAAAACTTCATTTTGTTCTAGGTCTCCTAGCGAGAGATATTGCCAATCATCCATATGCTCCGAACACATCTTTGACCCGGGCCTTAAACCCCTTGAGTTTCGAAGCTCACCTACTAAATTCCCGACGGTTTTTTTTTCTGATATCCCCAGGAAGGCTATTTTTTGTAGAAAAAAGGAAACATAAAATTTTCAGATTAAAAAATGAGATGGAGGGAGGAATCAGAAAAATTCTCACTTTCGTAATACGTTAAGGTGGCTCGGTATAGTTTTTCAGGGTCAATACCTCCTAAGTTTGAGCATAAACTACGTAGCCATAAAGAAAGTTTTGGAAAAATTGCCACCACAGTTGTATTAGATAAAGATGAAAATTTATTATGATCAGGGTTGCAACGGCATCGGAGTTGTCATAGCAACGAAATGACGCTGTTACCTATTTTACTTGCAGCAGTATATCTCGGCACTGGGAACTGTTCTTCCAAAATCGTTCACAGGAGCTTTTTCCTCCAATAGCCACCTCGATGTTCGTGAAGTTTAAGCGAAATCTGTAAGAGCGTTATCGTCTAAAATTTTTCCGGAAAATAACACTGAAGCCCTTGTAATTTCGGAAAGACTCAAGTTCCTTTACGATGACCGAACAGATGCAAATTTTATAGCGCCACTTAGAATGCATTTCTAGAGATCTAGAGTACTCTGGGTAGCCTAAAAAGTGGTTTCAATGTACGTAGGAACAAACCGTCGATGGGTGTCCCTGACACAAAATTTGGTCGCGGAAAAACGTCCACATAATCTTTGTATCTGTTACCTCTACACAGGGGAAAGGAACACGTTTTCTGGGTCCCGATATCTGGGTTTGACCTCTATTCAGAGGGCTTGTTAGCACTCAAAACGTGACCGACCACAAAGAGGGTTGATATCTTTAAGTGTCAGAACTAATCACAATGATGGCATCTTTCACAAACTGAACTTGCAATCGAAGTACACTGCACTCGTTTGTATTCAACATATAATGTGATGATGATGATGATGATGATACCTTTATTTAAGTGTCTAAACTGTAATAGTGGTGTATAACCACTAAGTGGGGACACTAAATCGCAGAAATAAGGAAATTTTTAATGATGATTTGTTTGTATTGTTTGCCTTTGTTGGTTAATTATTAACAAACCCCAGCTCAACCTCTACTCCGGCGACACCTCTATTTAAGGGACACTTGACTTGGTCCCGAAGGTGTCCCCTGAATAGAGGATCCACTGTATAAAACGGCCCTGAAACAAATTAATGTGATCTGAGTCAGTTAAACAAAAAGACTGATTTATTGATTTGTTCCTTCTACTCTACAATTATTTACATAAATGTGACCTCTTGTCGATAACAGACGATTTAAACGGTACAACTTTGTCGCGTCGACAGGACTCGATTGGAAACAAAAAATATTGATTACTATAAATCAAGAAATTACAATTAAGAAAATGCGACACGATTTATGAGATACATCGTGAAAATCGCAGTATTACCGATGAACTGTAGAAAGAAAGAAACAAACATACGTATCACTGAAGTCTATTTTTGCTGTCAAATAAAGTAAATGACGAGTTCTGAGCCCGGCAGCAAGAAAACGTAAATAAGGAAAGTTGTACCATGTAAATCCTGCTTAATTATTGACAGTCTTGTTACATAGAAGTTACATGTAATAACTTATATTTGCTACAAATGCTTCCAGGGCACTCAAAAAATCTTCTCGAGGTGAATAATAGCCATGAAGACCGACGAGTTAATTTAATTCTCTAGTGAATTGCAATGTCTAATTCTTCTCATACCTTGAAAAATTTGTACATAGTTCCTGCTTTTTCTGAAAGGCTTGTGGATGTTAGTTATGATAGAAATTTTCAAGGAAAGATATACTTGTACTTTTTATCCCGGGTAAGTTACCACATATCAAACCTGTACGATTAACGATAAAAGATATGGCAAAACAAAATAAAACCTCCGCCTTCAAGTTTTCAATGGGTATCCCTGATTAACTGTATGATTGTGCTCTGCACCTCATCCGATTCCGGAATCCCGAGGCCAACAAGTATACGGTTTTTGGAAGGTAATAGAGACCTTAAGATCGAGGTTTTCTCAGATAAACTAGTAGTCAGGAAATGAATGAAAACAAACATGGAGGCCGCGAGCTACCACCCACGAACCTTTAGTCCCAATTATGGGCAGACGGCTAGCGTGAAACCGCCAACTGCAAAGCACCGTTTGCCGTTTGCGGTAAGATGGCCAAACCGCGATTTCAACCTGGCTCCTAGGCCCCTCTCGTACTCGGCCCCCGTGGGGACGGGGTCCAAGTAGAAGAGAACCATGGGAACGAGGTTGCTTTAATGTTTCATTGAGCCCTAAAGTTCAAGTTCATAAAAGACCCCCCATAAAAAAGTCAAGATCAGTGCGGGAACTTTTTACTCCCAAGCCGTTCTTCTATATAGGGTTAACCTAAGCATTTCCCCGGAGACATAAACGTTTCATTACAAATACACGGAAATCCTTCATCTGAACCAGATATATGATGACGTTTATAGAGCTGTTCGATAAAATCAGCACTACACTGAAATACCTTACTACAAAATCTTGCTGGAAATCAATTGAAGGCTTGGCTACAGCAGCATAGACTGCGTAATAAAGCAATGATGCATAGGGAATAACAAAAGCTAAGGTGATAATTATCAATATAGAAGTTGTTTTGATATACTGCCATCTCATTGTCGCCTTAATGGCGTTATCCTTCTGTACATCGATCCTTCGTTTCCTCCTTTTCCACACCCTTCTGGCTAAGATAATGTTAATACAAATCAATGCAATACTTGGTATGACGTGTTGTACTTGTACATAGCCTACTACAATAGCTCTGTAAGGTAGATAACTAGTATCGTATTTACAGTCCACTGTGTAATGTGTAGCATTAATGTCGTATCTTATTCCATTCGTTGTGGCTGCAGGAGCCAATGAAACTAGAAACCCTGCAATCCACGCAGCATACACTAATTTACGAACAGTGGTAAGACTAAACGTTTTCGGAACATCACGGGTTGAAAGAAACCTCTCTACGCTTATAGCAATTAAATTATTAATTATTATACTTTGAAAGGATATGCCAAAATATCGAACAAGTTTACAAGGCCAGCCATTTTGGAATACATCGAGCATTATTTGTGTACAAAACAAAGGAAGCGAAATCAAAATAGAAAGTATATCTGAAAGGGATTTACTTTTAACATAGAGATTGAAATTCCTTAGGAAGGGGGACAACTGAAGAATCGAAGATGGCTGTTTCTTCCTGACAAAGTAAACAACAAGGATGTTGCCCACCAATCCGATGACTCCAAAAGTGATCAGTAGTACAAGAAGAACGAGTTTTGTGTCGAAACCAACTGGCGTGAAGACGTAAACTGAAGCAGTGATCACTGCAGCAGCTGTGCTGTTAGTCACAGCCAAGGACTGATTGTTAATAGACACTGGGTTGGACAGCAATTGCGAAGAACCTTCCATCTGTAAATTAAGTCAGAAAAAAAAACAGGACAATCCTAACTTGATTACAAGAGGTTAATGCTTGGTGTTGATGAATGGTCTCGGGGAGGTGGTACTCTAAATTTTGGATTGGTGTGTGCCCCCTAGGGTCTTAAACCCTAAGGATATGAGACATACGAAAGGACTGATACCCTATTTAAGGCCCAAACTTGAAAATGAGAAACCCAAATTCAAGGAAAAAAACATCAACTAAGAATTTTATCTCGCCCCATTTTTCTTGAAAACCCCAAATCCCGGCCCTCAAATAAGACAACTAAACGATCCCGAAAAATTTATTGAGGAACCTCAAAGAGAACTTCCTTGGTTAAAAGTTTCTTCACAGGGAGGCAAAGGGGGTGGGGGGTACCAATCACGTATCACGCTGACGTTTTTTAGGCCATCATCACTCATTACTGAGTAAAACTATAGGTAATCATTAATTACAGATCTGCGTTCGTCACTTACGGAAAAGAAATTATTCGAGTCAAAAGGAGTCCATTTTTCTGACGGAGATGCCCCTGATAAAATCAGTAGGGGTGGCTAATCGGCAGTCGCCCTCGATACCTCGAAAATTTGTGGCTTTGTACCACAGGAACACCAAGATAAGAATGCGTTCTGACAAACGCAAAAAATTAGGCATCACTCATAACGTTAATGAAGTGCAATCGCAGTAAGTTAACATGGCAATATCTCAATTCATTGAATAAATCAGCTCTAACAACTTTCTGCTTCCTTTTTGAGAAGGATCGCGTGTTAACATTTAATTGAATCGGATTGAATTGACCTTAATTGTACAAAAGGGTTCTCTGAAATCCGGCGTTGTCCAAATATTAGCCATATTAATATGCTGTGCTTCTAGTTTCAAATGATATTCATCGATCACGGAAATCTAAAAGGAAAATCACCCTTCAAGGGCTATGAAAATAGTAAATCACGCACCACCTTTATCTCGTACCCAGATCTCTTGTTTGAAAATTAAGCCGAGATTAGCACAACCCTACTATGCCTAATCACGCCTCACGCGGCTAATGCATGGTTCGATTTGACTTGTTCCCATGCCCTTCTGGGCATACCCCCGAGAATTTGCAGTTTTTCTCCTTCCTGGTGGTATTTTCAATTCCTCTCCCCCAGGCACGCAGAAGGAGACAATTCCCCACCCCGGATCCCCTTATCGACCCCATATACATTTTTTTGGGTACATCCTTTTTAGAGCAATAGTGATTTCCGTACAATGGCAAAACAAGACGTTTTCAGAACTTTTGTAAACGTTTTCTAGACTTTATTGAGAGAAGTGTAATATGAACGATATATTTGAAAACGAAAAGGAAGGAAAAATACTCTTAAGCGCCAGTCCTCGATAGAACAGTTCACAGGAACAATGTAAAAGCCTTGTATCCGTTTTCATATACAGCATATTTAAGTTGTCTTACTATTAAACTAGGCTGAAGAACTATTTCCTTGACCATTCCAGGACACACCCTAAGCACATTCGTTTGAAATTTTGAAGCATACCTTTAAGTGCAGAGTTTAGTTTTGCCACCGCCCTACCCCCTGGACAACACCGCTTAAAACAATTCCCCAATAATAATAATAATAATAATAATAATAATAATAATAATAATAATAATAATAATAATAATAATAATAATAATAATAATAACAATACATTTTATTTAAAGAGGGTAGCACGGAATAGTTACAGAAACTAGTAAACTTGTAGCCTGAAGCGCTGGACTTATCCGGGGGATTGCACAGGGGATGGTATCAGTTCAAATTGAACCATGCATAATTTGGGCCCGATTACGCATTTCGCTGATAATTTAGGACCCATCACGCGTCACGGAAAACCCATTTACAAACCTGCCTTGAGACTGCAGTTGAAAGCAGTTAAATGGGGACTAAAGCCGCCGCCTTGTTAGCACAGTTGGGAGAGCGCCGGTCCGCCGAGCGTTAGGTCGCGGGCTCAAACCCCGGCCGGACCAACACTCAGGGTCTTTAAATAACTGAGAAGAAAGTGCTGCCTTTGTAATGACATCTGCAAATGGTTAGACTTTCTAGTCTTCTCGGATAAGGACGAAAAACCGTAGATCCCGTCTCACAGCACTTTCACTGAGTTGTTCTTGTGGGACGTAAAAGAACCCCCATCACTACTCGAAAAGAGTAGGGGTCATAGAACCCGGTGGTGTGGCCAACCTTTACGGGTTGTGGGATTGGGTGGGGATGGCACCTCGCATGGGACCTGAGTCCTGTTCGTGCACATTCCCTCTGGGCAGGCCTGTGTCCAGAAAAGCTGGTAAATAAATAAATACATAAAAATGTCGGGTAGCTTGTTAAGAATATGTATGTCTGAATCGAAGTTATAAGTGATGGCCTGATAAGTTCAATATTACAGGACTGATGGTTATCCATGAGTGTGGGCAAAGTGGCACGTGTCTCTTTGGTACCGGATTGTTCGTTTCAACTCGACTTTTCACCCTCAAAACTGTACTTTTTTCCGGGAATCTACCTTTGAATTCATGTTACACAGAGGTAAAAATCCACAACTAACTTGGCGTTTTTCCGCGAATAGATCAAAAGCTAGTTTTAGCTCTGCACATCGATCGGCCGTTGAACCAGGGTTGAATGCCGTGTTTTTCAGCTTCTTTTTCTTCCCATCTGGTGACCGAAATACAAAATACATTTTGCAATTCTCCCACAATGCCTCGCGGCTTTAGAGTCAAAGCTGAGTCAAAACCTGTACGTGGCGGCCAGAGATTAGGGCCTCGCAACTAAGTTTAAAATCTTTCGAAGACGTTTCTTTTAGCAAAACTTTAGGTGTCGATATAGAAAAATGTTTTGGAAAGAAAGCTCTTATTAATGTTGTTTCTAATGCTCTGGGAATCTCAACATCTGCAACGTGTATGGCCGCTGAGAATGACGACGTGATAAAGTCAGACATCTCCACTTCGAAAATATCTGCGATTGCCGTATTTTTTTAACATTGTACATTTTGTAACGCAGGGTTATAGTGACTGTCATATCCTACAAGTAATGTTGTGAGTATTTCTCGCTGTTCAAACCCTAACAGGAACGTGATTTTGCCATAATCAATAGGTATAAAGTTTAGTTCCTTAGCTCTGTGTTGTTCTACTCGATCCCTGATGAACTCTGAATAATCAGACGAAACCGGACGGAGATATATCTCAACTGAGTTAACAAGATACTAGGTCGCTGTGACTAGTGTTCATTTGAAAAATATTTTAAAAATATAATTAATAAAAAATATCCTTGAGCTGTAGTATTTGTTGTCCTTGAGAGCGTTTTCTTTTCCTTTCTTCCTTTTTTCTCTCTCTTCCCAATTCTCCTTCTTATTCTTCATCTTCTCATCGTTGTCGACGCTCAATTGAGCATCTAGTTCAATTGCATACTACCAAAAAACTTTTTTGATATATATAGACTTTTATATCAACTTTTTTACGTGTACGAGTTTTTAAGTATGTTTTTAAATACCATGTTTTTTTTTTTCACCCCGGCGAATGAAGGGCATTTTGAATTTGGTCTTCATCTGACGAATGTGGAGGGTGGGATCGCCTTTGCAAATGACCATGACAAGGTGTAAAATAAATTAATTTCTCAAAATTTATATCGAACGTTAAACTACAGTATTAACTGAAAATCCCATGTCAGTGAAAAAGATTTCAGATTAAAGTCGCTACTTTAGAAAAAAGCCAAATGGTCACACCGATACAATAAAACTTTAATCCTCTCGCTGTTTTTCCTGCTCACATCCCTTCGCGCCGTCCCGCCCACGATCTGGGGATGAACGCCTGGAACAGGCTAGTGTTTGATTGGCCAGTTTGCTAAAAAATCGTACTAATGCCCGGTGTTAATGACAAATTTGCATAAAGAGGCCATTATATAATTGCCATACCTCAGTTAACCCTTTTACTGCCAGAGTACTTGATGGAGTTTTGTAAGTTGACTCTAACTTTTGAGTCTGCGAACGAATATCCTATGATGTGACCATTCAACTGAAAGCTCTCTGCCATTACTTTCACATGGTACTATTTATTTAGTATGTAGTTCTAACTTTTGAGTCTGTGGACGAAATCCTATGATGTGACCATTCAAATGAAACCTCTTTGCCTTTACTTTCACATGGTACTATTTATTTAGTATGTAGTTCTAACTTTTGAGTCTGTGGACGAAATCCTATGATGTGACCATTCGAATGAAAGCTCTCTCCCTGTACTTTCACATGGTGCTATTTTCTTTGTCAAAATTTTAGAAAACGACATTTGGAAATTTGGTCGAAAAATGCCTTTGGCCACATTTGGCAGTGAAAGTTAAGAAAACGTCATCAACGAGGTGAAAATGATTCTTTAAAATCAATAATTGATTTTTAAAAATCACTTATTATGACCAAGTCAAGGCAGCAGTGGTTTCCCACACCCTCGCATTCGGCAGTCTGCGCGATGCAGGCGAGTGTTTTCTGCTACGAACCACGGGCAAACAAGTCGAACAGTGAGGTCGCCATCAACATGAAGTTTAAGTATTGTCCTTTCGTTAAAAAAAATTGAATTTTTGTTGTAAAAGGGTGAACCGCAATTCAGCAACGGTAATTAGTTTGCTCGCGCTGGCATTTAAGTGACTCGTTAGTGCACAATTGACCTGTTAAAATCAAATCAAAGTGGGTTAACGGTTTTCTGACTCCCACAATAATAGCAGTCAAGTCAAGACAATGGAAATCCGGAAATCCGAGAATTAACAGAAATTCCATCTTATTAGCATCTGATTTTTTTAAAATTTGCCATAGATTAGGTAGAAAAAAACGCAAGCGGGAAATGACCTAAAAATTAGAAGGTTAAAAAGTAAAAAAAGATAGTAGTCATTCATGGTTTATTTCCTAGCAAATAATGATAAAAAGTAAGGCAGAGGTAATTAAAAAATATCAAGCTATGAACTGAATATTCTCAATGTAGACAAGACCCTTTATTCAAGATTTCTTGCCACATAACTTAAAAGTAAATTGGCCTTTAAGCGGAGGCGTAGTCCGGATGATATACTGAACATCTGTTTCAAAGCGAATTTCTCAGACATTAGGCTTATGTTCGTTGTAATGTAAACTTCAAAATTGCAATGTGAAACAAAAATTAAGTATACCAAAGTGATTCTTTCAGCGCGCTATCCGACTTTACGTCTCAATATTTTTTTTATACAGTAACCAAGTAAGAATATTCCCTAATAAAGCAAACTAGATAAGTCAAATCTGAGTCTCAACTAAACTTTCAAGCCGAAACTTCCGTTGCTTGCATTTTTATTGTTTAACGATGAGAAAACGTAAAAACACTTTTCAGAAAATCCTCGACCTTGTTTGTAAATACACTATCTTTTAAGAATACATTTTATAAAATAAGCACAAAAAACAAGAATATTCAGTCTGGGCCAAAAAAAATTCTTATATATGGAAAAAAAGAGAGTTTCAGAATCCAACACTACCCCGCCTCAGATCCTGCCAGATAGGATTTTTTGTAATTATTTAAACGTAGTGCCTGTTTACTAGCATGGAAAAACTAAGAGCACTTCCAGATGCAAACGAACTTTCCCTTTCTACGTTTTGGGAATCATAAACAATTTATATAACAAATGAAAAAAAAAAACAAAAAAAAAAACATGATGTTAATTAAAAATGAACCTCTTATCAAATCAATTCAATTTTTCAATCAATTCTTTTTTTTTTTAGAAAGAATATCAACAATATATGAGCCTGAAAACATTTCAATAAAAATGAACAAATCTATAACAGTAAGATTAGTTCACATTTCCAGTGGAAAACACTCATTAGCCGTCTGGTCGACAGTGCGTTCGTTTGCAATACACTGGTTTCACCTTAATATATTAAGACGATTGGCTGAATGACAGTGTATCCGAGCACATATAAAAGTCGTAGCGTGTACGGTATGCATTTGTAACCAAATGACATAAGTTGCTCCGGAAAGAAAGTATAGCAGCGCAGCAAAATGGGCGTTATTAATTTTCTGGAGAACTCTTTTTTCGCGGGTCCTTAATTTCGCCACTTTTTTTAATGTGGGAGAAACGGAGTTCAAAATTCATTTAAATTTCATTCGGCATTGAAAGTCCTGCAACTCAAGCGATGTAAGAGTAAAAAGCCTTGTAGGGTATCCGCAGTGTGGATATCATGGGGCAAAGCATTTTGTGTTGCGTAATAGCTGTTTTTCCAAGCTTATCGCACTTCAAAGACAAAAAGAATGTCCTTAAAGCTCAGTTCTTACCACAATTAACAGCCAATAGATAAAGCAGCAGTTCCAGAAGTCTGTGTCCTTCAAATCAAGTGTAAGGAGGCCTGGGAAATAGAAAAGAAAATGTTTGCTTGCTACTAGATAGCGTTGGAAATTTTCCTCGAACAGCTTACAATATTCCAGAAAAAAATTGCAACTTACCCTACTTAACGTATGTCTCTGTCTCGGAGAAGTTGATACCCTCAATTTCGAACGTTGTTGCCTAAATTTTCTAATTCTGATGTCTAAACCTCAGCGATTTCAGGACAAGTTCAGTATACTTTCATTGAAGAGATCCTCGCATCGATAGATGTGAAAGGCTGGAAGCTATTCTCAGACTGAATGTGACTGATGGGAAATCGCTTATGACACTCCTCTCTCATCCCAGCCCAAAATTGTCGACTTCCCTGCTTAATCTCCTGTCTTATTGTAAAAAGTCCCTTGTCATTGAAATAAGATGACTTTTATAATCAAACGTACGTTAATTAGAGAGAACACGCTTTGAATGTGGCTGAGGGGAAATCGATAGTTCACAGTCCTCTCTTTTTCCCTGTATGACGTCAAACCCATTGTCGACTTCTCTGCGTAATCTGCTTTCTATTGTAAAAGGTCCGTTATGGTTGAAACTAGGTGATACTTATGACCAAACACTTCCTGACATGACCGACATGTATTTAACAGAGTTCGGCAAGGGGAAAGGAGAATTCTATTGTCCGCTCGAAACTCCTGATTATTCAAATTTAGATTGGTTCGGTATTCCCTTGGGAGATTCAACGTAAGTGTGCCTTTGTTTTGCAATTTTCTGACGCGAAAGTTTGCTTCATTTGAGGCTGGAAAAAATACGTGATACTTCAGTACAGACTCAAAACACAGTTGCATTTGCTTTAATTATCAACATATCTGCGTCAAACGTTAATGAAAAGTAACTCAAAAACTTTACCGCAATCTCGAAAAAGTTGAATTTCCAAGTGGTGCAATGCTGAGGCTTTCTGGTCAGTTTTCTATATTTGGTTTGGTTTTCTTTGAGCTCAAGTCTCTTCTGGGAATTGCAAGACAATGGAGTCTTGAAAAGTTTGCAATTTTGACCCTAAAGCCTCGGAGTCATGTTAGAATTTTAATTTATCGAATGTACTTTTGTAAATGAGGTTTCAAATTTAGCGCGCGTGAGAGCGAGGAAAAGTCCCGGATGTGTTCCGATACTCTGGGCGATGCAAGTGATATTATAATCAAACAAAAACACCAACAGGCAGTATGTTTTTTCTCTTTTATAGGATTTTCGCTTTTTTTTTTTTCAAACATAAAAAAGCATAAGGTGAAGGTGAAGGTGGCTCGACCCAGTTTAGCCTGCGCCACAGACGAAACTTAAAACTCTGGTTAAGTCCGTCTACCAAATAGAGCCGCCGAAATCTTGGTTCTGGGACCCCACCTCTCAGTACCAGGATTTTAGTGGGCGTCATGATTGGCCTGTTAAAAAAGCCATTGTCTGATTTGCCAATCAGGATGAAAGGAAATTCGAAATGCACTTCCAGTAATTCGTTGAGTCCGGCGGGTGCCCACAACAAGGATATGTCTGCGCCGCAGGCTAGACCCAGTTCTTCAGTGACGAAAACTACCCTCTATGAACACGAAGGGCAAAGGTGCTTCAAACAAAGAAAGAAAGGCTTTATTTTGAAAACACTACAGAAACACCGACGTTTTCAGTAAACGTAAAGGCATGTGGCATCATAACATTACATTTTCAAATACACTGTACAACTTCCGCTACACAATTTTGTTAGATTATAAATATTATATTGAATATATCATATGTGTATTCTTCCTTTATAATGACAGCTGCAATTACGACTGGCCAAAACTAAACGCTAAAAACCAAAGACTAATTGGTAAAAAAAACCGGATTCCTCATTAATGAAGTGTTTCTTTACCGTGTCTCGGGACAGGCCGACTGAATAAACTAACAAATCAGGAACGAATGGAAGGTGAGTATTATAGCCGCATGTAAGGTCATGGATTCTGGACTCCAGCTACTGGATTCCGGGTAACTCTTCAGGGGAACTTGTGGATTCCGGATTCCAATCGTTAGCGGGACTCGGATTCCTTGTGTTCAATTACGCATCCCAAAGCTCAGGATTCCAGATTCCACAAGAAAATTAAAATTTCCGATGAGGAGGCGATTAAGTCCACAGGAAAGAGGATTTCCTCGCTAAATGTTTTTCACGTCCTACTTTATCGACGGTCGAGTAGGATATTTACTTTTTATATCGTATTCGACGATTTGTTTTTGAATTAAGTGAGTACGCGTGTATAAATACACGAAAATCGAGAGAAATTACCTCATTGCCGAAGAGGAAAAACCTGATGAATATGGCACGTCATTTGAATCATCACCGAAAATAAACCGCATGCTCATCACAAGACTCTTTGCATACAACGAAAGTTTACAACAACCGTCCAGTTCGCCTCATCATCAAGTCCGAAGGTGCATTTCTCCACGGAGAGAGCTAGTCAGAAGTTGTTTTTCTTAAAACGCTAACTGAACGAACCTGTGTTATATATACGGTCAGTTGGCCTTTCCTTAACCCTTTAAGCCCCAATATCCACATACAAATTCTCCAAACTGATCGCTATATAGTTCCTTAAAGAATGAATTGAGAGAATCTAATAAAAGATCGAAGCATTTTTCTCTTAGGTGATCATTTTATTAATTCTCATAACCTAATCTCTTGACAATGTGTGGATATCAATCATTAGGAGAAAATTGAAGTTGGTGACTATTTGGGGGTTAAGGATGACCATTAACACAGGATAAATTGTAATTTAAGCATAAATTCATAAAGAAATATTACTTAACGCTTTCACCAATGCAAATTTAGAAAAGTTACTATGCCGTTACTCTATAAGAACTGAATGGTGAGGTCAATACATGTTTAGTTTAATAACGTACCTAATTCGTACATATATGTTATTCACCGGCTGCGAGGTTCATATTGGGAGAAACTGTGCCCGCGATCTTGAGTACCGCCCGAGGCCGTAGGCCGAGGGCGGTACTCAAACCGAGGGCACAGTTTCTCCCAATACGGACCAACTTAGGCCGGCCTGTTTTGCTTTACTTTAGCGGTTTTCCTGGCTGAGTTGCTTGATTCTCCCTTCAGATGTTTTGTATGAATAAAAAATGCACTTTTCTCTAGCTAACGCTAATAATAGCGCAAGTTTTAAAAGAAAAATGGTTAAAAATCACTGGTTTTGCTCATTCACAAACAACAAAAAAACTTGTGAATAAAGCTGCCAACGATTCCGCCCGGGTTAGCGGGCAAGATCGTAAAAAACTGCCCGCTCTCGGAACCAATTAGATTGCAAGATTTAGAGGATTCCGCCCGCTTGCAAGCTTAAAAAAAAATAAATGTATTTATTATATTGATAAAATACTACATTTTAGCGGAGTTCCTTGCGCGCGACAGCGGATCGTCATAGCTAAGAAGATTTTGTCATCCATCCATCCGAGAAATTTGATTATGACGTCAGCGTACGACCTCCCGTCCGTACAGACGCTGGAGGAGGGGGAAGGGAGTCACAAGTCGGCCCGTTGGGGGAGGAGTATGTTATAGCTGAGGTGAAATTTTGCACTCCAAGCACCTCGCTCGTTTCAGTGCTAAATCACATGGCCACGCGGCCCGGACTTTTGGAGGAAAAAAAACCGAGTCTTTCTTTCCACTAAATTTTAATGTCTACATTAACTTAGATAACAGGGAAAGAGCTAAAGCGAAAAAAAAAATATCAACGGAGACTAATTTTGTTGGAAGAAAAACATGAAAATTATATAGCGGCGGCTAGAAAATGAGAAACGCTTAAGAGAGCTTCGCTTTTAGCCCTGGCTAAATCTATATATTAACATAGAAAGGCTGTGTGGCTTCAGTCTATTAAGATTAAAATGCAAAAACCTTTTTTTTGTTCACTTCACAACGCTCACGAGAATCTACGCCATGATTGACCTAGTTTGTTCGGTCAAATTGGCTCTCGTTCCTTTTTTTTCGTTTAAATTGACCTCGACTTCGTCTCGGTTATTTAAGACGCAAAAAATAACTTGGCCAATATTCAGCCATCTTCACCGTACGCTTGGCCAATACTGAACGCATATATATTACATCTTACATTTCATTCTGGGAATAAAATATAGTAACCAGTTTAAATAGACTTTTGAGTGTTGGACGGTTCTGGAGTTTGTTTTCAAGATTGTCTCTAATTTGTAAAATAGCCTTCGTTTTCCTTAGAAAATGTTTAATATCAGTTGGTCAGTTGCTATGGTAATATATACAGTATTTTCACAAAAATCAAAGCAAAGAACACATTCATAATATTTATGTCATGCGATTAACTTCTTAATCTGGTTACCGTATAAGTAGCCTCTCACGCAAACATTCTCTAGGCTCGTCACGCAATCAACGCGTGACGAACCCCTAAGAACGTCTGTCTGGGAGACTACTGTATAAGCTAGTTGGCTAGTTACAGTCCTGCTTGAGACTTTTTCGCGTCCTGAGGCGGGTTTTCATTGCATAATTGCCAATCCCGGAATGTCCTCCTAGCCCTCTTTTCCCTGTTTTCCTCTTACGAGTTCCATGAGCCTGCAAAACACTTGTATCAGTGGGTGGTTTAAAATCCGGCGGTGCATCCTGGGTGAGTTTAGTGGATCTCAGGTTCCTCTCGGTTGCATATCGCTCGGCATTCACAACTTGCCCATTGCGGTAACCATTAGCTACGACAAGCTCGAAGTGATTGCCGTTGATATAGTTTAAGGTTTTAGAGGTCGGGTCCTCGGCTGGTCGATCATCCAAGAACTGAGCCTTTCTGTTTCCCTCTGCAAATGAAAAGTTCAAACATTGTGAGTTTTCTGCATACCAAGCTCATTTACAGAGAAATCAGAGTCTTCAAGTAGGCGACCTGAAACAGGAATCCTACTTTCCTCAGGCCTCCAGGCTATCAGTAGACTACGAATTCAAAAAGCGCCAGAGGTCCGAAAACTTATTCAAAACTAAGAGCGTCCTCTTTAATTGTTATTTTTTACATTAATATTTGATTTAAAAGGTTAAATGTTTAGCTTAGGTTAAATGTCTTGGCGAAGTGTCAAGGTTTGAGATTTTAAAAAAAATTGCGTCACAAAAGAGTTTAAACATTCTATTTTTAAAATGGTATGATTCTCATCAAAATATGAAAATATTTTAGATTTTAAAATGGTTAAAAACCCTTATTGTTTAATATTTGGCACTGATAATAAACTTAATTGGTCAACTTTAGGCTGCTTATTGTTATCGCTTAAACTTTCAACACAACTTTAGAATTACATCTTAATTTTTGATTTAATAAAAGGATCCTTCTGTTATAAAGAAACTGTGACTTGTGAGTTGTTGTCTGAGAGAAAGCAGAGATTTTAGGCAATTAGGCACTGGACTATTGGTTATGTTGAAAGGGTCGGTGTAGTGTTGTGTCAAATTGCATTATGGGACTATTTTTGGGGTCCAATTTGGAGCCAGTTTCCTGCCTGTCAACTTTGCAACTTAGCCAACGAAACAAGAGAAGGCTCTCTAAAACAGTCCCATGGTGCCATTCGACCCAAAACCGACCTAGACCCAATCGCCAAATGAATGTAATTTTATCGGTGTTGTTTACAGTCAACATTAACAGCCTGCTTTAACACAGAGAAGCACCCTTTGTAGATTAGACCAGTTATTGATTTTTCTTACGTATCCCTTGAGCATTTTAAGTTTCTTGATAATGTTTGCCTTCAGTTTATCAATAGATGATCATCATTTACCTCACACATGAGCACAGAGCCTTTTAATATGTAAATAACAGTTCAAATTTTTTAATGAAAAAGTATTTGACAGGTGTCACAGTTAAGGTTAACTTCTTATCGTCGGTTAAGGTAAAGACTTTTGAATAGTTTTTCAGTTATAGTAACAATTAAGTTGTATTCATGTTGAACTTAAGTTTTTAATTTTGGCATTGTCAGTTCTTTAAAGGGTTTTTCTTTGAATGAAAGTTATTTGAAAAGAATTTTAGGATATTACTGACTGGGAAAATACGAGTCCGGCATTTTTCAATACTTAAGAAGCAAACTGGGTAGTTAATTTTAAGCAGCAAGGTTTTTGAGCGACGCACGTCAACCGGAAGTGAGCCTTTTTCTCTTTTAATAAGCATTGACGCTACTATATTTGTATTGCCAAGTGGCTTAATTCTTATAGAGACGATCTGCCCAAAAATTTGTTCAAAATCACGGCTCAAGAGTGCAAAAAGTCCATTTCCGGTTGACGTGCGTCGCTCAAAAACGTCGCTGTTTAAGCTCCCTATTATTACAACTCTTAAGCTTAGACTGGCTGCATGGTATAATTATATGACATGCACGCGTTGCAAAGAATGCCAACGCTACAATTATGACTACAAACAACAGGCAAATTCAGCAACGTGACAACTTTGTTGACGTCACACACAAGTCTCTCCAATCTGCTAGCAGAGCTCTTCTTTCACTTGCCCGATCGGATTGGAGTATTCGAGATAGACTCTGCATGAATTGTGTAAGATCTTTGTTGAACATGCGCTGCTTTCTCCTGGGATATGAACTCCCGGGCCTAATAACCGTGTGCTCTGCACAGCGGGCTTAGTTGTGACCATCATTTTATTGCTAAACGGATGCTCCCACTCAGAAAATCAGTTAGACTAGCCTGCCAGCAAGCCCTCCGGGGTGCTCTGGTGGCGGGGCAGAAAAAGGAAGCTTAGGATAGCTTGCAACTACGTGTCTGGAATTTGAATTACAATTCCAATTCCCCTGTGGCTCCCTGTCAACTGAGCTGTCAGATTTCCGCCAATCAGTGTGAAGCGGAAACGAGTGCGAGAGTAAACAAACATTGAAAAACACGTGCCAAGGGTAATGACGTCATTACTAATGTCATCTCCACCAATCAGGTGGAGACACAAAATTTGGTCGCGGAACAACGTCCACATAATCTTTGTATCTGTTACCTCCACACAGGGGAAAGGAACACGTTTTCTGGGTCGTGAAATCTGGGTTCGACCCGTATTCGGAGGACTTGCTAGCACTCAAAACGTGACTGACCACAAAGAGGTTTGATATCTTTAAGTGCACACTAATCACAATGATGGCAGCTTTCACAAACTGAACTTCAATCGATTGTATACTGCACTTGTTTGTATTAAACGTATAATGTCGCAGAGATAAGTTAATTTTTAAGGATGATTTGTTTATATTGTCTTTGTTGGTTAATTATTAACAAACCCCAGCCCAACCTCTATTCAGGGGACACCTCTATCCAAGGGACACTTGCCTCGTGAATAGAGGTTCCCTCTGTATAAAGCGCCCCTGAAACAAATTAATTTGATCTGACTCAGTTAAGCAAAAAGACTGATTTCTTGATTTGTTCTTTCTACTCTACAGTTTTTATTTAGTAATACATAAATACGACCACTTGTCGATAACAAGCGATTTAAACAGTACGACTGTGTCCTGTCGACAGGACTCGATTAGAAATAAAAATATTCATCACCATAAATCAAGAAATAACAATTAAGAAAATACGACACGATTTTTGAGATCCGTCGTGAAAATCGCAGTATTACCGATGAACTGTAGAAAGAAAAAAAATCATACGTATCACTTAAGTCTTTTTGTGCTATGAAATAAAGTAAATGACAAGCTCTGAACCCGACAGCAAGAAAACGTAAATAAAGAAAGTTGTACTATGTAAATCCTATTTAACTATTGAGAGTCTTGTTACACAGAACTGAGTTACATGTAACAACATATTTGCTACAAATGCTTGCCAGGACACTCAAAGAATCTTTTCGAGGCAATCTGGATTATCATTACCATGAAAACCGACGAGTTAATTTAATTAGGGCCTGATTGCAATTCTCCTTGACCTTGAAAAATTTATACATAGTTCCTGGTTTTTTGAAAGGTTTGTGGATCTTAGTTATGATAGGAATTTTCAAGAAAAGATCATAAAAAAATATACTTATACTTTTTATCCCGGCGAAGTTACCACATATCAAATTTTGTACGATTGACTATAAAAGATATAGCAAAACAAAATAAAAACTCCGCCTTCAAGTTTTCACTGGGTATCCCTGATTAGAGACCTTTAGATTTAGGTTTTTTGGCATTTCCCGTGAACCGCGAAAGTCAAGAAGTCACGTGACCAGGGCCTTGCCGTCAGGTTTGCGGTTCAGTGAGGTTCACGTTTGTACGGCTAGACCACGCTCCAGAGGTAAGTGATTTACCTCAAGGCTTTGCATCCTAAAACATCACAATCTTACGTTTGAGAAGAAATACGACTTTTAAGAACTCTTTTGCTTAATGACCACTGAATTCTATTTCAAAAAAACGTAATTTTGAAGACAATATCTCAGCTAAAATAGAAGTAAGTGGGATGAATGAAAACAAACATGGCAGCCGCGAGGTACCACCCGCGAATCTTAAGTCCCAAATATGGACAGACGGCTAGCGTTAAACCGCTAACCGCAAACCGCCGTTTGCCGTTTGCAGTAAGATGGCCAAATCGATCTTTGGGTCTCTAAAGTCAGCCTTGTTCCCAGGCTCTTCTCCTACTCGGTCCCCGTGGCCACAGGGCCGAGTAGGAGAGAACCACGGGAACGAGGTTGCTCTAATGTTTCACTGAGACCTAAAGTGCCTAAAGTTTAAATTCATAAAAAATTTAAGTCAAGATCAGGGCGGGAACTTTTTGCTCCCTAGCCATTCTATATAGTGTTAACCTAAGCATTTTCCTTGAAACAAAAACGTTTCATTACAAATACACGGAAATCCTTCATCTGAACCAGATATATGATGACGTTTATAGAGCTGTTGGATAAAATCAGCACTACACTGAAATACCTCATTACAAAATCTTGCTGGAAATTAAGTGAAGGCTTGGCTACAGCAGCATAGACTGCGTAATAAAGTAATGATGAATAGGGAATAACAAAAGCTAAGGTGATAATTATCAATATAGAAGTTGTTTTGATATGCTGCCATCTCATTGTCACCTTAATGGCGTTATCCTTCTGTACATCGATCCTTCTTTTCCTCCATTTCCACACCCTTCTCGCTAAGATAATGTTAATACAAATCAATGCAATACTTGGTATGACGTGCTGTACTTGTACATAGCCTACTACAATAGCTCTGTAAGGTAGATAACTGGTATCGTATTTACAGTCCACTGTGTAATGTGTAGCATTAATGTCGTATCTTATTCCATTCATTGTGGCTGCAGGAGCCAGTGAAACTAGAAATCCTGCAATCCACGCAGCATACACTAATTTACGAACAGTGGTAACACTAAACGTTTTCGGAACATCATGGGTTGAGAGAAACCTCTCTACGCTTATAGCAATTAAATTATTAATTATTATACTTTGAAAAGACATGCCTAAATATCGAACAAGTTTACAAGGCCAGCCATTTTGGAATACATCGAGCATTATTTGTGTACAAAACAAAGGAAGCGAAATCAAAATAGAAAGTATATCTGAAAGGGATTTACTTTTAACATAGAGATTGAAATTCCTAAGGAAGAGGGATAACTGAAGAATCGAAGATGACTGTTTCTTCCTGACAAAGTAAACAACAAGGATGTTGCCCACCAATCCGATGACTCCAAAAGTGATCAATAGTACAAGAAGAACGAGTTTTGTGTCGAAACCAACTGGCGTAAAGACGTAAACTGAAGCAGTGATTGCTGCAGCAGCTGTGCTGTTAGTCACAGCCGAGGACTGATTGTTAATAGACACTGGGCTGGACAGCAATTGCGAAGAACCCTCCATCTGTAAATTAAGTCAGAAAAAAAAAACAGGATAAAAATACAGTCCTAATATGATTACAAGAAGTTAATACTTGGTGTTGATGAATTGTCTGGCAGAGGTGGTACTCTAAGTTTTGGATTGATTTGGTGTGTGCCCCCTAGGGTCTTAAACCCTGACCCTGACTTAAAACCTTAGGGTCTTAAACCGTAAGGATAAAGGACTGATACCCTATTTGAGGGCCAAACCAGTAATCGGCTCCTGCCCAAACCTGAAAATGAGAAACCCAAATTCAAGGGGAAAACACCAACTAAGAATTTTATTTCGCCCCATTTTACTTTAAAACTCCGAATCCCGGCCCTCAAATAAGGCAACTAAAGGATCCCGAAAAACTTGAGGAACCTCAAAGAGCGCTTCCGTGGTTAGAAGTTTCTTGAGAGGGAGACAAAGGGGACGGGGGGTAACCATCACGTATCACGCTTACTATTTTTAGGCCATCACTCATTACTGAGTAAAACTAGAGGTAATCATTGATAACGAATCTGCGTTCGTCACTATGGAAACGAATTTATTCGAGTCGAAAGGAGTCCATTTTTCCGACCTCGATGCCCCTAATAAAATCAGTAGGGGCGTCTAATCGGCAGTCGCCCGCGATACCTCGAAGATTTGTGGACTTGTTCCAAAGGAACACCAAGATTAGAATGCGTTCTGACGAAAGCGAAAAATAAGGTATCACACATAACGTCAATGCGGTGCAATCGCAGTAAGTTAACATGGCAATATCTCAACCCATTGAATAAATCAGCTCTAAGAACTTTCAGCGTCCTTTTTGTGCAGGATCGCGAGTTAACAGTTAATTGAATCGGATTGAATTGACCTTAATTGTGCAAAAGGGTTCTCGGAAATCCGGCGTTGTTCAAATATTAGCTATATTAATATGCTGTGCTTCTAGTTCAAATGATATTCATCAATCACGGAAATCCAAAAGGAAAATCACGCTTCACGGGTTATGAAAATAGTAAGTCACGCACAACGCTAATCTGGTACCCAGATCTCTTGTTTGAAAATTAAGCCGAGATTAGCACCACCCTGCTATGCCTAATCACACCTTATGCGGCAAATGCACGGTTCAAATTGTCCTGTTACCATGTCCTCCCGGGCATACCCACGGGGATTTGCAATTTTTCTCTTTCCTGGTGGTGTATTCTTCATCCCCGGGCACGAAGAAGGAGACAATTCCTCACCCCGGAGCTCCTGATCGACCTCATATACATTTTTTTGGGTACTTCTTTTTTAGAGCAATAGTGATTTCCGTACAATAGCAAAACGAGACGTTTTCAGAACGTTTGTAAACGTTTTCTAGAGTTTATTGAGAGAAGTATAATATATGTATGTAGTTAAAACATGACCCATATATTTGAAAACGAAAAGGAAGAAAAAAAAATACTCTTAAGCGCCAGTCCTCGATAGAACACTTCATAAGAACACTGTAAAAGCCTTGTATCCGTTTTCATATACAGCGTATTTAAGTTGTCTTACTATTAAACTAGCCTGAAGAAATATTTCTTTGTTTCTTTTGCAAAAAGCAATCCTTGACCATTTGAGGACGCACCATAAGGACATTGTTCGTTTGAAAATCTAAAGCATACCTTCAAATACAGAGTTTAATTTTGACACCACACTACTTCCTGGGCAAGACCGCTAAAAACAATTCTCCAATAATAATAATAATAATAATAATGAAAAAAATTTTATTGACAACAATGCTAACTATTAAAATCCTATTTACAAATAATTCGCTTAAAAAAAAGAAAAAACTATTCATTCAAAAACACTATTTACAATCCCTGTCGATTTAAAAAGCACTTAATTTAGCTTAAAAAAAAGTTAATTTAACTAAGAAAAATTTTTTCGAATTAAAAAGATTTCATTTCAATAAAAAAACTGTCAATAATAATAATAATAATAATAATAATAATAATAATAATAATAATAATAATAATAATAATAATAATAATAGTACACGTTATTAAAAGAGTCGTAGCAAGGAATAGTTACAGAAACTAGTAAACTTGTGGCCCGAAGCGCTGATTTCGCTGATAATTTAGGACCCATCAGGCGTCACGGAAAACCCATTTACAACCCTGTCTTGAGACTGCAGTGGAAAGCAGTTAAATCGGGACTAAAATGTCGGGTAGCTTTCTAAGAATATGTGTGTCTGAATCGAAGTTATAAGTGATGGCCTGATAAGTTCATTATTACAGAACTGATTGTTATCCATGAGTGTGGGTAAAGTGGCACGTGTCTCTTTGGTACCGGATTGTGCTTTTCAACTCGACTTTTTACCCTGAAAAACTTAACTTTTCAGTTTTCCGGGAATCTACCTTTGAATTCATGTTACACCGAAATAAAAATCCACAACTAACTTGGCGTTTTTCCGCTAATAGATCGAAATGTTTTGGAAAGAAAACTCTTGTAATGTTGTTTCTAATGCTCTACTGGGAAACTCAACATCTGCAACATGTGTAAAACTTTCCACAAATGATAAGCTATGGAGGTTTTGCTTGACCAGGACGAGGTGATGGAGTCGTTCTCAGAAGGACAATAGGATTTATTTTTAAGTAATAAACTTACAGTTTCCTTAACTGAGTTTCTTATTGCCTGAAAATTTCTCTGTCCCTTCACTTTTCTTCTCTTATCTCTCTTAGTTCCTTGTCTGCTTTTTATCCTTTAGTTCTCACTATTCGTGTTCTTCTTCATCCGATGAATCACAGACTTTTGCTTTTTTTATAGTCTATCCCTTTAACTTATATGATTATAGGTCAGTTTACTCATTAACGTTCAATTAACACTAAAGATAGAAATTAATTAAACCAATGTCAAAGTTGGGGACAAGAGTCCGAGCATTAAAGTCAGCTGATTCCAAAAGAGATAACTGTTAATATATCAAAACATCAGCACTCCATCTTCCATCGTAATAAAAATTAGTTAAATAAAAGATGGTTAATCTTGTCAGTTTGCATGTTTACGTAAAATCACAATTCTAGAAGCTAAAAGATTATTCATGGAAAGAGCGCATTTACTTCTGTAACACATGTATGGCCGCTGAGAATGACGACGTGATAAAGTCAGACATCTCCACTTCGAAAATACCTGCGATTGCCGTATTTTTTATATATGATGACGTTAAATCCGTGACGCCCAAATTCAACATTGCACATTTTGTAACGCAAGGTTATAGTGTCTGCCATATCCTGCAAGTAATTTTGTGGCTGTTCTTCGC
The DNA here is from genome assembly GCA_964035705.1 of Porites rus. NCBI lineage: Eukaryota > Metazoa > Cnidaria > Anthozoa > Scleractinia > Poritidae > Porites > Porites rus. Next base: position 11,959,678 of record OZ038001.1, on the reverse strand, counting down.
TGTTCAAACGAACCCTAATAGGAACGTGATTTTGCCATAATCACTAGGTATAAAGTTTAGTTCCTTAGCTCTGTGTTGTTCTACTCGATCCCTGATGAAGTCTGTATAATCAGACGAAACCGGACGGAGATATTTCTCAACTGAGTTAACAAGATACTCGCGTTGCTTAGTGACTAGTGTTCATTTAAAAAATCTTTTAAAAATACAACTATAAAAAAAATATCCTTGAGATGTAGTGTTTGTTGTCCTTGAGAGCGTTTTCTTTCCCTTTCTTCCTTTTTTTCTCTCTTCCCAATTCTCCTTCTTATTCTTCATCTTCTCATCGTTGTCGACGCTCAATTGAGCGTCTAGTTCAATTGCATATTACCAAAAAACTTTTTTATATACTGTATATATATAGACTTTTATATCAACTTTTTTACATGTACGAGTTTTTAAGTATATTTTTAAATACCATGGTTTTTTTTCCACCCCGGCGAATGAAGGGCATTTTGAATTTGGTCTTCATCTGACGAATGTGGAGTGTCGGAGGATCGCCTTTGCAAATGACCATGACAATGTGTAAAATAAATTAATTTCTCAGTATTTATATCGAACGTTAAACTGCAGTATTAACTGAAAATCTCATGTCAGTGAAAAAGATTTCAGATTAAAGTCGCTACTTTAGAAAAAAGCCAAATGGTCACTCCGATACAATAAAACTTTAATCCTCTCGCTGTTTTTCCTGCTCACATCCCTTCGCGCCGTCCCGCCCACGATCTGGGGATGAACGCCTGGAACAGGCTAGTGTTTGATTGGCCAGTTTGCTAAAAAATTGTACTAATGCCCGGTGTTAATGACAAATTTGCATAAAGAGGCCATTATATAATTGCCATACCTCAGTTAACCCTTTTACTGCCAGAGTACTTGATGAGTTTTGTAAGTTGACTCTAACTTTTGAGCCTGCGGACGAATATCCTATGATGTGACCATTCAAATGAAAGCTCTCTGGTATTACTTTCACATGGTACTATTTATTTAGTATGTAGTTCTAACTTTTGAGTCTGTGGACGAAATCCTATGATGTGACCATTCAAATGAAACCTCTTTGACATTACTTTCACATGGTACTATTTATTTAGTATGTAGTTCTAACTTTTGAGTCTGTGGACGAAATCCTATGATGTGACCATTCAAATGAAAGCTCTCTGCCTGTACTTTCACATGGTGCTATTTGTTTTTCAAAATTTTAGAAAACGACATTTGGAAATTTGGTCGAAAAATGCCTTTGGCCACATTTGGCAGTGAAAGGGTTAAGAAAATGTCATCAACGAGGTAAAAATGATTCTTTAAAATCAATAATTGATTTTAAAAAATCACTCATTATGACCAAGTCAAGACAGCAGTGGTTTCCCACACCCTCGCATTCGGCAGTCTGCGCGATGTAGGCAAGTGTTTTCTGCTACGAATCACGGGCAAACAAGTCGAACAATGAGGTCGCCATCAACATGAAGTTTAAATAGAATCCTTTTTTTTATGGAATTTTTGTTGGAAAAGGCTGAACCGCAAATCACCAACGGTAATTAGTTTGCTTGCGCTGGTATTTTGGTGACTCGTTAGTGCACAATTGACCTGTTAAAATCAAATCAAAGTGGGTTAACGGTTTTCTGACTCGCGCAATAAAAGCAGAAGTCAAGACAATGGATGTTTACCTCAACGGAAATCCGAGAATTAACAGAAATTTCATCTTATTAGCATCTAATTTTTTTAAATTTGCCATGGATTAGGTAAAAAAAACGCAAGCGGGAAATTCCCTTAAAGCTAGAGGATTAAAAAGTAAAAGAAAGATAGTAGTCATTCATGGTATATTTCCTTGCAAATAATGATAAAAAGTATGGTAGAGGTAAAAAATATCAAGCTATGCCCTGATTGCTGTATATTCTTAATGTAGACAAGATTCTTAATTCAAGATTTCTTACCATAAAAGTTAATTGGCCTTTAAGCGGGGGCGTAGTCCGGATGATATACTGAACATCTGTTTCACAGCGAATTTCGCAGACATTTGTTGCAATGTGGAACAAAACTTAAGTATACTAAAGTGATTCTTTCAGCGTGATATCTAACTTTACGTCTCAATATTTTTTTTATACAGTAACCAAGTAAGAATATCCCCTAATAAAGCAAACTAGATAAGTAAGATCTGAGTCTCAAATAAACTGTCAAGCCGAAACTTCCGTTGCTTGTATTTTATTGTTTAACAATGAGAAAACGTAAAAACACTTTTCAGAAAATCTTCGGCCTTGTTTGTAAATACACAATCTTTTAAGAATACATTTTATATAATAAGCACAAAAAACAAGAATATTCAGTCTGGGCCAAAAAAAATTCTTATATATGGAAAAAAAGAGATTTTCAGAATCCAACACTACCCCGCCTCAGATCCTGCCAGGTAGGATTTTTTGTAATTATTTAAACGTAGTGCCTGTTTACTAGCATGGAAAAACTAAGAGCACTACCAGATGCAAACGAACTTTAATTCCCTTTCTACGTTTTGGGAATCATAAGCAATTTATATAACAAATGAAAAAAAAAAACATGATGTTAATTAAAAATGAACCTCTTATAAAACACAACTGAGTTTTATAAGCTCCTATTCTTTTTTTTTAGAAAGAATATCAACAATATATGAGCCTGAAAACATTTCGATAAAAATGAACAAATCTATAACAGTAAGATTAGTTCACATTTCCAGTGGAAAAAACTCAGTAGCCGTCTGATCGACAGTGCGTTCGTTTGCAATACACTGGTTTCACCTTAATATACTAAGACGATTGGCTGAATGACAGTGTATCCGAGCACATGTAACAGTCGTAGCGTGTACGGTATGCATCTGTGACCAAATGACATAAGTTGCTCCGGAAAGAAAGTATAGCAGCGCAGCAAAATGTGCGTTATTAATTTTCTGGAGAACTCTCTACTCGAGGGTCTTTAATTTCGCCATTTTTTTTAATGTGGTAAAAAGGGAAGTCAAAATTCATTTAAATATCATTCGGTATTGAAAGCCCTGCAACTCAAGCGATGTAAGAGTAAAAAGCCTTGTAGGTTATCCGCAGTGTGGATATTTTGGGCCAAAGCATTTTGTGTCGCATAATAGCTGTTTTTCCAAGCTTATCGCACTTGAAAGACAAAAAGAATGTCCTTAGAACTCAGTTCTTACCACAATTAACAGCCAATAGATAAAGCATCAGTTCCAGAAGTCGGTGTCCTGCAAATAAAGTGTAAGGAGGCCTGGCAAATAGAAAAGAAAATGTTTGCTTGCTACCAGATAGCGTTGGAAATTTTCCTCGAATAGCTTACAATATTACAGAAAAAAAAATTGCAACTTACCCTACTTAACGTATGTCTCTGTCTCGGAGAAGTTGATACCCTCAATTCGAACGTTGTTCCCTAAATTTTCTAATTCTGATGTCTAAACCTCAGAGATTTCAGGACAAGTTCAGTATACTTTCACTGAAGAGATCCTCGCATCGATAGATGTGAAAGGCTGGAAGCTGTGCTTAGACTGAATGTGACTGATGGGAAATCGCTTATGACACTCCTCTCTCATCCCAGCCCAAAATTGTCGACTTCCCTGCTTAATCTCCTGTCTTATTGTAGAAAGTCCCTTGTCATTGAAATAAGATGATATTTATAATCAAACGTACGTTAATTAGAGAGAACACGCTTTGAATGTGGCTGAGGGGAAACAATCGCTAGTTCACAGTCCTCTCTTTTTCCCGGTATGACGTCAAACCCATTGTCGACTTCTCTATGTAATCTGCTTTCTATTGTAAAAGGTCAGTTATGGTTGAAACGAGGTGATACTTATAATCAAACACTTCCCGACATAAGCGACATATTATTTTCAACAGCTAATTTAACAGAGTGCAGCAAGCGGAAAGGAGAACTCTATTGTCCTCTCGAAACTAATTATTCAAATTTAGATCAGTTCGGTATTCCGTTGGGAGATTCAACGTAAGTGTGCCTGTTTTTTGCAATTTTCTGAGGCGAAAGTTTGCTTCTTTTGAGGCTGGAAAAATACGCGATACTTCAGTACAGACTTAAAAAATTAATTATCAACATATCTGCCTCAAACGTTAATGAAAAGTATTAACTCAAAAACTTTACCGTACTCCTGAAAAAGTTGAATTTCCAAGTGGTGCGATGCTGAGGCTTTCTGGTCATTTTTCTATATTTGGTTTGGTTTTCTTTGTGCTCAAGTCTCTTCTGGGAATTGCGAGAGTCTTGAAAAGTTTGCAATTTTGACCCTAAAGCCTCGGAGTCATGTTAGAATTTCAATATATCGAATGGTTATCGAATGTACTTTTGTAAATGAGGTTTCAAATTTAGCGCGCGTGAGAGCGAGGAAAAGTCCCGGATGTGTCCCGATACTCTGGGCGATGCAAGTGATATTTATAAGCAAACAAAAACACCAACATGCAGTTTTGTTTTCTCTTTTATAGGACTTTCGCTTTTTTTTTTCAAACATAAAAAAGCGTAAGGTGAAGGTGAAGGTGTCCCGACCCAGTTTAGCCTGCGCCACAGACGAACCTTAAAACTCTGGTTAAGTCCGTCTGCGAAATAGCGCCGCTAAAATCCTTGTTCTGGGACCCCACCTGTCAGTACCAGGATTTGAAAAGGCGCTATGATTGGCCTGTTAAAAAGGCCATTGTCGATTTGCCAATCAGGATGAAAGGAAATTCGAAATGCACTTCCAGTAATTCGTTGAGTCCGGCGGGTGCCCAGAACAAGGATATCGGCGCTGCTTTGCAGACGTTACTAACGGAGTTTAAATTACGTCTGCGCCGCAGGCTAGACCCAGTTTCTTCATTGCCGAAACCTATGGTCTATGAAGAGGGTCCTGAAGGGGTAAAATGGTAACTAGGATTGGCCGGTTTTTCGCCCTGGGAAAATGGGATTTAAGCCACTGGGACTGGAATTTGGTCACTGGGAATGGGAATAAATGTCAAAAATGGGAATGGGATAAATAGTTTGGAACCATGGCCAGTCAAGGCATCACTTATTTCCTGGAGTTAAGAAACGTCAGAAAATTGTTAATGCACCTTGTTCTAGTCAATTTTTAGCATTTTTATCTAGGTTTCACCCGAATGGCCCCGATTTGCGGTTAACGATATTTGTGTACAGCGGTGTGTGTTCCAAGCGAAAGTGATGAGCCACCTAATTCAAGTGAGGATGCCAGTTTACCACCAGAGTCTCCCAACGACGAAAGGGTAGACAGCTTTAGTGCGAGGGACAGTGACAGTGACTCTGAAGAAGAGGTAGACAGCGCTCTTGAAACAATGAACATGATCCGTCCGACCAGACTGGGAAGAGTAAGAACACTTACAAGTCGGATGGAAGATTTCCTGCAGGCAGGAATGGCAGGAATGTGAAGTGGCAGGGACTAATCACTATAAACTCGCTACTTGAAAGTTTTATTACTGTCTGAAATGATCCTGTTATCTTCAGAACATCGTTGTAAATCCTTGTGAATTTTTGGGTCTTTGTTGGGTCGTATTTAGAAGCCGTAATTTTGCGGATGCGAAGCGAAAAGAGGTGGTATGTATAACACTGGGATTTTTTCCAAAATTGGATTTGAGCACTGGGAAGAGGGATTTCAAAAAAAAAAATGGGCTGGGAAATGGGCCTGGTACCCCCCTTCAGGACTCTCTATGAACACGAAGTGCAAAGATGCTTCAAACAAAGAAAACAAAGGCTTTATTTTGAAAACACTACAGAACACCGACGTTTTTAGTAAACGTAAGGGCATGTGGCATCATAACCGTACATTTTCAAATACACTGTGTACAGCTTCCGCTAGACAATTTTGTTAGATTATAAATATTATATTGAATATATCATATGCGTATTCGTCCTTTATAATGACAGCTACAATTACGACTGGCCAAAACTAATCGCTAAAAACCAGAAACCAAGACTAATTGGTAAAAAAAACCATATTCCTCCGTTAATGGAGTGTTTCTTTACCATGTCTCAGGACGGGCCGACTGAATAAACTAACAAATCAGGAACGAATTGCAGGGATCCCGGATTCGTTGAGTTGAAGTACGGATTCCAAAGCTCAGGATTCCAGATTCCATAAGAAAAATAAAATTTCCGATGAGGAGGCGATAACAGGATTTCCCCACTAAAAGTTTTTCACGTCCTACTTTATCGACGGTCGAGTACTCTTTAGGATATTTACTTTTTATATCGTATTTGACGTTTTGTTTTTGAATTGATTGATTGAGTATGCCCCAATATACACATACAAATTCTCCAAACTGACCTCTATATATTTCCTTAAAGAATGAGTTGAGAGAATTTAATAAAAGATCAAAGCATTTTCCCTTAGGTGACCATTTTATTAATTCTCATAACCTAGTCACTTGACAATGTATGGATATCATTAGGAGAAAATTGAAGTTGGTCAGGGTTGGGACTTAAAGGGTTAAGGACGACCATTAACACAGGATAAATTGTAATTTAAGCAATAATTCATAAAGAAATATTACTTAACGCTTTCATCATTGCAAATTTAGAAAAGTCACTATGATGTTACTCTATAAGAACTGAATGGTGAGGTCAGTCAATACATGTCTACTTTAATAACGTACCTCATTCGTACATGTAGGTATTATACTGATAAAATACTACATTTTAGCGGAGCTCCTCGCGCGCGACAGCGGAGCCTCATAGCTGAGAAAATTTTGTCATCTATCCATCCGAGAAAATTTGGCTATGACGTCAGCGTACGACCTCCCGTCCGTACAGACGCTGGGAGAGGGGGAAGGAAGTCAGAAGTCAGCCCGTCGGGGGAGGAGTACGTTATAGCTGGGGTGAAATTTTGCATTCCAAGCACCTCGCTCGTTTCGGTGGTAAATCACATTGCCACGCGGCCGGGAGTTTTAGAGGAAAAAACAAAACAAAAAAAACCGAGTCTTTCTTTCCACTAAATTTAATGTCTGCATTGAATTAGATAACAGGGAAAGAGCTAAAGCGAAAAAATTAGGTAACAACGGAGACTAATTTTGTTGGAAGAAAAACATGAAATGATATAGCGGCGGTTAGAAAATGAGAAATGCTAAAGAAGGCTTGGCTAAATCTATATATTAACACAGAAAGGCTGAGTGGCTTCAGTCTATAAAGTTTAAAATGCAAAAAGATTTTTTTGTTCGCTTCATAAAGCTCGCGAGAATCTACGCCACGATTAACCTAGTTTGTTCGGTCAAAATGGCTCTCGTTCTTTTTTTACGTTTAAATTGACCTCGACTTCGTCTCGGTTATTTAAGACGCAAAAAATAACTTGGCCAATATTCAGCCATCTTCACCGTACGCTTGGCCAATACTGAACGCAAATATATTACATCTTACATTTCATTCTGGGAATAAAATATAGTAACCAGTTTAAATAAACTTTTGAGTGTTAAGCGGTTCTGGAGTTTGTTTTCAAGATTGTCTCTAATTTGTAAAATAGCCTTCGGTTTCCTTTGAAAATGTTTAATATCAGTTGGTCAGTTGCTATGGTAACATATACAGTACTCTCACAAAAAATCAAAGCAAACAACGCATTCATAATATTTATGTCATGCGAATAACTTCTTAATCTGGCTCCTGTATAGGTAGCCTCTCACGCAGACACTCTTTTGGCTCGTCACGCAATCAACGCGTGACGAACCCCTAAGAACGTCTGCGTGCGAGCTACTGTATAAGCTAGTTGGCTAGTTACAGTCCTGCTTGAGACTTTCGCGTCCTGAGGCGGGTTTTCATTTCATAATTGCCAATCCCGGAATGTCCTCCTAGCTCGCTTTTCCTTGTTTTCCTCTTACGAGTTCCATGAGCCTGCAAATCACTTGTATCAGCGGGTGGTTTAAAATCCGGCGGTGCATCCTGGGTGAGTTTAGTGGATCTCAGATTCTTTTCGGTTGTATATCGCTCGGCATTCACAACTTGCCCATTGCGGTAACCATTAGCTACGACAAGCTCGTTTTCGCTGTCTTCTTGAACGAAGTGATTGCCGTTGATATAGTTTAAGGTTTTAGAGGTCGAGTCCTCGGCTGGTAATTCATCCAAGAACTGAGCCTTTCTGCTTCCCTGCAAATGAAAAGTTCAAACATATTGAGTTCTCTGGATACCAAGCTCATTTACAGAGAAATCAGACTCTTAAAGTAGGCGTCCTGTGACAGGAATCCTACTTTCATGAGGTCTCCAGCCTGTCAGCAGACTACGAGTTCAAAAAGCGCCAGAGGTCCGAAAACTTATTCAAAACTAAGAGCGTCCACTTTAATTGTTATTTTTTACATTAATATTTCATTTAAAAGGTTAACTGTCTTGACGAAAAAAGTGTCAAGGTTTGAGATTTTAAAAGAATTGCATCACAAAAGAGTTTAAACATTCTATTTTAAAAATGGTATGATTCCCATCAAAATATGAAAATATTTTAGATTTTAAAATGATTAAAAACCCTTATTGTTTAATATTTGGCACTGATAATAAACTAAATTTGTCAACTTTAGGCTGCTTAATGTTATCGCTTCAACTTTCAACACAAGTTTAGAATCACATCTTAATTTAAGATTTAATAAGAGAATCCTTCTGTTATAAAGAAATTGACTTGTGAGTTGTTGTCTGAGAGAAAGCAGAGATTCTATGCAGTTAGGCACTGGCCTATTGGTCATGTTGAAAGGGTCGGTGTAGTGTTGTGTCAAATTGCATTATGGGACTATTTTTGGGGACCAATTTGGAGCCAGTTTCCTGCCTGTCAACTTCGCAAATTAGCCAATGAAACAAGAGATGGCTTTCTAAAACAGCCCCATAGTGCCATTCAACCCAAAACCGATCCAGACCCAATCGCCAAATGAATGTAATTTTATCAGTGTTGTTTACAGTCAACATTAACAGCCTGCTTTACCACAAAGAAGCACCCTTTCTAGATTAGACCAGTTATTGATTTTTCTTACGTATCTCTTGAGCATTTTAAATTTCTTGATAATGTTTGCCTTCAGTTTATCACCTTCCTGAACAAAGACATTGAGAATAATAGATGATCATCATTTACGTTATACCTGCGCACAGAGCCTTTTAATATGTTAAATAAGAGTTAAAAATTTTTAATGAAAAAGTATTTGACAGGTGTCACAGTTAAGGTTAACTTCTTTTCATAGGTTAAGGTAAAAACGTTTGAATATTTTTTCAGTTATAGTAACAATCAAGACGCGTTCATGCTGAACTTAAGTTTTTAATTTTGGCATTGTCAGCTCTTTAAAGGGTTTTTCTTTAAATGACAGTTATTAGAAAAGAATTTCAGGATATTACTGACTGGGAAAACACGAGTCCAGCATTTTTCAATACTTAAGAAGCAAACTGGGTAGTTAAAGTTTTCATTATTACAACTCTTAAGCTTAGACTGGCTGCATAGTATAATTATATGACATGTATGCACCACAAAGAATAGCAACGCTACAATTATGACTACAAACAACAGGCAAATTCCGCAAAGACAACGTGACGACTTTGACGACGTCATACACAAGTCTCTCCAACCTGCTAGCTGAGAGCTTTTCTTTCACTTGCCCGATGGGATTGGAGTACTCGAGAAAGACTCTGCATGAATAGAGTAAGATCTTTGTTGAGCATCCGCTGCTTGCTCCTGGGAGCCCAATAGCCGTGCGCTTGGTACAGCGGGCTCAGCTATGACCATGAGTTTATTGATAAATGGATGCTTGCACTCAGAAAATCAGTTGGACTAGCCTGCCAGCAAGCTGTCTGGGATGCTCTGGCGGTGGGACAGGAAAAGGAAGGAGAACTTGCAACTACGTCTCTGGAATTTGAATTCCACCCCCAATTCCCCTGTGGCTCACCATCGACTGAGCTGTCAGATTTCCACCAAACAGCATGAAGTGGAAGCAAGTGTGAATGCAAACAAACATTGAAAAACATGTGCCAAGGGTAATGATGTCATTACTAATGTCATCTCCACCAATCGGCATTTTAAGTTTCAAAGGTCCTCAAACCTTAACCTGGTCAACATACCTTTGACTTTGTCATAACCATGAAATACAGCAAAAAGAAGCTTATTACCATCTGGAAGAAGAAACATACAAAAACATACCATAAATCCTATATCACCAGGCTTTCCCTCTGCAATTCATTATACTGTATGCCTTCTTTAAAGAACATCTATTTTATCAAGCGGAAATCACGTTATGTCTATGGTGGCACTCAGAAGTTTAAAAGAATAAACAAAATTCAAAACCAATTTATAAAAAGTGTAATTAACAGTGAAACCTTCCTAATGCAGACTCCTCAATCTACGGTTATATTACAGAGGTGTTACTGCTGGTGCTTGGTGAAAAAAAGTGCGTATTCAGGGTGCAAACAAAATCATTTTTTACAGCTTGCCATTCGGGCAAGCTGAAGGTAACATTTACTAGCCCTGACTTCATTTCAACTAGCCCCAAAAGCTTTTTGACTAGTAGAATTGATTTCACAGTTCTTCTGTTATTTGAATTCCTCAAAGAACATCACTTGCCCATCGGGCAAGTTAAAAATAGACTTCACTAGCTCGGTAGCAAAATCCACTAGCCCCAGGCTATCGGACACCACTTTCTTTGCACGCTGGTATTATACTAATGCAAAAACCTGAAATTTAATACGGGGGATACTGTAGGGATATGTTCACACTATAACAGGTAGCTTTTGCGCTGGCACGAAAACCATACTGGATAGGGCTTCTGTTAACACATAGGGATGGTGGATTCGGTGTGATTTCTGTAACAGAGTGAAGCCGTGCTGTGCTGATCTCTAAAATCAGTGTGCAAAGAAAGTGGTGTCCAATAGCCCGGGGCTAGAGGATTTTGCTATATTGCACTAGTGATTTTTGTTCTTAACTTGCCCGATGAGAAAGGGCTGTTTTTTGGGGAAATTCAAACTACAGAAGGATTGTAATCAATCCTGCTAATCAAAACGGGTTTGGGGGCTAATTGAAATGACTCGTGGGCTTATACATGCTGGCGACAGGTTGCCTGAATGGCAGGCTGTAAAACTGACTTTCCTTGCACCCTGAAAATGGAGAGTCACATATTGGATAGGTTTTCATAGCTATTACATGTATTTGGGATAGTACAGTGTTGGCACGAAAAGCTAACCGGTATAAGGTGAACAAAGCCTAAGACTAATCAAAGGTAAATACCTGGACTAAGAGCCAAAGAATAATGCTAACAATTTCTGTTTTCTTGAACATATCCAGTCCATATTTGATGCAAATGAGTGCCTCCAGACATGTGATAACACTGAAACATTGAATAATATAGTACTCAGACAAAACAATACTGTAAAGTATCAGCAGATCTATTTTCACCATTTTCAGCATGTCACAAGTTTACTTATTTAATTACAACAAAACATTAGAGAGGTTAGACATCACATTACAAAAAATGGCAAATGCCAATTTTGATGCATGTGACCATGCAAGTTTCCCCATTACTTGTTGTTTACTGTTCGTTATTTCTACACATAAATTAGTAGTTTCACGGAATTTTTTATCCATAAGAACTGTTTGGAGCTGTTTTTATCTGCTCATAATCTATTTTGAGACACTCTCAACTTGAATCTGACGTTTGCCGTTTGCTGTATTCGTGAAGCTTATCATGATATCGGGAAAAAGGTCAGCATATATTTTGTTTCATGTGATGTTGTAGTTTGGCCACTAATTTCAGGAAAATTACAAAAAACTCTGCTTCGCAGACTTTGAAGTTTTGGGTGATCAATGAACTTACATCAAAACCCACGCTTGAGTTCCAAGACGATAGCTTCTAGCGTCTGTTATGTAGACATAGTACTGACTACAAAAAAAAAATAGGAATTTTTACATCAAACTTTTCAACATATAAACAAGTTTCACGTTGCTTGGTGTGGTACAATGTAGCAAAGTACCCGTTGCGAATACATGCTGAGAGAAAATTTGTACCCAGCATCAAAATTTGAATATAAAGTATTTCAAATCTATGACTTTGCCTTAGTGGATTTGGGCTAGTGAATTACAGTAACTACATGTAAACCCTAGGGGGGGGGGGGGGGTGTCACTCAAGGGACGTGTGGGTAGAGGTGTGCCCCTGAGGCCTTTAAATCCTGACCCTGTTTAAGACAAAAACTGCTCATTTTGCTTCCCTGTTTAAGACAAGTAACACTATCAAATTAATTTTTTTGGAAAAAAATTGTTGGTACCACACATGTAAACCACTCATGAGTCATTGCCCACCTTCACCCCTTTTCAAAAGTAAAACTGTATACCCTGGTTAAGACTCAACACCCGGAAAACCATACCCTGTTCAGTGGTGCATACCTGCCTAGAACAGGTTAGGGAGCGCTAGCCTATGAATTAGCCTGCACACCTGGTGGTTTGATTGGCTAAAGGGTGCTTGAATTCGACCCTACTCTCCTCGTGGCTTTGGTATTCATTTGCATGCTCAACAAACAAAATCGCCTGCTATATACACCAAGGCTTCCCATGCAGGGTGCAAAGAAAGTCATTCTTACAGCTTACAATTCGGGCAAGCTGAAGCTAACATTTACTAGCCCAAACATCATTTCAACTAGCCCCCAAAACGTTTTGATGAGCAAATTGATTTCACAGTTCTTCTGTAATTTGAATTCCTCAAAAAACTTCACTTGCCCATCAGGCAAGTTAATAACAGATTTAACTAGCCCGATAGCAAAATCCACTAGCCTCGGGCTATCGGGCACTACTTTCTTTGCACGCTGCCATGGACAAAAACACTTACGACAATGTTGCTTACCGTAATGAAGGTGCAACAATGAGACTGATGAGACCCAAGCGATATACATTGAGCCAATGAGGGGTTGGAACCCAAAGGATGTGCTTTAGGAAAAATGTGTTCAGCTCCACAATCTATGGGAAGAAACACCAGAAATCAAGCTACATTCAGCATTTAGTGTTCAACTTTAACTTAAGGCCCTTGATGCCTTGTGTTAAGCTATATAGTAAATCTCTTTGCAGCTTGCAGTCACATGGCCTACTCAATGCAAAAGATTTATGGGATATGACTTACCCAAAATCTAAGCATGGTATGAGCCCTCTTATGAGAGGAGACCCTCAGTAAGAGCATAGAAATCCTTTTCCAACAAGTACAGGAATGGATCAACCCCAATAAGCATTTCTCAGAGGATAACATCAAGGATAAGACCAAGCCAATTGGAGATGCCTCATAGTCACATAGTACATATTTTTATTTGAGTAGGTTAAGAAAAAGCAGCCATACTGTAGGCTAATGTGGACCTGATGTGAAATTCTTCAGTCCACCAACAGTGTTGCAGATAAGAGACAGGTCTTGGGTTAATGACTCGACAAAGGAGGCTTCCTGACCCGACAGATAACATACATGTATAATGATTAAGTTAATTATAATGAGAAAAATTAGCAAATGGTCTTGGTGACCCCTCAGTTGGTCTACATGACACCCCACTTAAAAAAATTAACTAGAACACTGCACCAATGATAATGATGATGATAATGATGAGGAATTTAATAATAATAATAACAATAATAATAATATAAATTCAAGTGCTTACCTGTGATATTACCATCATCTGATATATGGCAAGGAATCTCATGTACGAACATTTGGGGTCCATCCAGCGAACATGAGTCCAGCTTTACGTAACAAAAAATAACAGCAGTTAGCAGTGACCTCCATGTACTACATACTTATCATTCACCCAGGATTATTATGTCAAATTCATGCAATAGTTTTAACTTAACTTATTTGTCAGAACTTAAAGGCTTGCTAGACGCTCAAACAAACTAGCACTCAAGCCATTTTGATGTCATTTCTATGGTCGATAAGAGTATAACCATGGAAAATTGTTGTTGATTTGTCAATTAGCCATTCGTTGGTCAGTATTTCAATAAGTCAATATCTGTCTGGATTTGTTAAAACGTGGCTAAAGAAATTTCAAGTACATTTTAACTATTTGACATCTAAGTGGAATGGGAAGCAGTTAAAAGTCACTAGCTGAAGCTAAACAATGACAGCATTATTGCTGGCAATAGACAGTAAAGTTCTCTCGCAGAAGTAACAGGATTTTGCGATGAAATAAACAACATTTGAAACGTCCAGAAATTGTATTCTTTAAGTCAGTCAAACCGTGAGGCCCACAGCTCAGTGTCGGCCGAAAACAGATTAAGAATCCACAATCTTTGAGCACATAATAGGCTTTCTAAGAGAAAATCACCTAAACTAAACACTCACGAAGTGTTTTTATGCTTGGCACAAAGTATTTTGGCAACACGAGCTCAACCGCACAAACCTGAGATTTGTCTGTCAACACTTTCGATAAATCACACAATAAATGACTTTGGCGGCAATCACAACACTTCCGAAAACCACTCATAATACTTCCACGCTTAGCACAGGGGAAACATCGTCAAATTACTCCATAAAACTCTTGCTTTGTCCATATAAATCGTCACATGGTACTTTTCTCGACTCACTGACAGTCGATTTATTCAAGATCCCGGATTTAAACCAGCAATTGAAAAGGAGACATACAGCCCCTGCCTTCCGCACAATTTTTTACTAAGTCTTTGGCCTGGTCAGAAATCAGCATGAATTTCCATCCTGTCTAATAGATTTCAACCCTAGAACCTACTTTGTGAGGCCAAAGACTTGTTACTGCCAACAACAAAGCTCCCAATATCCAATCTTTCTGTCTCAAGCCCGGGATCAGTCTATCACCTGTGTAGCCCGAAATGAGATGAAATACCAGAAGATATTGGATGCAGCAGACTTTGCCAGACGTGAGAATTGTTCCCTCATAAGGTTTAATGATGCCCTTAGAAAACTTTGCTCAAGGCAGCCAAAAACCTCTAACACAACCCACTATGAGAGCCGAGTTCAGTCTAATATGAGCGCTGATTTCAAACTGACATACAGAGAGAATTATGGGAAGTTATGAACAACATTTTGTTTCTACTGTGGCCTATTCAGTACCGATTAAATAGATAAAAAGTAACTAAGAAAAAAAACCATACTCCACCACAACACTCAGTCAGAGGGTATATAAGAGAGATTTCTGTAGCCATGTTTTTGCAAATCCAGACAGATATACATGTACTGGTATCAGTCAGTCATTATTTAACCAGCTACACTGTAGCTTATAAGCTAAACCAGTCAGTCAATTGGTTTACCAGCTAGACCAAGAGTCAATCAGCTACATGTACTAGTAACCAGCCAAGAGTTAAACCAGCCAGCCAGTCAAACAGCTAACTAGCCGGTCAAGTCAGTCAGAAAATCAGCCAGCCTGTCACTCCATCAGTAAGCTAAACAGTCAGATAATCATACAGTCAGCCAGTCAGCCAATCACTGAAGTGCATCTTTGTGTCAGTCAGTCAGCAAGACAGTCAGTACTCTAGCAAGCTACTTAACTAGTGAGTTGATCAATCTTTATCAACACAGCAAAAATGTTTGTTGGTACCAGTAAGATGATAAACAAACCTTGCTGGTGTAAACTGCATAACAGCACGCTGTAGCTTTCCTGTTGTAGTATGGATATCCCTTTAAATAAAGCAAAATGGTATTGATCAATACACTCAATGACAGAAAGTTTTCTGCAGTTATAAACTGGACATTGTGGATTTTTTCCATTCGACAAATCAATGTGCATTGTACAGTGTAAATGATAAAATTTTCCAGCATCTCATACAACATTTTAACTGTATAATCCAGTCTTTAAAGCTGGATTGACAGTTGTGCTAGCTACTGTTGTGCTCAAACTCAATTGATTGAATTAAATTTGACTTTCAGGTACTGTAAGTTTGGCAGTAGCACAATGTTTAACCCTTTTAGTCCCAATAGTGACCAAGATCAATTTTCTCCTAGCAATATCCATACATTGTCAACAGATAAGTTATGAGAATTAAATAAAATGATCACCCAAGTAAAAATGCCTTGATCTTTTATGAAATTCTCTCAACTCATTCTTTAAGGAAATGTATGGAGATCAGTTTGGAGAATTTGTATGTGAATGCTGGGGCTTAAAGGGTTAAAACCAAAATAAAGAGCCACCACCATGCTCAAGCATACATGTAAAAGTTCACTAATTAAAAGCACTTTTTATTTTTAAGTTTTGTTTTCCACAACAGCTATTTTATTCCACTGAGTTAAATTCCACATATGACATCAAGTTGTGCTAACAGGCCTAAAATAATTTAAAGTTAATTATTAGGAAACAAACTGCATAAAAATATTACAATATTACAAGGATGATAAAAATTAAACCACAAAAATTATTAAACCACAAGTAAAAGATTCCATTTACTTGATGCTTTCCCAGTGATAGTTGCGCATCTCAAGTTTCTTGCTAACATAGAGGCCAAAGTGAATTCCTAAGCCATTACAGATCAAGAAATCCAAAACCAGTGCATCCCACCAACATTCAGCAAAATTGGGTAACAGGTGAGAAAAGAAAACCTGAAAGGTTATTATTACAAGTCAATAATAATTTTAAGTAAGATATTAACCCTTTAACTAATTCACCCCTGGGAATTTTGCCAAAAAACAAGTTTTGCAGAAGCTAGTCGAGTTGTTTTCTGGTCACTGGCTGCCTATTAAGGGCTTAAACAAAAAGCCATTTTCAGGTCGTGTGTCTTCAACTGCGATGATCTTCTTTACATGTGCATTCTTTTATTCACCCGCAGTTCAAATAAATTCATATCTTCATTATTTCATCTTCATTACGAACCAATTTTATGACCAGTTCCCAGTTGGCTTAATTCTAGCTTAATTGGTTTGAGCACTGCACTAGTATCTTAGAGTTGGGGTTTGAGTTCCAACAAGGCTGAATTTTTTCGACCTGTTAGAACTGCTTGGTCACCCGCTTGCTAGAAACATCAGCCTGTTTAAACAGCTTGGTCGACCAATCATTGAAAACATCAGGTTGTTCCAACAACTTGATCACCAGTTTTTTGGAAACATGAGGCCATTAAAACATTTAATGTAGTGTACATTTTCACATGACAGGTTACAATTTCTAATTTTTGTGGCATGACATGTCTTTTTTGACTCTTTTTTTCTTCTCTCTAGTAATCTAATCCAGCATTCTGCAGCTTACCTCAGTGACCTCCCACATAATACTTGAGGTCCACAGTAGTGGGGCATTACGCACAAGCAATGCCTTCAGAGCCCACCCAAAGAAATGAGAAAATGCAAAGACGTCGCAGTGTCCCCAAAGCCTTTCCCAAGTCAGTTGAGAACAGTTCACAGCATACTCCTAACATGAAAAAAAAGTATTTAGTAGCTTATTAAGTTTAAACATCCCTCTAAACGACAGCCTGTGTAGCAGTAGCCTGTTTCTTTAGGGCAAGGAAAGAAACCTTGAGTAGGCACGGCCTGTAAAAAATAATAAACAACCTGTGCCCGCTACGCAGGCTACCTAAACATTACATTGTTTTTGTGTGCCAGTACCATCAATTAGCCACTATTGGTGGTGTGAGCTTAGTGTTGTGCAACCACAAGTGGAAGATGGGTGCCCTAACAGGGCTGTCACTGAGGCCAGAGGCACATGGATTTCCCTTGGCCTCTATGAGCATGACCTCTGGCTATTTCCATAGGAAACAAACTAGAAAAATAGAACCAAAAGCCTCCACAAAAGGAGAGACAGAGAGGGAAACAGGAAAAATGCTGCAAAGGCTACAGCAATAAGATGGTACAATAGTATATTAGCCATATGCAATTACTGCAAAGTACAGAACAAAAACACATAATATTGCTAACACAAGCCTAGTCTATAAGCTGAGCTACAACTGCGGGCACGCACCTGCAATGTGGACAACACAAACACTGGCCACAACCTTCACTACACTGTTACATTTGTAAACATGTGTGCTAGTGAACAACATAGCATGCTATTAAATGCCTTCTCATTTGCTCCTATCAATTTTATACACTTCCCCTACCAATAATCTAACCTTTGTATCCGGTCCTTCATCTTTTAACGAAGGATCGAAGAAGAACAAAATATTTCGGAAGTCATCACGAGTTTGGAACAAGGCAAATGCCAGGAACATCATGTAAAGAACACTAATACCTATTGAAATACAAGACAAGTAATTAGTTTAATTTAACTAAGTTTAGTGTGTACCATGTACACTCCTAGATCTGCAGCCACATTTAAAGAGATCTCCCAAGTTACATGTCAAGTTATCATCAATGGTAACGAATTAAGTAATAAAAAGTAGTAAAAGTAGTGTCCTTATTAATGCTTCTTTGGTAAGACTTTCTTACAGCCCCAATTTATTATGCATACATGCTTCGACTCTTCGCATATTAACTATTTGCGTTGTGTGAAATAGCATGAAATTGCTGCATACACAATAAATGTATGAGGTTGTACAGAAATCTTACTGGTTCTTTAATTAACTTAACAATTTTCATCAGCGAAATGCAATTTTTTCTTCTTCTTCATTGTCTTTTTTCTTCAAAAGGGTGGGTCTGTTACACCTCATTTGAATTGATAATTAGGAGTGTAGGAGACATTAAAAGTCGATGACAAGATCATCCGAGTTGCCACCAGTCCCAATAGGAGGGCTTGGAAGGGCTGATGCTAATATTGCTAACAATAATATTTTAATGAATACCGTAAATCCTCTATTAAGCTCCCCGGGGGGCTTATTTTTTTCAAGCACTTTTGAGGGGGGGCTTAAAAGAGAGGGGGAGCTTATTTAATTTAGCGAAACGCATCACCAGTAGCAAAAATACCATGGTATGAGACAGGGTAGACTTATGCATTGTACAATTAAAGTCACCGTCAAAAGTATTTAATTCACTTGTGGGAGCCTAAAAGTAGCAAAAACAAAATTCTTATTCTTCAAAAATGTGCTTTGGACCTCATGTTCTTTGGTACTTTTTATCAATAAACCATAACTGATCAGTCCACATTAATCGTTAATTTTTTTGTGAAGAATAAGGATTGGAGGAGGGGTAGGGGGGGGGGGGGCTTAATAGAGAGGGGGGGCTTATTAACTTTCCTCCTCTGAAAAGGGGGGGCTTATTAGAGAGGGGGGGGGGCTTATTTGAGAGGGGGGGCTTAATAGAGGATTTACGGTACTCATCTGAGCTTTCATACCAAATATCAACCTCCAAAGTGCTGGATGAGGGCGAATGAATGGTCCTACACAAACAAAAGAAAAACAAATGATTACTTTTCTCACTGTTCAATTTAACCCATTCGCCCCTGAACCGCCCGTAACCGCCCGTGCGGATCCAGGTCCTTTCTACCCTTTGTGACGTCATCAGTTTTAACGGTCAAGGACAACTTTCTTCACTAACTTGTGCAGAGTGAAGATATCTTTCAAACCATACCAGAATGAGCACAATTCAGTCAAGGACACCGGAGAAAGAAGCAAAAAACCACGTGACATTGACCTGAAAATCTCCATGAAAATCTTGTTCCATTACCCACCTACCTTTCCTTTCATGTAATCCTAAGATCCTAAAAGCGTTCCTAAAAACTCTTCCCACCAAAATGAAGCCTACTAAATGCCCAGCAAGAGAAAAAAAAACGAGACAAGAAAAGCGAAAAAAGAAGGGAGGAGAGAAAGCGAAAAGTAAAAGTCAAGACTGCTGTGTCACTTTTAAACCCAAAAACTATCTCGAAATTTTGCTTTCTGCGCATGCCCGAACTTCGCAAGCTGATGTTTTGCATCTGGATCAGAAGGCCGCGAAGTGTACGACCTGTAAACCGGTTTGTGGTAAGTTTTAGCTCTTTATAGCACGACAGTGACCAGAAAACCACTCGACTAGCTTCAAAACGCGTTTTTCGGCAAAATCTCCAGGAGCGAATGGGTTAAACATAAACGGCGTTCATAAGATTTTCAAGAAATTGTTAAATGTACTGAACAAACAAAAAATTTAGCAATAAAATCTAATTTACCATTTGGCATGACAAGAAGACTGAGAACAAGAAACACTACGGCAAGAGAAACCAAACCACTCCAAATATTCTCTTCACGGGTAGCATCAGGGTTTCTAAGGAAAAAAATAGGGACAAAGGTAAGTACACAGCCATAATACACTGTAGTATGGCCACTAGGAGCCTTAGCTAGCAACAGTTTCAATGATACCTACGCTGCGAGCAGAGGTTTCTCTCTTGCATGGCTTTTAGCATTTACGAAAATGTTTGCATGGCTTGTCTGTCCCTTAGTTGGTATGTTTACACCCCATTTCTCACAGCACGTAAACAAATTTACCCTTTAAGTCCCGATAGTGACCAACATCAATTTTCTCCTAACAATATCCAGTAATTGTCAAGAGATACAGTTAAGAGAATTAACAAATGATCACCAAAGCGAAAATACCTTGATCTGTTATTAAATTCTGTTAACTAATTCTTAAAGGAAATGTATAGAGATCAGTTTGGAGAATTTGTATGTGGATATTGGGGCTTAAAGAGTTAACTACGCAACAGACAAGCCACATGAATGAATAATAAGGACTTGTACTGCAATGTATCTAAAGTTAAATGAAATGGTTAAAATATACAAGGCATAACTCAAAAAAGAAATTCTGTGTTGTTTTCTTATTGTTTCCTGCCTTATAAAGGCTGATGACACTTACTGAGACTTTGATTGTTCCAATTGTTCTGATTTTGTTATACATTGTTATGAAAAACCATAACGGCAAACACACCATCACATAATTACTATAAAACTGTGGCTAATCTAATGGACGATATTAACAACAACAATTTGCCAACAAATCTGCTCAATTTATTTGAAAAAACCTCAACAATTCATTAATACTATACAAGATCATCTAGTTCAGGTAACTTTCACGTCAAAAGCTCAAAGCCGGAAATACACAAAAACTCCTTGTCTCGCTTTGGTGTAAAACTTTGGAATGAGATGCCTTGTCATATTAGAGATCTTTCTAAAAAGAAATTTAGGAAAGTACTTCACAGATTGCTTTCGGATATCTTAAAAAGAGAAGATGACTATATTGAGACGCCCTTAATAGTTGAAAAAGTTCGATTAATAGTTTAGTGATTTCTGTATTAAAGTATTTGTTTGTTTGCTTGTTCAGATTTAATGTAATTAAAATAAAACTGTGATAGAATATTATTTATTGTAACTTAAAATTGTAGTTTTTCCTTCCTTTTCCTTTCCTTTCTTTTTCTTTCAATTTATTTTTCTTTTAACTGGTCCGCCCAGATTAGCAATTGCTATTTTGCGGGCCAGTCTATTGTAACCAATAGTCTTATGCAATAAAGTTGAAGTTGAAGTTGAAGTTGAAGTTGGATTGCATTGACATTGCTCTTCTAAATCATACATTGTGCGTGCAACTCAGAGATTAGTCACTACAAGTTATCTGCTAGCAGATAACTGTCTAAACTGTAGGTTACACTGATTTCCAAAATTAAATGAAAGCTTTTAGCCAATGAGAAGACAGACAGTGAGCACAATGTTTAATAAACCATTTTATTGAACTTTCAATCAATTCCCTTGCAAATCCTTATAATTTGGCTTTTAGGAGGCTGTTGTGAGCCTGGGCCTGCCCTGGGCACAGAGGAGTTATCTTTAATCTTGATTCAAGTAAAGTTTCATGATGCACTATTCTGATTGGCTGTCCCAGCAGGCAAGATGAACCTATCTTGCCTACTTGGGATTGCTTACATTATTTTTTTCTATAAGAAAACAGTATTCTTTTGGCTCAGTAACAAATCCTTTATTTCTGAGCTTGTTTAGAGATGCCTAGATGGCTGGACATTGGACTTATCCTTCATTTGCAACCACAAAAAAAGTTGAACAATATCGGAGCCACATGGGATCATATATCATCAAATATATTTTTATCCGTCTGAGATTAAAAGACACATTTTTATTAAACATAAATTCATGTTCTATCTTGACATGAATTATTAACGTAGCTGTCATTATATACATGTATAAGATATGAAAAACAATCTGAAACGTGGGCCAATCCCACTCAACAAGTCAAGACACAAATTGATGCTTATCATGATGAAAATTTTTTTTTCTGTGGAAAAATAAATTTGAAGATTTAAAAAGACAGCACAATTAGCTAGTGACAAACTGTTATACAAATTAATGTTAAGCTTATTGAAGCGTAATGTACATGTAGAATCGAAATTAAGCTTTAATTATTATCCGCCGACCAAATCTCACCAAAAATAAAATGATAACTGATATTATTGAGAATCATGATCACAAAAACCAACAGTCTCCCCTGAAGCTACGATATAAATCAAGTGCTTTGAAATAAAAAAAGCTAACTAAATTTAACATGGGTGAACAAGCTCAGGCGTAACTAACGTTGATATAGCGGGGCACTTGTAAAACACATGACCGTGCAAGAAGCGGATTTAAGCTTGCACGCGGCCAGTTAACGCTTTGTTAAAATCTTTCAAGCATTTCCATGCTCCTTACCATTTTTTTTACAAATCTGCGAAATCTTCGTTAAAGAAAGCTGCTTAACAAATCCTTTAACCTTTATACAAAGTACCCGCTCACCTGGTAAACGCTGAATAAATAAGGTAAATAATCATACACGAAAGAGCCGTGATCGACCGAGGCTTGTAGAAAAAGTCTAGCGTGATATCCTCTACGATCTGCTCGTTAACATCTTGGTAATCGTCTGTGGAGATTGTAGAAGTTGTGGAAAAGGTTCTCCTCCGACGCCGAGGACTTCGATCGTCCGCCATTTTACATATGTAAATTTCTTTGGGCGGCTCACTTTCCTTTCCAGTCCCTCTCGCTTCTTCAATCTACCCAGCCCAGTCTTCTTTCTTTTCGGCCAAACAAAATGGCGGTGAGTGTCTTTTGATAATCGGAGCAAAGCAATCCTCTTACATCCTCGTCGTTTTTAAATTTATCTGGTTTTAACTATTTGCAAATTTTAGATATATAATTTCTCTTTTGGTCCACGTTCGTTGCTAAACCTCCTTTCGGGTAATCTACCTTTTATGCTACGTTTAAGTACTAGTTTCCCGAGTGTTATCGATAGTATATTGTTCCGTCAGTTCAGTTTCTTGGGCTTTTAAATTTTCTTTTCTGTTCATAACTCTGAGAAAGTGCGCTTCTACGGGTTTTTTTGATCATAGTCTTAACCATGTAGTGAAACTCAAGTCGAGTAAAAAGATCTTCTACCATTTAACTTTATCTCAACTTCGATTCGCCTCTACCATCCATTAACAGACGAAAAAAATAATATTAATATTGTTTTAAATTTGCCCAGTATCCAACCCTTGTATCATCAGTTACGCATATGTAGTGCCCAGTATACAAAAAAGAATAGTTGGATGAAGTTTTTGTGATATCCGTAATAGACCTTGTCACGGTTTTCGACGCCATCTTGACGAGTAGGCAAACCTGTGAGAAATTACAGTGTTTGTATGAGAATCTAATGTCGAATAATTTCCATTAAACGGCTGTTTTAAAAAATATATGAACTGTAAACTAAAGCTTCACTCTTAAGGATTCTACTGAAAACATTTAAGGGCATTACATGCGCTAGAAGACCTAGAACCTTTTTTTTAAATTTTCTGTACATTTGTCTGTTAAAAATTTCCCAGGAAAAAGTGCAGACAAATATATGGAAAATCCAAAGCAAGCTTCTGCAGAAATTTAAGCACAGTAACGGCCCCCAAAATTTGTTGGTAAATTCCTTGGCTGTGTAGCTTTAGTTTACAGTTCATATTTTTTCCAGAACAGCCGTTTTACGGAAATTATTCGACATTGGATTCTCATACAAACACTGTAATTTCTCACGCGTTTGCCTACTCATCAAGGTGGTATCGAAAACCGTGGCAAGGTCTATCCATCAGTCAATTCCAGCTGTGCCCATTTCTTGTGAAAAACGAGTTTTATTTGCATGAGAATGAGAAATCATTTTCATATCAAAGGCTGAGCATTTAACCTCGTTTTGATACAGAGGCCCGGAGAAACTTGAAAATGGCCTATTTAATAAGTGCCCAGGACACCTAATTGACATTGAATAGGGTATATTGATAGCTCTTTAACTTAACTTTAATATACCATAGGTACAAGTAAAATCCAACCCTATGAGGGATTTACAGATCAGGAAACTCTGTCTAAATATTAGCGTTGGAGAGAGTGGTGACAGATTGACCCGTGCTGCTAAAGTTCTGGAACAGCTTACAGGGCAACAGCCTGTTTTCTCTAAAGGTAGAAGTTAAGATAATCATTAGTGTTTTATCTGTTATCAAGAAAGCAAGAAGTTGGTTCAAAATACAATGCATAGCGCTCGCTTAGCCTAAGAAAACAGCTGAAATTTCGCGACGCCACCAACTGTTTCCCCACGAAATGATGTCTGAGAAACAAGCACAGCCGAGAAACGAGTACAGAAATTCCATACTGATGGCGTGTCACTACCCAGATCTGGGTGGTGCTTCTGTTTGGTTGAAGCAATTTTTGCGAGCGGCCACCCAAGCAGAAGCACTTCTTAGATCTGGGTAATGACGCGTCATTAGTGTGGAATTTCTGCGCTTGATTCTCAGACGTCATTTCGCGGGGAATTCATTAGTGGTGTCGCGAAATGCTGGCTGTTTTCTCAGGCTAAGACCACCTTTGATACCTCAGAGACAAGTAAAACCACAGTTGGTCCTAGCATGGTATAACTGACCAGTTCTTTGGATGATGATGATGATGATGAAATAGTAATAGTATTAATAATAATAACAATAATATTAATGTTAAACTGTTTTAATAACAATAATAATTTTAATAAGAAGAAGAATGAATGATGCACATGTCATCAGCTTCCCCCAGGGGTAGGACGCCATGGGAGAATACAAGGAGGAATTCTCTGTCCTTAGGGAGGGGAAAATTAAGGAAAGGAAAGGGGTGGGGGAATTCAGATTTTTATAACATCATAGACAGCAACCCTTCTCTAGCCCGTAACTATTGAGAATATTAATGTGAGCATTTTTATATGGAGTGGAGATCAGGGGCATTTTTCAGTGAGAAGCACTTGACCCGGGGAATTTGTTTTGTTAGCCAGTTTGGTAACCTGTATTTAGCAGTCATGTGCCAAGTAACATATAGTGTTTTTATTAGAAAGTCTTAATGGTCTTTCCAAAGTATTAGAGTGGAAATGTTCTTAAGGCAGCCCTCTAGTTTATTCCAAACCCTCCATGTTATATTGCATTCTGGTGACCAATAGTTTATTTCTTGGATTCATTTTAACAAAAAGGGAAAAAGAGTTTAATTCAGAGCTCTAAAGGTTTTTACAAATGTTAAAACTTAGGCATAGTGAATGGTTACCTAGAAAATTGTAAACTAATCTTGAATTGAAGAATCATTCTGTGTGTTTCTTCCCATCTCGCAAAATTTTTCCTGCAAAGTCTCAGATTTTTATAACCATCCTCTCAGCATCAAGCTAGTGAATATTCTGTTAAGAGAAACTTTTTTACCCTCTAGCTCGTTACACTGTGAGGTCTTTTGGAATTCGAAGAAATGAGAAGATCTCAGTTCATTGTACTGTGCGAGGTCCAAAGGCAGAAGAAATCTTGGAGAAGGGCTTGAAAGTGCGGGAATATGAGTTAAACAAAGGAAACTTCTCTGCTACAGGTTTACTGTATTTACATTATTTTTTACTTTTACTTGTGTTGAAAGCTGGGCTTTGGTAAAGATATTAAAAAGCTTAAGGAACAACAATGCTGACAGCTACGAAAATGTCACTGAAAAATTTGGGCTGCTTCAATCAACTTCAACGTGCTCATTCCATCTTGTTCAATTTGTCAAATGTTGACAATTTTTTTCTGGAGATGAATTCCAAAAGACTGTGTCAAAGGTCAAGAAAAGAAAAAGAAAGTCTTGTCTTGTGTTCATGTCCTCCACAAAATGTGAAATAAGGAATTTTTTTGTGGTAGTTCTGCAATGACGGCAAAGAAATAACAAAAAGGGTGATGCACGTCCAATTTTGTTGTTTTTCTAATCTTTTGTGCCTATTGCTTTTTTACCCTTCTTGCTGACATCACCGTAGTTGTTGCTTAAGCATCCTATTATCTGTGACTTTTGCCGATTTCTTCACAAGCTTTCTCTTACTACGTTGAAATAACATTCATTCATTCCACATGTGGTTTTTGGTTCACAATAAAACTGATAACAAAATCTTTTTTGAAAATGAAGAAATGATCGTCACAGTGAACGCAATTTATGCAATTGCGTAAAGAAGCCTGAAAAAATTCAGGACTTCAATTGGGTTTGAACCCATGACCTCGCGAATACCGGTGCGATGCTCTCTGTTGAAGTCCTGAATTTTTTTCAGGCTTCTTTACGCAATTGCATTAATTGGGTTCACTGCGACGAACATTTCTTCATTTTCATTTCATTTCCGCAGTTCATATATGATTTATTTCATATATCATTAACACTCATTTCTTTCATGGGAACATATGAACCCACAATTTACCTGCTCCCAGTGTCAGTGGCTGGGGGGGGGGGGGGGGGCTGTGAAGGGTATGGTTTTCAAGCAGTTTACTCAGCAGTTTACTCAGCAGTTTACTCTAGGATAGGGTATATAAATCAGAGCGTTTGGGTCTAGAATAGGGAATTTTTTTTTCAGGAAACTGATCAGTTGGTGCTAGACCAGGGAAACTGCTACTCTAGGATAGGGGGGTTTTGGGGAGTTTACTCTAGTATAGGGTAGCAAAATTTAGCTGAACTAGCACTAGTGTAGGTTAAGGGTTCCAGGGTCCCAGCGGCACATCTCCACCCAGAAATTCCTTAAGTGCCCCGCCCGGGGTTCACTGCGACAATCATTTCTTTATTTTCATTTCATTTCCGCAGTTCATATATTATTTATTTCATATGTCATTAACAAAATCTTTTTTGTCGCTGATCTGCTTCAGGAAACTTTGGCTTTGGAATCCAGGAGCATATTGATCTAGGAATAAAGTATGACCCAACCATTGGTATTTATGGCATGGATTTCTATGTGGTCCTTGGTCGTCCTGGATTCAACGTGGCAAAGAGAAAAAGAGCCAAGGCTCACGTGGGATTTCCACACAGGATTACCAAGGAAGAGTCCATGAAGTGGTTCCAGCAGAAGGTATGAGTAAAGCTCTGAATAATTTATACCTTTTTGTGGGGTGTGACTGTGGTATGTGTTAATCTCATAGAAGTTTACAATAAACAATAGAAACGGTAGAGAGATTATGCAAAAGTAAGGTGTGTAATATCCAGCACTTTGTTAAATAATCAATTACGATGTTGGTTAAAAATAAAAAGGTTTAAAGGCTTGTTTATAGTGGAAAGTGCACTTAGCTTATCCAGCTAGTTTACAGGCTCTCCACTCAAATACTTGGAAACAAATAATTAAAATACAACATAACAGGATTAAAAACCCCAACTGGCAGGGGGCAACCAGTTGGCTATTTACAAGCTTGGCCGAGAATTTGAACTCAGGGTGACCTAGAACAAATCCAGCAAGTTGCCTGAGCAGGACTCGAACCTGGGACCACCGGATTGCGAGTTGTACGCACTGACCACTTGGCCACTCTGCCTCCTATGTAATGAAGCCTGCATGGCAGGCGTGGCAGGCATTGAAAGGGCTGGACGATCCCGCTTTTCTCCTCCCCAACTCTCCCCTTTTTTTGTGCCTACCACACAGGCTAAAATCATGAGAAAGTTTTTGTTCAGGGATCCTGTGTGGCTTTCCTCTTCAAGTCTCCTTGTTATATATCAGTTAACCCTTCAAGTCCCAATATCAACATACAAATTCTCCAAACTGATCTCCATACATTTCCTTTAAGAATCAGTTGAGAGAATTTAATAACAGATCAAGGTTTTTTCTCTTTGGTGATCTTTGTTAATTCTCATAACTGTATCTCTTGACAATTACTGGATATTGTTAGGAGAAAATTGATGTTGGTCACTATCGGGACTTAAAGGGTTAACTAGTTGCCTGACATAGTTCAGATTTAGACTTGATATAACAATGATGTGAGGCTTCCCGGGTAAAATTTTCGTCACTCAAGGGCGATAAATTAATGGGTTTTGTTCCCTTTATTTTGTTTTTGTTTCAGTACGATGGAATCCTCCTCAATCCCAAGAAACATTAATAATACTGAACTTCTTTGCCAATAAACAAAAGGTATAAAACAACTGATGTGTCGAGCTATGCATGTCTCCCACCCCTTCTTCATATAACAACTATATCAACACAGAAGGCTTTCAGAAAAAAAATGCAGTTGTTTTAGTTCCAGCAACATCTTAAGGCCAGTCAACATAGGTGACTTTGTCGATTTTTGATGCCATTTTGCTGCGAATTTTCAGCGTTTATGCAGATGTGGCCCCTGTGATGTGAAAACTTTAGTTTGGTTGTGGAGAAAATCGCATTATTCAAGCCACTTTGGAACGAAACAACAATTTCGCAGCAGCAAAAATCCATTGGGGTTCAGACTCCCAAATGTCTTCTTGTCTCTATGCTGTTCTATACCACTAGTGGTCGTCCTTCTTTTTCTCGTAACCCGGCGCTGCGAGCCAAAAAGTAAAATTATGCAAATTAATGGTAGAAAGGAGTCAGTCTACTGTGACTAAAAGAAAAAGAGACTGCTCGCAGTCTGTCGAAGTCTAGTTGTTCTGGCTCAACGCACGATTTTCCACCCACTCCATTGCTCTTTAATAGAAAGTGTAATATACCAGCCTTTGCATTAATCAATTCTTTATTAAAACACACTTGTTTCAAGCTTCAAAAGTATCTTATATATTTACTTCTACATAGGTTTCGCTCCCTTATAATACACACGAAGTAAAAAAATAAGTCAGTGTTTTCTCTTGTTTCTTAGCAATCATTCTAAATCTTTTTTCAGTTGGTAACTCGCCACGCTAGAAGACGCCTTCAAAAACAAAGGCTTCCTTGCCCAATTTTGCACGCTTACCTTACTTAATGATGCAGCGAAACGACTTGTAGCGAAACGACCGGACACCTTTTGCACACTCTGCTTAATAGATGCCAGGCAAATACCACTTGACGACAAATGGCCTCTCTGCGATAAACTTCCTCTGAACACGACTAAAACTGAGTGCATGTTAATTGGTTCTGGACACTACTAAATCACTTGGGATTGTTATTGATGAGAACATGGCGTCGCAAAGTCATGTTGACAAACTATCCAAAAAGATTGCCTCTGGAATAGGCGCCATAAAACGAATTGGGCCTTTTGTTTCGCCAGATATACCCAGTTCCCTCTACAATGCCTTGGTACAACCCTTTACAACTTGCGAGAGACTAACATTTAACTTCTCTTTATGGTAACACTACCCAATCAAACGTAAAACTGGTGAAATGATCAGTAAGTTAAAAGCTCTTGATTGTAATACAAATGCTCGGCAGGAAATGTATGTAGCACAATGTAGAGAATATACGAAGCTGATATCAGGGTTTCAAAACGTTAAGGCAAAATTTCGAGGGTCCACGGGAGTTCTTTAACACACGTCTCTTGTAAAGCGGTTTTTGTTGTTCCCGAAGGCGATACTCCCCCTGTCACCTATTGATACTTATCTGCCAACCAGAAGGGCATTGGTTCTTGTAACAAAAGTTTTTTTTTTTTTCACTCGTTACAAATTTGATTAACAAAACAATGTTTGTAAACAGTGATGTCTTCCTTAGTTAAGATAACCTATAAGTTGGTACTAAGTACCTCTAAAATCTCTATTCAGCCTTTGATTTGCACCTAAATCTGTATTACCCAAGGTGCAGCTAAGCCATTACATCCAACACGGTAAATGACATTTTTTGCCCATCTTAATTAATACCGCGGGAAATATCCCTCAGCTTTTAGTTTGTCTAGGTATCTGTGGCATTGAGTAATTACTATAAGGACTTAACCGTTTGAGAAAGTTCACATAAAACCTTTTCTTTTGCCTCCCTATAGGCCATTTACAGGTCGCGTTCGAGTCTTGGTCAGGGTTGTGCCGTATTGCATTATGGGACTGGTTTGGTCCAGTTTCCAGTGCAACATTGTAAAAGACAATAGAGACCTTTAGATTCTAATTCCAAGTAGTGCGCGCGCGTGAACCAGCGTCATTTTGGCGGGGTTTGGTAGCCGTCGTCATTCTACTACGAGTTTTAGCGCGAATGTCGTAATGGCGGAAACGAATTATCAAATGATAGAAGTTTTATCATTTTGCGATCGAGAGAGGGCTTAACCTCCTTTAATATCGATAACAGTGCTATTTTTTCTAATGAAAAAAAGTACAATGAAGCTTTCCGGGGAGTCTATTTTTCGAGAATACGCGAAAAAACTTTAAGTTAAATCTCGTACTCGTAGTCGTTCTCGTCCTTGAATCTAAAGGTCTCTAATAAAATAACGGAAAAGTGTGACCATAGTGCAAATCAACACTGACTCGGGTCTCACGCGCAAGTCAAAATAGCTAACAGTCGGCTAACAGTCCACTTCCGAGTTGCCTCAAGGCTCTGTTTCAAAGCGAGGCTAAGTGCAACGCTACTGATATAAAAATGATTTTAGTATTCTCATGCAAATAGAACTCATTTCCACCAGAAAGGTTTTGCATGTAGCCTCGTTTTGAAAGTGAGAGTTAATTGCAGTCGGAAATGGCTCAATTCCAGTCTAGGCGTTCGCAGTCTGAACAGGCTCTTTAGCCTCAATTTCTTTCAACAGAGGTTTAAGCGCCTTGTTACAGCCCTTAGAACCTCCTAAGTAAGATATGATGGCTTTTTTGACGTGATAGCGTGACTGTTCTGGAAGCACCTTCAGCTCGGTCAGGTTCATTCGGTTCCAGTCGTTCATCGTCCTTTGATGATCCTGTTTCATTCTCTTCTGCGCTTTCGTTTCTTGGAGGCGATGGATGTCGCTTCTGTTGAGAGAAACGCAACACTGATCACATGACTGTATTTGATTTCTGTTACGAACGAAACTCGGTTATTTACTGGTGAACATTGATTTCACTTGCGGTCGTCAGGTATTTGCATTGTCTTGATGGCGTCGATATGTTGTAGAGTACTTTATGTTCGATAACAAGAGTAAAATACCATCAACTGACGTGATGCAACTCACTTTGATTCTAAAGATAACTACCGCACAGGGTATAATTATAATTAAGTATAATTAGTGTTAATGATTAGTCGATACTAGAGTACCACCTTGTACTTTAGAATTTTAAGCTTTTATCGTTTTAGACTTGTATGTAGTAAGTAGCTATATGATTTTAGCTGGTGTATATCCTATTTATTTTCTAATTCATTAGTTATCTTATTTAATTATTTAGACACGACCCCACAAGCGAAGCGTCGCTTTAATACTTATCGTGTATAAATAAAGATTATTGATTGATTATTGATTGAGGGTGTCAAAACGTCAGTCACTGTCAAGACTCACTCAGACGATCATTTTCCACCTACTTATGAAATGACTCCTGGGTTCAAAAGATTCACTGTCTTACTATTTTGCTCTTTTTTATATTGAGGTCGGCAATGGAAAGTCAAAGGGTGTTTTTTTGGCTACTGTTAGCCTTGCAGTGTGGATGCTGGTTCTTTTATTAATTGAATTCCTTTTAAGTTACATGGCGATCGCTCCCTTCTCAACACCAGAGAACTGTATGCCAGCAGACTACTAGCAGTCTCTCTTTTTTTCTTAGTCCGTCGGCCAGTCCGTCGACTGAGCGGAACGCGCGAGTGAGACGCGAAAGACCACGCGCGTGATAGAAGGCGCGACTGCTCGCTGTGTAGCATGCCAGAACAACTTTGTCTTTCCCTTTTTTGTTACCTGAAGGGCTCCACGTGTGAGTAATTCATGTTAAAGTGCTGATATTGCTTTTGTTGAAATCTTGGGTAAGCTACTTTTGGAATTGGAGGAAGTCTGGTGCTGCCTTGACTGCTATCTTTTCCAGATACATTCTTGCTCCTAAAACAATAAAATAACAATTTAAAAAATGAAGAAGTACACAACCAGGCTAAAAACAACCACATCATGCCACTCCCTGCAGATGGTGAAAAATTGTGGACACAATTTTGTCTCCAATTATGAGCTCTTGGGTTTGTAAATCGCAAATTGTATACCCCCCCTTCTCGCAGCATAAAATAACCCCCCCTCTCCCCCCCCCCCCCCCTGTGTATAAGCCAATCAAAAAAAGGCCTGTAAAAAAATATTCCTGGGGCTTAATTCAGAATTTCACGGTATTTGTAAAAGACGCGCGGTATCACATGTACAAGGTATTGTAGATACATACCAAATGTGAGGTTTATAGAAACCTCGTGGGACCACTGAGTCATACATGGGTCCTGGAAAACTGTGAAGAGAAAGACAAAACGGCAATTATTCTAGAAGTTTATAATCAGCCACCAAAATTTATTAATCTAGCACTTGAAAGTCAGTACATCGCAGTTGTAAATGTAACTTACGCGGTTGCAAATAATAAAGAATGCAAAGAGTTCAAGAGATTCCTCTGCGAGGAGGTTTGCGGTGCAGCCAGACAAGATATGTCTTACTGGTCAATAAAAGAATGGGGAATTTGTTAGCTTTGAAAAACGGTCAAAAAGGCTGGATATTAGGTACAGGGAAGAGTTTGCGGTTACAGGCGGCCCTCTGTAATATGTAAGTGGTAGCTTCAGAAGTAGCTAGCCTGGTTAGCATACTTGTCCTCTCACAGGCTAACCATGCATCTTTCGATTGTGTTGCTGACACAAACGAGGATTTACGCCGGTTTCTCTTCTTGGGAGACGTCTGGACGCAGGCAACTACCAACATGTTGAATTCGTTGGCTATGTTAGTTCGCAGTTTTAGTTCGCTTTTAACCATTAAACCACAAGCAATATCTGTAATTTATAGTCCAAACCTCAATTTTAACCCTGTCGCCGTAAAACGATGAAGCATTTGAAATCCATTTATAGTACTGAACTTGGGCAATCAATTCCAGAGTCGTCCGAATTTAACTGTCGTAGTTAACAACGTGGGGGTGGGGGGAGTGGGGGGGGGGGGGGGTGGGGTGGGCAAAAGTGAAAACTATCTTTTTGAGGATTAAAATGGACTACTGTTAAGTTGTACACCCTCTCCAACTACTTTTGCCTGGGATTGTAGGCAAATGCAAACTGAGGATGGTGTGACCATGATGGATCGTACGGTTATTCCTAAGGCTTTTGTTCGGCAGCTACTGTTTTGTGAGAAAAGGAAGACAATATGAAGCAAATTTTTGTTTAGGGAAACTTAAAGACATAGATTAGGGAGTGAACCTTTAAGTTTCCAAGGCAACAAACGTTGTCAAAATAACAGTAACTTACTGATCCATTCTCCACGACACATCTGGGTCTGAAAGAGAGAATTGTGTTGTTAATTGATAATGGCTTACCTTAGTTTGTAGAGAGTAAAGAAGTAAAATGGAACTCTCTCTCTTTCATTTAAAGTTGCTAAATTGTACCTCGTGTATATAGAAAGTACGCTTTATAAATATTAAATCATTATAATTATTATTATTATCCTCCAATCAAACACATTGAGGCAAGCATTAAGTTTTTCACTTCTGACAAGGTTATGTGAGTGATAGATTTTCGCGCAGAAACAAATAAACTGAACATTTGAAAAGAAATTTGGCTCCAAACATGGCGGTTCACCGAAGTTTTTGGGCGGCTTCTTCTAGAGCACAGACATGACTGCTAAAACGGAGTTCAAGAATTTTTTTTTCATAGAGACCAAGCATAATAAATGTCTTATTAAGTCAACCTTTCATAATTTTCCGGCCTTGATCATTACATTATTTTCTCACCCACAAGCCTTAGGGTCGTAGCCCTTGTGCCCCATCCCGGTCGTGGAACATAATCAACCTAAAAACAATAAGAAAAGGTGTTACAGTGAATTGAACAGTGAAAAAAAAATGGCAACAACCCTTTCAAAACCTAGTTTAGCTTCCCCCCTTGCGAAAATAACTGCTGGATTTACCCTTCCCATGTAATACTGCTTTCTTTTTGAGTGAGTAATTCCGGGCTGTTTCGTCATCGCTCAGCAGTTCTGCACCGACAAGGGAAGGTACCTGAGCCGCACCGCTGTCTTTACTTGAAGTCAGTCTTCCAATTATTTATTTATCTTTCGACTATTAGCGTCAATTTTTCAATTACAAAAATTATTGGACGAATGACTAAGTCCTTCAGTTTTGGTCAAATGTCCGGGGAAGTTTAGTCGATCAGAAACGGAGAGATATTTTAATGCTTTGCCTGGAAAAATCTCCAAAAATATCTCAAGGTTAGTGCTCCCTGAAGGAATTTTTTGATATCTTCTTAATACTCTTCAGGAGCATTTCTTTAAAGCCCTTAAGTATTGACTTTAGCAAAGAAATGACCTAAAACAGTAATAATATCCTCGTAGCATTAGCCCCTTTGAGAACTGCTCTATTATAACGTATCTCTAGTATAACCGTTGGCTTACCTGGTCGTTTATCATGTAATTAACGATGTACGTGTTGTAGTACGGTGACAGGTCATTAAAGATATCCGGGGTGTATGGTTTTCTACAAACATCAACAAATAACAACTTTAGTAAAGTAAGTAAGGTACGTTTGTTAAAACTCGTTGCAGTAAAATTAATACTGAATTGGTGAGCTTAAAAATTTACAAGACTGATTACAAAATATACTATAAAAATGCTACAAATTTACCTAGATATTTACAAATATGATTATTAATAATATTATTACTTGTAAGAGTTTACTTAAAATATCTATATGTAAAAAATGAATCTAGATATAAAGAAATAAATGCTATCGAACAACAGTCATTAATGTAAACTTAAGGTGGCTCGATACAGTTTTTCAAGGTCAATACCTCCCAAGTTTGAGCATAAACTACATCGCCATAAACAGAGTTTTGGAAAAATTGCCACCACAGTTGTATTAGATAAAGATGAAAATCTTTTATGATCAGGGTTGCAATGACATCGGAGTTGTCATAGCAACGAAATGAGGCTATTACCTATTTTACTTACAGAAGTATTTCTCGGCACTGGGAACTGTTCTTCCGAAATCATTCACGGGAGCTTTTTCCTCCAATAGCGGCCTCGATGTTCGTGAAGTTTAAACGAAATCTGTTAGAGCGTTATCGAGATAGTTTGGGATAAAGATTTTGTGGTTAGAAATACGGTAAAAAATGGATAATCTTGATGTTCGGCTGTTATCTGTAGAAAATGAAGCGCTTTTTACATACAATTTCACCTCATAGTAGTTTCAATCTTTTTAAAAACGTGTGTGAAAGACCGTGGAGATAGCTCCAGCCGATTGTTAGAAAGAAGGATTTGATTAGTATGTATCGAGGCGCTTTTGTTAGCGGTTTTTGAACATTTGGGTCTACTTTAACAAATTAGCGAATAATTTTTAAACCGCTCGATAGATTTTTTTAAAAATTTAATTTTCTTGAGATTAACCTTCCTTTTATATGACCCTTTAGTTTCAAGACGATTGATATATTGTAAGGCAGTAAAATAAGGGCTAAAATTCGCCAATATTTTGGCAGAAATTTTGTGTTTACAAATGTGAGCCTCTCATTATTCAGGGTATTGTCTCCAAGGTTCATACTTTCGCGCATAACAATAGCTAGCATTTTTGCATATGTCAAATGCATTGTTAGTTACTGTTGTTCACGTGAAAATGAAACTTGGAGACAATGCCTTGAATAATGAGAGGTTTTCACTTGTAATAACGAAACTTCCGATAAAAAAGTAACGAATTGTAGCCCTTATTTTACTGCCTTACAATGTATCAATAATCTTGAAACTAAAAGGTCATATAAAAGAAAGGTTAATCTCAAGAACCTTAAATTTTACAAAAAATCTATCGAGCGGTTTAAAAATCATTCGCTAATTTGTTAAAGAAGACCAAAATGTTTACAAAACCGCTAACAAGAGCGCTTCGATACATACTGATAAAACCCATTTTTCTAGCAATCGGCTGGAGCTATCTCCATGATCTTTCACACACGTTTTTAAAAAGACTGAAACTACTATGAGGTGAAATTGCACGTAGAAAGCGCTTCATTTTCTACAGATAACGGCCAAACAACAATATTGTCCATTTTGTACTGTGTTTCTAACCATAAAAACTTCATCCCAAAATATCTCGATAACGCTCTTACAGATTTCGCTTAAACTTCACGAACATCGAGGCCACTATTGGAGGAAAACGCTCCTGTGAACGATTTTGGAAGAACAGTTCTCAGTGCTGCGATATACTGCTGCAAGTAAAATAGGTTATTGCGTCATTTCGTTGCTATGACAACTCTGATGCCGTTACAACCCTGATCATAACAAATTTTCATCTTTATCTAATACAACTGTGGTGGCAATTTTTCCAAAACTTTGTTTATGGCGACGTAGTTTATGCTCAAACCTGGGGGGTATTGGCCTTGAAAAACTGTATCGAGCCACCTTAATTATCAATGCCAACGTTAACAGAACTTACACTTCCGGTTTGGTCAATATTGTACTGTTTTCAATCATTTCCTTCTTCACTCGATGCAGTTCACAAAGCATCTGAGAGCGCATTTGTTTTTTGCCATTGGAAGACGGGGACTGAGAATTAGCCTCTTCAGCTTCCTTCTCTTTTGTTTCTAAATAATGAAAAAGATTGATACATTGCTGAAACATTAGATAAATCAGGCTAACTAGAAAGCCTAGGCCAAACGTCGAACTTTTCAGGTAGACTGCTTGCAGTCCGCCTTTTCTCTTAAAATACGTCTAGTTCTTGATCTCATCCAGCGCGATTGCAAACCACGATGTTGTTATATAGGGATCGACACTCGTTTCTCGCGGCAAACGGCTTCGCTGCTCGCGTGCTTAGCTTTTGCGCGCAGTAACTTTACAAAGAAAAATAAGAGACTGCTCGCAGTCTACTTTTCACGAGGCGAACCAAACTTTAATTTGGGTCGACCTGAATTACATTAAGATCGTCCGTTGGGTCAGACGTCGAACTTAGGACGCGTCGAACCAATCAACTGAAGCCCGGAGACGATCTACGGACGTTCTGTCCGTCTGAAGGAGACGGATAGAACGTGTTGGACGATCCAAACTCATTTAGACGAACCTAACTGAGCCAACGTCAAACTTTTAATGAACTTAACTCACTAAGTTTAGTTCTTCTCATGAAAAGTTCGACGTTTTTCCTAGCTGGGCCTAATAGCATTACCCATGACAGAACAGAAACCCATAACCCGGAGATATCATAATAACTCCCATACTAGGCCTATACCATTTCGTTTTAACGGACCGGTTTATTTTTAGATACATTTTGTAGTGTTTTTTCCCGCAAAAATGGAATCTTCGCTCCCTCTATCAGCTCATTCGAATTATAAGATATTAAAAAGGAAACTGTACTAAACGTCATTAAAAGGTTAAAAATACCATTCTTATGTCTGTAGGTTTTGCTGACTGGATTGTAGGTCTTAAAGGATATTCAGAATTCGCGCCAAAGCGGCCGTTCTAAAAATGTGCTGGTCGGAAAAAAAAAAGCCGTGACACGAGGAAGTTGCTCGCTGCGGCTAATGTGCTCCTGATTTTGATAGTTTAAATTTATTTTTTTTCTCTGGAGTCCCTACCCCCAAAGGTGTGTCCAGTAAGATGAGGGTCGGCGTTTGAGATAAATATAGCGAGTGCAAAAAAGAACCTGTTAATTGCAACTTAGGCAAAATAAAATGTGATGTTATCTCGGTGGGGTGAAAGGCAAGACTTCAGGGTGTTATCGAGTGGGGGTTGATATTAAGTAATATATCAGCAACAAGTGCGAGTGTTTCATCAAGGGGTTCCAAACACCTCTAAACAATAAAAGCACTCGGCTTACGGCCACGTGCTTTCATCTGTTTTCTCGGTGTTTGGAAACCCTGATGAAACCGCCGCACTCATATTGTTGATATATTACTTCAAAACTGAATGTACAAAATAATCCGTGGGAGAGTCGTTGTCCTGACAAAAAGGCTAGTGATCAAACGAAGCTCACGTTTTCGAATTCTTCTCCATCTGAAAGTCACTTTTTCCAATATTTTTGGGCTTTCTTTTCTATTTTTCTTCTTTCAATTATATCTTTAAGAGCCTGTTTACATTGAGGTGGGGGACCCTAGGTAGGTGAGGTAACCCGCTTAGGTGGGGTAACCCGCGTGTCAAAATAATCTCTCATTTTAATGTGATCACGTTTACATGTTAGGTGGGGTAACTTGACACATGTTACCTCACCTACCTGGGGTCCCCCACCTTCATGTAAATAGGCCCTAAATATGGAGTCGATCTGTTCGTGGAATAGTAATACTGTGCGACGTAAGATGATAAGAGGTTCTCAGGTGACGTCACACCTCTTGTTAAATTGATCGCTTTGTGGAATGAATTTTCTGGTGTAAGATTGAAATTTAGCGCTACTCTGCACACTGAAACGTTAAATGCAGAAAGGCCTGTAGAGGTTTCATTGTAAAGCGAGAATGATCTGAATTTTTTAAGGCTACGAAACGTGCCTCTCAGGAAAATTTCTTTCCACTCTCTTGTACTGGCCAAGATTCAGAAGCGTAACTCAGATGAATGATTGCCAGCTACCTTTAGTCGCTATTTCTGAGGTTTTCATACACCATACTTGCCAAAACTAGACGAGCACATACAGTTTCAAGAATTCTACCAACTTTTAATTTGTTTGAGAGAGTTTGTTTGTTTTACTTAAGTACAAAAGAGAACAGCCTCACTAAACACTTAACTACGGAAATGGGAGGACATTTTAGACCAGCCATTTATATTTATACAAGTGCTGTACTCTTCACAAAGATTTATACTTAAGTGCTGGCTTTCTCACAGGATCTTTTATCGTTTCCTCCCAGCATGGGTTATATAGTTGGCTCATGTATTTGTTTTTTGGTTTTCAAAAGAGCCGCCATAGAACGACCACGAGATCCGAAATACTTTCACCCAAGGTCATACACGGTATTCTTTAAAAAAGTCTTCTGTAAAATAACTTTAACGGTAGAAGGTTTTGAGGAGAAAATCATTAAACCTGTCCTCATTTTGAGAGGTGAAAAGAAGCCAACCAATAAAGAATTGCCTCATGCCGGCGTTGTTAGCTTTAGCAAGTCTTTTGAGAGTAAACATTTATCAATTATCATGTCCCTATTCAAATGTTATAGTAAAATTAACTTCCCATTAGCTAGAATCTTATACACTGTAATTCATAGACGTTACCTTCAGATTGGTCTTTAACTTCGTCTGTCATTATTTCCAGATCGTCTTGTGTTTTCGAACAATTTTAACTAAGAAGAAAACCTTTGTTTGAGTTAAAATGCCGGGCCCTCAATGTAATTAAAACTTTGTCAAGCAAACATGGTTAATTTCTTCTAATGTGCGCACAAAACGGGTACTTTATAAAACTCGGTAATAGATACTTCAAAATTTTAACTTACCTAACACGCAACGTATGTGGAAATACTTTAAAGCAGTGTTTGGTCTCTTTACAGCAATCACTCAACTTATCGCTGAACTTGTGTATTTGAAAGTGTGGTTTCTATAGAAACCATAGTCTTGCAGGTCCCTTGGCAATGGTACAGTAATTGAAAGCGAATATTTGCATATATCTTAAAAAGTAATAAAGAATGCAAACAAAGGAAAGCGTGTTTGGACTTTTTTGTTCTTGTATTTGACCGCAAACACGTTTTATTTGCGTTTAAAACACTTCAGATATTGATTCTGTTTTCTACGCACGCGTTCAGTACAAAATCTTCGCGATTTCTCTCTCCTTCGACCAAATACGGGAATCATATATTTGTGTCACCTATTTTTCTAACGAAGAAAGATAAGAAGAGGGTTATTGTGAAAGACAATATGTTTCCTAGCGTTGGTGCGATAAACAAAGACAGTGGCTACTCTTTTTAATCTTTAAAAATTTGATACGACGTGTGGCAAGAAAGTTTTATCTATTGGAAAACTCTCACTTTAATGTGGGAAAAGGTCCCCTTTTTTTGCAAAGTGTTGAAGCGCGCTGGTGCTCAGGTAAAACGATGAACGGATCAACAAGATTAGCGAAGCCAACTTTACCAGGACTTGATTACCAAACTAGATGTTTTGAACAGTGTTCTTGATTTTGATAGTGTCGATCCCGATTGACTGATATAACGATTTGTCAGTAATTTAAAAACAACAGGTGCCAAGAACGGGATACTTTTCAACAGGCATGCGCCTATCGACTAAGAGTTTGATCCTCGTGGGAATAGATCTAGGGGTAGTGCGGTATTCATCCAAATTATACCTTTTAGGAACTTTCTTTGTAAGTTAAGTTTTTATCTGTGTCATGATTGCCGGTTCGATCCGTGAAAAGTTTGTCCAAGGCAAGCCTAAGTTTATCGTTTGTTTTTGAACTAATGTATAGGAAAGACAACTTGAAGTCCACTTGCCCAACGTTGTAAACTTATATTAGAAGACGTTGACGTAGTTGGCGTTAAAACGTCTGAGACCTAGGCCAAACGTCGAACTCTTGATGAGACGATCGAACAGAACTCTAATTTTGGTCGACCTAAATTAGGTTAAGATCGTCTGGGTCAGACGTCGAAGATGACTGAGAATACTTTAACGAAAAAATGTACAATTCACCCGTATGTTACTAGCCCCTTTAACTGAACCCGTCTGAACATAACCTGAAGGGGAGTTGCCAAATTAATAACTTGGT
Organism: Porites rus; assembly: GCA_964035705.1. Lineage (NCBI taxonomy): Eukaryota > Metazoa > Cnidaria > Anthozoa > Scleractinia > Poritidae > Porites > Porites rus. The sequence continues at coordinate 11,918,979 of OZ038001.1, read as the reverse complement.
TACTTATAAATCTTACTTTTTTCGGGAGAAATGAAAGTGTTCGAACGCGACCTTCTGTTTCTGAGGGAAGACATAGACGACTAAACAATACACCGCTAAGTAACGTGAATGTGGTTTTAATAACAACTCAGATTCCATAAAATATATTCCAACGATTTGCACAGTCGACTAAGCGTACTAAGGCCCCGTCAAGACGTATCCGTTTTTTTTTTTTTCTAAAACGGAGATTTTTATTTCCGATTTGGCCTACTGTCCACACGTATCCGGTGAAAACGGTCACCGAAAACGAAACTTTTCAAAAATGCACTCCGGAGTGGAGATTTTAGAAAACGCCGGCTTCTCATTTCCGTGTGGACGGACGAAAACGGAGGTTTTCGAATACGATGATGTCATACATCATTTAACATACATCATATACTACTAGAATTGCGCATACTCCGTAAGTGATGCTGTCGTATTTCCATTGATTAAGCGTTTTCGTGTGGAAGGGCGAAAACGATTCGAATATGGTACATTTGGACGCGTATTTTGTTTTTGAAAACGGAGAAAAAAATCTTCGTTTTCAATAATAGTGAACTTACGCAACAGGACGGGAGAGGAAAGAAGACGGCAAACCTTGTGCAACATGTTTGAAAACACTTTCCGCCCAACTTTACCTTCCCTTTGACAAATCTTTTCGTAAAAGACCAGAAAACATAAATGTTAAGTGAAGATCAAGACAATAGTCGCCAGTAAAAGACCTGTCACGTTTATCGCACACAACTTGAGCGTTTTACCGTCCTGTTGCGTAAACTCACTAATACCCGGATGCGTGTGGATCGACGGGGCCCAACTGGAATCAAATTTTGAACTTCTACCTACAGTAAAAAACGTCTAGGTACATTAATACACTTTATATTTAGAAAAAATCAGCAAAAGCTGTGAGCTGCACTCGCTTGTTTTTGACAAACTTTTTTATAAACTGAGGGCCAGTTACTTAAACGGAGTTTAGCCAGCGTTTAACAAAACCGCGTTCTAAGCCGTTTTCAGTTTGCCGAAAGCTTTTATGTAAACACCATTTATCGTGAACAGTTTCATAAAAGCACGTTTAAATAACCGACCCTAAATGTCTTTTTTTAAAAACAAACCTTTTAAAATTAATTAATGAAAACACGGAACAAATGATTATTTATACTGACATCTTTTTAAAAGCCTGATTAATCAAAACAAGCTGAATTTTACTTCCGACTCCCTTCGTCAAAAGGAGCACGAAACTATAGATTTGGCAATTTTTTGTAACAATGAATAGGTTTACTGTGAGGCTTTTGAAAGCCGTTTAAGCAGCGAAGCCTTAACTTGTTTTTAGTCGAGTCTAGCCACTTTTGTGAATTAAAACTTGATTTAGTAGGCATATTTGTAGTGCGAACGATGACACTACAAAATGTTCTCCCGCCATCTTGGACGTTACAACTGACAGAGAGTTGTGGCGAGTCAAAAAATGATAGCTACCGCTGAACTATCGTTAAAGAAGAAAAAAGCCTGCTCTGCAGCCTAAAATGTCTAAAATTGATTTGAAAATGCATTACATTCATGACAATAACTTCATTTTCTGTAATAAGAGTTGAAACAAAATATACAAATTCAAAAGAGAAGAAAGCTGTCAGTATTCTGCTTTGCGCTCACATTATCCAATAAATTCAAAATGGCGCCGGTAAAATAGCTTCTCTAGTCCTGGCTAAAATTGACTGAAAATTGCATCACGGATAACAATAAATTGAATTCTCTGTAATAGGGGTTAAACCAACATATACATAAGCTGTCAATACTAAGCTGTCAATACTTTGCAATTGATTCAAAAGCTGCTTATTAGTGGGAACAGCCCTTGTCCTTTATCCTCTGTAGTGTTCATCATGACAGGCAAGATTCCCATTTCAACAAGTCTTGGTTATAAAAATTTACTTTTGCGCAATTGGCTCCGGCGTTTTTGCATTCAGCTCTTCAGTTAGTGGTACTATTGCCTTGCTTGACCCTGGGGTTGTCCCGAGATACGACACAATGGTCTTCTTGAAATGATACCGCGGATTTGGAGGAAGTTTTTTCAGTTCGGAAAGGTTCATTCTGTTCCAGTCCTGCACGGCTCTCTGATAATCTACCTTCTCTTGTTTTTCCGCTTGTTTGTCGTACGTTTTGCGAAGATCACTCCTTCAAAGACAAAAGAAAACTGACTCGAAAACGATCTATTGTTTGTGTTAGAAACAATCCACATACCGCTCCGTTTCGTAAAGCCAAATTAGTAAAAGCGATTGCTGTAAGTGTCCTCATACCTGAAGTTTGGCAGCTCATCATACGTCATTCTGTTAGGTTGATAATTTGATTGGTTAAACCGCGGGAAGCTGGGCATAGGTAGTGGAGGAAGCCTGGTACTGCCTTGGTTGTCACGTGAGTTTAACATGTTTCTGCTCCTGAATGAAAAATCACTTAAGCTATTAAATGACTTGACGCGGCAAATTACATATCGATCTGCTAATAAAACTCCTATGACAGTCGAACCTCCATGTGCGACCACTCTGATAAGCCAAATCCCTTAATGAGCGACCACTTATCCAAAACACAAAATTTTTCCAGTCAAACTCAACGCTTTATAGTTGGAACCCCTCGTAAGGAATCGCGAACACTTTTTAGGATGACGGTTTAGAATTTTCCATTGTTCTCATAGTTGAAATCTCTTGTAAGCGACCACGACCACTTGTTAGGAAGGCGGATTTAGAATTTTTCCATTGTTCTTAACCTCTTCCAAGCGACCCTTTGATACAGGTCTCGTGATCTCTGTGTTTACTGTACAGACTACGCTACTCAGAGTTTAAAAAGAACTTTTAGGAACAACATGGATTAAATTCAATTATAATAAAATATATTTTAACCAAGAAATTGCATGCAACACTTTCTCTCATTATGTTCTCTTGATTCTCTTCAAAAAGTAGGGGGGATAAGTAGATGAATCCGGATCTTTCTTCGAAAAAAACCCTCCTGCAGTTGGACTATCGTAAGCGACCACCTCCCGTAAGCGACCACTAACTCTTGGCCATTTGTGTGGTCGCTTACCGGAGGTTTGACCATAAAGACAAATTACAACGTCGCACATACCAATCTGCTGAATTGTGAAAAAGCCTTCCAGGTAGCCTTGATAACGGAACCGGATTTGGAGAGCTGACGGCAAAAACAGTAAAGGGAACTTATTAAAAAACAACACTTAACCCTTTAAACCCTAAGATCAACATTTGTATTCTCATCTGTTGCCCCTATTCATTTCCTACATAAGTAGTGGGGAGAAGTTGATAAAATATCAAGCAAATTCATCTTGTGTGATCATGTCTGTAATTCTCATGACCACACTGTTTTACAAAGCATTGATATTACAAGGAGAAATTTGATGCTGATCACTCTTAGGGCTTAAAGGGTTAACATAGAAGGTGTTCTTTTACGATAGCCTGCGTCGCAGACGTAATCTAACACCGAGTAGTACGTCTGCGAAGCAGCGCGTATGTCCTTGTTGATCTGTCCTCACAACGGACTCAACGAATACCGGAAAGATATGTGGGTTGAGTTTGTTGTTGGTTCTCTCCCTTGCACCGAGAGGTTCTTCTCCGCGTCCTCCGGTTTTCTCCTCTCGTAGACCTCTCCTCAAAAACCAACATTTTCCAATTCCAGTTCGACCAGGAATCTGGTAGACGAAGAACCACTATGTGGATGTGCTAGCTCCAAATCGTAGTTATTTTATTTACTTGATTAATGAGTTTCGAATTTCCCTTTATCCTGATTGGCAAATCGACAATAGCTTTGTTAAAAGGCCGATCATAGTGCATACTCAAATCCTGGTACACAGGTGGGGGCCCACAACAAGGATTTCGGTAGTTCCGCTCTGTGGCGTAGAGATTGCAGTTTTCAAAGTGGCCCAGGTGATTCAATTTGGCTCTGAAACTCCGTTATTTAAAAGATTGTCACGCTATTTTCTTGTCACTATCTCTAGCCAAAAAAACTTCCTAAACACGATATTTTAAAGTCGAGCACTTCTTTGGCTTTCGTTTATAACGGAAAAAGGGAGCAAATTACATTTTCCTAAGTTTCCTCATGCGCAAAGAGCAAAATATCGAAAAAGGTAAGCGTGACCTTTTTAACGTTTTTTTTCGTCTTCTCTTATTATTATTATTATTATTATTATTCCTTTTTATTGGGTTCTAAACGCTGAGAAAGTAATAGACTGTTCACAGCCCCCTATTTTTCCGTACGATCGTCGAGATCGAGCGCTTTGCGTTACGGGCAGCCATCTTGCATGAGTGTCAAAACCACTTAGGGGGCGGGGGGTTGTTTGGGAGGAAGCGAGAGAAATATTTTTCTCGCCTCCCTCCCCCTACCGCTTTTAACCCCGATGCCCGCCCCCTGGGTACATATGAAACCAAGATGGCCGTCCGTACCGTTAAGCGCTCGATCCTGACGATCTTACGAAAAAGTTGTGAACTGTGAACAGTCTAAGGAAGTAAAGGTGAGATCCTGGAAGGATAAAGAATTTTCATTCTAATTTTCAAGTAGCCTGCGAAAACAGCCGTTTCTCCTGGCTCTTCGCCGCTGAGGACGTTTCGCGAGGAATAAAGGACGTTCCTCCGCGTGAAACGTCCCCTGAGGCAAAGAGCGAGGAAAAAAGGCTCTTTACGCAGGCTAATTTTCAAGCCAAGGTTACATGGTTCTTATGGTTTCTTGCGCGCTTGATCCCTATCCTGATTGACCAAATCGCGCGTGGCAGAACATGGTCACCAATTTTAAATCCTGCACTAATTGAGTGTCTGTTATCTATGACCACTAACACTGATGACGTCACATGTACAAGGGATTTGGTAGCCTATGAGAAAGTCCCCGTTTCGAATGGCGAGTGAAGCGAGCCGGGAAAGAACGCGCGTAAACCCAAACGTCAATGCAGGGACCGCGGAGGGGGAGGGGCTGGTAGGGCCGCGGCCCCACCACTTTTTTGCGCCCCCGCCCCCACTTTTTGCGCTAAAAAGAAAAATAATTAAAATAAAAAAAAGACTTGAAACAAGTTTTTTTCCGCCTATATTCCGCTATATTCTCTGTATTTTCTTTAATTTCAAACGCCAGGTATTTTGTGGGGCTCCTGTGCTTTTCGCGGTAATAGTGCTCTGGGGCCGACTTGCCCCTTGATCAAACGCCATGCCTTGGCCACCCCTTCGCTTCTTTCGGCAGCGTGTTTTGTACTTCCAGCTCCGGCAGAGTTTTTTATCAGTTTTATCAGACGAAATGAAGAAAATTACTAGCTTTTTCAAGCCAAACGAAGGTGAGTAGTTGTTTTAAGTTGATAAAAGTTTTATCTTTTGTCAGTTTCTCCTTCCGAATCAATGAAATATTCGATGGCAAGAAGAATTACATTACTTGAACAGTGAATGGCCATAGTTAGAAATTTTTCAGATCACTTCAGTGTAGTATTTTCTATTCTAAAATTGTAATCGCGTCCTTTCTTGCATTGAATCTGAACTGACCGTGTATGTTGGCCGACCTATAAAGAGCAACAAATACACTGGATAAAGTATGCAAAGTCACGCGACAGAAGCAAATCAAATACTATGATTTTATTCCCTTTTTCGATTTTCAATATGAAAAAATTATTTTCAATTGTCAGCCCTGCCACTTTTCACCTTGCTCCGCGGTCCCTGCAATGGAAAGCTTCTGTTGCAGGCCATCAGGCCAGGGATGTCGTTTCACACGGGCGGTTATGGAAAATTGTTCCAGCTACTTCCACATAAAACAGGATATTAACAAGAACCCTTTTGAGGCAAACCCTGAATTTACCATTAAACAAGCTATTACTTACTTGTCCATTCTCCAGGCGATTTCTGGGTCTGAAAGGAAAACATTTCAGTCCAAAAAACTGACATTTACAAACTTTTACATATTTATTACCAAAACCAATGCCTTTACAGTTTAGATTTGAGGGTGGAGGTGGGGGAAGTCCCTGGGATATTCACATTTCCCACTTTAATGACACTCAGGATGATACCCTCATGATTCCATTTTCTTTCTCTTCTCCTCATTCATTCCACCTTGAGAGTGTCCATTGGAAGCCTTTTTTTCTCCTTCGTGAAGTAAATTTTCTATACTCTTGGGGAGGACATTCAATCCACTTAAGGGTGGAGGGGACTGACAGTTTCAGATAACAAGCTTGTCTTGTATCTTGAATTGGAAAAAGAACTCACTGATTTGATTTATGATAATGATCTCTGTTGTGTGGGCTTTACATGAATATCTAATCCCATCAATTAGCTATAATTTGCAACAAGAAAATTCTTTCTCTAATTACCTACTATTCCAAGGGCTGTAGGTCTGTGGCCATACCCTCTGGGCATTCTTACTTCTGGCTCCTATAAAAAAAACCTTGAAATGTCAATAGGCTATATTTGAGGTCACTTTAATAATTATTATATAACATTGACTTGTCCTTCTAAATCACCTTTTACACTAACATTTTGGGAAGGGGATGACTCCCATATACTAGCTGGAATTACTGAAACAAATCTGGGCGTGGCATTATTTTAGGCTCACTTAGACCCCTAAAGGAGACTGTAGTCTCACATAGAGTAAAAAACGGTTTGTTCTTTTTTTATATATAGCCGCACAATCCTAAGCCAGAGAGAATTAACTCAGATCATGCTCTCTTGTCCTAAACAATACATTTAGGGGCAAAAAGTGAGACCAAAATCTGCACCTTCTACTACTAAGCAAGGCGATGAGCATCCCGGTGACTTTAAAATGGGAGTCCCCCAGCCCTATTAATGGATTAGCTTTGGAATTTATCCAGCTGTATAAAAGATACTAACCTGCATCAGATCCTGAATTGTATGGTCTACCAGGTACTGATTATAATAAGGCGACAGGCTGTTGAAGATATCTGGAGTATATGGCCTCCTGTTGGAGTTGAGAGACAGTATTTTTGTTACAATTTGGGGAAGCTAACAGTGGAGTTATGGGTAGCTAGACCTCCAGGCCAGGGCCTGAGGTAAACATGTCTCATACAAGTTGGAACCATGATTAGTAGCTGGTAGGGTAAACCTTGCAGGCTCCTTTTAAGAGGTTCATCCCTTGCTACTGGACATTTGTCAACTGAAACCTCTGTTTTCCAGCTCTTAATGTATACATGCTTATAAAAGGTATCATTGCAGCTGGTCATGTCGGTCAAAATTTTCAGGTGTTTAAACTTGTTATGTATTCTGCACAACTCTCACTACAGTTAACATCTTGCTGTATAAAAACCCATTTATACTATTTATGTATATGAACCTATTCCACTTTCCAACACCTTTGATCCTTCTCCTTTCAATGGAATGCTAGTCCAATTAAGGGGTGTATTGATTCCTTAGTTACTTAATAGATATCCACCTAAAGCCTGTGTGGACAGGAAAATAATGGTTTTCTCTGATCCGAAAGGGACCATAATAAGGCGGGGGGGGGGGGGTGGGGTGGCATAAGGGGGGGTATGAATACTGAAAACCGCTCAGATATACTTATAAACACAGCACAGAATAACATAAGAAAACCGCAAACTGCACGGAACTTACCCAAAAATTTCAAAATACCGCAAACCACTTGGTATCGTAAAACCGCAATACTGCGACTTAAAATAAAAATTTCCACAAAACTGCACCAAAAATCTAGCAAAACTGCATCTCTGCAAACCCTTACACCCCCCTCATCTCATATATACATGTACATTGGCCAACTAATGTCAATGTTACTGAGCCTTAACTCCT
>OZ038001.1:11813689-11906189 GCA_964035705.1 Porites rus | reverse complement strand
AATCAATAATCGGCAATTTCTTTTTTGCTTCTCGATATTTATTTCAATGAAACTGACAAAACATTAGCCTTTCAGTAACTATCTATAAGTATTATTTATAAGAATAATTATAATAATATAATAACATGAAAAACGTAAAGGATCAGAGACTGTATGTGTGCACCTTTAAAAAGCTTTCCTTACCAACACAAAGAAGGGAAGCGAAATAGTAACAAACGAGGATTAGCATCATAATCAAAAGCTTCGACGCTAAGCGTAGTTCGAGTCCACTATCGACAAAACAAGTTATCAGTGACGAACGAGCGCTATCAGTTCACAAGTTTTAGAAAGTCTGTATGAAATCCTGCTTATTTAGTGGAATGCATTTGTTGAGCTTCTTGGTTTATTTCAAATTAAAGCGTTGATTTATAGCAGTTGAGTTGCACCGGGAGTTCTCGCCAGTGTTCTGTTGTCCACGTTGAAGGTATTTTATATATTAGCAAGACGTTTCTCTAGTAACAAGTGTGTCGAGCACTATACACAGCTCACTAAACTTGGGTCGCTCGCTGGGATTACCTTGCCAACATTTGGTCATCACTTCATAGCTGTTGAAAAAATAGATATAAGACACTATACATTCAACTTTTTATAACAAGACAACCATTAAATGATTTGAGGTAGTAACTATATCTCTACTTGAAGTTAGCTGAGGCGGGAAATGATTCACTTGGTTACTGCTATCAGTGTAGCTTGAGCCTCAATAAGACAGAAACTTCTATTTGAAATTTGGAAATCACTGGTATCTCGGGGGCCTTTATAATTACGCAGCTCCTCCGAAAGGAAGATTAAATACTTTAAAGCTGAGAGTCCAAAAAGCAGTCAACTCTGAGTTGTTCTGACGTCTTCCGATTCTTAACCCTCAAAGACCAAATACCTATAAACAAATTCTCCTGATGACCTCCAACACATTTTCTTAAAGAATTAGTTAAAAGAAATTGCTAAAAAAATCAATGACACTAGCATTTTTCCTTTGGGGATCATTTTAATCTTTCTCTAGCCTGCGTAGCAAACGTTTCCGCGCGAGTTAGTCGAGAAAGTTGGGACGAGAGCAAAAAAAGGGAATGACGGGGGAGGGGGAGGGGAAATAAGGAACCGTTTTCTTTGCTCCCGCTCTAACTTTCGCGCAATAACTCGATTGGAAACGCCTGCTACGCAGGCTAATCTTTCTCAAAACCTTGTCTTTTGATGATGCACTATTGTTGTTAGGAGAATACTGATGTCGGTCGCTCTTATGACTTTAACACTGAAGTGCCCTTGATCAGAGTCAAGTGTGAGGTCACTTACATGACATCTGAGCACCCATTGGGTTTCTTCATTCTGTGGCCGGACTTGAGGCTTTGTAAGAGATCTACTGTCTCAATCTCAGGATAAGGAACTGCTCCTTCAAGATAACAGTCAAGCATCAGTCAAGCAGTATCAAAATGCATGCACAGTTTTCCTAAAGCTGATACGACTGATTTATATCGGATGAAAAATATGTAATCGGACGAAACACTTGTAATGCTTGGCTTACCTCCTGTTTCTATCTCCCACAGCAAAACGCCAAATGACCAGCTAAAATAAAATAAAAGATTGCGTATCTTGAAACAAACTTCATGCAAAAAAAAAATAATATGAGTTTGTTACGCAGCTCACATACACTTCACCTTATCTTCCTCGGTTATAATTTTTTTTTAAAAAAAAAGCCCATTATTCACTGTTTCAAAGAATGGTCAACGTCAGTGTCGGAAGTAATTTTACATTTGTTCGGATTTTTTATTTCTGCGTTTTGTGATTGGCTGAACAATTTCGCACCACTTTCTTAACCAATCAGAAGCAACACCAAAACCTTTCCAAAACCGATCGTAGCTTTTGCTTACTCGCGTTTTCCCGCGCTTCAGTGACGCAGGCTACATGTAAAAGTTTCCCGCGCTTCTTTGAAACCGGTTACAGCTTCTAGACGTGATTGGTTCGCTGAATTTTCTGCTGCCGGCCGGTATTGTGATTGGCCAGTTATTGGCTTCCCCTTTACGGAATTTGAATAAACAACTGAAAACTCTTAGCAATACGTGGCTTATTTCGACGAATTCTACTCTCAAGCTTTTATATACACTCATTACAAGTGTTGGTAAGTCTTCGCAGAATATATTTATACTTACATATCGCTCTGTGGTGAGAAAATCATAGATTCTAACGTTTCTGGTGCCATCCACTTTGCTGCTGACAATTTTCCCTACAAGACAATAACAGACAAAAACACACATTTTTATTTGTATGCGGCAAGCTCAGTCATCCTCGTTTTTGATCGATACCATCGTGTGAGCATTATTACCAACGCCATTATAGGCTTAGGCACCGTCATAATTATCGTAACCACACTTAAAAAATAGCCCCCTTCAACTATCACTAGCGTTGGACTGGTAGCACCGTCATTGACATCATCTTTTGTTTTGCCATCATTCAATAGACCATTTTATAGTTGTGAGCTTAGTATCCCAGCCTATGAGTGAAAGTGAGGCTTAGGTTGACCTTGTTTTGATACAAACCTCCTTCCTTTTCTTATGTAAATTATCCTTTAAAAATACTATTTAACATAAGAACAACATGATTTACACAAAAAGCAGGAAGGGTTGTAACAGGGTTGTCATTAAGAGCCGGGGGCCGGGGATTTTCCCCGGCTACTAAGAGAGTGGCTCCCGGCTACTTTTATTGGAAAATAGAAGAAAAATAGAACCAAAAGAAATCCCTAGCCGTTTGATTCCCCGCCTACTTGTTGTGTTTACCCGGCAACTTGAAATCTTAGTGACAACCCTGCAAAGTTGTATCAAATCAAGGTCAACTCCAGCATCGTTTCCACCTGGAACTGTAAAATGGGCTATTATCAATTGTTATCATAAATAATGTCATCAAATGAACCTCAAGATTAGAGACTTACCGATGAGATATCTTCATAAAATGTCACGTGATTGATGTGACCTGTGCTCCCTATGTTTGTTATCTTGGCGACCCTACTTTTGTCCAAACAAACACTGCGTGCTGCAAGATCCTTATGAACACACTGCGAAGGACAATTGATGAAAAATGAAGAATTCATAAACTCTACTGCACCAGTTAAACAACGGAATCAGGACTTTTAAGAGGCTATTGTAAGTCTATGACAAGTCCCAGATAGGTGTCAGATGAGAGATCGTTACAAGTTTTTTTAACCCCATCTGGACAGGACTTACGACCTCCAGGTATTAGGGCCATTTATACGAGGAAAAATAAGACGCGTCTTACATAAGACGCGAACTGTACTATTTATACGAGCATGTCTTATCTAAGACGAGAACAGCTCGTATAAATGGTTCGCGTCTTATTTCTGTTCTTGACTCGTTTTCATGTGAATGTTGCCCGTAGCAACGGCAATCCAACGTGGCGCGCCAAAAAGTAACGCATGCGTAATATGCGTTCCCGTCTTATATATGACGCGAAGGTCATTTATACGAAGTTTTTCTCGTCTTAGCTAAGACGCGTCTTATCTAAGAACAGGTGTTAAGGGCTGTTCTAAAATAAGACGCGTCTTGGCTAAGCCGCGTCTTATTTAAGACCCGTCCTATTTTTCCTCTTATAAATGGCCCTTTTGTCACTTATAATAATTAACAGTAGAAGGCACTGGATTTGAACGTGAGCGGACAATCCGCTGAGTAAGGCAATAGGCATCTTTCGACTTTTGCGCCTGCGCTTACTTCGCACAGCAGCCATACCACTCAGCCTCATCGAGCCTCCGTAAAGGAGTGAGGTTCAATGTCAGTAAACAATGGGTCTCTCTTTATTGTCAGTGCGGCACGTGTAGTACACTACGTGTTAAAAGGAGAGTGGAGAGAAAAAGAGGAGAACCTATGACAAGGCGGACGTTTTCTATGTCGCGTGGACTACTCTTGATTAAGTATTGTGCATGCGTTTTGGTGTGGGTGCTGTTGAGTAATATTCAATCTATTTTATTACGTTATTTAGTGATTCCAACAATTGCAACACTAAAACACTTTCTATGGGGGGCGGGAGGTTTCCCTCTTCTTTTACCCGACGAATTTCAATCCTCTCAGTGCTGACCGGAGTTATACAAAGTCGAGGTTTGGCCGACCAAACGGTACCTCCATTGCTAGTCTTTACAACCCCCCTACCAAGAACAACAATCCCCCCTCCCCCTCCCCCCAACCCTCCAGGCTGTCGACTATTTCGTAGTCCAGTCCAATCCAGAGTACAGTCCAGTCCAGTTTAGTTCAGAATCTAGATAATATTTACAAACTGTTAGACATTACTTTCTCCCCTTCCCCGTATCCCCAACTGACCTTCCTTTCTGCTAAATGTCTCATTCCTTTCACCACATCAAGAGCTATTCTAAGTTTCTCCACATTGGTTAATGTACACTCTGTTCCTGTAGAGCTGTCCGTATTTTTCTTACTGTTTTGTTGAAGAAAATTCAAAAGAGTTGCATGCTCTGCATCTTCAAATACGAGATAAGTAGGACCTGCGTAAGATAAACGGAACTAGAGTTCAATATCATTCATTTTGATGATGATGATGATGATGACGATAATGATAATGATGATGATGATGATGTATTCACCGCACATTAAAATATTGAATGGAGCTCGATCAGCTCTAAATACAGTCGAGCCTCCCGAGAGCGACCAACCAAAATGCAACAATTTAGTGGTCGCTTACATGAGGTGGTCGCTTATTAAGAGAGTCGAACTGCATTAGGTCTTTTACAAGAAGCCCGGGCACATCTACTTTTTGACTGTATAGTGTACAATTCTTAGGTTAAAATATATGTAAATCCACCTGTTTCTAAAAGTTCTTCTCATACTTTGAATGGCGAAGTACATACAGCGAACACAAAGAGCAGGATCATTGTATCAGTTGTCGTTTAGAAGAGGTTTAAAACAATCGATCGGCGAAATTCTTAAACCTTCATCCTAAGAAGTGATCGCATTCACTCACGAGAGGTTCCAACCATAGAGCTTTGACTGTAAAAATTTTGGTGTTTTGGTCGCTTACGAGAGGAGGTTGCACATGGCGGTTCTACTACTCAGGCCTCTAGACAAAATTTTCCCAGTGAAGTACAATTAAACTATCTTGGTTGCCAGGGACCTTCAATGTGCGTGGTTTCCGCTTTCTGTCTCTTCGGCCTTCACCGAAGCATCCCGCCGCAAGCTAGAAAAAAGCCTTCTGGACCCAGCATATAAATGACCGCGAACGACTAAGTGCAGGCTTCCGACCATGTTCTAAAAATGAATGAAAAATTTTATATTCTGGCTAGAGTCAAGGGGGAATAAATTGTACCCTGCCGGTGTGAGGCACATTCCCGTGTAGCCCATAAGTATTCCCCCAGGGAACTTTACATACCCTTAATGGTGCAAGCACCAAACAAGTTTAGTATGTTGGGGTGACTACCAAGGCAGCTCATAATTCTAAGCTCGGTTAATAAATCATTTTCATCATCATCTGATCCAGATTTCTTCTCGAGAACATCTGAAAAAAAAAAAATTATTGAGCGTGAGCGAATGCTTAGCACAATTGTAACTACCTCTTTAGTGCACAGTTCGAACATTTGAGTCTGTAGCTGCAACAATATTTACCCCCATTCCAATGAAAAATCTTCAGTAGTACTTTCACATGGTACTATCTATTTATTAGGTGGTAAAGACTTTTTGAGTCGCTGGACAAAATGGTTTGGTGTGACCATTCAAATGAAACTTCTTTCCATCTTAAACACTACTTTCACATGGTAATTATTTATTTAGTACGTACTTCTAGCTTTTGAGTGTGTGGATGAAATCTTACGGTGTGACTACTGTGAACCCTCTTTAGCAGTACTTTTACATGAAACCATTCAAATGAGACCCTTTTAGAAGTATGGTATTATTTGTTGTTCAGTATGTCACAAAGTGAAACACGAGATTTTCGTGAATTTTGACTAGGCAATCCTGAATGAAAGAGTTGTAGTGAGAAACATCCATTACCCTTGGTAGTTTTCACAATACAGTCTGTCGTATTTCCATTCTTTAAAGAAAGCTGTCCACGAAATCTGACTCCAGTCATCTCGCTTTCAATCCTCTCTCCGAGAGACAACCGTTCCTTCGCAATCTCGCACCAATCGATCACGTTATCGGCCTTAAATTCCAAGGCGACTGGGGAGGGGACATCATTTTCCTTGAACCCTGGATTTGACACTCCAGCATCTGTGAACTAAGAAAACCCTGTTGTAATTGTCGTCACCGCAAAAAACCGCGAATCATGGTTTGCAGAACAACGTAGAAACGAGAGCCTGGACCGAATTTTTGGGAGGGCGAGTAGGGGTTTGTTACCATGATGACAACTCATACGCTTTAATCCAGAATAGACCTATTCGGCTAACTCTATATTGTACCCAATTCAAATCTCCCGTAGTTAAGATTCTTTGTGTATTGTATTTGCATTATAAGTGGCATTCACATTTAAATGATATGGAAATTCCTGAACACAGGCAAAACGTTTTATTCTTTATTACTCGCTATACAGAAAAGATAATTTTTTGTTGGGGTGGGAAGGGGGAGGGGGAAGAGTTGGTTAACCGTCACCATAGCTTAGCACACTCAATACAATGCAATTTCATAGGAAAACAATAACTTAATGACCAGGTGGAAAACAAGAATTATAGTTACAGTGGAAGTTCTCAAAACGGACACTCTCGAAAGCAAACAACTCTACAAACGGCCGCCTTCACAAAACCCCGTTTTTCTCAACTCCCACACAAACTCTTTATTTTAGCCCGCATAACAGGCGCTTCATGAGCCAAGCGAGGCGAACGCGGCATTTCGCGAGCGAAACGAGTGGAGGAGAAGAAATAAAGGGCCTGTAACCAGTCTATTGTTCTGGCTCTTCTGCCCACCTTCACCCACAAATATTGACTGACGGCAGTGATGTCAAAAGGACCAATCAAAACACGATCCATTACTCAAAAATTTTCACTTTTCTGGCTACCAGATACACTGACGGTGGCATAAAGCACAGGTAATAACAACTATGAGGGGCAAAAATAAGATTTGCTCTGAGTCAAAGGGTAGTTTATGTCCAAACACAGCGGCGAGAAAGAATAGAGGGAAAACATGTTGTTCAAACAAATTCCAAGGTCACGTTTCACATTACCACGAGCTCAGGAGTTGTGTTCGGCCATGTCAACACTT
The DNA here is from genome assembly GCA_964035705.1 of Porites rus. Classification (NCBI taxonomy): domain Eukaryota; kingdom Metazoa; phylum Cnidaria; class Anthozoa; order Scleractinia; family Poritidae; genus Porites; species Porites rus. The sequence goes on along the minus strand of OZ038001.1, from coordinate 11,898,960 downwards.
AATTTCGAAATTAGTAAATCAGAATTTTTCCAAACCCAGCTGGGCGCAATCCAAGAACATCTTTCCTCTTAAGCAATAAGTTTAAACATTTCTTTTGTTTTTCCTTATGGACTGGTAACCGCAGGTGCTTTATTTTTTTCTCCTCCCCTTGTAAAATGTCGCGTTCGCCTCGCTTGGCTCATAAAGTGCCTGTTATGCAGGCTACTGTACTTTTACATTCCCGTGAGCAGTCAGTCCCGTACTAAGCAGGACCTCTTTTCTGCCACAAAAACGAAAGTAGACTGAGAGTTTTCGTTTTAAGGCAGTTGGTATAGAGTTGATGTGTTTCCTTATCATCGCAAGATACTTTACTCCTCTTTAGCTCCTTAGTAAATAATAAGGTTTCAACATACGGATCTCACTTCACCCAGGTGCACCAGATCCTTTCTGGGGTCAAACTCTCCTCTCCTTTTTCGGCAAAATCGGGCGTAAACCGCAACTATCAATATTAGTAGTGCGATAGCCGCTATGATCGGAAGTGCTATCACTAGGGCCAGGTTCGTAGTGGGTTTTCCTGAAATGCAAAAGATCATAACAATGTTGAAGATGGAGTTCTTATCAGGTTCAAAGGTTTAAACCCTCGAAAGTAGCAACGTACGTCTACTGGACTACAGTGTACTAGAATGCCTAGCTAGATTGGTGTTAAAGTATTTTCAGTCTGGTTGTTAACCCTTCGCGGGATAACTAAGGGTACTTTAGGAATTTTTGGGTGGGGATGTGCTGCTGGGACACTGAAACCCTTAGCGTATACCAAAGCTAGTTCCTATACTAGCCTTAACTCCTCAAATTCCCCCCCCCCCCCCCCCCACCCCACCCCATCCTAGAGTAGCTGTTTTCCGGAAACTACTGAGGTCACCAGCACAATCCAGCCAAAACAAAACCGATTTGACTTTTTTTATATTTTTGAGTGGCATCTCTGGGTTTCCCTAGTCTCGCCTAAAATCTTCAACCAATTAATCAGATCGTAACAGTGGTCAGTAACCTTAAAACTCAACGACAACTTACTTGTTTCAGAAGTCGTGCTACTTGCAATCTCTGAAAGAAATAAACTGTATAGGTATAGTTTTTTGTAAGCAAAACATTCGGGTAACAGTTGAGAAACTATTAACACGTATATGTATAAAGTATATGGTACAGTGTATATATTTTGAAAGTGCTGCGACCTTAGTATAAATGAGAATTAACAAGGCTTCGGAAAAACAAGAAAGAGATCTCAGTTATGAAAGATTAGTTCTAACATCTTAAAAGATGTCTTAAACCAAAATAAGATAATGAAGATTAATCTTTTCACCAGAAATCCGGTCCAATGATCAGTCCATAGTGCAATTCAACAACGACACCGAAAAAGTTTCCAAGCAGCCTACGATAACTAATACGTTACAATTAAAAAGACCTGCGAGAAATAGCCTTTTTTAATCAAAAAATTTTGGCGCGGATTGATAGCCTGCGAAAACAGCCGTTTTCCCTTGCTCCTGGCCGCTGGGGACGTTTCGGGCGAAGGACGTTCCTCCGCGCGAAATGTCCCCAGCGGCGAAGAGCGAGGAGAAACGGCTGTTTTCGCAGACTAGCTGATTGGTGACTGAAGAGTAGATAGATTACACACAATACGACGGTGCAACCTGGTTCCCAGGTTCTCTCTCCTACGCTCCGTAGGGCGGGTAGGAGAGAACCCTGGGAACGAGGTTGTAAGACAGTGCTGAATTGAAAAAGTCGCACCTATTAAAACGTGGAACTAGAATTCTTTAACAAAACTCTAACAACACCTCACCTGTTTTCAAAGTTGTGCTTATAGTACTTGGAATACCTAAAGATGAGAAGTTTTATAGGTAAAGCTTTATTCAAGTAAAATGCACTGTAAAACCTTAGCGCAACTCAAACGCATAACGCGACTGGATAAAAACGTGTTACTTGCCATGGAACAAACCTTCATGACTCCCTATTTAACAGAAGGTCAGTAGCTCTCCCGAGATGGTCTGTGGTTGAAATATGAAATGATATAACAGAAATAATGCGCTTGGCCGTAAAACAAAAGAAGCTACTGCTTATAGAGACCAACGAAAATACAGGTCTGGAAGAGCTACTGTAATGCCCTATTGAGGGGTTAACAAATCTTACGCGAACTCGATCGAGTCGGGTACCTTGAATCCTTGGGAAATCTATCTGTAAGTCGAGCTGAGCAAGTACACGTTTTTCTTAGTCAAGACGTGAAAGCTAATATTCATAATTTATTTATTTTGCTCTATTTTTAAGTTGGGAGGTATAATAAAACACTTCAGGACTTGTCCTACGGTAGACTGCGAGCAAGCTATATGGGTGGCTCTAGGGTAGACAGTGTCTGTTTTGTCTGTTGTCTGTCTGTCGAAGTGTCTGTTTTGTTTGTTTCCTGAGCGGCCAGTCATTAAGTGCTCACTAAATTCAGCTCGATCCACATTCCACATTGCGTGCGTGTAGGTGTGGTACAGGTTGCATATCTTTGTACACATTGATTCAGCGAAGCCGTTCGGTGAACTAGTGAAGAATGACCGCAAGAACTTGGCAATCATAAATTGAACGTTTTGTCAAAGTACCTATGTCAGAGCTTATAGAACATTAACTAAAAAGAGTTATGAGAAGCTGTAGCCAAAAGGGGCAATTAATGTCTCTCTTGATGTCATTTAACCGCCTCGGTTGATAAGTTTGTTGATCAGTATGAGATTCTAGGAAACTGACTCATTTCCCATAACCAAATATTTTGCCCGAAGTAAGACGGTTTGTTGGGTTAGGCTTGGGAAGTACTGGAAGGCAGTCATTTTCCTAAAATCTGATCTTCAATATTTGCGGTACAGTTCTATCCTCTCCCTCCCCTCCCGTTTTTTTCTTCGTTCTTTTTCTTGTCTCACTCTCATTAGCTTCAATAGAAAGACTGTCAAGTACGCTAGTTGTAAAAATTAAACACAAACTAAACAAGAACGCTCTTAAAAAGCGGTAAGTCAGGCTGTGACACGTCGCGATTCTTATCTCCAGTTTCCACGGTCTCCGCTAGGGACCCCTGGGACCATGATCCCCTTTTGGCGCGCACACACGAAAACAAAAAAAGAAACGCTTGCATTTTTAAAGTCTCGCTGCGGAACAAGCTCGTCTAATTGTTTGTTATAATTCTATACTTACACTCGACACCAGCATCATTATCGTGATCCCAGTAAATACCGGCTATTTTGGGCCAAGAGCAGTTGAATAGTGATTCTTCATGTCCTTCACATTTCAGTCCCGATATCCACACAGGGCCTTCGCCCTTGCCAAATCTCTCCACGGAGTTCAATATGGCGGCCTCAGCTCCTTGGTAGCCTAGCTGTCGGCAAACCACGTTTGAGGCAGTTAAACTCCAGCCTCGATTACGTACTGTACCCCAGATCCCTGCTATTTGAACTTCCACGCGGCCAGCATATGAGACATTGCCACCAGCAAGCCTGATATCCGTTACTATGACAACAAAAAAGCAAGTCATAAATTGTTCCTGAAAGAACAGACATGATTCGGGCTGGTCCGTCTGCCGGGCAAGCTTGGTTGCCACGTAACCAAAGTTGACATTTGTTGCTTTTAACTAAGTTGCCCGCGTGAGACTTCCTATTGCGGTTAGTACGGGGAGGCTCCATTTGAAAGCGGTACCATTTTTTACAGTAGTTAGGTAATTCCCGTAAATATGAAAGGGTAGGGAAATCTGTCATTTCGGCGTCTAATTAATTTAACTTTTTTTCGAGCAGACGCATCTTACGGCTGTGGAAATTACAAGAAGACGGCCCAATTACCGGCAGCAGTTAAGGGGGATGCTGTGATCTCATGTACGTATGTGAAAGGGCGGGTGCCGTTTTTTTTTTTTTTTTTTTTAACGAAAGGTATACAAAAGAGGTACCTTTTCCTTTGAAAATGATACATGACAGAGTTAGGGTTAGACCTGAGGGCGGCGCTTACTCCTACAAAACTTTGTTGAGAGCAAAACTCAACTTCACATACTCGCCGGTGAAACAAAAACGACCCTTGAATAACAACTGAGGAAGACAAATAAATTCGTTCTCTAAGGTAGGTGCAGACTGTAACTAACGCTTTTTCAGCGATCCCCCCCCCCCCCAAAAAAAAACAATCAAATTTGACAAATTCAGCCCATATTAGTCCTTCTCTCTTCTAAACGTTCTTAGACGTCGGAGATCTAGACTTTTAGCAACACTAGGCCGATGACTTTGTAAGTGGTACTAACTCTGGCCCTTGGCGACTCTACCTATTTCTATCAAATGTAAGGTAATTAGAGACCTTTAGATTCTAAGGCGAGTACGACTACCAGTACGAGTTCTGACTTGACGCTTTTTCGCGTTTTCTTAAAATATAGACTTCCCGGAAAGCGTAATTTTACAATTTTCCTCTAGAAAAGGAGGTTGCGCGCTCTCCCGACCGCAAAATGATAAAACTTCTAACATTTGATAACTTGTTTTCGCCACCACGACATTCGCGCTAAAACTCGTAGTAGAATGACGACGGCTACCACATTTTCCCGCCAAAATGACGCTGGTTCGCGCGCGAGTACTACTTAGTATTGAGAAAATCTCGTACTCGTAGTCGTACTCGTCTCAGAATCCAAAGGTCTCTAATCGACATTTCAAGACAGTCTTGAATTCGTGGATTCCGGATTCCAGGCACCTGATTCTGGATTCTTTGTCAGTAGAACTCGGATTCCAGATTCCAATCGTTAGTGGGATTCCGGATTCCTTCAGCTAAATCCCGGATTCCAAAGCCCAGGGTTCTGTAGTCCACAAGCCTTACACGAGCCTTACATGAAGCGACGGATGAATGAGTAAAAGGGAAGTGAATTACCTAAATTGCTTGAGTTACAAATGACGCCAGCTTCAAGAACGGGCCCAGGAGTGTAGGAAACATCATGAACGCATTCATTAAGTTTGGATTCGTTTCCGAAGCACTTGACATTTTCAAGCCATTGAAACCTCATTGCTTTGATTCCTTTGGGGTTTAAAACATAAGTGGCCCCTCGAACCGCGAGAAAAGCACCAGTAAAGCCAAGCTGCCTACACGCCACTTGAGCATCCGGGAATTCCCAAGTGTATCGGTCAATTGCACCCCACATTCCCGCCAAAAAAACTTCCAGCCGTCCAGCATACGTCACTGTACCGTTAAGGCGGATACGAAAATCTGTCAATGAGAGGGTGAATGCAATTTTGAACTAATAATAATTGATCTCTAAACTGACGGTCAAATTACCTTTAAACGATCCTCTTAATAAAAAGGAATCGGCTAATTAAGATACCATCGGGACATAATTGTTGCTCTTATTAGAATAATAATAATAATAATAATAATAATAATAAGTACTTTTTTTAGCATACCTGCTAATTGGATACACACTTATAAAACAAAAATAAAAACAGTAAATATTACCAAGATATCAAAAAGACCAATACTATTCTATTAAAATACTACTCAAGTCTACGAGCTGCAGAAAAAACAGTCAGGTCCATATTCATTTCTTACTACGTTTGAGAGATCCTTTTGCCTTATTGATTTCTTCAAATGACTCAAAGTGCTTGCATTTCTTGTTTCCCGAGGTAGGCGGCGCCATAGTGTCGGTCCAATAGAGTGCTTTCTGAACGTTGCAGTATAAAAGCGTGGTGTGACGAATTCTGATATGTCGATTACAAAGATCACACACATATATATATATATATATATATATATATATATATATATATATATATACACCCGTTTTCAAAAAGGTTTTCATATAGAGAGATATATAGATAGATATATACTATTGTTTTCTTGCACGTGCGCCCGTGTGCATTTACACTTGTTATTGTCCAACTTGTGAAAAAACTTGGTTAAACGTTAAATTTTCTTTTCGTCAGGTTCTTTGTTCCAATTTGTCAGTTAAAAAAAAATGCGCGAGCACTGTCTGCAATTCTCTTGATTTGCATTCTCTTGAAAATTAAAGAATGAGGAATTCGGTCACTTGTAGATCATATAATTGTTGTCGTCACAGGATAAGGGGAAAAACATCAAAGATTTTCATTTTTAAAACAACGCAGATGAAATGAAAAAAATGTGTTTTCGAAACCGCTGAGAAGGAAGATGTGACGGTGGATGTCCATATTGGATATGTGGGAAGGAGCAACAATATTATAGCAGTTGATTAAAACGGACTAAGACGATGACGAGGTTCGTAGAAGCAGACTTTATCATAACCATGATAAAGTCATGTATCTTATTGTCTCACCTTTTTTCGTGTAAAATCACGGCCTGTAAGGCAGCGTGTCATTGAAGACAGAATAAACTCTCGGCCACAAATGCTTTCAAGTTAGTCGACAGTTTCTCTTAAGCACGCCCCTGGACAGCGCATTTTTTAATACACTCCATCAATAAAAATGCTTCGTCACTTGCTACAGATGACATGGCATTTGGGCTACCAATTCGGTGACGCCGTATAACTCGCGGATCGGCTGCTTCACGGGATGTTTTCCTCATTCCCAAAATCAGCCATATAATTCGCCATTACAAATTTGTATCGCAGGGCGCATGTATTTTTCTAAAAAAAAAAAACTCAAAACGACATGTCAAATTGGAACAAAAAACCCGACGACGAAAAACTTTATCGTTGAACCGAGTTTTTCACAAGTTGTACAATAACAAGTGAAAAATACACACGGGCGCACGTGCAAGAGAACAAAAGTATATATATATCTCTCTGTATGAAAACCTTTTTGAAAACGGGTGTATATATATATATATATATATAATGTAGGGCAGATGCCATGCTTAACTTAAAACACAAGACTAGCTGCACACATCCTAAAAGCAATTTCAAAATGATTTCTTTACTACAATTTCATCAAGCATTGTTAGCAATTATTGGATGAGGCTGTGTGTGATATAAAGAGTTAGGTTGATCTGGGACGATAATGATAACTCCGTTATTCTTTTCATCATGCGAAAGCCGAATCCAATCATTGTTTTATTATTTCACATTCATCTTTAACAAAACACTCTATCAAAGGGCTGCAAGGTGTTTCGTAGGCAAGAGATCGGCTCTTTTAAACCAATTTCCAGCTACTACACTAAGGTGTAATTACAGACTAACTATTTCTAGAGAGTTCTTAGCACAAGTCACATCTAGCCAGTACACAGATGATGTTTTATTTTTCTTTTCGTTCTTTTAGAGCGCCCGAGGCAGTCGAGACAACCAGCGCGGAGCGGTCAATAAATCCCCCACGGTTTATATTTTATAATACGCGCTCGACGGACTTTGAAGAGAAAATAGACGGTCTGTGAACAGGCTAAGTTACATCCCGTAATTTTCAAGCATTACATAGTAAGGTCCACTTCATACGACGAACTTCACCACCCTGGGTATAAGTGATATATACAGTCGAGCCTCCACAAACGGCCACCTCTCCACAACGGCCACTATTCATTTCCTACAGAAGTAGTGGGGAGAAGTTGATAAAATATCAAGCAAATTCATCTTGTGTGATCATGTCCGTAATTCTTATAACCACTCTGTTTTACAAAGCATTGATATTACAAGGAGAAATCTGATGCTGATCACTCTTAGGGCTTAAAGGGATTAATACGTTATACTTCGTTAATGCATACCTTTTACAGTTTCATTTGAGCAAAACACTCCTGCGTCTAAGCCCAAAGCGCCTCTAAATTGGTGCCTTCTGTAAGTACAGTTTGATAAGGAACTTTCGTTTCCATAACAACGCACATTATCCATCCACGTGACGAAAGAGTATGATACGTTAAAGGTGGCGCTACATCTCCATAAAACTGTCAGTACATCTTGATGTCCAAGCTCCCTGCATACAACGCGGCTATTTTTTCTATTCCAGTGAAACTGCCCAACGTCGCCCCAGACTCCTGCGTAGTTTACCTGCACGCATCCAGCATAAGAGACTGGGGTGTAGGCTAGACGCGGTGATAGGGGATAAGCTTAAAAATAAAAAGGCAGGGTCGTCAAACATGTTAAAGCATGGAAGCGTTATAAAGTTCGACTTAAACCCGAAAAGAAAAAAAAGGGGGTAAATTGAAGGGGCGAGAAAAGCAAAAAAAAAAAGCAAAAATTATAATTTGGGCATGATTCATCGAACTGGTGGTAAGTAACTACTTTTTTAAGATGTCAGTGTACCGAACCGCTGAAAGCTAGCATCAAATAGTAAACTAGGAAAATAACTGAAAAAGGATCCAGCGAAATTCACAATAATCCTTGAAGGTGAAACACCATCGTTGTCACCCCATTAGAGCCTTAAGATGGCGAGCACGGCTTCAACAATAGTTTTCTACTTTTCACTTTGGGCAAAACTACCACTGCTTGACACTTCACACTGCTGCTCGTTTGCTGAAAATCTTTCTCGCTCTGATTGGATGAAGGTTTCTTTGTCGCAAAAGATGAATCTTAAAGGCATTAAATCAGTCTCGTCTCCAGGGCCAGTTTGTGCTGCGAATGAGCGCAGAAGGTATGCCTGGAACCGAACGCGAAACGTGATAGGCAATTATCCTTCCCGGATAATTGCTCATCAAAAATCTGTTTTGTTGTTGTTGGTTATTTTTGAGGAACATGGATTACGGATGGCACGGATGGAAAGTCACTGATAACCATTTGCCGTTTATTTATTTATTTATTTTTGCAAGGCGTTTAAGTCAAACTATTCCAACAAGTTTTACTGTTGAAGTCACGTCCGAACTGGCCAAGGACGACTGAGACAAACGAGGGTAGGCTTACATTTCTACTCCGACACCCAGTTGTTCAAAAGGTGGATAACGCTATCCACTGGATAAATCCTTATCCATTAAATAGTGCAATTGGCTTCCCTAATACTTATCCGCTGGATAGTAATTTATCCGGTGGATGCATCTACCCAACGGCGTTTGAACAATCGGGGCCCAGCCACGTAAGAGAGGCGGAGGACCCGGGATGATAAACGCTTATTGGGACAGGTTCACGGTTAAGCGCATGATCATTAATTAAATTACTTTTTTCCAATTTATTATTAATTCTATCGGTTAATAATCCCACTCACATGTATGTCAGCGATCTCAGAGTGTATTTCAAAGTAGAAATGTGTTTCAGAGTAACCTGAAGTAGAATGGAGGAGTACTGAATCGCAGAAAAAATTAGTGGATTATTCCAACACTACCAACGTTGACTTTTTAGTTGACTCGACGATTTTATTCCATGGTTGATTCATTTACAGCTATTTGCAAATATTTAAGTTGATCAAGTGCAAGTGACTGCCGGGGAGTGTGCAGATTGGTTCTTTGACAACATCATGACACGATCATATTGCTTGCATAGACGATCGATACAGCATGTCCCGGCAGAAAAACAGCATTTTGATAAATGAGCATGCGCTGAACCGTGAACCTGTCCCTTTAAACGAGCATATAATTTAATACTTACAGCTCGATACGTTAGGTGCTCTGCATACAACGCTTGCGTCATCATAGCGGCCGCAGCCGTTATTGTGTCCCCATTCCCCAAGCTTGCAATCAAACAAACTGCCTTCGTTTCCTTGGCATTTTACACCAGCCAACCAGAAAGGGCCTCCGCCGACCCCAAAGGCGCTACAGCATGGGATTGCAATGGCCTCTGGGTAACCAAGCTGTCTGCATATCACGTGACCCACGTTGATATCGAAGCCGTCATCACAGACCGAGCCCCATGTTCCATTGTATTTGACTTCTATTCTCCCAGCATATCCACCGGGGCCTCCTTCTAACCTCAGGCTGAAGTTCGCGGCTGAAAGAACACAATGGTGTAGATAATAATAATAATAATAATTTATTATTTATTAGGCGCAAAATAGCATTTAAATATATGATCTAATGCGCACTAACAAAAAATAAAATAAAATGGAATAAAATTAATAAATAAAAAACTAAAAATTAGTACAAATCTCTCTATATATACAATTAAAAAGGCAATTATAAGATTTGATCAAAAAGTTAAACGCTAAAAGATTTTTAAAAAACATCTAAAAAGTGGACGACGTTTCGGCGCTGCGTTACGCCATTATCAAGTTGAAAAGTGAAAAAGTATAAGGTGTAAATAAAATATTTTCGGGTCCAATGGATATCATTCCCAAGGTAAAAAAAAAAATGTACGAAAGTGTCACGTAAATAGTTTGGCGCGAATGGAGTCGGCTGGCGTGTCAAGAGAAGGCTTGATGTCCTTTATGTATAACATCTCGTAGACTAAGCAATCAAACTTGCTGTTACTTTTCCTCAGAACTTTGAAAAGATGGTCAGTCTTTGTTCTGTTGTTGCCATGCTGTGTTTCAAGGTGTTTCCTGATGGCTGAATAACGGTGTTCACTTATGCGTTGATGTAAGTGTTGGGCAGTGTACCCGACATAATTTGCATCGCACAAATCACATTGAAATAAGTATACAACGCATTGAGTGTTGACGATTGGGGGCTTGTTTTCCTTGACACTAAGGGTTTGTGACAGTTTTCTGCTTGTAAAGACGGGTTTTACGTTAACATCGATCTTGGCTCCCAGAGCCTATTCCGTTCCTCGGTACAGTTTTGACAAGATGTGGTGGCACTCTAACAACAGAAGTCTACAGAAAACCAATCGACACAGGACTGCTACTCCATTTCCAAAGCCACGTCGACAGCAGATACAAGAAAGGCCTAGTCAACACGATGGTTAACCGTGCGTACCGTCTATCTTCCACCAAAAAAGGTTTTGCAAAAGAATGCAAAAATGTTTTTTTAAATGTATTTTAGAAATCTTTAAGCGTTTAACTTTTTGATCAAATCATTTTCGAAATCTCTCCAATTATAAGATTGGATTAAAAAAATGTATCGAAACTAAGTAATTGAAATCATCTCAAAAAAATCAACAAATGGTCAATCAACAAGTCATTCATGAGTCGTAAAACTATAACTCATAGGCTTCTTTAAAACGTAAAGTTTTTAGTTTGGCTTTAAACTGGCTTCATGCTTGTTTCCATCCTTAATGCACTTGGAAGTTTGTTCCATAGAGTCGGCGCAGCCACTTGGAAAGCCCTGTCGCCTAAGGTCTTTTTAAACTTGACCGTCGGTGGAGCAAGTAACAGTTCATTATTTGACCTAAGGTTGTTGGAGGACTTCTCCTTGACTTCGATTAAACTTTATATATAATATGGAACCAGTCCATGTATTGCTTTAAATGTTATAAGTATCACCTTGAATTTAATCCTGACACCTATTGGTAACCAGTGCAACTGACACAGTACAGGTGTGATGTGACAAAACCGCAGAGTATTTGTTATTAACCTGGCAGCCATATTCTGAAGATGCTGTAGCTTATTGAAATTATTTCTTGGGAGACCGTAGAGTAAACTATTACAGTAATCTACGCGCTCCACTACCAGTAGCCTGCGAACCGCAGACGCATTTCCGGTCGTCGCTTCTCTCCCTCCGAAAAATAGCGTCTGCGGTTCGCAGGCTACACTACCAGTGCATGAACCAAAAAAAAAGTAATTCTAAAGTAAAAAAAAAAAAGTAATTCTTTCGGTTAATAAACAGGTCGATATACCCGAAGTTATTCATCTAAACTGATTGACACTTTAAGGTAGAGTGTTTTTTTATGCTTCATGTTCCCTCGAATAGAATTTATTGAGTCTTTTATTATTGTTGGCAGGTGAGCTCTGTTTTGCTGGGATACCAAATAATGACCATTCCAGTTTGGGATTAATTTGGCTACAAGAGTGGTCGTTTATTTCATTTAAGCATAGCAAGCTAGGAAAATCCGGATACACAAGAAGATTGCTCAGCAAAGGCATGGTTAATTGAGTGGAATGGTTATGAAACCCGTCAGACTCCTTTGTTATATGTTTTTGTCGACCTGAAAGTGCACAACGTTCAAAAGAATTCCTATCATTTTGATTGTATTGACCAATAAAAACGTTGCATTAATTTATTCCGTAACAACTTTTTTTATTGCAAGTAAAACACACACAAAAAAGAAACAAAAATTACACAGAATAAATAAAGTAATAAAAAGAAAAAAGTAACAAATAAAGTAACAAAAAAAAAACAAATAGCGAATTTACACACTTACATGGCAATATACTCACAAATATCAAAATACGTTACAGCAGTGCTAATTCCATATATTACTGTACTTAGTATGATCTATTTTTTTTTTTTTTTTACATTTTTTTTTCTTTCTTTGTGGTGAAAGTAATACAAATACTCATAGTAGGTGCACATATTACTAATTTATGTTTTTGGAGTTAGGAGACAAGACCCAGCGAGGAAAAGAAAGGTTTCCATTTTTTTGTATTGCGCGGTGTCTCATTTTCTAATTGGTATATATGTCTCAGATAAAACAAGAAATTGTTGTGAATTGGGAAACATTCTTTTGATCTGCATATCCAGATAAAGTTCTTAGCTATAAGATAACAGAAGTTTATATGGAGCTTAAAGGAAGTTGCCAACAGAAAACAAAGGATTGTGCACTTTCAGGGTGCTTCCAACATAAACTGCAGCACTGTTGTTTTTATCATTGATGTTTGCCGCTTTTCATAACCAGTCTCCTCTAATAACTATGGCAAAGGTGAGGGTACACCCGCCATCCGGGAGATGAAAGTGGAGCATGCGCAAAAGGGAAGGGAGGGGAGGAAAAAATGTTTTCCAACTTTCTTGTTGCAGTGAGCTGAGATCAGAGACTTTGTGCCTCGCTTTCATGTCTTAAGACACACATATAATGTCCCGGATGGCAGGAACGCCCCACTCACTGGTAGCTGGTGAAATGACACATTAATCAGTCACATTAAGCATAAAACCATTTATTTCTTTCAGAAATAAATTTCATTTTTTGACGATATAATCGTTATAACTTGCATGGCTGGGTTAACAGCATAAGTCTTTAAAACGTATCAATATGAATATCACAATGAGGCTAAGGATCGGGAAATATCGTATTTGTATCGATTTGTAAAACGACAATAGCAGATACGGAAAACTCTATTAAAGATCGATAGAACATCCCAAAATTAAAATGGTCCCTACAGTTAAGTTCTTTGATTTTGGCCATGCGTTTTCCCGAACGTAAGTTGACTTGCATTGCAACCGTCCCACGGACAGCCGCGTGAGAGAGTAGATAGATTACGCACAATAAGACAGTGCTGAATTGAAAAAGTCGCGCCTATTAAATCGAGCCACTAGAACTCTTTAACAACACTTTAACAACACCTCACCTGTTTTTAAAGCTGTACTTACGGTACTTTGAATACCTAAAAATGAAAAGTTTTAGGTAAAGCTTTATTTAGGTAAAATACATTGTAAAACCTTGGCCCAACTCAAACGCGTTAACCGACTGGACAAGAACGTGTCATGTGCCATAGAACAAACCCTCATGACTCCCTATTTAGCAGAAGATCAGTAGCTCTCCAGACATGATCTGTGGTTGAAAAATGAAATAATACAACAGAAATGATGCGCCTGGGCGTGAAACAAAAGAAGAGAAATTACATCATTGACAAAGAGCAAAAACGTAATGAACATGGCGCGTCATTTTAATCATCTAAAAAAATAAACCGCATGCTCATCACAAGACTCATTTGCATACAACGGAAGTTTACAACACCCGACCAGTTAGCCACACCATCGAGGGTTTGCTCATAAAGATTCTTCCATTTTTCAACCACTGAATCATATTCACTTGTTCCAAAGTAATAAACGCTTTCAAGGGATAGAATTCGGGGAACGACCCGAAAAGCTCGATATATTTCGCATTAATCAGTCTTTCCTAAACTTTCTTCACAAAACATGCATGGCGCTCTGACGGCCAGAATATATTGTCAGTCAAGTCACGATTCTTATCCCCAGTTTCACGGTCTCCGCTAGAAACGCCTGGACCATGATTCCCCTTTTGGCGCGCACACACGAAAACAAAAAAAGAAACGCTTGCATTTTTAAAGTCTCGCTGCTGAAAAAGCTCGTCTAATTGTTTGTTACAATTCTATACTTACACTCGACACCAGCATCATTATCGTGATCCCAGTAAATACCAGCTATTTTAGGCCAAGAGCAGTTGAATAGTGATTCTTCATGTCCTTCGCATTTCAGTCCCGATATCCACACAGGGCCTTCGCCCTTGCCAAATCTCTCTATGGAGTTCAATATGGCGGCCTCAGCTCCATGGTAGCCTAGCTGTCGGCAAACCACGTTTGAGGCAGTTAAACTCCACCCTCGATTACGTACTGTACCCCAGATCCCTGCTATTTGAACTTCCACGCGGCCAGCATATGAGACATTGCCACCAGCAAGCCTGATATCCGTTACTATGACAAGAAAAAAGCAAGTCATAAATAGGACAATTGCACGATGACGTCATTTTACTACAACTACCAGAATCCTTGAGTTTGTTGTTTTCTTGTGCAAATTAAGGCTTTTGTTCTTTAATCCTCAGCGGGATTGACAAATTTAAATAACAAAGCAAAACCGGAATGAATGCTTGCAGTTGTAGTCACATACAGCTATTTCTTGAAAGGTTGTCGCAAAAACTGTGCAAGCGGCAACCCCGAAAGGTAATATAGGATATGATCATTACAGTGTTCCTGACATTGTAGCTGTCGAACCTATTTTTGTACCCAATTGAGTCAGAGGCTACTCTTTCGCCGTACTTAATTCATCAGTTAGGTTCGGCACATGACTAGAGCGGCGTCTGAATAGACCTATTCGGCTAACTCAATGTTGTACCCAATTCAAACCCTTTGGGAATAAAACGTTTTGTTTCAGGAATTTCCATATCATTTAAATGTGAATGCCACATTTTAATGCATATACAATACACAAAGAATCTTATCCCCGGGAGATATGAATTGGGTACAACATTGAGTTAGCCGAATAGGTCTATTGGGCCTAAGGTAATCGAAGGACAGTCTTGAAATTCTGGATTCCACTCTGTGGATTCCTGATTCCAGGAACTGGATTCCGGATTCTTTCTCAGTGCAACTCGGATTCCTGATTCCAATCGTTAGTGGGATTCCGGATTCCAACACCAGGATTCTGGATTCCACAAGCAAACGTTTATCAGGTTCCGGAATCTTGACTATCTTACATGAGCCTTACATGAAGCGACAGATGAATGCGTAGATATTGAGTTACCTAAATCGCTTGAGTTACAAATGACGCCAGCTTCAAGAACAGGCCCAGGAGTGAAGGAAACATCATGAACGCATTCACTAAGCTTGGATTCGTTTCCGAGGCACTTAACATTTTCAAGCCATTGAAACCCCATTGCTTTGATTCCTTCGGGGCTTAAAATATAAGTGGCCCCTCGAACCGCGAGAAAAGCTCCAGTGAATCCGAGCTGCCTACACGCCACTTGAGCATCCGGGAATTCCCAAGTGTATCGGTCAATTGCACCCCATGTTTCCGCCAAAGAGACTTCCAGCCGTCCAGCATACGTCACGTTACCCGGCTTAAGGCGGATACGAAAATCTGTAAATGAGAGGATAAATGAACTAATGATAATTCACTGGTAAACTGGCAAACGATTCTTTTTATACTGAGGAACCGGTTAATACGGACACCATAGGGACATGCTTAAATTAATCCATTGGTTTATTGATATAAAGACTCAAGCAATACCACAAGTAGCCCAAGCTCACTGTGAGCACTATTCTACTTAGCTATACTTAACTATTTAGAGGGCAACAATTATAAGACGTTTTACGAGAATTATCTTATTTTCCTATAATTGAGCGAAATGTGCATTATTCAAGTCCGTGAGGATAAGGTCAAAATCCACTTTCTGTGCGCAAGGGCTCACAAGTCCTCGTACCATGCTGCCTTCCTTTAGCTAAATCTAGCCTGCATGACAGGGTTCTAAAGGGAAGGGAAAGGCGATTTGCGGCGCGTGAGAAGTGCGAACTGCGCGCAGGGAAGGAGAGAGGGGAACGCCTGCAAGGACACTAATTCCCTTCTCCCTCGTGCGCGGTCTTGGCCCAAAATTCCCTTCCCTTCCCTTTTGAACCCCTGACACGTAAGCTGTGCTAAATCTACCTATACGTGTAGTAATGCTTTAAGGATTAATATCTCATAATTGGTTCATTTATACCTTTTTCAGTTCCATTTGTGCAAAACACTCCCGCGTCTCTGCCGATAGCGCCTCTGAAAGTCTGCCGTCTGTGAGTACAATTTGTTAACGAACTTTCGTTTCCATAACAACGCACATTATCCATCCACGTAACCGTATAGTAATTAGATTTAAGAGTGGCGCTACATCTCCATACAACTGTCAGTACATCTTGATATCCAAGCTCCCTGCATACAACGCGGCTATTTTTTCTATTCCAGTAAAACTGCCCAACGTCGCCCCAGACTCCCGCGTATTTCACCTGCACGCATCCAGCATATGGGACTGGGGTGTAGGCTAGACGTAGCGGTGGGGGATAAGCTTAAAAAATGAAAAAAAGATGGGGCCTGTGAAACACATGTTTCAGCATGAAAGCGTTATAAGGTTTGACTTAAACCTAAAAAGAAGAAAAGGTTAAATGAAGGACAAGACAAGTATTCACTTTCTGTGCGCAAGGGCGCAAGGTTTTGCGAAGAAAACCGTTGAATTGCGTCAGGTATGCATGGACCTTGTCTTCATCGCTGCAAAACAATTTGTCGTGAAGTTTTAACGGGGTGCAAGCAGCGTAATCGTGTTAGAAAACATTTACAAAAAACACATTCTAATCAGAGAGAGGTTGAAAAAGAATTTGAAAGGCTTACGACTTTAGAAGATCAAGTCAGATAACAAGATTATAACTGCAATAAACTTACAAGACAAAATTTAAAACCAAAAGCAGGAAAAATGAAAAGTCAAGTTATGTAATTCTATACATTATGTCAGGCAGTGAAATTAAAAAAAAAAAAAAGAAAGGAAGGAAGGAAAAAAAGCAAGCATCAAGTACTACAATTTTCCTGGTAAAGGAAGGAAAAATTAGCTACCACGACAGACTCGTACTTTTTAAGTGTTTTCTGGGAGGGGTTTCTTCGAAAGGTAAAAAAGGCAGGTAAGAGGCTAACCTAGTGTGGTAGCGGCCCAGCAGGGATGGGGGGGGGGGGGGGGAGGGGGACTCTCGCCCGAAAGGGATACCTTTGTTTCAGGTATATGAAAGGGTAGAAGTTTCTGGACTACTGAGAGAAGATTGGGGATTAGGTTGAGGCGCGCGCGGGGTCTCATGGGAAGGGAAGAAGGAAAAATAGCGACACATGAGACCCCGCGCGCGCCTCAACCTAATCCCCAGTCTTCTCTTATCCCAGAAAACACTTAAATAGCGACTGGATACGAGTCTGCTACCACGAAATTCACAATAATCCTGGAATGAGAATCGCCAGCATTACCATCATAAGATGGTGAACAGGACTTGAATGATACCATGCTCCTTTTCGCGGTGGACAGCTAAGTAATGGGCTTTGTCAGACACTTGAAGAACGAATGAAAGATTGGAAATCTACTATTCAGAGCATGCACATTACACTTTTCACTGTATTGGTAAGTGTCACGTGACCAGCAGCACGTTACATTTTTAGTCTAGTTTTAGATTTCTTTCCCTGCTACTGAGTTTTCTATGTGCTTCACAACGGGACTCGCTTCCTTCACCAGATTCTGATGATCTTCTGAACTAGACTGAGATGAATTTGAACGACTATTCGATGAAAGGGTCTACACTTCACCATCCCCTATTGATGTTCATTGCTGGAATTCATACTAGCTCTATCTGATGGGCTGAAAGTTTTTGTGGCGGCAAGAAAAGAATCTATAAATATAGCTTGAAAGACTAATGATTAAAGTGATCGAGGCTCTAGAGTGATGGGCTTCAAACAGGTACATTACTTACAGATCGATGTGTTAGGTGCTCTGCATACAACGCTTGCATCATCCAGAGAACGGTAGTGGTCGCAGTTATTATTATCTCCCAATTTCCCGACGTCGCAATCAAACAAACTACTTTCGTTTCCTTGGCATTTTACACCAGCCAACCAGAAAGGACCTTTGCCGGCCCCAAAGGCGCTACAACATGGGGTGGCAATGGCCTCTGGGTAACCAAGCTGTCTGCATATCACGTGACCTACGTTGATATCGAAGCCGTCATCACAGACCGAGCCCCATGTTCCATTGTATTTGACTTCTACTCTCCCAGCATATCCACCGGGGCCTCCTTCTAACCTCAGGCTGAAGTTCACGGCTGAAAGAAAACAATGGTGTAAAGTCAAAAAAATTATTTCTTTCGGTTAATAAACAGGCCTCGGTTGTTCAAAAGATGGATAGCGCTATCCACCCGATAAATCTCTAACCAGTGAACAGTGCAATTAGTTTCCCTAATACTTATCCTCTGGACAGTGATTTATCCGATGGATAGCGCTCTCCAACGTTTGAACAACCGGGGCCAAGTCGATATACCCGAAGTCATTCATTTTAACTGTTTGACTCTTTAAGGTAGAGTAAACTTTTTTGTTGACGATGTAATCATTGGGTTCACAGCATGAATCTTTAAAACGTATCAATATGAATAACACAGTGTGCGTTGACTTTCAGTGCAAGCGTCCTACGGACAGTCACGTGGCCTTTTTTTTTAAGAAAAAGGACCTTTTATAGTTTGAAAAGTACTGAAAAACGTACGCATCCCACATTTATTACCTTGTGTTGTGGCACAAAATAGGAATACTGCCCAGCAAAACAGCATTGTAGAAGAGGCAGTTTTATATATTTGTAGTTTTACCAGGAAGGACCATATGAATGCTTCAATTCGCTGTAACTGAAAAGTGAAGATATAGAGCAATATATGTCTGATCCGACTGAATTTATAAAAACATGGCTTCAATGAGTGTCTACAGGTCCTACGCTAAGTGTGTCTCTGGTACCAAGACTTTGACCCTCCCCACCCAGGATAATGGGCGACTGTCTGCGCCTCCCACTGAGCTCTGCAATTATCTTGATAATCATTCTAAGCAGAGGGCTGATTCAGCTGGCTAGGGAAAATTAAGAACAAAGGTACTTGCCAGTCAAAGCCTCCACTGAACACTGCTGCTTACTGAAGGGGTTGTGTCAAAACAGCCCCCTCCCTACTGCACTAGGTTTGACCCCCAGGCCTGGTGCACCCACCCACTGTTAGGGCAGTCCCTGGGCTATCCAGCTGTACCGGCCAAGACGGCAAGCCACCCTACTTTTTTGGACACCGGACTGGCCTGGAACCGGACTGCGCCCGGCGCCAGGCGAAAACCTAATGGGCACGTTTTGACGAAATCAGACAGTTATATTTTAATCAGAAAAGTCAAAACACAAATATTAATTATACGAGTCCCCGATGGGTACTCCCATATATTTACTATGGGGGTGTACAGGTGATTCTGTGGGACTCTGGACCTGTTCTAGCCTGCGCCGCAGACGAAACGAAACTTTGGTTAAGTTGGTCTGCAAAACAGCGCCGAAATCTTTGTTCTGGCCTGTTAAAAATGCCATTGTCGATTTGTCAATCAAGATGAAAGGAAACTCTTCGGGTAATTCGTTGAGTCCGGGTGTCCGGAACAAGGATTTTGGCGCTGCTTCGCAGATGTTACTAACCGAGGTTAAATAATAGGATGATTTAGCAACAGAACGGGAACGTCATTTGAGCGACGGCAAAGCGCGCGAAAAGGACTTAACTCTACTTCCGGTGCCCAGTTTGCTGCTCAGCCATTGGTCAAGCCAGTTGTTTGATTTGCGCGCGCCGTCGTCAACTGACGTTCCCGTTCTGTTGCTAAATCAGCCTATTATCTCTGCGACGCAGGCTAGACCTGTTCAAGACAAAGAAGAAATGACTTTTCGACCCTGTTCCGGACAATAAGCAAAAAATAGTAGTAGACATTTTTATTGTCGCGCATTTGTTTATTATCTGCCTGCATCAAGTTTTTACTTTGTAAAGCATTTGAACTTGATGGAGAATAACGAGGGGTTGAGGAAAGCAAATCAGCCCTGTTGTCTAGAGTTAAATGGAAGTAAAAAATACACTCTTCCACAGGGAAACAGTGGTTTTTATAACCTGTTCCTTAGTCGGAGGCGGCAGAAGCATAAACAGTACCCCCCCCCCCCCCCCGCTCCCCTTCTCCCGCTGGAGTACGAGTCCACCTTCAAAACATCGTGATTATCTGATAGCCTCTTAATTAAATAAAACTCATTCGGCCTCAAGAAGTTTTTTAAAAAACGGTGTCAAAAATTTGCTGTTGAGCGCGGCAATATCATTCCTTTAGTCTCGCGCACTGAGACATGGGAAGGCTATGGGCACCAGCTTTGTTGCCGAATAAAAGTGGCGCATGGCAAGACGAATCAAAACTGTTCTCTCACCAAGTGGCCATACGGAAAAGGGAAAACGTCTCATCCGTCTTGGAAAACATGGCCAGTTTGTACTGCTCAAGTATGTTTTGGAAAAAGCAATATTTCAGACTTATAGGAAGGATGAGTAGCGGTATTTTGCGCTGAAAAATCGAAAAAAAATTCCCCTATTTCCCTGATACACGGTAAACTGAAGGAAATGTGTTAAAAAAAACTTGTTTATTCGAGCTATGAATTAAAAAACGATTATCTCCTTTCATATGAGTAAATAAGATGACTTATTTTGTATTCAGTATTCATAACAGGGCAAATGACTTTGTTTTATTTTAAAGCAAAAGGCAATTAAAAAAAGCTTTAGCATTTCCATACACTATTTGTTTAGATTCGTAGTACCGGATGTTTGTATAGTTTTGTTTCCACATATAGACGGAAACTTAGAGAAATACAGAACAAAAGGCAGTGAAGGAAAACCATTCTTTGCCGAGAAAGTGAAGGAAAACGTACACTTCTCTGGACTGCCCGGCGGACAACACAAATTTGCCTGCATCAAGCGATGAACCACTTTCTCCGTACTATTTCTTTTGGTCCTCTTTTGTAACTTCAAATTTGTGGTTTCCGGTTGCGGAAATTTGCATTTTATTTCCTACCTGTGAGAGCTTAAAAAAGCAAAGGCCTGTCGGGGAGGGAGTGGTGGTGGTGGCGGGGGGGGGGGGAGGTGTGGTGGGTAGGTTACTCCAATGAATTCTCGGTCGGTGTGTGCCTCACTATGACATACAGCTCTGATACAGGGGTATAATACCCCCTCCCCCCCGGGAAGAGGACGTCACTAAAACAAATTAAGTAAATAAGTTATCGTTGATTGATGAGGGATTAACTCTTTATACCATTTAGGTGGCCAATAAATAAATTGAAATCCTTGAAAATCCTCATTTCAGTATAAAGGGGAGTAAAAGCAAGTAGCTATTTAGCAATTCAGAGTACTACTGAAGAGATTTCAACTGATGAATTTTTCGTCCACAGACTCAATTTAATTGACAATTTGGTTGGCGTGACTCCAGCAGGGCTTACGATATGCATAAAATGAGTCCTCCATGTGACATGTGCATATCAAAACTTACTGTTGGTATTAGTTCTGATAGTTTAGTTATTGAAACATTGAAAAGAAAAACAAGAGATGGTGAACTTAATTCAACCATGTTTGAAACTTAGTTTTGCTATGGCACGACTTGCACAGACGACAAAGGAAGAAAGGAAGAAAGGGATACATTTGACCAAAAGTAGGGTCTTTTCGGATCTGTTTCTTATTAACAAGAACAATTCTTCTTTATAATGTGCTATAATTTACGCATAATTTCCCATTTCACGAGAAAATTGTTTCTCCTTCGGGAACTTAGAGTTTGCAGCGACAATGACGAACGACCTCCTAAGTAGATTAATCTGGCCCCATAATATCATTTCAACTCATTCATCGCTATTAGTGCTTAAATTTACTCCTTTTGAGTGGTGTAGGTTTAAGATCTGATAGCGCTCCAATAACTCAAGGCCCATGCAAGGTACAGGAGGAGACCAGTGACTTTCGGATTTGAATAACCACAATCCAGACCCGAAAACCAATAATCTAAAGTAAAATCCACTATGCAGCGGGGAACAAGCAGTCGATAAACGGGCAAGATAGTTTCACAACAGTACACAAATATTTCAAACACGCTGCAGAGTAGCTTACGTGTGTCGGGATTAACACGAAGAATGAATGATGTCACAAACGATTCTATTCACGCAACTCTTACCTGAAATTCACCGATTTCATGGCCACCAACTCTTGCAACGCAGCAAGCCCGCCGGCCGCGGGAACTTGTTGTCGTACTCTTGAGATAAAAACAATGCCACTGCAACAATTTGCACCGGATGAACAATGTGCACGTGACCTTTAAACTCTTTAACCACAGTTATTTTCATCTATCTTATTTGATTACACTGTGAAGCACGGATTAACATAGGTGATAAGAAAGCCCGTTGGCGATTCAAGCAGAATAGCATGCAAAAGGAAGGAAATGCCTGAGACTTCTACAGAGGTAATTTTAGGTTTCGTCATGAATAATTGAGGTTACAGTCGACTCATTGCGCGGACACCTCTATAAAACGGAAACCTCTCAACGGACACCTAGAGTTGCTGCCTTTCTTTACGCCCTTTATTTGACCCACTGTCAAACCTGACAGAAACCTAGAGTTGGTACCTGCTTTTCTTTACTCCCTTTATTTGACTCTCTATAAGACAGACACCTCTGTAAAACGGACACCTAAAGTTGGTCCCTGCCTTTCTTTACTGCCTTTATTTGACTCTCTATAAGACGGACACCTCTGTAAAACTTGACGGACACCTAAAGTTGGTCCCTACCTTTCTTTACTCCCTTTATTTGACTCTATATAAGATGGAGACATCTGTAAAACTTGACGGACACCCAGAGTTGGTACCTGCCTTTCTTTACTCCCTTTATTTGACTCTCTGTAAGACGGACACCTCTGTAAAATGGACACCTACAGTTGGTCTCTTCCTTTCTTTACTCCCTTTATTTGACTCTCTATAAGACGTACACCTCTGTAAAATGGACACCTAGAGTTGGTCCCCGCCTTCCTTTACTGCCTTTACAGTATTTGACTCTCTATGAGACGGACATCTCTGTAAAATGGACACCTAGAGTTGGTCCCTGCCTTTCTTTACTGCCTTTATTTGACTCTCTATAAGACGGACATCTCTGTAAAATGGACACGTTCATAACCAGTTTCCTCAAGATGAGATTTCGTGACGCCATCGTTTTATAAATTTCTTTTTTCTTCCGCCCACACCACTACGCTCACAGAGGCAATCCGACGTTTTCGAAACTGACTGTCACTATTCTGGAGAGCGTTTTCTTATCGCGAATTCCGTGGCCAATTTACTGTATGCTCGAAATAAAAACTATGGACGGAAGGGCAATCCATAAACTGTTTTAAGATTTGAAAAATATGGATCGGTGTGGACAAGGCTTCTTTTTTTATATAGATATTTCAAAAATAAAGACTCACCAAAATCCCAGAAACAAGACCAGCAAGAAGCACAAATATACAATCCTTGCACTTTCTATTTGTCAACATCCTAACATGCAATTCAGAGTATCGTCATCCAAAATTACGTCATCAGCTTATTCTACACTTAAATGGCACGTAAATGCATCATACTCCAATGTGAAAGAAGCAAGGCTAATTCAACAGTAAGGGAATTTAATGTTTAACTTTTATAAAGGAGAAGTGGCCCGGATTGATCAGTGAACCATCCTCGCACCCAGGACTTGGGCGAGGTTAATAGGGAGCTTTAATAAGCAACGACAACTTAACGGCGATGTCAACAAGGACGGCAAAAAAGCAATAGGTTTAGATTGGCAAAACAACAACTCTGCACGTGCATCACGCTTTTTCGTACACTTCCTTGAATTGCCGTCATTGTACCTTCTACGACGTAAACTTCATAGTTCACGTTTTATGGAGAACGGGAGCACAAGATATAGATATAATCTTTTAGAATTCAACTACCGAAAAAATCGCCAACCTATGACAAACTAGAAGGAAAAGGAGCGATGAAATTTAAAACAGCAATTTTTGGGTGAAGTTTTCGTTGCCGTCCCTTAAATGATGAACCTGAACAGAAACGTGAAATATATTTGGTAGCCTGTGACTATCAAAATTTATTACAGGAAAACCATTAAATTCGGCCTTTTCAGGAGATTTTTTCTTTTACTACGAATATATAAATTATTAGAGATGTCTCTTCACGCCCTCGCATACCATGAATCATTACATTAGATATCATGAATCATAAATACTATAAATGTAGTTTTTATCACGCTTATGCATGACCACGTAAAAAAAAAGAAGTCAGTCTTGAATGAATCGCGAAAATTCGTTCGAAACGGTCGTAAGATCATCAGAGAAAGCCGTAGGTGCTACGAGTTCCGTTGCTCTAAGACTACTAAAATCCCTAATATCATTAATGGTGAAAGGGTATTGCATTTACGTACATCCAGCTGAAATTTGTGGAATTTATATCTGAACATATAGCTAACAGACTTCAGTCTAAAATTTTGTCATATATGTTTGTTCGACGGCTGCGCACTTAGGCATTTCTGGCAACTTTGTGTTGTTAGAACTGAAAAGTGGTTTTCTTTGCCGAAGTAATCCCCTAATTCCTGAGTACTGTTAAATCCATGTTTTCGTTAGACATATGATTGACACCAAAGAAGCATCTGTACTTTAATATCCCTTAGTTTAAATAAACGTAGATGACGTTACCTGAGAAAAATCTGTTCCTTAAGTAAACGGTGCTACTATGAAATTATTTTAATAACCTCTCTGATTTCCTCTGACAATTTGTTTCATTTTAAGTTATTTTTACGCCTACACTTAACTAAATAGTAAATTTTTCTGAATAACAATTATCTTCAAGACCAATACAAAATATGAATGCTGTTCTAGTTACACAAAGTAGTCCGGGAGAGACGCGAAGGCGATGTTCAACTCCAAGAAGTGAAAACGAGAAGCTAGACGTGAACTGAAATTCCAGAAATATTTATGTAAAAGCTTTGCTCTCCAAATAAAACTAGAGACAGCAAAAAAATTGAAAAGCACACGGCTTAATTATCTTTTCACTTTCATTGTGCTGAGTTGTGCCTCTTGTAAAATATTGAGAGCTAACTGCTCCACTACAATACAGCTGTCTTCCATTGATTATAATGTGCCTGACACTTTTTACTGTGTCATCTATAGTCTTAGGAAACGTCGGAAATGAGTTTGTTTTAACCAATTTTCTACACAAAAGTGAACGAAATGGATTTGAGACTTCCTTGTTAATTGATCTTTTAATGGTTTCACTTCTTGCCGAATTACTCAGTGTTAAATGTCACTTTTGATCGCTGACAGCCAGAAAACTGGATGAATACTCTATCTTGTGTGTTCAATGGTGACTGAGAGCATTGTTGACTCAAACTTTGTCTTAAAGTTTGGTAAATATGGCATGTTATTACTTCAATCATTCGCGATAAATGTTCCCACGGTTGGGGTGGAGTGTGTATTTCTCTAGACAAATAATTGCAAAGCGAGGTAAGAGATAGAACTATGTGATCCACGATCTTTGAACACTAAAATAGCCGATAGTAACATGAATAAAGTTGTTTGCACTTGATCATTTTGGGTAATTCCTTGTTTAAAAAAATTAATTCGTGTCACGCAATAACCTTTTTGTTCACAAACGTCGACGACCAAAGTAGTAGAAGTAGAGAAGATTGTTTTTTAAGTAGTTGTCGAACAAGCGAGCAAGCGTAAATATTTTCCGGCACATTTCTTTTTTCCCTATCTGGCACAATACCTTCGCAAGTTGTTACATTAATGATAAGTCTTGACTAGTACTATTCAAACGTCCTTACCTCGATTTTGCTGGGCTTCTCTGAGTCTTAACGAAACATCGTCAAACTTCGCATCGCGGAAAAGCGTCCAGCCCGGTGCCGATCATCAAGTATCATAATGATAATTCTTTCGTATTACTTTCTAAATTTAGATCTTTATAACTACCAGTTTTCGAGTTTCAGCGTTTTTGCTGCCGTAATTTTATCACCAGTTGTATAATTTTAGTTTCCCAGTTAACCGCCTTGCAAACGAAATAATTTTGATGCATATGATCGTCCTTTGTGCAACGTAGACCGTGGGAGTCTGGTGCCTAGACTGATGACCAGGCTCCAGGGGTCTTGTATGGCCGAGCTGCTGTTTGCAAAATTTGATGAATTTTTGATTAAGTGATGAAAACGTTGTTTACAAGTATAAAATAAAAAGAAATTCAGCAAAGATTTATGAAAAACCAAAAGCCTCAAACATTTGTCGGTATGACAGCAGTATTCAGTAGTGCAACTCAAATCAAAATTTAGACCGAGTCCACTTGACTGAAGACAATAACTTTTATTTTCATTAAATAAAGACGTTTTTTTTAGTAGATTCGCCGTAAAATTAAATTAAAGAAAAAAATTTGAACTGTAAATGAATAAAAACCTACCAAAACCGTTTTGACTAATACAATTTAATGGCTTTAACTAAACTGAGCTTAATGCCGCAGACTAATGTGACAACCCCATGTAGTCAATTAATCACACATAACGGTATTAAACAGGACTCAACAACGGACTTGATAGAGCTCGATCGTTACCGTTTATATTAGCCAACTCAATATTTTCAAACTTGTCTTTAGTGGGCAGAACTGATGCAAGAAACTAATGTTCATCCTTGATCCTCAAAACTGCCGCTTAAACAAACATGGTGATTAAAATTTGCTGACCTTTTAGATTTTATTGTGTCAGGCACAAAGTACAAGTGCGTGCGTGCTATTTAAAACGACTCGTATCAATGCAGCTACGAAGCAGACCGGGTCTCGATCTTTCTGCGTCTATGTTTAGGAATAAGTTTCAAACAATGCATGTTTTAAGCATCGCATTTTAAAAAAACGCTAAGTCCTAATTAATAAAGCCTCTACTAAATATAAACGTTGTTATTTAAATAACAATAAACATATTCAGGTTTAGTACAATAAGGAACTTCTAAGTCTGGTTATGAATATATAAAAATTGAAAGTTCCGTTTTAAGCATGAAGTACTGTGCTACTCCCTAGTTAACTTAGACAATAAGACAGAACAATTAAGAGGTGATACTTTGGAGACAATTTTGAGTTTCGTTATTAATTTTGGAGAAAACGGATTAATAGTCTCTCACTAATGTCTCCACATTAATAGTCTCCCACGCAGGCGTTTTAAGGGGAGCTCGTTTTTCATCCCTCCCCACAAACGCCTCCTCAACTGAAAACAACATTCCTTTCCCATTGTGCGTGGTAAGTGACCAATCAACAGTTGTGCAATAAAGTGATGACGGGCTAAACGCGACTAAAACGTGACCCTAGAGTTACAGTATTTCCTTCTTTTCTTTCCTTCGCTAAGGTTTTGCTGTGCATGCAGTATTCTAAAATTTGACTAAATCTTATTTTTGCCGCTGTGAATCTAATATTTATTAGAGGTCAGAAAGCTTTCCCAGTGTTTCGTGCAGATCGAGAAATTATCAGTTTACCTTGCGGTCAAGGTCAGCTATCCAGATTTTGGAAAGTTTAATGTGCTTGGCTAGGCATGGGAAACGAATGTTGTCTTCGGTTGAGCAGGCGTTTGTGGGGAGGGATGAAAAACGAGCTCCCCTAAAAACGCCTTAGTGGGTGGCTACCGCTATGGCTACTTTTCTTTTTTTTTTAATGAAATCTGCTTCATTTTAAGAACAGACCGTCAATGCCACTTACTGACCCAAATGTATGCTATGAAGCAGAACGAAAAAACAGACCATCATGATGGGCCTAAAAAAAACGAATGGCGCCGGTCACAATAATAATTGGCTAGTTCCATTAATAAATTCGATTTATTCTAAGACTTTTAATGCGCCTGAACAGAACCGTATTTATAAAAGTTGGTTAGTTTAAAGTAATTTAGCCACTTCATAGCCACCATGGGTGTGATGAACATTTTGATTTTCTGATTTTTAGTTTAGAAGTTCCGTCGTGAAGTACATGCAGTGTAAGTGGCATTCCATACACTTTTGTTATGAATGCAGGACAATGTGCTTATGAGCCGGATCGCCTGATTGAGAATGTGAAGTTCTAAATGATTTGACTTTGTGATCGCCTGATTGAGATTAGTGAAGTGAATCAGAAGTTCTAAATGATTTGACTTTGTGATCGCCCGATTGAGATTAGTGAAGTGAATCGGAAGTTCTAAATGATTTGACTTTTTTGTGATGTTAATAATGTAGTGTGAGAGGATAAATAGCGGAAAAAGACTTGAAGAGTCTCAGTTTGTAAGTGCTTTTGGTACTTACTACAAATTTTAACTGCCTTTAGGATCGGATCCATCAATCATCGTCCTCAGTGATTCCTTGGTCCTGAGAGTTCTTTTGAAGTAGGTAAGTCTGCTCCCAGGAAAAAAAGTTTCAAAATCGAATGGCTGCCTTTAAACTTTAAGTTTAGCTTAATCAAAATGACTGAAAACCAATCCTATTTCATTTGTTTCATAGGATTTTTGCTGCCTAACACGTTGATCATATTATCATGAAGTTGCTGATCTTTCTGCAGTGTTGTGTTCTCCTCTGCAAACTAGCAGCTGGTAATGAAGGTAAGTTATTTTAATTCTCATCCCTTCTTTAGTCTTTTCGGTTAGGTGATCAAACACTGAACCACAGTCCAACACTACTATTAATAAGTTAAAAGGTTGCTAGCCTGTTACAGAAATTCTTTATTGGTTTCCGTTGCGTTGCAGGCGTTAACAAGATAGCTCGACCCGGTATTTTTGTAGGTACACTTTCCATCTTCGAATCTCTTAAACAAACTTATCTTCATTGTAAAACCGGTATAACACATGTATTACACATAGACTAAACTTTATTCTGATATTATTTTTAGGCCATCGGAATACATATCACGTGACGATGACGCCACTGACAATAGTTTAGTTTTTCGTTTTGTGTTTTGAGTTAACTTCATAGGGAAACTCAGGAGTTTAGCCATGGGGTAAAAGTCGAGTTATGCCATTTTTAAAAACTTTAGTACTTCCCTATAGCTAGAGTGGGTAGCTATCCGACTCTTAAAGGTGTCTGCGGTTTTGAATATCTTAGATGACTCCTGATTTATCGTGCTTAGTCACGACAAATGCAAAGCCGATCTTTGTAATATTTAAATATGCGCACGTGAAAACGTTACGGTTCCTACACCACTCTACAGTTTGTGCAAATCGAATTAGTTTTTGTAAGGCAAGAAGCCTTCAGAAAAGATTCACAAATTAGCCCATCAATTGCGCAGAAAAAATCAGTCACCTTGCGCGAACTACAGTCTTTAATTAGCCCGTTTAACTTTTGTTGTTCCGTGGTCACTCCAGGCCGAGCCTATTTGCGATGCATCGATTTTACCGCAGGCGTTACACGCCCCTACCATCACGTCCGCCGTTTAAACACCTAAGATAAACATGCTACAGTTTTAAGATAATTTTAACAGAATTTTTTTTTTCTGTCAGAGCTATGGGACACTTTATCGACTTTCGAATTATATACAGATGCCGTGGCATCAAAGGGGTACGGAGCGATATTTGGAAAGCACTGGGTTTTATGGCCCTTTTCCTATAGCATGGCACTGCCTTTTAAAATAAAACTTTACTCGAGCCTTTTTATTACTCTCGCGCTACATTTTTGGGGGCCCACCATGGCAAATGGTTGCGTCTTGTTTTTCACTGACAATGCGGCCCTTGTAGGTATTATAAACAAACGAACCTCAAAAACATTAACAGGTCATGATTCTTTCTACGTAACCTTGTATTCAGCTGCTAAATACTGGAGGGGGGATATATCATATTTTTTCGAGCTAGCCGCGTCCCCGACTTAAAGAAGAGTCCTGCATCTCCCGTTTACAGATGGAGGGATTCAAGGAACTCTCGCCGGAGGAGGACAACAACTTTCCAACAGCAGTGCCAACGAACCTACAGCCGGAAAGTTGGTCACTCACTTGAGAGACTTGCTATTAG
Source organism: Porites rus (assembly GCA_964035705.1). NCBI lineage: Eukaryota > Metazoa > Cnidaria > Anthozoa > Scleractinia > Poritidae > Porites > Porites rus. The sequence goes on along the minus strand of OZ038001.1, from coordinate 11,868,969 downwards.
GCTCGGGCTATTTGGCTACTGGCTGACGCAGCTTGTAACTTAGAGCGTGGCTGGGAGACAACCCTTCCATACCAAGGTGGCCGCCTTTATCTCCAATCTCTCGGCCAAAAAACTCGCCCCTTCTACGATGCCTTCTGTTCTCTCCTGTCCTAGCCTCCCACGCAGACTGTCTTAGGGGATTCGTCATAGAGTGACTTCAATGAGAGCCCCCGAGGTTACTTTTAGGGTATCGGTATAAATATGGCAATTATTTAAGTTACTTGAGCGGCTAAGTCAGAGAACTGATTCCCCGTTCTTTTCTCCTGGCTTGTTTTTTGTTTAGTTTTATTTTGTTTTGTTTTGTTTTTTTTATTTTCACTGTCCTTTTTTTTTTTACTAGCTTCAAAATTTGGTCTTTTAGTCTTACTTCATTTTATGACTCGTTCGCTTCACTTACAGTTTTAGTCAGAGATATCAAAATGTTTCCTAGCCTCTTCGGCTCGTCCGGTAGGTCTTACTGATAATGATACGGCGACAAACTCCACAATGTTTTGCTGTAGACTGATTCGTTTCCTTACAGGAGAGGGATGCCGTGAGGCTCTTGGAATGGAAAACGGAAAGATTGCTGACAACCAAATAACTGCTTCCTCAGAAAGGGAAGCCTATCCAGCCGTTAATGGAAGGTTACATTATATCACTCCACAAGGAAGACCATTCGGTTGGCAACCTAAAAACAGTAGCTGCATTGAATGGCTGCTAGTTGATCTTCTTCTTAACAATAGCACAATAACAGGAGTAGCAACACAAGGATGCAGCAGTCGCACGTCAAAATCTGTTTTAAGTGTAACCAAATACGAACTAGAATTCAGCAATGATAGTAAAGCGTTTTATGCAGACCATCGGGTAAGCTTATTTCGTTTTTCTTATAATGAAAACCCAAAGCTTATATATTTGTCTTTAGAGTTCCACAAAGCTGAAATACGTTTTGTCTAAACGTCTGAATTGGGGGGTGAAAGTGCCTCTTTGGGGGATAGAAAAGCTTATTTTTTATATGATTAAGTAAATGGTTTTCCAGGGAGAATTTAGCATAACAAGAGAAAAGTATTACGTGTATATTAAAGGATGGTTTCAAAGAAAAAGGTTTCAATTTAAAGTATTTAAATAATTTAGCGGAATTTCTCTCGATGAAATGTTTACAACTACAGTTTACCTGAATGCAGGCTGTTTTGTGAACTCAATATTTCCTAAAAAGACGAATTTTTCCCCAGAAATGAAAGCAAATCTTTACGATAACTCTACATTTCAAGTAAACAGAACAAACTAGGGAATACTACGGAGAAACAACGCTTTATTTCAAGCAACCGTGGCCGTTGTCTCAGCTTTTCTATAGCTTCCCCCTCCCCTCTCTGATTTTTTTAATATATAGATTTAGCCAGGGCTAAAAGCGAAGCTCCCGTTAATAAATTCATAATTTAAATCAAGCAATAAACTTGTAATCCACAGATCAGGGCACATTCATTTGACTTTTGAGGCAAAGGCTGAGTGATTTTAGAGAACAATCAGAATTTGACCGTCAAAGAGTGAAACAAATTTTACATCAAGTTATTTGTACACCGAAAAATAGCAATCATGTTCGATCACAGTAGATTAGGCCTGGAAAACAAATAGACCTATTCGTGTATTGTATTTGCATTAGCTGTAGTATCATAATGTGGCATTCACCAGTCTCTCCAACATTGCTCCGTTAGAGAGACTATGGATAATTGGACAACCCCGAAATATAATTTTAAGAAACACATGCGCCACGATAGTCCTTGGTGGCAGCCAATTCACACGTTGCATTCCTCTGTCTAAAAGAGAGGCCAAAATAAAAATCAGGCCGGAATTTTTTGTGTTCGACAAGTTTAGTTTTCTAGTAAAGCTTGGCGACGAATCTGGTTGCGTGTAAACCAGACTTTTAAACATACGTTTTCTCATCACGTCTCAGGTAAACAGTACACAGACCTCGGACAGAATTTGTTCTTTTTTGCCCTATTTAAACCTATAATTCTGCAGTTTTTCACAATTTTGCAAGAGAATTTGCACTCATTCAACATCTACGACGATCAAAGCACGCGCTTCCTTTGCACAACAAATTATAGCATTGAATTATAAAACGTTTTCTGTTAGAAAAATCTGGTCCTATGTGATATGCGGGGTAATAATTATGGGCTTTTAATGAAAACGATAAAAAAAATTCCCAAAATCACTTTTCGGCCAGCCGGACGGGTTCTCACTTTTGACAGGCACCAAATTTGCAGTGCGATTAATAGAGTTACCATTTACGCTTCAACATAATAGAGAAATTGTTATGTTTAGGTTTTATTTCCCTTTATTCATTAAACTGTGTATGATTTTGTTATGTGTAATCTTTAAAAGCGAGTGATATTTACGCGCGGCGTTTTGAGTATTCCTGCATGCGATGTTTATGTTCGACTGGAAACAACCGGTGCCGCGATGAAAATTGCGAGAGGGACTGCTAACAATCAATAAAATAAGTTTAATTCGGTGAAACATTTACAGAGACAATAATTTTCATTCTCGAAGAGAAGTATTGAGAGTAAAGTGTCTCAGAAAATCATGAGTCAGGCAAGCATAATTATGTTTTAAGCCGGCTTCCCGGTGTTCGCTCTTTTCAGCTGCTCTTTTTCAAGATGAACTCGAGGCAAGAAAATCGCTCAGAGCTTTCTGTTTACAGCCAAAATCATAACTAAATAATCTTCGGAACCTTTTCTTTGAATTTGCGGGTCAAAAAATGTCTAAAGGCTTTTTAAACCTGATACTATCGTAGGTTAGATCATTGCTCGTGTTTTAACTTAAGCCGCATAAACCATACGCTCGACTTCAGGAAACCGAAAAAAAAACATCAAAAACAATAATGGCTCAAGCTTACCAGTCGAGATGCTGCTTCTGAAGGTCATCAAGTGTTCCAGAATCGCTTGAGACTTTTCAACCTTCTTACGCCTCAAGCAAGGGCAAGTGAGTAAGCTCATTTTTGAAAACGATGCCATCCGAAATCGGATTTCCAATGACTTTGACAAGCGGTGCATTTGTCAACAAAAAGCGCAATAAACAAAACAGCAACGAATTTACAGAACAATCTTCATAGCAGCTGTATTTCATTTTGTACACCAAGTAGAAAAAGACAGTTTATAACATCACAAGATGACACAAAACTCTCCCAGCTCCAGCTATCAGTAAGCAAGTTTCCAGACGCTGCAAAAGTTTTCCGCATAAACTCACCTGTCAAATTTTGACCAATCAGAACATAAAAATTGGACGTAGAGCGTGATCAACGCGTGACAGTGAGATAAGTCAAAAGCGATTACCCTCCCTGCATGTAAATGTAAAAGCCGGTTGAATTTTCGTGTCCGAGATCAGTTCGAAATCAACATTTTAAAAGAGCGGCTCATGAAACACAACTTATTTCATATGCATTTAAAAAAAAATGAACTTGAGCCTGCGATCATTTGAAAAGTAGCAACTTGTCAGCGAATACCTTCAAAATATTAGTCGAACTCAGAGAGTCGATACCTGAGCCCGCGATACAGTCAGGCGATACTGGTCAGCAAAAACACTGTTTTGACAGCTGTCAATTAATCAAAACATGAATGTACAATATCAGGTTGCAGGCTCCCAAACTAGCTAGAAAGTGTGAGATTAAACATTGGTATGCCTGTGGTGCGGACGGACGGAAGGTCGGGTGGTCGGTGTAAGGTCAAATGATTGCCGAATTTTCTAGGATGGAGAGATTTTCTATAAAGCTATGGGGCTTCGAATTGAGCCCGTGATCAAATAAAATATCAGCGCAAAACTTTAAACACTACGTGACCTCAATAGATAGAAAAATGAGCCCGCGATCCACTCAGGTGATGATGGTCAGCGTATACGCTAGTTTGATAGCTGTCAATCAACCTTCATTAGAATGGCGAATATTCGAATTAACAGACTACAAGTGTGAGTAGGACATTTCCGTCCGGCATGTAGTTGAAAATGCCAGATCGTGTACCTGAGACAACCTGAGCCCTCGTTATTAGTTTTCTGATAGCGGTCTGCAAATGTCCCATTTTGACAGCTGTCAATTGACCTTAATTTGCCAATGTAACTTTAAACGACTGTCAGCCAACTGACAGCCTTGCCCGCCGTAGTTTCGTTTTTATGTTGAATTGGTAAGTGTGACATATTATATCAGCTTATATATGGGGGCAAAACGACTGGTCTTTTATCTGAGCCCGCGAGACGGTCATGTGATAATTGTCAGCGGATGTCTGATTTTGACAGCTGTCAATCTAATCGTACTCATACGGATGGCTTACATAACTAAGAGGCTAGTCAAGTTGTGCAAGACTTATTGTGACATTTGACATCGGCTTACATGAAGTGTGTGTACGGACGGGCGTACGCTACGTCATAACCAAATTTTCTGGGATGGATAGTTTACCAAATTTTCTTACCCATGGTGCTCCGCTGCGCGCGCGCTTCGCGCGCGCGGGAGCTCCGCTATGAGGGGAGGCTAATAGAACTTTTGCTTGAATAGCAAAATTTAATGCCTTTTTGAGATGTGCCAAATAAAATCGCGAAACTGTGATAAATCCCCTCGAAATTAATGTAGCAAAAACGGCGACATAACCCCTCAAAAAAAACAAACAAAACAAAACAAAACAAAACGTCGAAGTATAATTACTGCACTGATCCTGAGGTAACAGTTGACTTTCTCTGTTGATATCAGCATTGTTAATGTTTATTTTCGTACACTATGTTTCTATTTACTTTACCAAAGTACGTTAGAATAATAACTGGATGACACCGTAATACCTCTTTCATAAAACAGAGGAGAATATCTCATAACATGTGACTTATCTATGTTCTCCGAATACTCTAAAATCCTGTTTTCCCTTAAATTAGTTATACGTAGGAAACACAGACGAGGACACAGTCGTATATCACACCTTGAATACACCAATGAAGGCTCGCTACGTTCGCTTCCAACCAAAATTTTGGAAAAATGAGATATGCATGAGAGTGGAGCTCTATGGCAAAATCGCAAAAGGTACTTAAGTTATGTAACTGGCACTTTTTTCCTATAAACTATACTTTTGGTCCCAAATAACTGTTTGAATCAGTAGGCTTAGAAATGATTTTAATTTACTTTTGTCACTATAAAACGTAATCAAATTAACATCACATAAATAATACTTACAGATACTATTTGTAATATCATCATATGTGGATTGTGCGTTTGGAAATTAAATGTCTGATCAAGATATCTTTGAAAAGCGTGAATGAATTTATTATTTGACAATATGAAGAATTTAAAATTATCGAGGAGGTAAGTGTATCAAATGAAGCTCTGCTGGTCAATCAGGCCACCTGATGATCCCCTTCCAGAGACTCTCGTGGAAACACTCAGATCAAACCAATGCCGCTTTCTATCCAGGAAGACACTTCTTACTTACCCTACTCGGCGTGCGCTGATGAGCGCACTTTCAGCTCGATGAAAAGAATAAGGACTTCATTACCTAATACGATGACAGATGAGCGACTTTGGTCCTTGTCGATTTTATATATACATTAACACAAAGATGTTTATTTTGATAACGTCGCTAAATTTGCGCATTAAAAAGGGAGACACCAAAAAATGGTTTGATGCACGGCGAAATGACCTTAAACCTTGCTTTCTTGTTAGCCTGTGCACACAGGTTTTTTTCAAATATAGATTTCTTATTTTTTCATGTTCATTCAATTGTGCCATTCTTTCCCAAGCTTGTGATTCCAGTCCATGTCTCAATGGAGGAACCTGTTTTGAAGACGAAAGCGGAAAAGAGTACATCTGTAAATGCAGTAGTGGATGGAAAGGAGACAATTGCGAAAAAAATATGACAGGTAGCCATTGATATTAAGAAAAGTTCTTAGTATATATTTGTGGCTTGTAAGAAATCCAGAGATATCCACAGGCATCACCTTAAGGTGCTCAGTTCGAAATATCATGCATGAGCGGTGAATTCCATATTTTGAAAAGACGTGAGATAAATGTTATGAATGAAATAACGTTGTAACCCCTTATCATAGCTATATCAACTGTAAAAATAGCCTATTGTTTCTTGTTTATTTATTAATAACTGTGTATTGCCAATCTTTAAAATTTCCAAGCTTGTGATTCCAGTCCATGTCTCAATGGAGGAATCTGCCATGAAGAGGAAAGTGGACAAGGGTACACCTGTAAATGCAGTTGTGGATGGAAAGGAGACAATTGCGAAAACAAGACTTATACAGGTACCCCCTAAATTTAGAAACGTTCTTCATTATACATTTGTGACTTATGCTCATTCAACTGTGTCATTCTTTCCCAAGCTTGTGATTCCAGTCCATGTCTCAATGGAGGAACCTGTTTTGAAGACGAAAGCGGAAAAGAGTACATCTGTAAATGTAGTAGTGGATGGAGAGGAAACAATTGCGAAAAAAACATGAAAGGTAGCCACTGATATTAAGAAACGTTCTTATTATATATTTGTGGCTTGTAAGAAATCCAGTGATCTCCACAGGAATCACCTTAAGGTGCTCAGTTCGAAATATCATGCATGAGCGGTGAATTCCATATTTCGAAAAGACGTAAGATAAATGTTATGAATGAAATAACGTTGCAACCCCTTATCATAGCTATATCAACTGTAAAAATAGCTTATTGTATCTTGTTTATTTATTAATAACTGTGTATTATCAATCTTTAAAATTTCCAAGCTTGTGATTCCAGTCCATGTCTCAATGGAGGAATCTGCCATGAAGCGCAAAGTGGACAAGGGTACACCTGTAAATGCAGTAGTGGATGGAAAGGAGACAATTGCGAAAAAAAGACGTATGCAGGTACCCCCTAAATTTAGAAACGTTCTTCATCATACGTTTGTGGCTTGTAAGAAATACAGAGATCTCCACAGGCATCACGTTAATGTACTCAGGTCGAAATATCATGCATGAGCGGTGAATTCTATTATTCTTAGGAAAGATTCAAAATGAATGTTTAGGGAAGGACCATTTAATTTTTGAAAGGGGTCTGGGGGTTACCAGACCTCGTGTCTTTCCCCCGGGTGATCGTTTTTCTGCACAGACGACCGAAAACCGACGATATAACTGAACTTGCCCCATGGGCAGCCCAGTAAAAAGTAGCCACGCCCCGTCCTCCCCCACTAAATTCCCCTTGCTCCGCTTGTACTTTAAAACCCTTGTTATTCTGTTCTTACTTAGTAGTTTTATCAGAAAGTCCTTTTAGTTTATTCTCTCTAGATAAGGATTGTCCTCTCAACGTTCCTCTGCGTTCTTTAATTGTCATTTTTAATCGACTACTTAATAATATTTGACTGCCGAAAAATGGCTCTTTTTCTTGCAAAAAAGCGCCTTCGACAGGAATATGTAATGGCGCCTAACCAGTTTGTTATTCCACCCACAAATTAGCCGATTTTACGAATCCAAAAAAATACTTGACTAAAGATGTTTATCATTTGCGTTATAACATTGTCGAATTCACCTAATTTAACAACCAGTTGCAAAAGTGCTGAGCCAATCTGACGAAAAATCCGGCCGTCTTAATTCAACTCGCTGCTTGTCACTGACTCGTCCGTTGAGATATAATACTCACCTCCCCCTTCCCCTCCATTCAAAGTTGTTCTTCCAAATGTTGAACATGCCATGTACTACTAGCAACTTTGATAAGGGAGGGAGGAGGGATGACAAGCATAAAATCATGGCAAGGCCATTTAAGCAAAAATGAGGTATGGTATAGCGTCTCAAATATCTTTGCAACTGGTTGTAGCTTTTTTTAAAACAGCTAGTATACAATAAACACGGCCGGTTGCACGGAAATAAGTGACCTTGGGATGCGTGCTCGCAGCCTTCAATAACCCGTTCGTCAGAGTATCACAGTACTGTTTCCCTGATTTCGTTTAATAGGCCATCTTACAGTTATGGACGGAAGCGAGGCTGGAGGTGACCTTGTTTTGATACAAACCTCCCTGCTTTATTATGTAAATCAAGTTGTTCTTATGCTAATTAGTATTTCTCAAGGACAATTTCCATAACAAAGCAAAGGAGGTTTGTATCACCTTCACTCGAAGGCTAGGGTTCGATAGGGTACTAAGGGCCTGTTTATATGGAGGTGGGAGACCCCTGCAGATAGGTGAGGTAACATGTGGCGGGTCACCCCACCTATCATGTAAACATGGTCAAATTAATTAAATAAGAGATTATATCGATAAGCGGTTACCCTACCTAAGTGGGTTATCTCACCTACTTGGGGTGCCCCACCTCCATGTAAACAGGCCCTAAGTCCACAACTGTAAAATGGTTTATTTTTTGTATAGAGCCTGTTTTACTCATTTGATCTCTTAAAATTTGAGAACAATGTACGTTTAAAATATTTTGACGCCGTTTTGGAACTTCAAATAATAAAACAGCCTGTCTACACTTTAAGCATGTATTTTTCGTGCGATGATCAGATCCTAGAAGCTCTCAAAGTTACGAAAAGCTTTAAACTTTGAGTCTCAAAGAGACATCTCAGTTTATGAAAGAATAAATGTTGTCAAAACATAAGCCCTTTCAATGGTAATTTTTATCCTTAGTTATATGGAAACACCACCTAATTTTTCTAAAGAGGTCGCAAGAAAATGGTTTTCGACCTCGAATGGAATCATAAATCTGTGAAAATTAAAAAGACCACTCAGATAACATTTTTTATTGTGAGACCAATTAATTAAAAATCGGTTAATATTACTTTAAATATCACAACGTTTTGATAATATCATTGTCAAATGAACCTGTAGAACTTGTTTGTGCAACGAAGACGACGAAGTTTGTTTGTAAAATACTTCATGGTGTTCTAAAAATATGTATGAAGAAGTAAATTATAAAACTGTGATAAAACTAAGAAAAAGATGAGTCATAGGCTAAGGGAATTTTATAGCTTTAAAGCTTAAGCTTGTTTTATCATGTTTACTGTTGTTTTACTTGTTTTTTAAGAAAAGATAACAATCCAACTAATCTAAAGCACTTGTTCATAAATATCTGCGTTTCAGAATGCCTCCACTACCAAAGTTTGACCAACGGTAACAGGAAAGTGTCCCACGGTTCATCTCCACTTCTTTGTGATAATACACTCCCCGATGGATGGTATCGTTTCCAAGGTAACGCGGGGACAAAAATGCCTACGTCATGCGTTTCTGATAACAGATGTAGTACTCATGCCACTGGCTGGCTTAACGGTGCTCATCCGTCAGTAGAAGAAGGCAAAGTCACCAAAAAGGTCTGCTTCAGCTGGGTCTCAAACTGCTGCAGGTGGTCGATTAATATTGAAGTACTCAACTGCGGAGATTTCTTCCTGTATCACTTCAAAGGAACGCCCCCGGAACATCCATGTCATCTTCGTTATTGTGGTACAGACTGAGGGAATCAAGGTTTTCGAATTCCCATTCTTCGGGACAAAAAAGTGTGTTCAAACGCCCGCCTTAAGTTCAGAATAGACGACCAAGTAGCTTTTCATACTAGAGGGAACTACTTACTATAGAATTTAGTGAATCTGAAAAGTAAAACTGTATATTTGCCTAAAGTTTTACTCACAGAGTTTCAATCCTTACTCCTGATAGTAGGCTTGTTGGCTTGTTTGGTTAGTAAGTTTCCTTGTGAGTTTCTGAAGAAACTGTAGTGTTGCCTCGATAGCAGAGGGAAATGTAAAAAATTGTAGTTTGCATATTTGCGTTCGCTGATAAAACGTAGCCTTTAATTTACTGTGCAGTAAACACTCATCATCATCAAGTCTCATCGCGCCTGGTACAAGATCTTTGTCCACTGAAAATTAAAATTAATCAACTTCCTGGTGGATTCTGTCCTAATATGTTTATGCCAGTACATGAAGTGCAGTTTCATCCAATATATATAGAATTAAAAAATAATTGTGAAATTCTGTAATCTAATTTCTTAGGATATGATGTTACTAGTCTTAGTATGGGGGCGTTAATAGCTTTAGCATTAAACACAAGTGCTTTGAAATACAGTCCAAGGGATCTTTTGTTCATATTAAGGGATGGACCATTAGAAAAGTGATGGGGGGGGGGGGGGTGGGGCAAAAGTCAAATCATATCGTTAAGGACTATCTTGATTGATACAGTTGTAGCGCAGACATTGAAATTGAAGAGCTCAACAATTTATATGGCGATGTGTTATTCACAAATCTTTACTGACCAAACAACTAGGAACGTTTTGGAATAAAAGTTTGCCTATGTATTAACATATATTCACAAACCTCTTTGCAGTGAAGATATGTACTTTTCACAACAACAATTAGTATTACTGACTGAGTTTCTTTGTTGACATAAATTAAATTGAACAACCCCGACACTCTTTCTCTACAAAAACCCTGCGTATGCAGGCCCCAGTCAGGTGAATATGTTCCAGATCAACTACGAAGTGAATAACACTGAAATTACAGGCCGACGTTTCTGGTCTATAGTTTGATCTTTCCTCCTAATGCTAGCCCGTTAAATATCTTAGCCAAATCTTGATTGTGTGACATTTAATAACTAATGTTTTTTTATAGATTTGAGACTGAATCCATCAGGAAATTGAGTAATTTCAATTTTCGGTGAACAAAAACCTTGTACCAAAATAGTTTAAATACTATCGCATTCTTTTTTACATTTTTCAAGGGCTATGGATATAATTTGTTATCTAGACTGCAAAACAGTCGGTTTTTTTTTTTCTCAAAATTAGTAAAGAAATCGGTAAAGCGTGGCGTAAGAGTCTTACGCGCGCGAAGCGCGCGAGCCTCACACGCCCGTAGCCTCACACGCCGCACACGTCTCTCCCCAGTCTAACTCTCTGTTTTCAGCCTCGTTCCAGACCTTTTGTTTGACTGCTCGCACGTACTTCAATACGCAAAAATACGGACTGTTTTGTAGCCTATTAGTTTTCTGTAATAACAGCAAAGACTATTTCCTCATGGGAGCCCGAGAAAATAAATTTCGAATTTCACGAGAACTGTGAAAACACAGGTAAAGTTCTGAAAATTTGTATAGGTAATAGCATGATTTGTAGTGATATTTGGCATAAATACCGTGAGTGATATTTCGAAATTGTTATACGTAATTTCATGAGCCCTTGGGCGAGTGAAATTTGAGACAATTTTGAAATATCTCGGGTAGTATTTACACCAAATATCACGTACAAATTATGTTATTATCTGTTTATACTACTACCCTCAAAAGTTTTGTAATTATCACATGTAGGTATTTCAAATTAAGCTGAAATACCACTGCTCTAAGCCAATCAAACTGCAGAAATTTCTCACGTACTAGTATAACATGTGTAAGATGTTATTTTGTGAAATTTGAAATTTTTTGTTTTCTCGGGCTCTCATAACAAATATTCTCTTACCTTTGAAAAATGTAAAAAAGAATGCGATATTGTTTAAATTATTCTGGTACAAGGTTTTTGTCCACTGAAAATTAAAATTACTCGATTTCCTGATGGATTTCGTCTTAATATGTCTTGCTAGTCATCAGTTCCTTCGAACCCGACAAAGACTATTGTTGTAATGCATCTTTGTTTTACTTTAATCATCGCGTCGAAAGAACCCCACCAACTTAGCTTTCTAGTCTATTTATGAATTGAACTGATGTATTAAATTCTTGTTATTATTCATTCAAAATATTTCACCGATTCTGATTGGCTAAAAGCAGACGCATAATTCACCATAACCAGTTGCTGATGACCAAATTTGGAAGAATTTTGTGTTTAGCGAGGAAATGACGTCAAAAATGCAATGTTTTTGCAGGTTAATGCACCGTTAACCGAGAAGACCTGGGGGCGAGGTTGAGTTGTTTTGGTTTTGAAAACAAAAATGGCGGACATTTCACATTGATTTCACTGGTTTCAAGAGTAAGAACTGGGCGAAATAATAGCTAAAAACATGGCAAGAACAGCAAGAAGATAACTCGAAGGGCGACATCTGCTACTTGGAGAATATTTGCGGAGCTGAACAACCCTAAACGTGCACTATCGAAGATGAACTTAACAATGAATAATAAAACAATTATTGAATTTGGCTTTCGTATCATATGAAGAATTATGGAGATCTCGGTGGTGTTATCCGCCTCGGCCTACGGCCTCGACGGATAACACCCTCCTCGATCTCCATAATTCTTCATAAGATACTCAGCCTCATTCATTATTTGTTAGTTTATTATAGATTTAATACGTGTTGCTAGTCATCAGTTCCTCCGTGAACCCGACAAAGGCTATTGTTGTAAGACATCTTTGTTTTACTTTATTAATCGCGTCAAAGGAACCTCACCTACTTAGCTTTCTAGTCTATTTATAAATTTAGTTGATGTATTAAATTCTTGTTATTATTCAGTATAAAAGTGACACATGAAACATACGAAAGTTTTACCTACTGAAGAAAAAAATCCGGCCATCGGGTAAAAAAAAAAGATGTCCACCTTACATATACAAAAAAAGAATCTTACATCTCTTAAAATCCCCAACATCACTTTTCTAATGGTCCATCCCTAATTGGACGCGTTGGTAAAACAAAGGATATGTTCCGTTGGCCCTAATTGACTTTTACTTGACCAAACAAACCTTTCCAGAAAAACAAAGTTTCACCTGGAACATACTATTTTTGTTAATCCGCTACGTTCTCAAGATCTTATTTGAGTTGGCTTGCTTTTTTAGTGACGGAAACCTTGTCCATCGGAATCTCCTGATCAAATCATTTAGTTATACTTTATTAAGTGGAATTGATAACAACTCTGATTGGGACTGGTTGCCAAGTAAACACCTTTTGTTAGATAATCCGTGTAATTAATAACAATGAAATTACAGGCCAACTTGTCTGGACTAGTTTGATCTTTCCTCGTAATGCTAGCCCGTTAAATTTCTTAGCCAAATCTTGATTGTGTAACATTTAATAACTACTGTTTATTATAGATTTAATATGTGCTGCTAGTCATCTGTTCCTTCGAACCCGACAAACTGACTATTGTTGTAATACATCTTTGTTTTACTTTATTCATCACGTCAAAGGAACCAGCTCACCTACTTAGCTTTCTAGTCTATCCATGAATTTAATTGATGTATTAAATTCTTATTATTATTCAGTATAAATGTGACATTTGAAACATACGAAAGTTTCACTTTCTGAAAAAAAAAAAAATCTAGCCATCGGATAAAAAAAAAAAAAATTCCACCTTACATGTACAAAAAAAATCTTGCATCCCTTAAAATCCCTCTCCTCCCCCCAATGCCTTTTTTTCATGGTCCATCCCTAATTAGGACGCGTTGGTAGAACAAAGGATATGTTCCGTTGGCCCTAATTGACTTTTCCTTGACCAAAAAACCTTCCTGGAAAAGCAAAGTTTCACCTGGAACATACTGTTTTTGTTAATCTTCTACGTTTTCAAGATCTCATTCGAGTTGGCCTGCGATCTTTTTCGTGACAGCAACCCTGTCCGTCGGAATCTTCTGATCAAATCATTTAGTTATACTTCATTAAGTGGATCTGATAACATTTGGTTGAGACTGGTTACCAAGTAAACACCTTTTGTTTGATAATCCGTGTAATAATGTTTGTACGCTTATTAGTTTTATTGCAAAACTCGGGCACAATTTTGAGTTAATGTATTGAAAAGGTGGGACAAATTAGTATTGTTAATTATTCCTACAAGAAGACTTGAAACGACAACTTATGTAATGACAAAGGTTGACCAGTACTTTTTGAAGTAACGATAGTGTGAATCAGCGATTTATATGCTTCAATACATTCTTTGTGATCTTTATATCTCTCTGACTATTTTGTTTTGACTGGACACTAACTGGATGGACTTGAGTAAATTTTACAGTCAAACCTGATGTTTGGATTAAGCGATAACCTGGAAGGAAAATATGATAATATTTCTCACAGCCAATAGGGTTTTTAATGATGTAAGACTAAATTTCAAATGATTAAGATTGGCACCTGTCATGTCCAGTCAGGATAAAAGGAACTACAACAGGCTAGTGTGAGATTAAGTTGTCTTGGAACAACTTGGAACTGAAGCTTTTATAGAAGAAATACAAAGTTTTCTGAACTATCAAGGTAAGTGTGTCTTTTCCGTGAAGTCGGCCCGGACTAGTCCCCTTCAACTGGGTTCGGATTTTCCACAATTTGACTTTGTGATCGCTTGATTGAGATGGTGACTGTGTTCCTCAAACAGGATAAATAGCAGAAAAATCCTGAAGTGTCTCAGTTTGTTTGTGCTTTTGGTCAGTACAAACATTAACTGCATTTAGGATCGGATCCATCAATCATCGTCCTGATTCCTTGGTCCTGAGAGTTCTTTTGACTAAGTCTTTCCCAGGAAAAAAAGTTAAAGATCGAATGGCCACCCATAAATTTTAAATCGTAGCTTAATCAAAATGACTGAGTTATTCTTATAAAACCAATCCAATCTTGGGTCAAAGTTTATTTCTGTCATAGGATTTCTGCCGCCTAACACGTCGATCATATTATCATGAAGTTGCTGATCTTTCTGCAGTGTTGTGTTCTCCTCTGCAAACTAGCAGCTGGTTTTGAAGGTAAGTTATTTTAATTCTCATCGATCCATCCTTTAGTCTTTTCGGTTAGGTGATCAAACACTGAACCACAGTCCAACAATACAAATTAAAAGGGTGCTAGCCTGTTACAGAAGTCAGTTATTGGTTTCGGTTGCGTGGCAGGCATTAAGAGGGAAAGAGGGGAAGGCTATTTCGGATCATCGGGCAGAATAGCTGGACATTTACGCATAATAATGAGGTCAGTACCGTGGCGGGCTATTCAAGCATGAACGCCCCACAAAAGCGCCACAATAAGAGAGAAAAGGAAGGAATTTGGCGAAGATCATTCACTAAAATGGCCATTTTAAAATACTCATAGTCCACTTTTTTAAAGATAAAACAGTCGGACTTTTTGTAGCTAAAGGGCTAATCTTCACCGTTATACAAAAAACAGGAAAATTCAACGAGATTAACTTGTAGATTTTTTGCTGTCAAAACTATCAATGTTTTTTCGGTGTTTCTAGTATGAGTTAAGACCGCATTAAAATTCAGTTTAGACTTTTTTGTCCAAATAAGGGACAAACTCCGTATAAAACAACGGATTATCGTAGATGCACACCTCATTGACAGCTTTTTTGTCTAAATTTAAGCAGAAGAAGTTGTAGACGTTTGTGTAGACTTTTGTGAAAAGCGAAAGAAAACTTCTGTAAGCAAACCAAAAGATTAAAATCCCATTGTAACGAAATCAAGCTAGAAATTTATTTTTCAGGGCGTTGTTTTGTACATTGTATTTTGACCACGTCTTGCATACATAAAGAAGACAGTTCAAACTTGGAGGCAATTCCCTGGTAACCCCCGTAAGAATGGAACGGTTTGATCAGCTCCTTACGAACTACGACCGAACCCAAAAGCAATATTTAATCAACAGTTTTCGAGTTAACTTCATAGGGGAACTTACTTCATTTGAGTCCCCTTATATAAAAAAGTTCACGCAAAATCTGGAAATTCTATTTTCGAAACTACCTAAAGAACTTGACGTTGGGAGGATTGCGGGATCGGGACCTTTCCACATTGCAACTTCTCCTAGTTTTCGTATTTCGCCCGTCGGTATAGTTTCCAAAAAGATTCCAAATTAGTTAAGGCTAATCCACCATCTGTCATATCCCAAAAGCTTATCTGTTTACGATTCCGGACGACTGAGCTTCAGTAAAAAAAAATGGGTTTACGCTCGTAGTTGCATCATAAGTAATCAGGGCAGGATGGCGGGAATTCAAAGATTTGTATTGGAATTCAAAGCCAGCTAATTCTTCCTGAATTCATATATTTGATGCTTTCTCTTTAAAAAGAGTAACTTGCGAGTTCAAAGATCAAATTGATACACTAAATCTAGAGTGCAAAGAATTCCGTGATCAGCTTTTAGAAAACCCCAATTTATCGTGCCTAGTCATGACAAATGCAAAGCCAGATCTTTGCAAATTTTGAGTATGTGAACGTGAAAACGTTACGGTCCCTACACCACTCTACAGTTTGCCGGAAGTCGAATTCTGTAAGGCAAGAAGCCAGGTTACCTTCAGAAAAGATTCACAAATGTCCATCAATTTGCGCTGAAAAGATGAGTCACATTGCGCGAACTACAGTCGTTAATTGGCCCATTAAACGTTTGTTGTTCCGTGGTCACTCCAGGCCGCGCCTTTTTGCGCTGCATCGATCTTACCGCAGGCGTTACACGCCCCTACCATCACGTCCGCCATTTAAACACCTAAGATAAACATGATATCCGAATTTGGCTACACAGATAATTGTAACAGAACGTTTAAATTTTTGTCTGTCAGAGCTATGGGACACTTTATCGACTCTCGAATTATATACAGATGCCTTGGCATCCGAAGGGGTACGGAGCGATATTTGGAAAGCACTCGGTTTAAGGCCCTTTTCCTATACGATGGCACTGTCTTTTAAAATAAAACTTTACTAGAGCCTTTTTCTTTTTTTTGTTTTTTATTTCTCTCGCGGTACATATTTGGGGGCCCACCATGGCAAATAGTTGCGTCTTGTCTTTTACTGACAATGCGGCCCTTGTAGATATTATAAACAAACGAGCCTCAAAAACATTAACAGGTCATGATTCTTACTACGTGACCTAGTACTCAGCTGCTAGATACGGAGGGGGAAGGGGATATATCATATTATTTCGAGCTAGCCACGTCCCCTGCTTAAAGAATAGTCGTGCATCTCCCGTTTACAGATAAAGCAACACAAGGGTGCAGAGCTCGCACGTCAAAATCTGTTTTAAGTGTAACCAAATACGAACTAGAATTCAGCAATGATAGTAAAATGTTTTATACCGACCATCGGGTAAGCTTATTTCGTTTTTCTTATAAGGAAATCCCAATGCTTATATATATTTCTCTAGAGTTCCACAAAGCTGAAATACTTTTCTCTAAACGTCTGAATTAGGTGAAAGTGCCTCATTAGGGTACAGAAAAGCTTGTTTTTTATATGATTCGCCATTTTTGTTTTCACAACCAAAACAACACAACCTCATCCCCAGGTCTTCTCGGTTAACGGGGCATTAACCTGAAAGGAAGCTGCACTTTTGACGTCATCGGTTGAGTAATCGCAAAATTCTTCCAAATTTGGTCATCAGTGGCTGGTTATGGTGAATTATGCGTGTGCTTTTAGCCAATCAGAATCGGGTTAATATTTGAAATGAATAATATGCGTAATTACTGCACCGATCCTGAGGTAACAGTTGACTTTCTCTGTTTGAATCTGAATGTTTTTCAATATCAGCATTGTTAATGTTTATTTCCGTACACTATGTTTCTATTTACTTTACCAAAGTACGTTAGAATAATTACTGGATGACACCGTAATACCTCTTTCATAAAACAGAGGAGAATATCTCATAACATGTGACTTATCTATGTTCTCTGGATTCTCTAAAATCCTGTTTTCCCTAAAATTAGTTATATACAGGAAACACCGACGAGGACACAGTCGTGTATCAGACCTTGAATACACCAATGAAGGCTCGCTACGTTCGCTTCCAACCAAAATTTTGGAAAAATGGGATATGCATGAGAGTGGAGCTCTATGGCAAAATCACAACAGGTACTTCAGTTTTGTAACTGGCACTTTTTTCTTATAAACTACAAATTACTTTTTGAATAAGTAGGCTTAAAATGATTTTAATTTACTTTTGGCTCACCATAAAACGTAAGCAAATTAACATCTCAAATAGTAATTACAGATACTATTTGTAATACCATCACATGTAAATACATCACATATAAATTGCGCGTTTGGAAATTAAATGTCTGTTCAAGACATCTCTGAAAAGCGTGAATGAATTTATTATTTGACTATATGAAGAATTTAAAATTACCGAGAAGAGGCTGAGTGTAGCAAATGAGACTTCATCAGGCTACCTGATGATCCCCTTCCAGAGACTCCCGTGGAAACACTTGATCAAACCAATGCCGCTTTCTATCCAGTAAGACACTTCATACTTATCGTATTTCGGCGTGCGGCTCAGTTTCAGCTCGATGAAAAGAATAAAGACTTCACTGCGTAATACGATGACAGATGAGCGACTTTCATCCTTGGCGATTTTACATATACATAACTTTGACAAAAATGATAATGTTGATAACGTCGCTAAATTTGCGCATCAAAAGGGGAGGCGCCAGATCATGGTTTGATGGCGAAATGACCGTAAACCTTGCTTTTTTTATTAGCCTGTGTACACAGGGTTTTTTTTTTTTATCGATGTCTTATTGTTTCATGTTCATTCAACTGTGCCATTTTTCTCCAGCTTGTGACTCCAGTCCATGTCTCAATGGAGGAACCTGTTTTGAAAACGAAAGCGGAAAAGAGTACATCTGTAAATGTAGTAGTGGATGGGGAGGAAACAATTGCGAAAAAAAGACAGGTAGCCACTATTATTAATATTATTAATTATATATTTGTGGCTTGAAAGAAATCCAGAGATATCCACAGGCATCACCTTAAGGTGCTCAGTTCGAAATATCATGCATAAGTGGAGAATTCCATATTTTGGAAAGACAAGCAATAACAAATGAATCTGTTGAACTTGTTTGTGCAACGACGAAGATGACGAAGTTTGTTTGTAAAATACTTTATGGTGTTTTAAAAATATATATGAAGAAATAAATGATAAAACTAAGAAAACGATGAGCCTCAGGGTAATAGGGTAAGGGAATTTTATAGTTCTGGAGCTTAAAGGTCAAATGAACCAGAAAATTGAAATGTTTTCTTTTGCCGCTTTACCTTCATCAAACACTAAAAAGAACCGTCCTAAGTGAGATTTAGGTAAAGATTTTTCTTCCCAAGCCTTTATAGAAAGATAAAAGATCAAAATCCGAGCATTTCCGAAGACTTCACGAAAACGTTTCTGAAATGGCCGCGTGATAGACTGGAGACTACGTGATGTCAATGTTGGTCTTTCAGAACGGAAAAACGTTCTGCGCAAGCTTCTGCGCATCCCTTATCGCCTGCGTTTGTTTGTCTCGTTCTGTGAGAGACTGAATGAAATACACGAGGTGCGAACGTTTGCTCCTTGTAAAGGCGTTTTTTTTTGGTTTTTGTTGTTGTTGTTTTTTCGTCACTTGAAAATTGCTTTGGATTCAGAACAACCAATGTTAGAGTAAAAACAGATCATTCCGTCAGTCTGAGGAGGAATAAAACGTTTTGAACATTTCAAAAGAGGTTTGTATTTCTCTGATAATTGTGCATTCGATTTGTAGATTGATTTTGTGTCCAGTGCTCCGCCTTCTTTCGCCGGGCTGAATTAAAACCCGCTTGTGTTATTAGTAGTTACGGTTAGTTTTTTTACGTGCCCAGATTCATTTACCTTTGCAGAACCAGCTTTATCCTTGTCTTATGTCAAAGAACCGTAATGCTAACGCTTGCGAGTGAACAAACTTGAGCGCTGAAAACTCCCTCGGAACTATAGAAGGCTAGCAAGCTTATTCGAGAAGACCAGACTACTTCGATCACTTTTCTGTTGCTCAAGTAATAATAGTCAGAGTATTTTTTTTGTTTTTCATTTTTAATTACGTAGTTTTGTTTTCTTTCTGTACGCAAATTTTCCTTTTCACTCGCTGTGAAGTAGCTGAGAACGACAACTGCCGGCAGTGACTTCAAAACAATTGATTCTTTGCCAGTAAACAATTGCCGGAGCTGGATTTGACTGAAGCGAGCAAAACAAACCCTAATGTGCAGTTTTCTGTACCTTCTAATGATTCAGTTTGCTGCGTTTAATTTGCTTGAATGAAGACCCTCGCATGGACCAGTTTATAAAAACAGCTAAATGATGAATAATGGCTTGGGTGCGAAGCTTGCAACTGATCTTTTGCTTTTAAGATCTTTAGGTAGTTTATTTCGCACAGAAAATTCACTTCTTCATTGTCAGCAGGTATAAGAGCCTTAAGCCTTATGTTTTTTGAGTGGAAATTTGTTGTTTTGCAACCTTATTGAAGCTTTTTTTAGTTCACTTAAGCTGAATTTTATGCATGACGGAATTGTTCTTTGCTTGTCACCTCTCCTTGCGAGCTTAAAGTGACCTCAGTCGGTAATTAAATCATATACATAACTGGAGAGAAGTTTTTGCAATAATGTAACTTCAACTTTGTTTGAAGGAAATCTTACTCGGTTTTTGAGAAGTGTTATGCATGTTCAACTTGACAACACAAAGCAAACTTTATCTGCGCGAAACGATCAAGTTTAAAAACCTGTACTTGCTTTGAAACCGATTTTGCGGAAGATTTTAGCAGATAAAGATTAACTCTTTTTCTGCCCACATATCAACGCCAAAACTTCTACACTGAGGATTTTGTTTATATTTTAGTTTTCTGCGAAGCACAAGTGTCGATCGGGCGTGGGTTTTAAAATATCAGCTCGAGTGCGGCAAAGTTCAATGACTTCAAACACATTGTGGGCAAGCGTGAATTTCTTTGGGCAAATCACTATGCAAAGATATTTTGTTTTTGTGTCCACAGTGGAGCTCCGGACCTTATATATCCAGAAACGTCTTTATATGAACACATTTTGTGAATACATCTTGAAAAAAATTGGACCTACGCACCCACATTTCCAGTACAGCGCAAGGAAATTAATGCCGTCGTTAAAGTCCGTTTTATTCTTCGAGAAAATTAAATAATAAAGTTATAACCACAGCTTGCAACTTTTGAAGACAAATTGCTTGTTCTTTCTAGGTTTATGGCCGCAAAAACCACCACAATTTCTGCGCCAAGGCGACTCGAAAAACACTGTTTTGAATTTCCCGCTTTTTTTCACCTGACCAACATTGACGTCACAAGCTGTTTTTACCGACAATTTTTCCGATCACTCTACGAAGATAAGGGCCAAAAAATAACAATTTTTAATTGCGAATATCTCGGAGATGCTTGCTTCAATTGAGCTGAAACTTCATAGTATGTTTATTCGGTTCATATGAAACATATTTCACTAGAACTGAGCTAAAATAAAAAATGTCGAATTTTTGGTTCATTTGACCTTTAAGAGCAAATGTTACCATCGGTCAAACATTTCGTGGCAACAGCTCAAAATTCAATTTGGCCCATATTCTCAGGTTAGGTAGACCTTAATGTAAAACAAATCGCTGCATAGTTCGTTTGGCTAAATATCGATTAGTTTTCGAGAAAATCAATAACAACCGAATCCTGAGAATTTGCCACGTTTTGAGCGTACAATTTAGGTCGAAAAAGAATGCTTCGCGTAACGAAATAACACACTCTAGAGAAATAAAATCTACTAAATCTGATAGAATGATACCAAAATATGTATCAAAAGCAAATTGAGCAATTCTTTTCTTTTCACTTTGAAAATATAATAACATTTCGCGAACACTCTTTTATCAAGATCAAAAAATGCCAAAAAATAACCTTTAATCTAAGTATGTGGTACTAAATGAAATACGTCGAAAAATCTGGATTTCGAAAGCCGAATAATCGTTCTTTTACATATCCAAAGGATTTTTCGGGGAAATGATTTAACGCGAAGAAATTCAATTTTAAAGTTGGATACAATGCCCTGTTTTAACCGACCTTCCAATTTATGTAGTAAACACACAGAAATACAAGTTTTCCAAGCATAGCATTCAATCAAAAGCGGGATTGACGTAAAAATTTAACCAACATGTTTTAAAATCAAAGACATACATTGTACTTCTGCTGTCCCTTCGTTTGATACAAATTTTAATCAAACTACAAGATAATTTGTCAAGATAACGCAGCTGTCATGTTTATTTACACCGCGCGGGGTGAGGACCAGACGTGAGATGTTTTGTTGGGAAGTTTTCCCGACCAATTATCTCTGAATTCAAGATCAGAGGTCAGATTTAAAAAGTCATTTTCGTTTGTCTTTTCTCCAAAATCATTTTCGAACTAATAAGCAAACCAAAGGCAAACAATTTAACGAGCCGTTTGTCTCAAAACATGTCTTAAATCCGTGACAATTTCGCACAAGAATCAAATCTTTTGATCATGAAATTAAAGGGTCGTTTAACCTTCTTTACCAGCACATGAAGACTTCCACATTTTCATAGTATACTAACAACTTACATTTTCCTTGCGAACGTAGCCAAAACGGAGCTGGGCGTTCTCAGCAAGTTGGATTCGCAGAACATGTATTTATGGCAACTCAACGGTTGCGTGACCAATTATTATTTCCGGAAGTGAGAGCGGACGTTCATGTGCACGGACTTTTTGTGACTGGAAAATCATGAACCCTTTATATAATGCTGCTGTTAAACATTTCAAACTTACGAGTCTTTTTAGTTTCAATATCAATTTTTACATTTTATACCCTCCGCTATATTCTACGGCGATATACCACATAAACCATCTTCAAGAAGTTCTTACTAGCCTCTGAATTAATTTCAAAACTGTCGAAGATGAAACACAACGCGTTTTTGCACTTCAACCATAGCTTAACTAAAAGCTTTACCCCAAATCGAACTAGAAAGTATACGTGATTAAATGCAGGTGCCATGACGAATTCATTGCCTTGTACAAGAAAGACGTTGCCACATCTCAAGTTCGGAAAAAATTAACACTTGGCTTTGACCATCACCTAGTTTCTTTTTTTTTTCAACAATTCAGCCCGGTAATGGTCTCCAGCTATTAAAAGGGTAAGAACATTATTGCCTCAGTGGGTTAAACGGGATCACCCGGACACGACCGGTCACGGATAATGAATTCCTCGATAAACTAATTTTAACAAAGACTAGGTGGTTTTTATGCACATTTTCCAAAAACTATTGTTAAAGACATCCACGAGGAATGATAGATAGTAAAGTAAAGTAAACTTTTAAAAAAAATTGAAAAAAGAAATGCAAATTACTTGGCCACGTGATCGACTACGCCCTCCCGCCTCCAGTGTTCGAAAATTGTAACTAACGATCCTTGTCACTTTCTAAACGTGTAGCTCTAGTTTTTCTGTATCAAAACATTGACCCTAAAAAGTGTATGCGAAATCAGTTCGGAATGGTTCCCGAATCATTACAATTTGCAGCTGAGACTGGTGTTCATTGACTAGTACCAGTACCGCTCTAACTAAAGTTTTCGTCAGGACGAGACGCATATCACTTCTTACCATTCCTCTAACTCTTTTTACAAGAAGAGTATTATTAGACACTGTAGGCCTACAAAAGGAGAACGGTTTGCTCTCTGTCCAGTGGGCGGTTCAACTCGAAGGATTTCTCGATAAAATAGGGCTTGGTTGACCACGTGATGCAGTTAAAAATAATTTAAAAAATGAAATTGGAAGATTCCTTATGATTGGCCTTAAATTGTTAGTCATGGGATAGCTTGAAAAAAGTTCACATTAGACCATCCCCCTTTTAAAATTCTGAGTAATCTTTAAATATACTTGAAGATGTACAAGATTTTCCGTTTGTGGGCGTGGCTGTGATTCCTTTTCTCTCCACAGACTTAACTAATTTATAACAACTTGTTACATTTCATATAACACTTTTCCTTTTGTTGGCTTTTCCCTGAATTCTATCGTAAAATCTACCAGGATAATTTTGACGGGACAATTTACAACCCCCGTCAGTCGTCACTCGTAAAGGAGTGTCTCTAAAACGTTCTATAGACGACACACATAGCGTCAAACAGAGCCGTCAATTTCAGTTTACCTCAAGTAAGACATTCTCGACATCACTGACTATTTCGTAGGTTAATCTCTACATATTCTAGTCAGCCTTACTAGTTTTACAGCCACACCTGGCCACAATGCCTTCAATAATTTCCATAAAGGGCTGCTTGCGCTTGCCAGTCATCGATGTTACATCCAGTTCTAAGGCTGCACAGATGTTCTGCAGTGTTCGTATCGAAAACTTCGCCAGCCTAGACTGACCTACGATCTCACAGATGTTGTATGTTTCGTACATGATGGGATGCTGAAGAGCTAATGCTGTCGTTACTTCGTTGGACATTTCTTCGATTGCCCTCTCTGTTATCAGCTCATTCGTTTCTAGTTCTTCCTCCTCACTGGATTGTTCCACACTATAAGTTTTCTTTGCTGACAAGCGAGAAAAAAATCCTGCTATTTGTAGTGGTGTGAGATAGTCGCACTTGTCGAAGATATTAGAGCCATCACTATGCTTTACTCTTCGCATTGCCTTTGAGACGCTCGCTGGATCTGCTTTTTGCCCAGTGCGTTCTCCAACTTGAAAGACTTCAGTCACATAGTTTTTCTGCGCCACCGTGAGATTCTTTCTTTGTACTCCTGCTGACTTAAGAGCCCATCCCATCGGTAGCACGGAGCCATCATCCTCCACTGACATAGATGCACGTTCATCAACTATTTCTGGTAGGACGCCAGCACCACGCTCCAGTTTGGTGGCGTACATGGTCATTGCCTTGTCGTACAGTGTTTCCTGTTCTAGGGCATACTTGTGTTTACCACAGTCCAGATGTTTTTCTAGCGATGAGTATTGTAGAAAGGACTTGACACATCCCTCTTCTGGACAGAAAAAAAGATCGCTTCCTTCGTCGTTACAGCTTTCATCGTCGTCGCTGTTATTTCTGTTCTGTGGGGCCTCTTCTAAAACCGGTGTTTGCTTTGGTTTAATCCTGGCTTTGGCAGTTTGGAAAGATACTTCAGCACTAGAACTCTGTTTCTGTTTGTTTAGCTGAGGAAGACTCCCAACTTGTTGGCGGAAGTTGCTCCAGGGTACAAATTTGCCAGAGCCAATTCCATAAGCTCTCCAAACATGCAAACCTTCCTGGGTGTATGAAATGTTGTTAATGAAACTAACGCCCTCCCATTTTACTGGAGTGGACTTTGCAGCAGGTTGTGGCCCGCTTACCGTCACCAGGACACCAGAAATCCCGCCAGATGACTCAATGGCCGTCATCATTTGAGAGGCTGTCTCTATGTCGTGGCCAGAATTGAGATGGGTGCGCATGTGACTTTTAATTGTCGCGGCCTTACGGTCACAAGATCCTTTTCCGCCTTGGGGATCGGAAAAGTCAAAACGCTTTAGTTCAATTGCATGCTCGCTAGCAACATGGTAGACTGAAAGTAATGTAAACGCGCTATGATAGCATCCTGCGTTATCGCTCCGCATATAAACAGAGTTGACTTCTGGCATGATTTCCTTAAGTTGACGAAAGACGTCATCAACAATGGCGAGTACAGTGGAGCTATCCTGGTTACAGCTTTCGAAGGCATGAACGAAAGTAAACAATTCAGTTTCATCATTTGCATTCTTCCTCAATGCTACACTGATATGCCAGGGTATGCCACGTTTTCCGAACCAGTCGCTTTGACTTTCTCGAAATTTTCTCGGCAGAAACTTCATTGCCCAGTCCATCACCACTAACACTGCTTGTGCATTAAGATTTTCCAGAATTTCATGTCTTGCGGCATCCTGATTTATAGCGCGAAGGAGATGGGCCTTCCAAGCTTCAATACTCTGAATTGACCTGTGAGATTTCATACTCCATCTCGTCTCGTTCTTCAGCGCTACAGTTAACACTGCCAATAACTGACTTGATTTCACGCAATAATGTTGGGAGAAGTTCGCATCTGTCGCATTTTGAATCGTGTTCATGATTACAGACTGTGATGTGATCGTTATCTTGAGGATAGCTGAGGGCATATGTCCGACAATGATCTGCGACCTTCGATTCTTCAGATACGTGAACCTTAGAAACACAAAAAGCTATTTAGCATATATCAATAAGTGAACATGAAAGCACAATATACCAATCTGGCATTAAGAAAAACGTATATACAGGTAACTTTGGCTCTACATCAAATGCTCATAGATTCTACAATATCCTTTTCTGCTTCATTTCTAACATGCTTTGCCGGGACACGACACTATATAAAAAGTAATTCTACGCATTATCTATCACAGTTTTTTCGGCCACGAATTCAAGCACCCATAGTGCCAAGAAACGCAGTGTTTCATCATTACGAATATATCGAATATGTCTATCTTTGCACAATTTTACCAGTCTGTTAAATTCTTTATGGTTTATTATCCCTTTGATGTGCACTAACCGTAGAAGCAAAAACAAGAAAACTAAAATATCTTAGACAGAAGCAATCTTACCTTATAGTCACCTTTTAGGTAGCGTTTCGCTAGATGAAGTTTCTCTTTCTGCACCTTAGCCCACGTGAAACCCTTTCCATAATTATCTCCAAGCTTGTCTATCACTTCTTCTAGTTCGTCAAAAGCTTTGGCGCCGGCAGCTGAAACATAGTCCAAACCTTGCAGAGATTTCCTCGTAGATGCGGAACATACACTGAGAACTTTCAATAGCGTGCTGCGACTCATTGGTACGAAGCCCACATCACTACAGTAGCTTAGATACTGAAGGACAATGTGCTCAGGGATCAAACTTCGAACAACATTGGGAACCTTTATTTCCGTATTTGTGGACAGTTTCAGAGTTTTCTCGCCAAAAGGCAAGTCTTGAATTATGTGGGTACTGGTGATGAACGACAAAAAATGATCGAGTTTCTCTGGCGCAATGTACATTCTTGTGCCTTTAACAGATTGTACGTTCGCACCTCTACCGTGGAGTAATAAATGATGTCTAGCTATGTTAAAACGATACCTGGACAAATTAGGTATCCATCTTTGCAAATCTTTGAAATTCACCTTATCCGCCATGATGGACAAAATCTGCCTTCGAGAGCTCCAATGGTCTGCGTTGTTATAACATTCGGCCAAACATTCCATCAGAGAGGAGTCAATAGCACTTTCGTCAAGCTCTGATTTAACCAGTGAAGACAATAAAGTCTCAGTTTCCCCAGGTACAATCTCATCCAAGCACGCATTAACAACTTGTCGTACCTTTCTAGTATAAAGCCTTTTCGTCCGCTCGGAAGCTTCTGCCCATGGTGTTTCCAGGGAATGGCGAATTGGACTAATATCTCTTGAAATCAGGAATTTGTTCAACTTCTCCCTTGGCGTTACAGTTTTCTCTTCAGCAAAAGATGGTTCATAGAGACTACTTTCTAATATAGGACCTGTTATTGGGGTGAAAGAGATTTCACTTTCCTCTTCTTCTTCTTCCAACTCCTCCTCCTCATCCTTCTCTTTCTAAACCACAAAACAAATGAAAAAGAAGAGAATAAGAGGGAAAATTTAAATGAAGGAGAAAAAATACGGCAAGGGAAAAGGGGGGGGGGGGGGGCGGAGATTACAAATAGATTTAAACATCTATGACGATTTAACGAAGCGTGGTTAACTACAGAAACCAATCATTCGTTCCAGTCTCCTCACGGTTATCTTTCTTTCTGAGTTATAGTTTAGAGAGAGTATCCGGATTAAAACATGTCAAAATCCCATATGAACATAAAACTGACTTTTGTATGACGAAAGCCGGAAGCAGAGATTTTTTCGTAGTATAATTTTCTTGTATCTAGCCTCAGCGAAAATCCGCGGGAACCAGCCCAATATTCTACGCATTTTGAGGAAAAAAATTATGATGTGATTAGTCACAAGTCCCCTCTCACATTATGGAGACAAACAGATTGAATAGGGAGGACCTGCATGGTGTGTTTTGCCTGATACTTAACAGGATGACAGAAGACAGGCTGACTATAAATAGCGTAATGTGGATCAAAGCTTACCAGATTCAAGTTTTCCATCTGCATTAACACACTGGCGTCAGTGGAACGAGAAGTCGAACTTCCTATGGCTGACGACTCTTTTTCTTCTGCTACAAGCAGCCTGAGGGTTTTCCGACAAGATGCGCAAATACCTAAGAAAATTAAAGTCAAAGGCTTAAACTTAAAGTCAATATTTTTAAGGAAACGAAGAGAGGTCACTACAGTGAAACAAAGTTTGCAAACTGCAAACTTACCCGAGCCTATTTGAAGAAATACTCCAGTTTTCTTTAAAATTATTTGTGAATCAATTTTCCCGATTCCTCGGTCACATTTTGGCCACTTTTTCCCTCTTCTGTCATGATATGGACAATGCCTCTGGAACTCTACACCTCGCAGTGGATCCTCGCCTCCAGCCCAAACCAAGCTTTTCGCGATGTAATGGACAAATGGTCATAGAATTTATGTTTGCAGGTGGAGTAAATACTGCTGCTCTGCTGAGTATAAGGTCAACTTCGTCCATTGGACCGGAAAACCCCAGGCTGGCTGTGTGGTTCGAAATTGCCTTTGAACAGGCCAGTAAAGGGATAATTTGTGTTTCTTTTTTCCTGTCTCTCGTGTCAAATCCACACATTCCTCCTACGATGGACTTAAAAGAACAGCACACCTCCATATTCACGCAATGACACGCGTCGCAACTCTCTGTGTTTACTAACGTTTCACTAAAGCTGTTACAAAATAAAGATTTCTACTTTTGGACTGCAAACAAATTCTCTCCGTTCGCTCAAAACAAACAAAAACTGACACCCGTTTTTAAATTAGTACCGACATTCTTAATTAAATTTATTTGAAAAAAAAGTGATAGCGACGACGTTTTTATCATTTCACAAGATTTTTCCCCAGGGCAACGCCGAAAATTTTTTTTTGTTTCCTCAGGCAATGATTTTTCTATAGCGATCATATTTTCTATAGCGATCCTATTTGTTTTCCTTCTATTTTTACTCTGATATTTAATAAAAAATCGCTAAGATCCACTAGTCACTTGTTCCATGTTCCAGTCCTGTCTTTCTGCAGTTGTAGATTTCACTTGAATGAAGCGGTATTTCACAACACCCACGTGATAACATATGTTTTTGACTTGAGGTCTCTTGGTTCCGCTTTGGTTTACTGCTCAGTTCAAAACTAATGTTTCGGCAAAGAAGACTTACGAAAGGCACTCCTATACCATTTTTGAGGAAAATGGAGGCAGTGAAAACGCACAACAAAAACCAACGTCCAAAGCATGGAAAACAAACAATACCACCGTGCCGCTATCATGTCGTGGGAAATTATTTTGAACGATTGGTTCACGAACCAAACGAGACCTGCAGAAATACAGTTTTCTTCATCATTGATTTGAAGACAAAAAGGTTAGATTCTATACGTTAAAATAGACCTCGACTTAATGTATTCTGCTTAACTTTTTAGGTGCTTCTGTCAAGTGTAGTGTGCTTGCAGTGTCATGTCACGTTTGGGACAAGTTGAAACACCGAAATTTATCCAACTTTAACAATCGATTTCTTCGCTCTGCATCATTTCCCCAAAAAATCCTTTGGCACTCTAAAAGAACAACTCTTTGACTTTTAAACGCTAGGTTTTCAACGAATTATATGCAGTACCACGAGCTTAAATAATAGGCTAATTTTAGATAAGTTTTCTTCTCGATAAAAATAGGTCGGGCAAATTAAATTAGATTTTAAAAGTAAATAGCCGAGAATTGATAAAAATTGCTTTAACGGTATTTTTTGACATCGGTCAACAATATGTGGTAGATTTTATTGCTCTAGAGTGTTTTACTTTGTAACGCGAGGCGTCGTTAATCGCCCTAAATTTCACATTGAAAAGGCGGCGTTTTCACAAAATTCAGTGATTATCGATTTTCTCGAAAACTAATCGATACTTAGTAAAATGAACTATGCAGTGTTTTGTTTTACATTAAGGTCTACCTAAAATGAGATTATGGGCCGAATCGATTTTTGAGCTGTTGCCACGAAATTTTGAAAATGTTTGATTTTTGGTAACATTTGCTCTTAAGCTTGTTTTATCATGTTTACTGTTGTTTCACTTGTTTTTAAGAAAAGATAACAATCCAACTAATCTAAAGCATTTGTTCATAAATATCTGTGTTTCAGAATGCCTCCACTACCAAAATTTGACCAACGGTAACAGGAAAGTGTCCTACGGTCCATCTCCAATGCTTTGTGATAATTTACTCCCACATGGATGGTATCGTTTCCAAGGTAACGCAGGGACAAAAATGCCTACGTCATGCGTTGCTCCTCAGAAATGTGGTACCCATGCCACTGGCTGGCTTAACGGGGCTCATCCGTCAGTAGAAGAAGGCAAAGTCACCAAAAAGGTCTGCTTCAGCTGGCGCCGAAACTGCTGCCAGTGGTCGATCAATATTGAAGTACTTAACTGCGGAGATTTCTTCCTGTATCACTTCAAAGGAACGCCCCTGGGACATCCATGTAATCTTCGTTATTGTGGTACTGACTGAGGGAATCAAGGTTTTCGAATTCTCATTCTTCGGGACAAAAAAATGTGTTCAAACGCCAATCTTAAGTTCAGAATAGACAACCAAGTGGCTTTTCATACTAGAGGGAACTACTTACTATAGAATTTAGTGAATCTGAGAAGTAAAACTGTATATTTGCCTAAAGTTTTACTCACAGAGTTTCAATCCGGGTGGCTTGTTGGCTTGTTGAGTTATTTAGTTGTTTTTGTGAGTTTCTTAAGAAACTGTAGTGTTGCGTCAAAGTTGAGAGAAACGCATCCACCACAATGTTCTCCCTGCTGCTAGAACACTCAGTCCTATAGTGTCTTGCACTTTCTCCCATTAAGTTTGAGTCCTGCTCTGGCTGCTTAATTCCTCCCCAATCTCTTAGTCTTTACGTACAAGTCATTGAACTTCGATGACATTAGTGCAATGTCATCTGCGAAATCAAGGTCCTCCAGTACTGTTGTGAAATTCCACTTTATCCCTCTTCTCTTGTCTGCTGTTGCCTTCCTCATGACTCAATACAAGCATAGTGAGAATAGGAAACCTGACATCACGCACCCCTGTTTTACCCCAGACTTGATCATAAACCAGTCTGATGTCAAACTCCCGTCAAATCCCGTAGACAACAGCCGTTGACACTACATGTTGTTAAATATTAAGGCGGTAACTGTTCTGAAAGCTCACTACTGTACTATGCCTCGAGGTTGTGACTCAATCCAGTGGCGAATCCAGGCCTTCAGATAAGGGGGAGGGGGGGAGCGGTCATCCAGACTCTTAGATAAGGGGGGCGGTCAAGAAAAATTTTTTTGGCCCTTCGGGCACCATTTTGGTCTAAAAATAAGGGGGCGGGATCAGCCACTGCAATAAAAAAAACTGTGACATCCACGTGTTTAATTTGGAAAGTGATTTAAATGTTTAGGCATGAAGTTCAGTTCCATCCAATATATAGAATTAAAAAATAATTGTGATATTCTGTAATATAATCTCTTAGGATATGACGTTACTAGCTTAGTATGGGGGTATTACTAGCTTTAGCACTAAATACAAGTGCTATGTAAATGAAATACAGTCCAAGGGCTTAACCCGTGGCTGACGCGTCGGAAGTTCTAAATAGCAAAGATTACGTTGGAACCACGATATTGGTGCTCTGCTGCCTCTTGGCCGTTAGGAGATATACAATTTGTAGTGGAGTTTATGGCAAACAGCAAACGTCAGACTCAAAATAGAAAATTTGCAGCTAATTAAAAACAGTACAAAACATATCGTTACTAATTTGGAGTGGAAGTAATTAACAATAAAGTGCAAGTTAAGGAAAAACTTGGTCACGTGGTACAAATTCATTTGCCGTTTGCCGCAAAAAACGTCAGTCTATGTCTCAGTCTCCATTGTTATCTGTAATAGACCCAAAACCACCCCACAGCCAGAGACAGGACCCGGGAGACGGCGGAAATCGAGCCTAGCGACTCCCCCGAGTTCTAGGGTTTTCCAGAGCTCAGTTTACAGTGATTTCTCAGGCCAAATTTTTAAGGCTCGGAAATTCGGCATAAGATATTTTGGGTGTTAATTTTTGTTGGAAGCCTTAGGAATTTCTTTGGGTTTTGATTTTTAACCCCATTCGACCATCCCCGTCACTTGAAATCCGGAGTATTCGCCCGCTGGGATCACAACGCTAGCCAAAATCGCTTCAAAACGACGTTGAGGAACACAAAAAAACGTTATAAGTTTGTTTCATTTATACCCCACGATAAGCTAACGGATGAGGTGATATTTTTTTCCTTTTTAAATATTTCCCATATGATCCCGGCCCTTTCATAGCTACCAAAATTATCCCACATACAGTGAGCAAATAAAACCGCATAAAATATTGACGAATATATTCAAAAATAGCTGATTACTAGTCCTGTTGATTAATTTTTCTTGCTTTCAAATGTCAAAAAGACATAAATTTAAATGAAAAATATAACGAAATAAAAATGAAGGGTGGTCTGACACGTGTGACATTCTAAAGACTTTCTTTTTTGAAAAAAATAATAAGAAGAAAAGAATAATGAATAATGTATATATGCAACATTCTCTCTTGATGAAACTTAGTCTTTAATGCAGAATTTTTAAGTATGGCACTGAGGGAAAGCGACGACGAGATACAATAGTTTCCATTTAAAAGCTGAAAAAAACCTAGCATATATATAGTTTGTTCTTTGGCAGCAAAACAACCAAACATCCATGGACAAATGCAGCTGAAAATGGAAGTGTTCTCTTCTGAGTATTAATAAGAAAACGAGCTACGCAGACGACAAAACCAGGCAAGTAAAAAAATTTAAACTAAATCGCCCAGAATAATCCCGTATATGAACTTTATTATTTACATTATTTTTTACTTTTGTATATTTTACTTTGACATTTTTTCTCTCTTTCTCTGTTTACAATCTTTTTTTTTCTTAAGGTGATGTTACATGGGACGATTCGCGACGACGATTTTTAGCGCAACACAGTTTTGCAATGCTGTAACAATGTTGTAACCATTCGAAAAATGTAGCAACGATATTGCAACGCTGTGTTGGGCTAAAAACTACTGAAGTAGTTTTTGACTACCATCAGTGTTGACAGCACCGGACATGACTGTGAGTCATAACAGTGGTATATCCATAAATAATTAAACGGCAATTTGATAAGTATCAAAAGTGGGCTTTGCACGTGTGAGGAGGCTACCGGCAAAACAAGTTGTCACATCAAATTTTCGGATATACCCTAGCTAAAAAAAAGGCAAACGGTACAATTTGATTCTTTAAAAGCTAAATTGTTTTTCACTTTTATCATTTTGAAAGCGTTAGACATGACTGTGAAAAAAAGGTTTTGAAAACTAGGGACCGATCATAGGAACCTTAATTAACAATCTGAAAGTGAAGTACTCGCCTTTGTATTGAACTAGAATGAGCATCGAATCGACTCTCTATACCTAAAGAGATCCCGCAGCAAGAAGTATCATCAGCTGAGTCTTCTAATCTGCATTACTTGGTTCAACGTATGTATCTACCCTTTAATGTTATTTTCCCCTAAATAACTTCGAAAAATTTGACATCTTTCAAGGCTTTATCGAATAGAAAAGTCCAACTTATTGATGTTTTTCCTTTGAAGGCTGTTAAGGTATGAAGGTGGTGAAACAAATCTTCTGCATGTCCGTTATATCTGTTTTGGGCCAAGTGCACTGCGCAGTGGTAACTCCACAATGCCCGAGCAGTGGATACGAGATATCCATACTGGGTTGGATGTTACAAGGACACATTTACAAAACGTTGGAGGCAAACTCCCCGCTAGACTGCTTATTCGCTTGTAGAGAAGACGATCGATGCCAAAGTTTCAATTGGGTGATCTCTCGTCACTTGTGCGAGTTTAATAACAGAACAAAGGAAGCCAGATCTGAGGATTTCGTGTCAGACCCAAACAGATTTTACTTTAGACGATACAAACACAGAGGTAAAAAGGTGTTTTAGACAATACTACCTAAGAAACAGTGAAGACCTTATTGAAACATTTGAAAACAATCAAAGACCTGTTCAGGTGTTGTGGCTGTTGTAAATTCACTTCAAGTAATACATTTCAGTATTTAGGCCACGAGGACTTAAAGATTGATAAAGAGTTCAGCGTCATTGCAACAAATCAAATTCCCCACTTTAGAAATGAGATGGAAACTGGGCCTTTAACTTTCGCAAGGAAGTATGGGACTGCTCTGGAGACAGGGATCCCAGAAGTCTTTGCGAAAGGTAACTCGGCCCAGTTTCCTACCGTTTCTAAAGGGGCGAATGCAAAACAGAGTTCAATAGAGAGGAGAGGTCATTACGTTACGTTGCCATGGTAGCAACATTTCTGGATGACAACAAACCAAAATGTCACTTACAAAGTAGATTAACACTGTTTCAAACTTCATCAATTTGTCAAATGTTGACGACATTTTTGGGGTTGAATCCGAAAGGACCGTATCTAAGTTTAGAAAAAGGAAAAAAAATATTGTGTTGTGCTCACCTACTCCATGAAGCAGGCGAGTGAAATTAGGAAGTTTCCGTGTCGCAGTCGTGGAACAACGGTCAAGAAATGTACAAAAAAGCCTGATGCACCTGCAAAGTCGTTTTTTATTGCGACTCTTCCCAAACCGCATTTACGAAAACGATCGAGAGCTCCAAATGGTGGTGCACTGGTTTGCTGAAGAGATGACCCAAGCAAGAATCTCAAAATAACTAATTAATATTTCTCCAGGAAAGATGGGGGCAAAAAATCCACCACAAATTAGCAAACACTTACGACAAATTAAAGAAGATAAAACCATAAGAATATGTAGACAGTGGCAGGTCGGAGTCCGGGGAGGTGGTGGGAAAAATTTTGCAACTAATGGCAATAGCTGGAAGGGCCGCGTTAAACATATAACAAGTCTTTCATAAAGAACTAAACACGTTCGATCTCCTGATTGGCCAGGGAGCCACCGCCTGCACACTGCTGATAAGAAACGGGAAATGCCTCGAACTAAAATCACAGTATGATTCCATCTTCTCATCATAATTTTTTTTTTTTTTGCTAATATAAACCTATTGCTTTTTTGCTGTTCGCCGTCGCCGTTGCAAAAACTCCCTGTTGTTGTGATCTAGAAATTTTGCTACCACTGTAACATGACGTCGCACTTCTCCTCTCTAAATCTGTTCTGTCTCTCCAGTCCCTCTCGGTTCAATTCCTGAACTGCCGGCTGAATCTTGCAAAGAAATAATGGCAAGCGAGGAAGAAGCGGTCAGCGGCAAATACTGGTTACACACCATAAAAGAGAACATTCCTGTTCTAGCTCACTGCAATATGGAAACTTTCGGTAAGTTCTAAACTACACTGCAAATACCTCTAGAAACACACTGCAGGCTTCTTATTCCTAACCGTGGACATTTAATAGGCTGACTAACCTTTGCCTCTTGTCGATTGGAAAAGCTTAGGCACCATAAATATGGCGCACTATTGTGGCTGCGTTTTGAACGTTTTCGGCCTTCCATATTATGGAGTTTAAACAGCCACGTTTTTTAGCGACTCACACCAACCGGAAGTAGACTTTTTCCGCTCTTGAGCCATGACTTTTTGAACAAGTATTTGGGCAGATCGTCCCTATAAGAGTAAAGACACTTAGCATACAAATTTGCTTGCGTGAAGGAATATTGCGTTGCAATGTTGGAACAGTGTTGTAACTATTCGAAACAATGTCGCAACAATGTTGCAAAGCTGTGTTGCGCTAAAAATCGGGGTTGCGAATCGTCCCGTGTAACATCACCTTTAGATTTATACACCATTCGAGACATTTTGAAAGAGCACGTGAATATGAGTCACTTGGGGTGTGTTGAATTGCATTATGTGACTGCTTTGAGAACGATTTTGGACCCAGTTTCATGTACTACCCCATTAAAGCCAATAAAAGAATAGCTGGAGTCCCAAAACTAACCCAGTCTTACACGAAATAGGTGTAGCCTGCGTGGCAGGAGTTAAAAGGGAAAGGGAAAGAGGGCGCCCTCTCCTCGCGCGCCCAAAAGTCTCCTTTCCCTTCCTCTTTCAATAACTGCCACGCACGCTATACACGCAACGTCGAAATGGCCACTACCATAAAGGACTACAGCTTACTTAATTAGAGAGACCACTTTGCAGTGTGAGACGGTATAATGCTTTCATTTACGACAAAAACTCCCTTTGTTTAAAAGTGATAAACCGAATGACGTTCCTTTTCTTGTTCAACTAATCTTACTGTTTAATACGCACACCAAAAGGGAGCTTATATTCTAGAGCGTTTTTTAACTACGCCCGCAAATTGGAAGTGAGGTCTTACCGCTACCCTGCAGATTTCTTTGGCTGAGTGTCTTTATCCTTATATGTAAAATGTGACGATTAATTTTCCCGATAATTTGGGCAAAACCCCTGCCCAAGAATGCAAAAAGTACCAGTTCCAATTGACATGCATCGCTTAAAAACGACTTTGCTTTAGCTCCCTAATGACACGGACACTAACATGACTGACATGCAAGTCGACAGTTCTGAAGTCCCAAATACCCGGACAGAAAGGTACCTGAAATTGGACTAAATCGACACCGGAACTTGAGAATATATTCACTTCAGGGAAGCTAAAGCTGTAGAAATTCGTCATCAAGGCTTATAATTATATAAGTTCAGCGATTATGTCAAAGTCGAAACTTGACTAGGAATTATTTCCGACGATCCTGTAATCGGTTCATGAGAAGCAGAAAGCGAGCTCGGCCCATTTACGTCCCATTCTTTCT
Organism: Porites rus; assembly: GCA_964035705.1. Lineage (NCBI taxonomy): Eukaryota > Metazoa > Cnidaria > Anthozoa > Scleractinia > Poritidae > Porites > Porites rus. Next base: position 11,832,444 of record OZ038001.1, on the reverse strand, counting down.
CCGGTCGCTTGCGGGTGACCTTCGACTGGCGCGACAAAGAGGGACTGCTCGGAAGAGTAAGTAGTCCAGGATACGTTCATTCAAGAGACTTTTTAACAACAAGCGTCAACTTTTATTATGTTAAACACTGTTGTTTGTCTTATTTTTGATAGAAAAGATGACAAACAAAGTAAGCTAAAGTATTTGCTCATAAAAAGTTTCAGATTGCCCCAACTACCAAAATTTGACCAACGGTAACCGGAAAGTGTCCTACGGTCCATCTCCAATGCTTTGTGATAATTTACTCCCACATGGATGGTATCGTTTCCAAGGTAACGCAGGGACAAAGATGCCTACGTCATGCGTTGCTCCTCAGAAATGTGGTACCCATGCCACTGGCTGGCTTAACGGGGCTCATCCGTCAGTAGAAGAAGGCAAAGTCACCAAAAAGGTCTGCTTCAGCTGGGGCTCAAACTGCTGCAGTTGGTCCATCAATATTGAAGTACTTAACTGCGGAGATTTCTTCCTGTATCACTTCAAAGGAACGCCCCCGGAACATCCATGTAATCTTCGTTATTGTGGTACTGACTGAGGGAATCAAGGTTTTCGAATTCTCATTATTCAGGACAAAATGTGTTCAAACGCCCACCTTAAGTTCAGAATAGACAACCAAGTGGCTTTTCATACTAGAGGGAACTACTTACTATAGAATTTAGTGAATCTGAGAAGTAAAACTGTATATTTGCCTAAAGTTTTACTCACAGAGTTTCAATCCGGGTGGCTTGTTGGCTTGTTGAGTTATTTAGTTGTTTTTGTGAGTTTCTAAAGAAACTGTAGTGTTGCGTCAAAGTTGAGAGAAACGCATCCACCACAATGTTCTCCCTGCTGCTAGAACACTCAGTCCTATAGTGTCTTGCACTTTCTCCCATTAAGTTTGAGTCCTGCTCTGGCTGCTTAATTCCTCCCCAATCTCTTAGTCTTTACGTACAAGTCATTGAACTTAGATGACATTAGTGCAATGTCATCTGCGAAATCAAGGTCCTCCAGTACTGTTGTGAAATTCCACTTTATCCCTCTTCTCTTGTTTGCTGTTGCCTTCCTCAATCATGACCCAATCCAAGCAAAGTAAGAATAGGAAACCTGACATCACGCACCCCTGTTTTACCCCAGACTTGATCATAAACCAGTCTGATGTCAAACTCCCGTCAACTCCCGTCGACAACAGCCGTTAACACTACGTGTTGTTAAGTATTGAGGCGGTAACTATTCTGAAAGCTCACTACTTTACTATGCGTTGTGGTTGTGACTCAGTCTTTTAGAAGCTGAGACATTCACGCGTTTACTTTTGAAACTGCGATTAATGTTTAAGCTTGAAGTTCAGTTTCATCCAATATATATATAGAATGAAAAAATAATTGTGATATTCTGTAATCTAATTTCTTAGGATATGATGTTACTAATCTTAGTATGGAGGTATTACTAGCTTTAGCGTTAAATACAAGTGCTTTGTAAGATCTACATGAAATACAGTCCAAGGGATTAACCCCTGGCTGACGCGTTGGTTACGCTCTGAATAGTAAAGATTACGTTGGAACCAAGTTATTGCTGCTCTGTTGCCTCTTAGATATTTAACAATTATTCCTCGAGCCCGAATCTATTGACTCAGAGGCCATAAGGGCGACAGGAATAATTGTTTTAGTAAAATCCAACTAGTTGGTCAAAAATATCGAGACAAAACAACTTTAGCTAGAGAAACGCGATTCAGCCGCCATTGTTTTGGTTTTCAAAGCCGATGCTTTTCGCTACTAGTGGGCTATAACATATAGCCTAGAAGGAGCTCAACCACAGAACGCAGCATTGATGATAGACCACTGGTTGGATTTTACTAATAGGAGATATATACTTTATAGTGACGTTTATGGCAAACTGCAAACGTCAGATTCAAAATAGAAAATGTGTAGCTAAAAACAGTACAATACAACTGTTACTAGTTTAGGGTGAAAGTAATTAACTGTAAAGTACAAGTTAAAGAAAAACATTGTCACGTGGTACAAATTCATTTGCCGTTTGCCGTAAACGTCACTCTAAGTCTCAGTCTCCATTGTTTGCTGTTAGTAATAGATCCCGAACCTCCCCACAGCCAGTGAGTCGCTAAGCTCAAAGACCAGGCCCGGGAGACGGCGGCCATCGAGCCTAGTGACTCCCCCGAATTCCAGGGTTTTCCAGAGTTTAGTTTACAGTGATTTCTCAGGCCAAAACAAAAATTCAGTCCAAAGTAGGAAAAAACCTATTTTCACATTACGACGAATTGCCCTTGTACGAGGATCGAGAAGATGACGTTTCGAGCCGGCTAGACCTTCTTCAGAGCAAACCAGAGACTGATCAGGGAGGGCTTTTTGGGTTCGACTCCGGGATTTTTTGGGTAGGAAAATTTGGCAGTATTTTTTGGTTGGCTTGATTCAAGTAGGGATTTTGTTTGGGCAGATTCAAATCAATCTGAGGATTCGTGGTAGCGTCAGCGTGTGCCAGCCGCGTAGTTCTGAGAATAAAGTATAAAACCAAACTTGTTTCAGCTGTTCAGCGTTTTGCGGCTCTTTTAATATTCAATACTTTCTGCAATTTTTTAAGGCTCGGAAATTCGGCATGGGATTTTTTTTTTTTTTTGGGGGGGGGGGGGGGGTTAATGGTTGTGGGAGGCTTAAGGGATTTTTTGGGTTTTGATACTTTTCCCCATTCGATCACCCCTGTCACTTGAGTTCCGGAGTATTTCCCCCCAGGGATCACAACGCTAGCCATATCGCTTCAAAACGGCAGTGAGGAACAAAAAAAACCCGATAAGTTTATTTCATTTTAATTTTATACCCCACGATAAGCTGACGGACGAGGCGATATTTTTTCCTTTTTTTAATATTTCCCATATGATCCCCTTAATAGCTACCAAAATTATCCCACTTACAGTGAGCAAATAAAACCGCATAAAATATTGACTAATATATTCAAAACAAGCTGATTACCTCCTGTTGATTAATTTTTCTCATGCTTTCAAATGTCGAAAAAAATTAATAACGCGTTGAAGGACATAAATTCAAATGATAAATATAACAGAATAAAAATGAAGGGTGGTCTGACACGTATGAAATTCTAAAGTCTTTCTTTTCTTAAAAAAAAAAAAAAATGATAATAATAATGTATATATGCAACTTAATTTTTAATGCAGAATTTTTAAGTATGGCGCTGAGAGAAAGCGACGCCGCTAGTTTCCATTTCAAAGCCGAAAAATCCTAGCATATAGTTTGTTCTTTGGTAACAAAACAACCAAACATCAGTAGTCCAAACAAATGCAGCTGAAAATGGAAGTGTTCTCTTCAGAGTATTAATAAGAAAACGAGCTACGTAGAGGACAAAAACAGGCAAGTGGTAAGATTTAAAGTAAATCCCCCAGAATAATCCGTTTATGAACTTTGTTATTTAAATTCTTTTTTACTTTTGTATTTCACTTAGACATTTTTTTTCCTTTCTCTGTTTTACAATCTTTCTCTTTTCTTAAGATGTTACACGGGACGATTCGCAACGACAATTTTTAGCTCAACACAGCGTTGCAATGACGGGACAATGTTGTAACCATTCGAAACATTGTCGCAACAATGTTGCAATTAACGCTGTGTTGGGCTGAAAACTACTGAAATATTTTTTGACCACTATCAATATTAACAAGCACTGGACATAACTGTGAGTCTTACCAGTGGGTAGCCATAAATAATTAAACGGTAAAGTTATTAGCACCAAAAGTGGGCTTTGCACGTATGAGGAGCCTACCGGGAAAACAAGTTGTCCCATCAAATTTGCAGACCCCAGCTAAAAGACGCAAACGGTAAAATTTGATTCTTTAAAAACTAAATTGTTTTTCACTTCTATAATTTTGAAAGCGTTAGACATGACTGAAAAAAAGGGTTTTAAATCTATGTATCGAAAACGGGTAATTTGAGGCAATATCAAACGTGAACGTACGGTCAGTAAAGGGGATTTGAAATACTGGGGCCATCGAATTTGAGTAGGAACCTTAATCAACAATCTGTAAATGAAGTACTCGCTCATACTCGCCTTTTTATTGAATTGGAATGAGCATCGACTCGACTCTCTATAGCTAAGGAGATCCCGCAGCAAGAACTATCACCAGCTGAGTCTTCGAGTCTGCATTACTTGGTTCACCGCCGTGTATATTTACCCTTTAATAATATTTTCCCCTTAATAATTAATATGTTTCAAGGCTTAATCGAAGTCTAACTTATGAAAATTTTTCTTTTGAAGGCTGTTAAGTCATGAAGGCGGTGAAACAAATCTTCTGCATGTCCGTTATATCTGTTTTGGGCCAAGTGTACTGCGTAGTGGTAACTCCACAATGCCCGAGCAGTGGATACGAGATATCCATACTGGGTTGGAAGTTACAAGGACACATTTACAAAACGATGGAGGAAAACTCCCCGCTAGACTGCTTATTTGCTTGTAGAGAAGACGATCGATGCCAAAGTTTCAATTGGGTGATCTCTCGTCACTTGTGCGAGTTTAATAACAGAACAAAGGAAGCCAGATCTGAGGATTTCGTGTCAGACCCAAACAGATTTTACTTTAGACGATACAAAAACAGAGGTAAAAAGGTGTTTTAGACAATACTACCTAAGAAACAGTGAAGACCTTATTGAAACATTTGAAAAAATTTAAAGACCTGCAGAGGTGTTGTGGCTATTGAAAATTCACTTTAAGTAATACATTTTAGCTTTAAGGCCACGAGGACTAAAAGATCGATAAAGAGTTCAGCGTGATTGCAACAAACTGGGCCTTTATCTTTCGCAAAGAAGTCTGGGACTGCTCTAGGAACGGGGACACCAGAAGTCTTTGCGAAAGGTAACTCGGCCCAGTTTCCACCCGTTTCTAAAGAGGCGAATGCAAAACAGAATTCAATGGCGAGTAGAAGTCATGACGTCACGTTGCCATGGTAGCAACATTTCTGGATGACAACAAACTAAAATGTCATTTAAAAAGTGGATTTGCACTGTTTCAAACTTCTTCGATCTTAATTTCATTTAATTTGTCAAATGTTGGCGAAATTTTCTGGGTTGAATCCCAAAGGACCGTATCAAAGTTTAGAAAAAGAAAAAAATTTTTTTGTGTTGTGCTCACCTACTTCATAAAGCGGGCGCGTGAAATTAGTTTCATGTCGCAGTCGTACAACAACGGTTAAGAGATGTACAAAAAAGCGTGATGCACGTTCAAAAATGTTTTTTTTTTGCCACTGATATAAACCTAATTTTTTTGCCATTCGCCGTCGCCGTTGCAAAAACTCCTTGTTGTTGTGATCCAGAAATTTTGCTACCATGGTAACATGAGTCACACTTCTTTTTATATCTGTTTTGTCTCTCCAGTACCTCTCGGTTCAATTCCTGAACTGCCGGCCGAAACCTGCAAGGAAATAAAAGCAAGCGAGGAACAAGCGGTCAGCGGCAAGTACTGGTTATACACCATAAAAGAGAACATTCCTGTTCTAGCTCACTGTGACATGGAAACGTTCGGTAAGTTCTAAATTGCACTGGAAATACATCTAGAAACACACTGCAGGCTACTTATTCTTAAACGTGCTCGTGGACATCTAATAGGCCGACTAACCTTTGCTTCTTATCGATCGGAAATGCTTAGGCGCCATCATGGCTCACTATTGTGCCTTCGTTTTAAACGTTTTCGGCCTTCCATATTAGGGAGTTTAAGCAGCGACGTTTTTGAGCGACGCACGTCAAACGGAAGTGGACTTTTTCCGCTCTTGAGCCCTGACTTTTTTAACAAATTTTTGGGCAAATCGTCTCTATAAGAGTAAAGACACATAGCAATACAAATTTGCTTGCGTCAAGGCATATTAAGAATGAAAAAAGCCCTCTTCCGGTTGACATGGCGTCGCTCTGAAAACGTCGCTGGTTAAACTCCCTATTAAGCCATCAACAGCGTAAACTGCTGTTTCATGCCATTCTTTTCGTATCACCGGCCGTCACCTCTGTTGAATCGCCAGAACACAGGCTATAGAAACCCCTGGACTTAGTTATACGTTCGTCCTCAGGTTTCTTTCGGGTGTTGTGTGTATGTGTGTAGTTCTGATCAAGTTTATCCTGCATTGAACAAATTAAATACCTCAGCGTTTACAAAACTTTTGTTTTTTCCCGTCCACATTAAAACGGTAAGATAGCGTTCAAAAGTTTTTTATTTATTATTATTTTACAAAGCGTTTTTAAAAAAATCTAACCGTGCAAGGTTGCGTTTTCAAAAATAAACCGATTAGGTAGGTTGAATGAGGTCTTACATTGTTCTCGTCTTGCTAACAGAGTAATTGCTGGGCGCCCAGGGTTTTTTTTTTTTTAATAAAAAATGCAATACTTTTCACCTTGCCTAGCTGTGACGCCTCTAGAAGGGCATAGCTTTGGAATATGTCCATATCTGAGACCACGGCTATCTTTAAACGCTACAACAACAACAACAACAGTTTGTACAATTTGAAAATAATTTACAATTATGTTACCTGCAATCAGGGGGCTAAATTCTCGTTGGGTAACAATACAAGTCTCCTAGTAATAATTACGTCAGCGGAAATTAAATAGACGACGCGTCCATCTTGATCAACTCACCGCAGACCAACATATATTGAGGGATGTTCAGGGTTCTTTCTTGCAAAAACTTAAATTATAATTTTAAAAGATAAAAACGTTAACTACAATGTATAGTACGATAAGGAATGGATGGGCCATAAGCCGTAAACTGACTTCTTGAGCCGACATGATCAATTTATGTCTTACTATTTATTAGACGCTGACGAGTGCTCCATTCGAGACATTTTAAGGCTATGCAATTTTTATATTTCTTGACCTTAAGGAAATTTGTCTTTCTATTTATGCCTATTTATAAGACATTGACGAGTGCTCTGCTGCCTCTCCTGTTTGTGACGTCAATGCCAACTGTACAAACACTCTCGGTTCTTATCTGTGCACTTGCAAGATTGGATTCTCCGGGGACGGAAAAACCTGCAAGGGTAAGTAAGATTTATACACCATTCGAGACCTATTGAAAGAGCACGTGAATCTGGGTCACGTGGGTCGTGTTAAATTACATTATGTGACTGCTTTAAGAGCGATTTTGGACCAGTTTCCATTGCAGCCTCGTCAAATCCGAAAAAAAGAAGAGCTGGCTAACCAAGTCTATTACGAGAAAGGTGTAGCCTGTGTGGCTGGGGTTAAAAGGGAAAGGGTGTTACGCGGGTAATCTTTTAGAGGATGGGTAGCTTGCAAACCAAACTGAACGCAGGGTTGTCGGAACAGCAACAAGAAGATTTATTCCAATAATGAACGTAGTTTCCACGAAGTAAAACTTCACAACAGCACGTAACTCGTTAAACTTACACGGCCTCCGCCAACTTGAATAAACTTGATAAACTTACACGGCCTCCGCCAACTTGAATAAACACTGCTTTCGTCACACTTGACTAAACACGACCAACGTCGAACTCTCCTCGCTTGTGAAAACTAGTTAAAACTTAACTCGAGCTGGCCTACTTATATACTTTTACAATGAAGTTCTAGAACATTCCAAATAGTCTAATTATAGAAAGATTACAAAATGTACCGCTTTTAGAAACGCTTACGCAAGATTCTAAAATAAACAAACTACGAACTCTCGCGAAGCTTCTAGAAAGTCACGCTAGTCACGCAATACAATTTTTCGTAACAAAGGGAATGTGAACGCCCCCTACACGCGCGCCCAAACCTCTCCTTCCCCTTCCCCTTTTAACACCTGTCACGCAGGCTATCTACGCAACGTCGAAATCCAGTGGCCACTATTATAAAGGACTACAGCTCACATAATTAGAGAGACCATTTTACAGTGTGAGATGGTATAACGCTTTCATTTCGGACGAAAACTCTCTTTGTTTAAAGTAATAAACCGAATGACGGTCCTTTTCTTATTCAACTAAACTTACTGAGGTCTTGCCGCTACCAAATTTCACTGCCAAGTGTCTTTACTCTTATAGACTGAGACGATTAATTTTTGGCGAAAATTTGGGCGAGACCACTAACCAAGAATGCAAAAATTCCAAGTTCCGATTGATATGCGTCGTTTTAAAACGACTAATTGCTTTAGCTCCCTAATGACACACTAACATGACTGACAGGGTATAAAGTCGACATTCCTTAAGTCCCAAATATCCGGACAGAAAGGTACCTGAAATTGGACTAAATCGATCGAGATATAAGTTGGTCTTTTTGCCACTGGAACTTGTGAATAAATTCACTTCAGGGAGGCTAAATCTGTAGAAATTCGTTATCAGGGCTTGGAGTTCTGCGATTATAAAGAAGTCGCTGAAGTCGAAACTAGACTATGGTCCTTTGCGGGTGACCTTCGACTGACGCGCCAAAGAGGGACTGCTCGAAAGAGTACTTATACATAATCCAGCCAATCGTTCATCCAAGATTCTTTTTAACAACAAGCGTCAACTTTTATCATGTTCAACGCTGTTGTTTGCCTTATTTTTGGTAGAAAAGATGACAAACAAAGTAAGCTAAAGTATGTGTTTATAAAAAGTTTCAGATTGCCTCAGCTACCAAAATTTGACCAACGGTAACAGAAAAGTGTCCCACGGTTCATCTCCACTTCTTTGTGATAATTCACTCCCACATGGATGGTATCGTTTCCAAGGTAACGCAGGGACAAAAATGCCTACGTCATGCGTTGCTCCTAACAAATGTAGTACCCATGCCACTGGCTGGCTTAACGGTGCTCATCCGTCAGTACAAGAAGGCAAAGTCGCCAAAAAGGTCTGCTTCAGCTGGGGCTCAAACTGCTGCACTTGGTCCATCAATATTGAAGTGCTCAACTGCGGAGATTTCTTCCTGTATCACTTCAGAGGAACGCCCCGACAACATCCATGTCATCTCCGTTACTGTGGTACAGACTGAGGGTTTTGATGTACTGATACATCCGAAACTTAATTGTGCTTTTCTCTGGCAAACCCCTGCGAAAGCCTCCAACCACTTAAGCTTTTAAGGATTGTGCTGCTTCAATTCCTATGTCCCTGGCCAAAAATGATGTGATAGTACTTTACAGAGAAGTACTAGCAGCTGTTGAAGCCAACCAAAAATTAGTGATTGCGGGCGACATCGTTTTTTTTCATTAACGTAATCTTTCTAATTCTATCTTTCTATGTTGACTTTTAGATTCATCTCATTTTATAATAATGGTCATTTCGAAGAACTCCTTCAGTATCGGATATACCGCCTTTGTATACTCTTGAAAACACTCAGCGCAAAATTTTATATGTACTTTTTAGAATTTGAAAACTAGAATATAGAGGCCAGTATTTTTGGAGATTTTAACTGTGATGTAGGAGCCTCATTATTTGACCCTAAAGCCCAGAAGACAGTAGAGATATGCAACGTGTCCTATAGCATGCTCGACAGGAGTCGAACGGGGTAGGAAAAATAGAGGGGAAAGGCTGGGGGTAGAAGGGACAGAACTGATCAAACAATAATAATAATAATGATAATAATGATAATAATAAATATTTATATAGCGCCTATACTTTTCAGTGCCTAAGCACTTTACAATGCTTCAAAAAGTTCTGGATAAAAAATAAAAATCCTAAAATCATTTACCTATATATATACGTAGTCACAAAAATAAAAAACCTAAGATAGTTCGTTAATTCGCTTAAAAAGAAAGGTCTTCAATTTAGATTTAAATTTATTTACATCATCAGTCGATCTAATGTCAATAGGCAATTCGTTCCAGAGTATAGGGGCAATGACTGAAAAAGCCCTTAAACGTATGTCTTTAAGTTATAGGGTTTAATAACAAGACGCCACTTGTCTGAAGATGAGGGAAGGTATCTCGCAGGTTTATAAACATGAATTAGGTCAACCAAATAATCAGGAGCTAAATTGTTGAGTATCTTAAAACAAGTAAGATTAATCTTAAAGATTATTCTTTGCTCCACTGGTAGCCAGTGCAACTCCTTTAGAGTCATCACAAACATCAAACATCATTAACGTGTAATTAACACACATGCATCACAACTGATTCGCTTTTAGCCTGCGTAGATAACGGTTTTTTGGGAAGGGGAGCACGTCGAGCAAGGGGCGAAACTCACTCTCCCCTCTCCAATAAACCGTAAGCTACGCGCACCCTAATTTGTAACTAATATTGACAACTGATAAAAACTGCTGCATCATCCAAATTTAGAATAAATAAAGGCTGCTGAGAACCAATCAGAATCCTGCGTTTTGTCAGCGACGCAAGTAGATGAAACAAGAGAGAATAGCAGAACATAGAGTGGATCTCAGGGCGCGGATACGTGAATTTCATTGAAGTTACTTTTAGAGATTGTGATTAAAGGGACAAAGTCAGCTAATGCACATGCGTATTAGATACCATTTCTTAGCTGATTTGCATGTCACAAACAGAAAGCGAGGAGCGTATCCGGAATACTCAAGACAACTAAACCTTGTACAGTTGAACTAGTTACAAGTCCAAATCGTGATTATAGACCCTAAGCCACATCAGGGCACACATTTTTATATAGCATTGAGAATTCACCGATGGATTTGTCCAGGAAAAGCCAAACATCGACGAATACTTCTGAATTCGATCGTCAGTAGAGGTGAGAAATGATACGGAACCGGCATGAGTCATTGTCGAAGGTTCAAGGTCAGGAAAGCTTGATTTTCTAAACACATGTAAACTTTTCCATCGACTTTCCAATACATATAACGATTATTAGCTCGCTAATGTTATTGATTCATTTAATTTCTTTTGTTATTTTGGTAAACGAAAGCGATTTCTCCCGCCCGGCGCCTACGCGTTTCTCACCTCCTTGGTTCATGTTCTTTTGGATTCTGTTTTTAACCAAATATGATAAAATAATGTCATAGGATGTTAAAGTTTGCTAAAAAAGTGGTTTTCTGTAAAAGATCGAGGACCGAATGAAACACTAGGCAAGATTGAGGTGGATTTCTAGATGTCCCTAAGCCCCTACCCACGTTTCTGGCGTCCCTGTATCTCTCTAGAAAGGTTTTTTACATGTGTGCCAGATTTTTTAGTCTTCTTCAATAGTGAACTGCTTGTGACTCTGCTGATTATGTTAAACCCTTCACAGTCAGTCTATTTTTGCGACGGAAATTGAAACAGTGAAATGGTGATACACAATATGTGAACCCATGGAGAGTCTCACTTTGCACTTCATTTATTGCATCAAAAATAAATTTATTTCCGCCACAATTCTTCAATTAGTGGAGCTTGAGCATTTGTAAGCTCGAATCGAAACGAACTCCAGATTAATTCCAGACACGTGTCCTCCCTTTCACACTATACTTGGTCAGGGAGAGTCCATTGACCTCGCAAATGAGGTAAGTTGGATATCGTGTAGACGAATCCGTGAGCCAGACATAAAAACGTGTCTGAATGAGCGGCGGACGTGCTTGAGTCTGAAGTTGAAGATGAGAGAATTCATGGCTGGATTCAAGAACACAAATGGCAAAAAGAATCGGGCGCCCGCGAAAAGCCATTTTTCTCCTCGAAACTCTGGGAAATAGAGAATCACGTAGAAAAATGATAGGTAAGGGAGAAGAGACAGTACAAAACACGAGACCACTAGCTGTGTGGTTACACATAGGGAATTTTCTTTACGCTTGGATTCGCCTTCTCTGAACCGCTCGGTGTACTTTCTGAGCCTCCCAGTAAAATCTTCGCTTGTTTACTTTGTCGCCTTAGTGCGACAACAAGTACAATGTTGACGGAAATCAGCGTAACCATAGGCATGGTTATAATCATGTGGGCGTGGAAGGGTCTGTCTCTCCATCGCGATCCTAAAAAGCTCACCAGACTCACTGACAACGGGTAAAGCACCGCAAAGCTTAGAATAATCACACTTCTCTTAACGCTGGACTTTCGTCGGTACAGGAAGGGACAAGCCACTGCAAATAGTCTTTCACCAGACAATACGAGAGTTATGAAATTTGCAGTACATATCGTGAATTCTGCAGAAATTGCGGCAAATCTGGTTTTGTCCAGCACGGGGAGTCATCCTCTCCCATACCGCACTCAACGTAGTTGTTAATGACCCAAGGTCCAGTTACACTTCCGCTGAGAAAGTCCAACAGCGCAAGAGCACCAACATAGACCATTATGGGCTTCCTGAAACACTTGAAAGGGTCTTTGTAAAGATCCATTAGGAGACAGCCATTGGTTACAAAGGCTATGCTGCAGAATATCACAAGAAACACTGCCCCTGTGAGACAGATGGGCACTGTTATATCACTTGCCATTCCTATGTCTTTTGAAGTCGCTGGAACTTTTCAAAGGTACGGGTAAATTCCATGGCGTAAGCTAGAAGAAACAGAAATTATATTTGTTAAAAGCAGAGAGATGGTCACAAAGGTGCTTTGAATCACAGCCCAATGAACTGTTAACAGGAGCCATAATCGGGGTAGGAGACCGCAGCTGGATACCTTTTCCAGTAATGGAGTTGGTTCCATCGAAATAGCTAAATGTGCTATTTTTGGCACAACTTGAGTCAACCCGTGTGACACGCGCGTGTATTCTTTGCGAGGGCGCCGCGCAAAGGATGAGCAAACAAAATGGCGCCCTGCAGGAGGCGGGGGGGGGGAAGAGGTCGCAATAAGGACTTCTAGGACCACAAAGACGATGCCGAGAGAAACATCACTCATGGAAAAGGAATTCAAGCAAAAATACCCTTTTTTTTCAATAGTTTTTATCCTTTTAACCTGTTACTAAATTGCCCATGAAGCTGAATTCATGAGGACCGTTTTCTAGTTCAAACAAAGAGTGAAAAAGAATGATAAATAAACACGTTCATGTGATTTTGTCTTATTGTGCTTTTCTTGCTGTCCACTAGCCCCTTCCCCCGCCGTTTGCTGTTCTCTATATAGGCGCTAGACGGTACATGACGGTGGGCGAAGAGTTGCAAATTGAAATAATTGAGGTGGCGATAAGTCTGTTACTCATTGTCTCTCGGAATATCTTTTTTTTTCCTTCCATCCTCCTTGCGGCCCAGCTCACAAGGGTCGCTCTTCGTTCAGCTGGCCAAATTTACTCTTACCGATTGATTATTAGTTCAGTTCCTTAAACTCGCACATTGAAAAAAAAAAATTTATTACAGTTGTAAGCTGGTAAGGCCGCAAGGGAATCCCAGAAGCCAGTGACAGACGATACAAATCTATTCTCCTTCACTTTCCTTTCTTTTTGTTCAGTTTCTTTTTTTCCTCGAAAAAAGCACTATGAAAGCTCAAAAGCCACAGACGTATTATCTTTACTTTGAACATTTTCAGATCAGCATTTGAGTACATAAAAATAAAATTAAAGAAGACAACGAAGTGTTTGTTTTTGTTCGTTGTTGATTTACTTCAGTGTCTTCTGTTTCCTATGAGCTATAGAAAAAACCTTTTATTCGACTAAACCACGGGGGACATCGTTTCCAACACATATCACGATTATAATGTTGATCGCATGTCTTTCCCAGGCTCCAAGATAAGTTGGGCAGTCGTGCAATAAAACCATTTCACGACTCCGTAAGAGACTTCTGCTAGCAGGTGAGATTGTTTTATTTCCGCGACGTCTTAATTAACTACCTGAGTGCCAGACACAGCAGGCGAATGCTTTTTAAGAATTTTGAACCTTTCCGTTTATTTTTGACTTCTGCAGAAAAGGCGTAAGTCTTAGAATGGTCCTCAGATAGCCAGGGAAATGTCCTATTTCCTTTATGAAAATATGGGTTTTGTGCAGTCGCTGTTCTAAAATTAATTTTCTTGGCCCTGAGGTCCTTAGTTTAGCATAAAGTAGGAGCCGATTACTTAATAGTAATCGGCTCCTGCATAAAGATAATAGAGACCTTTAGCATCAGGTAAACCGCAAACCTCAAACCGCAAACCGCAGTTACGCGTTTGCAGTTTCGCGTTGCCGAGATTTCAAACTTTAGCAAGGCGTTTAGTTCGATTTGTTCAGTTCAGTTCAGTTCACTTTTATTTAGCCAAAATACAATACAATACAAGAACACATATAGGAATTGTAAGGTTGCAAGGGAGCCCAGAAGAAACCAGAAGCCTTTATGAAGCCTGAGCTCCCCAGTCTAAAGGAAATAAGCAAAATAAAATGATATTCGCGGAGTGATATGCGGGTACGTTAAAAAAAGGAACCAGACAGAGACTGAGTTAAGTTATGAATTTAGTAACAAGATAGAAAAAAAAAAATTTAACTCTGGATTGGAACAGAATACGTTCCATTGTTAGTACGGCAGAAAGGAATATAAAATTGACTTGAACTACGCGTTCATTGTTTATGGCCGCCATGTTGTTTTCATCAAGTCGAAGTGCATCACTTTAATCGCCCAAAAATCAGCAATAATTCATTGATTCGAGATCAAAAATCCAACAAACACATCGCAAACGGATACAAAAAGCTAGTTCATACCTTTAAACGCGAGGCTGTACCACTTTTTGTGGCAAAAAACCTTGCCGTAAATAGCTTACCGCTGGAAGCCCTTCCTGCGGTTCAAACGTGAACTGCAAACTGCAAACGTGACCGCAAGGACGTGGTCACGTGACATTTTGCGGTTTGCGGTTTGCCGTTTCCCCCGAAAAACCTGATGCTAAAGGTCCCTAATATAGCTAGTGGCTCGGGCCCTAGCCTGAGTATCAGGCGTTTCTGGGGAAAAGGGGAAAGATGGAAGCGAAAAAGGGAGAGAGGTGAAGGAGAGAAACGCCTGACACAGATGCTTTTACCGGAGCCTTCCACCCCCACACAGCATGATTCGATACCATCCAATCAAACTCACTTTCGGTCATTGGGTTGTCAGCTGCACGTGTCAAAAAGCTCGCCTAAAATAAATCTCACTCAACGGTTTGGCCGAGCTCCGGTGCTTGTGTTGCTACGATTTCGTTTTTTTTAAACCTCCAATGAGGAGTTTTTGAATACTTGTAATGTAAAACATTACAGGAATTATAACATGTCTTAAAAATTGTGTTAGTGTAAGATCGCCAACGCTCTCGTTCGTAAATAAACGTGCCCCAGAAAATTGTAAATTGCTTTTGTTTACAGAGTTACATCAGGCGCTTGTCTGGCAGCTAAAAAGCTGATGTTATCCCTCGTATCCTCGGGCGGTGGAAAGGAGCTGCAAGAATAAATAGGAAGGTGCGATGGTGAAACACCTATGCCTAGAAATTATCAAGCAGCAGCAAATTCCACCACTTCACGGAGAGCTCGTGAAAGCTGTTACAAGTTTTAAAAAATTGAGAGCCTATAGCAAAGGTCAATCCCGTTGGCGAAATATGATGGCGCCCGCTTGAGCTTAAGACATTTCAAAAGTGACAGAATTTTGGAAGAGGAAGCGAACGAATTCCAATCACGTACGCTATCGTAACCGCCACAAGCAAAGTCAAGCTTTTTAAAAGCATTGGTGCTGTCGGCTATCTCAATACATGGCTACCTCGCTCTATTTTCAGTTACAGTAACAATCCCCTTTTAACGGCAGGATGTTGTAAATCAGAACTTAGATATCTGAAACACTGATATCGTCGTCTTTGTCCCGGTCTTTTGAAACCAATACTCAGACATAGTTTCGGCAGAAGCTGGTATATGAGGCTTTTCCATACTCCGAGTACATCTATCCTTTAAACTACGAGGCCTTGAAAACACAATTCTTGCTCGGATTTTATTTTTATTCCAGGAAAGAACTTGAGAGCGCCCTCTAGAGCCGTTTTGAATTCCTCTCTGCGTCCCCTCTGTCCATAAAAGTATCACATACCGGTAACATGAAATCAAAACATCTATGAAAAATGTCAATTGCTTCTTGCCGATCGCTCTTGCGGTCGGTGACGTCAGGGGGTATTGTGTGTTATCCAATCACTGCCACATCCAGATTTTGGATGTGTCACACGGTTTGCTGAATGGTTTTGTGTCAGGCCTTCCTTTCTCTTCTCCCTCTCCCCCTCCCCCATCTAAAATCTCCTCTCCCCTAGCCCCTTAGGAAGGCCTGATACTCAGGCTACTCGGGCCCCCGTGCCCCTCCCTTGTACTAACCGACTCCACCCACTTCTTAACGCTGAGTGAAGCCTGGAACCCAGAAGAAAAAACCAAGATGGCGCCTGCAAAGTGGCGCGTGTGTGTAGAGCTTCAACTTTACAATGTTTTCACCGATTCAGGAGCCCCTGACCGATTGTATTGAACTTCAACACCGTGGCTTCAACGGCTAACCATTTGGCTGCTTATTCGTCGTTGTTTGGCTAATTTGCATGCAGAGAAATGTGCTACCTCAGCAATGGGAAACAACCTCACAAAGCATGCACAAGTTCGGTTGACCCGGCATTGTAAAATATTAAAGGTAGGCTCTCCTGAAAGCGTAGATAGTTGGTAAAGACCACCATTCCTTTAATTAATGCAAGAAGTTGAATTTCCGAACGACTACACGGTTTTTTGTGCATCCATTTCCTGACTCAAACTCTCTTAAGAGGACCTTGCAGCCACGTAACAAGGCTACCATGCATGTTTGTTGACAAAACAAGACAATGATTTTTGTATCGCAGAATTTGCATAAAAAGAGCTAAGTTCCCAGTAGCGGGGGAAACACTTCTGTTCTTTGTATCAACATAACTGCCACAAAGTCAGCTGCAAACCAGCATATATTTGAGTTCACCATTTTCAAATCGGTCAGTGTAAAACGCAGACTGCGGACTATTGTTTTCACCTGGCAAATGAGAATGTGATAACAATAGTCCTATTGTTTTCTAACCCAAAAAATATTACAGTGAAACCTTGATATAACGAACCTCTGTATACAAAATCCTCGGTATAACCACAAGTCGCCCAGACATTATGTGTCAATAACATGGACAAAATGGGATGAGTCGTCGAATCTCCCATCTGACACTCTTTCGAGCCACTACTTACCCCGGTACACTTCATATTATCAGAGTAGCAAACGTACCAGAATGTTTGTACTGTTGGTTTAAGGTAGATACATAAATAGAAAGTGACTAAGTTGGGATCGCAAAAATTACATTTTTGCCCCAAAGTGACTGAGATGGGGTCTATAATTGACCACAGAATAGACTATAATGGGGTAGGGGCTCTAAGAGGCCAGCGGCACATACCAAGCAAAAATTGACCCAAGTAGCCCCCGCGGGGTAGTAATCCTGCCCGTTTGCGGGTCATGGCGGAGTGTTTAATTCAAGTGTTTGTTGATGAAAGAACGAACCATTTTCTTGACCCCAGCAATAGTAAATTATATGAAAAAGAACCTCGATATAACGAAAACCTCGTTAATTATAGCGAACAAGTCTTGCAAGTCCCTTGGCCCTTTGCTATATCGAGGTTCCACTGTAATCCGCAGTCAGTCTGCAGTCAGTCTGCAGTCTGTCTGCAGCGACAAATAAAGGCAAAGCATCGCGGTACTGGAAAATGATATGGGACCTGTTAAAAGTTGTGAGCGGACTCGATCAAGCGGATGAGAAGGTTCAAGTCACTATGTTGCTCAATGTGCTTGGCAGGAAATGTGTGGAATTTTTTTTTTAATTTTGTGTGGAATTTCAGGGATTATGAGGATAAAATTGTTACCGTGAAAGGCAAAACAGATACTAATGACTAATGGTTATCTGTTTCAAAAGGAAAAGCATTCGTTATCCATTCGTGATCCGATTGAATGCTTTAAGAAAGCCGTTTGAAGCGGTCAATCAACGAATGGTTTGGATGGTTTGCCTATCCATTCGAAAAAAATGAGCATCCGTTTTAACGGCTTGCCTGTATGCAGGACGCTTGTCAAATATGAACCTAGTTTATGGCCTCGCTCTCCATCAGGTCTCTGTAGTTCAAGTGGATAGAGCGTCCTCCCTGTGTTTGGGAGGCCATAGGTTCGAATCCTGCGGGGAACTCAGATTTTTTCTTCGTCCCACGCTTGTGATATGCTGATCATTTCATTTTCACAAAATTAGGATCCTTTTGAATGGTTTGCCTATCCGTTCAAAAAATGTAGCATTGGAACATCCGTTCGAATTGTTAAGAGGTCCGTGGACTAGACTAACAGAGACTAAAAGCTGTCATGCTGCCCAGCAATGACATAGAAATCAAAATACTATTTTCTTTTTTGATCACAAGAATTTTTATAATAACTTTGACTAAAATGATGGATAAACATCATCAGTGCCGTTTGGAACGATTATTTTGGAAACAGTTTATCAGTCTTTAACAAAATCCGTGTCTGTTCGAAAATTTTATTTATCCGTTCGAAAGGATTGCCCGATCCGTTTGGCAATTTTATTCATCCTTTCGAACGGTTTGCCAATCCGTTCGGATAATTTATTCATCCGTTTGAAAGATTAGTATCCTGGGTACTTGACAAAAGCCGGAAACCGCGCTAGAAAAGTCTCTGGCACCCAGGGTAAAAGGTTAGTGAAACTGTTCGAATGCTTTGTAGACTGTTCGTTAACCATTAGTTATCCGTGCATTTTTCCCATTCGAACGGTTTTCCGTTAGTGTCCGTTTCGCCTTTCACGGTCACAATTGAGGCTGTAGAAGAAAAGTTCAAAGCTCACTGTGCAACACTGGGTGCCCCTGGCTAAGTGCGACCAGTTGCTACATACATATCATATAAAAAGCACATTTCAAAAACTGAGAGAAAAGGAGATAGAACCTTTTTAATAAGGTAAATGTAAACGTTTCTTTACAAACAGCATAATGAGGTA
>OZ038001.1:11778689-11811189 GCA_964035705.1 Porites rus | reverse complement strand
AGTATAGGAACGAGAATTCTGAAGGAATTTTGCAAAAAATGTGCATTAGCCGCAGTTAATATGAGCAGTGGCTACACACATATTAATATGACAAGCCTATTTCCAAAACTGAGAGAAAAGGAGATAAAAATGTTTTAATATGTTAACTATATAGTTTATTTACAAAAAGCATAATGAGATAAAGCTTTAGAGAGCATATATCAAGAAATGCAAACAAAGAAGCCGAAATATCAGTATTTTTTCTCAGTCAACATTGAGAACCATATTTAAGAAACGGTCCAGATAACAACGATAGCAACAACGGCAACGAACATGTTGGAGTTCAAAAAAGGTGCTAACTTTTCTATTGTCTGTACTCACTTCTGATTGGCTTAAACGGCAAAAGTTAACAAAACTTCATAAAGCGGTACATATATTCATCCTTACTTTTCAACCATCTTCCATATAACAAAATCTGGTCTCAGTTTGAATAACAAAGAAATCATGTGTGGGGAACATGTAAAATTGTAAACTTTTCTTGGCTATTGTTTTCAACTCTTGTGATTGGTCAAAATCTTTTAACACAAAAAAACACCCTTTCAAAGTGGAGTGTAAGTGCATTTTATTAGGTAAACGGCCTTCATGTAGGTTTATGCATTCTCTGTGCAAAAATGAGAACTTTCCTATGTGGGGAAAGCACCGTTGCCGTATAACAAAAGAAATTGCTATCCACCTTACCCGGATCATTACTTAATAGTCATTTGCTTCTGAAAGTTTTTAGAGTAAAACACCTGGAGTATCTGGAGTACAATAACATTAAAAAACAATTTGTAAGTTAAATTATCGCAAACAGCTTTATTCCTGAAAAATACTTTCTTTGAATATTTGGCCTTCAGCAACTTTCAGCAAAAAATTATGAGCTTTTGAAGCTTATCTCGTTTAGTGGTACGTGACAAATATAAGATTGAGGAGAAAATATGTCAGCTTATACGGAGGTGATAAAACGATAGAGCCATCGAATGGAGGAAAATTAGAAGAAACTGAATAAGAAAAGAAAACAACTCTTCATTTGATTGTAAATGTTAAGCATGAAAGTACTAATTGAGGCGGGATACCTAATAAATTTCACGTCTCCTATACTGGAAACGGGAGGGGCACTTTACGTGTTTATCCGAGCCACGAGAAGGTCTAGCCGTTAGCAGAGCAACGTTTTTCTGACGTCGCGAGATAAATGACAAAGCTTAAGATTTCAGTTTACATGGCAATCTTTATTTTTGAATACATCAGTCTCTGAAAATGCATTCTGCTGTATTTTCTCTTTATTTTGGTTCATTCCATTGGGACTGATCAGAGGAAAAAAATTGTTGGATAGAAAGTACGTGCGGGCCTAAAACAAAAGTGATGTAAAGTATCCGTTGTGGCAGAAAGAAAATCATTTTTCACGATTTCCAAGACATCTGGTTGATTATTACGTAGATCCGCTCTTAAAAGTCATCTGCTGATTACATATTTGTGGCTTTACTTGGGTTTGGCAAATTTCCATGAAAGAAAAAGAATAGGAATTATGCAGGTCTTGGAGGCTGCCTGCTGAGGTCACGCATAACGAGCCGCGCGATCTTAGCAACCAAAAAAACCCCTCAGTATCCAGCTGAGATAGCTGAGTAAAAGTCAGCTATCTCAGCTGGATAGGCAGTAGCTTGCAACATTCCCTATTCCATTAATCTCTGATCGTATTTCGCATCTAATATGATAGAGGCGTCAATTTTCACTCAATCATGTCATCATCCTAGGGCGAGAAATATAATTAATTAAAAGCGCGGTATCTAACAAAATGTACGGCTTTGGTTTCGGAAAAAATAATTCAGTGCCGTCTGAAAAGAAACATATTACATGTAAAGTCTACGGTCGATCTCATTGCCAACACAAGCAAAAGCGATGAAATATCTATAGTTCAATATTACCCGAGCTCGTTAGTGCTCCCCTTGTTGTAGTTCGGTGCTGTGTGGCACACTTACATTGATTTAGTACGACGAATAGATAGGATATCTTTCTTTCAACGGGTGGAAATTCTAAAGTTATATATCCTAGAAGCGCTGAAGCATAATCATATGCCAGGACTTCTACTTGGGTGAACCAGAAAGGGTATAGAACAACTTTTTTTTCTCGGCTACGGGTCGAAATGCTAAATGTGTTATATATCCTAGAAGCGCTCAGGCATGATTATATGCCAGGACTTCTACCTGGATGAACCAGAAAAGACATAGAAATCTTTTGATGATCTTCTCGCATGTATTCATACTTTTATTGAATAGTCTTGAATAAAGTTTCAGTTACTGAATAAAATGTAAGAAAACCGAAGATTTGTCAATTGGTAATAAATAGCCGTATAATGTTAAAAGTGAATATCTAGCTCGGCCTTTTTTTTTCTGCTAATAAAGTCCAAAACAAATTGACTAAAGGTGTCTTATTGCCGCACTAGCTTTAATTTTCTGCCAAATGTAATAAATAAGGCTGAATAGGTGTCCTCATGTGGTGGTGTCCTTTATATGTGGTAAAGTATATATATATACCTCTTATTAGCCGAGATTTCGGTCTGTACTGATAATTACGGTCCGAGTTTTTTTCCATCGATTTATGGCCCAAGAGCGAAGCGCGCGGGCCATAAATCGATGGAAAAAAATTCGGTCCGTAATTTACAGTACAGACCGAAAAAACGAGGCTTATAAGATGTTTATTATATGGCTTCTTCCTGTTTGGGGGACTGAAAACAAGTGCAGGACGCACGATTTGACAGTCATTTGACAGGCGTCAAAAAAAGAAAGTTTTTATTGGCGCACGAAAACAATAGCACATAACAAAGGCTTTCCGAGAAAGTAAAAACAAATTCCCCAGGTTCAAAAAGTTTATTCGGTCACTCCGCAAAACTAAGAGCACTGTAAGTTTTAGCTCTTTAATGTAACGCTGGAGTATTTTTGGAAACCGGACACTGTGTCTGTCTAGAAGTCGTTTCCATCTTTCCTCCGTTTGTCCTTGTGAAAAAACACTGCAAAAGGCAAAGAAGCTTTTCAAGGTAAGTCTGTTGTCATTGTCGAAGGATTCGCTCGTTAATTGTTTTCAGGAAAATCTCTCTTTCTGCTAGTTCATTCTCGTCTTCAATTGTGACCTGCTTTAAAATTTTCAAACACTGACAAGAATTCTGTTCCTCGGTAAGCTTACTATTCAGTTTCTACAACAGCTTCGTTCTCATTAAAACAAAGCTGGGTTAAAATTTGGAAAGGCAAAGTCAACATCCCAATCCTCAGGGTTAACAAACATATTTTAAGGTTTATTCGGTCGAAACTAAGAGCACTGTAAGTATTCACTCGTTAATGTGACGCTGGAGTCTTTTGAAAACTGGACATTATTGTGTCTTGCTCGAACCCGCTTCTTTTCTTTGAAAAAACACTGCAAATGGCGAAGAAGCTTGTCAAGATGATCGGGTGCAGGTATGTTTGTTATCATACTTGTTGAAGGAATTACTCATTTTTCTCTTCAATCTCTGCCAATCGATTTTCGTCTTCTTAACTGTGTACTACGATGAAATTTTCAAACACTGACTAGAAACCTCTTCGATAAGATTACGAGTTAGTTTCTTCATTGCCTTCGTTCACAAATAAACACAGTTTAAAATGTTGAAGGCCAAAGTCAACATCCAAGTCCTCAAGGTTGACAGGCGTCTTATAACTTTGTTTAAATTTTTTTTCGAGGTAAAGAGAATTAGAGCTCCGAAATGAGCATTTTCTTTAAAAAATTTGGTCCGTATAGCAAGTTACGGACCGCAAATTGACCAATCGCATTGCGGAAACAGACTCAGCCATATTATAAAGAGTATTATAGAACTTGATATAGCATAGCAATAACGCCAAAATGTTTTACCTGTTTGCGATATGGTATTTCCACGAGAGATTTTCAGGAATGATTACCCTTAGGTATATTTGACTTTTTTTGTGTGTTCTAAGGAGATCTAGCCGCTCCAGGTGTGTATAGGTAATAGCATGATTAGTAGTGATATTTGGCATAAATACCACGAGTGATATTTTGAAATTGTTATACGTAATTATACGTAATTTCACGAGTGATATTTTGAAATTGTTATGCGTAATTTCACGAGCCGTTAGGCGAGTGAAATTTGAGACAATTTCGAAATATCCCGAGTGGTATTTATGCCAAATATCACGTACAAATCATGCTATTATTTGTTTATACTACTACCCGCAAAAGGTTTGTGAACTTGAAATGTCAATGGACTCATCAGAGTGCGCCATTCACACAAGCACGATTTCAAGAAAGAAACAAGCGACCGCGTTGCATCGTGGTTGGTAATAGGCCATTAAACGTCATCTACTAACTATTTGTGGCCTTACGTGGGTTTGGCAAATTTTCAATAAGAAAGAATAGGAATAATAATTATGCAGGTCTTGAAGGCTGCCTGCTGAGGTGGATAACATAAGCTTTCATCACCATAATTCTTTATATCTTACTCAGCGTTATTCAATAACTGTTCAGCAGAACTCCAGAATATATTGTTCCTTTATAGGGCTCATCAGTTAAAATTAAATCGAGATGAGTGTGCTGGAAGTTCACACTGCTGACTGCAATTCAAAATCTTCGGGAAACAAAAAAAGTAGTGAATCTAAGATAACATTTCATGAATAAATTATGAAGACTTTGTCGTTTTTGCTGATAAATTAGCCTATTTAAGTCAACTTGTATTTCACTTTCTTGTTCTCGATGATGATACAAAAAAAACTTCACGAAATAATCCGTAGAAATTGGAAATCTTGGTGAGGAGAATTAGGCTTCTTCATGAAGTTAATCGTAAATTGTAAATATATTTTGTATACGATATTGTTTTTAATTTGTTTGAAAAAAACTTAATTAGGCGTCTGAAGGAACCGCAAGTGCGAATGAATGACCCCCATGCAGCTCCTGGCGGATGAATAGATAAAGTCCAGAAATTGGCAGACGAAAGAAGATAATTATGTAATGGCCTCGTAAAAACTCAGCTCTGGGCAAGTTTTCATCATATACGTGCTGATACTCGGAGAAGAGTTTTACCCAAGCTTACAGAACTTTGTGTGGTCACGTCTAGTTCGTGCCTCTCTAATGGACAGCAATATTCTTTCCGGGGGGGGAGGGAAGGGAGTTACTCAACAAAGATTTATACGGGGCAGAAACCTTGTACGGGGAGGCTACGACCCGAGGTCAATCCCCTTACCCCTTTATATACCACTTTTGCCAGAAAAGGTACCCTTTCCCCCTTCCCCCCATACCTAGTTTAGAACTTTGCCAGATAGTTTTTCATTGCTGTAAATACACTTTCTTAAAAATATGAATAAAATGCAAAACCAAAACGATTTCTCGACCATTTCACAGGCATGTAAAAGACATTAAATGAATCTCATAGCCCTTTTGGGCCTTTTATATACTTCAACTAGTAAAATCCCTACCCTTTCATATACATGAAGCCTAATCCAATATAGGGATCGGAGTACCCCAATGGAGTCGGGTGCCTTTCTGAACGGCACCAATGTGGAACGCTGATCTGTCATGATTGAGCTTGCTGCGAAACTGAGAATTCATAACTCGAGGAACTCCTACAATTAAAGTAACAGCTGTAAATGCTAATTCCAAATTGTTTTAAAGTTTCAGAACCCGAAGTGCAAGCTCTGTATGATGTCCCTGGCACTTTTCACAATTTGTCTTATATCCCAGATGCATGGAAGTGAGGCTGTTGGTGGGCAATGCAAAACTTCAGAGAGATCAGTACCTGGTAAAGCTCTCAAGGGTCACACCTTCAAAGAGTTTGCAGTGAGGGCAATTGTTGAGTGCCAGAACACCTGTGAAAGAGACCCCAGGTGTGCGAGTTACAATTTTTACATCCCGGGCAAAGTGTGCGAGCTCAACAGCCATACCAAGGAGGAGAAACCAGATCATTTTGTAACGGATGAACTGAGATTCTACATGAAACGTGAAGGTATGAAATGTGTAAAACTTTGTACACCAAACACACTCTCAACTGGATCCCTCGATTCTCCTTATTAGTTTGTCCAGCTGGCAGGGCTAAACTTGAGTGCAGTACCGGGCCGAGTTTTCACGAGGTTTTGCGAGATACGTAGTTCCAAAACGAAACCAGTTAGATTACTCATGAGCCGATATACATGCTGTCCGTAGCATATCGAAAGAAAGTCATCCTTCTATTCTGCAGATCAATTGCGTACTTGATTAAGAAATAACTCACATTTTCCTTATGCTGTCTGATTTATATCATTAGATGAAGATGAGTGCTTGAAGACGCCACCGCTTTGTGACGTCAACGCAAACTGCAAGAACACGCTTGGCTCCTACCTTTGTTCTTGTAAAGAGGGTTTTACGGGTGACGGTAATACCTGTCAAGGTAAATGATCAGAAAAACATTGTTTGAACGAAAACGTTAGTAACAAGTGTGACCTCAATTATTGCCATTAATTGAAATGGTTTGCTGAGTTCGCAGGAACAGTGGTATCACGTTTTTGTTCCCTGTTGTTTTATCTTCAACAATTTGACCATAATTGAGGCTAATGGGACTTCGTTTGTCACGGGCTGCACACTTTATAAAACAGGCGGACATTTGTCAAAAGAAATAACCATCAACAATTGCTCTTTTCTCTGTCGCTGTCGCAGTTTCAACCAGTCTTTGTGTCGTTTGTCGCCATTTCTGCTGCCCCGTGTCGCTGTTTCAAGGCCATTTCGCTTCAGTGTCGAAATTTAGCCCAACAGGGCCTCATGAAAGTGGCAAAACAAGTGTAATCAGCGGAGACGCACCTAAGGGTTGGGCTACACAAAACACCACTATTGTATGGGCCTGATGGGTTTAAATTTTGAAAAAAAAGGGAGTGTAAAAATAAGACGATACCATTAATGTTTTGTGTGCGCCTGATAAGCCTACATATGCCAGAAAAACTGTGTATGGACATTCGGTTAAATATTATTTCTTGCCTTTTTCATGTAGTCCCTATAAATTATGTGTGTTTTCTTGGCCTAAGTAAGAGTAAGTTACAAGTACGAATCTACCGTAAACCACGCTAAGCACTCAGGCTGAGCTCTGTCGAAATAATTGCGATGCATACGTTTTAATGGTAAGTTAAACGGTAGAACTCGATAGAGCTTAAGGTGCGAGCTTCAAATCGAGAGTCGAACTCGAACTCGAATGCTGCTAAAACGATTACTAGGCAATTATTTGTGCGTTTAAAGGGCGAACTCGAATTTGGGGTCCAACTCGAACGGGGCGGACTCGAAAGGGGGAAAACCGGCAGATTCCTTTACGTTCATCCAAAGATTAATAAAGGAGGTATACAGAGGAAACACATTTCCTTTTTGTGGTTAGGTAGGGAAGGACATAACTAAGAAACCATCAGTTTTTCCATGAAGTGGTGTGTCGTCTGGCTTAGCCACCTTCCTTGTTGTGGCACGCAATCAAACAACTGTAATCATCCAAAATGATTTTCTACTAAAGATTTCAACAGACGATTCAAGGAATCATTCAGTAGAAAATTACCATCTTCTAAATAGGTCAATACGTTTTATAAACGAGTATGAGACATATACATAAACGAGTGTGAGACAGAAAAGCATCAGTGCGACTCCAATGCTTTCTGTAGCAACACTAAAGGCCTGTACATGCAAACCAGGATATACCGGAAACGGCGTTAACTGCACAGGTAAAATAAGGAAGCGAAAGCCCTCAGCTGATAGCAATAACCTGATATTAAAGCATTTCTATTCAACAAATGTTTTCGAGTTCCATTAAGGTGTATGTTACATCTTTAGGGGTTCTTTAAAATAGTTAAAACATGAAAGCATCTGAATAGGCACACTTGTCCGAGTTTGGGGTGTATTAATGCGGTGGTACCGTCAGCGGGAGCCTTCGAAACCGGCGATAAGACTGAGCGATTCTCCAATTCCATACTTAACGTTGACAACTATTATTTGCTGGATTAGCGGGTCTTGTCGCCGCTTTTTTCCCTTTTTTCCGTGACTATATTTTGCTATCAGCCGCAAAAATCTCCTCGTGCAACTTTCTGTCACTTTTGTTCACACTTTGCTTTGCCCCTATTGGATAGTGTCTTGACACCTCTACCGACAAAACAGCTTTTCCTCGTCCAGTTCTTCTTTTCAGCTAGCCCTGGTGGCTCCACCGCCAAAACAACCCAAAACTCGCATCCTTCACGTGTTATGGGGTGGAGACGAATGACATTTCAGACTACGTATGAACATTTTCCGTTCATCCGCGGATTAATAAAGGAGGTATACAGAGAAAACACATTTTCCATGCGGTCCGCAGGGGTACTATTACATGCTATTAAGAAGCTGTATTGTCGAACGAACGGGTGACATTCAGGAAACAGTCTTGCGGAATGATGACAACGCTTTCCTGAATGTCCCTGAGGACTATAAGAATGACGAACAATGCTTAAGACGGTCACAAGATTTAGGTACTGTGAACGCTAGGGGTAGAAATTTGTTAGAAACATGCACAGCGTTAAATTTACGAATTCTCAATGGAAGGACTGTTGGTGACCTGGAAGGTAAAAATACCTGCTTTCATTATAACGGTAGCAGTGTTGTTGATTACGTCATAGGATCAAAAATTATTCTAAGGAATGTGCAATATGTTATTGTTAACTCATTAATGTCACTTTTTTCGGATCACTGTCACCTATCACTCGCGATAAAAGCTAACTTTGTTAACCAAGATTCTTTTGAAACATCAGCCGAACTCATCTTGACCGAATATAATAGGCTTTTCTGGAAGGACAAACTTAAGGATGGTCTCAAATCCCAAACAGTTCAATCCAGGTTAGAAGCAGCTGTAAAACATGGTAGCATCGATACTGGACATACTGCGTCTGAAATAATAAGTAAAACTTTGGTGGAAGCATGCAAGAAGCCGGATTGAAAGCCAGAGGCAGCAGAATTAAATGCAAATCACAAAAACAAATGGTTCGATCAGGAATGCGAAACAGAAAAAGAAAACTGGCAATCCCTTGCAGAGAAAATTTCTAAAAACACTAATAATTCAGAACTGAGACAACTACTGCGCGACGTAAAATGAAGAGGTTCAAACAAACTTGTAGACGGAAGAAACAGGAGTATATCAGCAAAGGCTTGTCTAATACTCCAAAGAGACCTGGCGAAGAATAGGAAAAATCTTTAACTTAGGAAAAAGAAAAATACATGGAGTTGAAACAGTGAAAACGGAAGAGTTTTAGCAACAGAACGCGACCCCTCTCAATAATATACTAGATCGATCCGGAGACGAATATGGAAACCCACAGTAACGAAAGAGTGGAAGGCCCACTTGATTATCCAATAACGGATGAGGAGTTCGAAGCTGCAATTAACAAACTGAAGGCAAAAAGGCTCGCTTTCCCCATCCTTTTCTTCCTTACAGCTAGCCCTGGTGGCTCTACCGACAAAACAACTCGAAACTCGCACAAGTGAGCCTGCTAACAGACTGGTTTATCGTTCATCTGCTTATAGTCGTTACTTAGTTATTCATTAACGACGTTCCAAACTGCGTACTTCTGGTCTTCATTAGGCGATTGTGTCGAGTATGAAAAATACTCAACAATTTAGCTTCTGATTATTTGGTTGACCTAATCCATGTTTATGAACCTGCAAGGTACCTTCGCTCATCTTCAGACAAGTGGCGTCTTGTTATTAAACCCTATAACTTAAAGACATACGGTTTAAGAGCTTTTTCAGTCATTGCCCCTACACTCTAGAACGATTTGCCTATTGACATTAGATCGATCCATGATGTAAATAAGTTTAAAGCTAGATTGAAGACCTTTCTTTTTAAGCGAGTTATGAGGAGCTTTGCTCAAGAAAAAAAATCTCAGCAGGCGCCGTAAATTGATGCCCTGGTACGCGATAGAAAGGTGTTTGCTTGGTGTCATAAAATTAATTAAGACCCGAAGATAATAAGTAAACCAGACGCCAAGTATCCGCGAGAGTACGCGTCATTTGAGCGCGAGCCAAGGCTCCCACGCAACCGTTTTGTTGCGGTGTGACCTTTTTGTTTGAAATGAAAAAGATTTTCGGATCATTCGAAATGTATCTTAAAAATAAAAGCTCGCTTCATCTGCTCGTAGAAAGTAATTTACATGAATTTAGACTTAATGTTGGTCTGTAAAACATAAACAAATCCAGATCGGACTGCCGCTGATTTGGACGGTGCACACCAGGCTTAAAAGATATTACGTGAAAGCACTTTATATTTCCTTTGTCACTTTGATAAAATTTTTGAAGGAGCGACCCATATTTCATGTGGAAATATTAAATACTCGAGTGCTGGAGTCAGAATATCCCTCGTGTGACATGACGTGACGTGTGTGACAAGGCACCGCAAAAACTTGTTTCCAGTGCCGCTCAAACGAATGGACGGCAGCGAACATGTACGATTTTTTTTGTTTTTGAGGGTCAGGCAGCAGTCATGAGATGTAACCGAGTTAAATTCTTACTAATTAATTAATATTCTACCTTGGTGGGACTTTCAAAGTTCAAAAGCGCTGTGGTTTTGATTTGTGAAGTGAAGGCGACCGTCGACGGTATGAGTCTTCGTTTGCCATTTCGAGTCTTTCGAGCCGGGTTACAACCCCCAAAGGCATTGGTATGCACTCAAAAAAGAAATATGTGGAGTCCGTCCGACGGGTTTCTCCAAAAATGAAATATTTAGGAGATTTCCTGACGACAGACGTGGCAACGCGAGAACTTGAACCCGCCAAAATCGGCCTCATGATGCCGTAGTGGAATTCAACAGGATGCCTGCAGCTACTGTGTACGTCGCTTCCGCGTTCGTTTGATCACTGGTCTTCGCCAGAAAAGCATTCCACCGGATGGCCTTGTAAATTCTGTTTTTCTTTAAGGTAGAGGTCAGACTAAAACGGGCTTAAGTTACATATTAGTGATATCAGACTTGAGGTAAGTTTGTTTTTATGGTCGCAAATCATTCTCAATGCGGTGAGGTATTTCTGTTTTCTCGTCACTTCAGTTTAAAGAAAACATTTAGCTTTATTATTCTGTTTCTCTTGGGTAGTCAGTTTATTTATGGGCTTTTGTTATCTGATGGCAAAACCTAATTTTAATCATTATTATTATTTTGTACTTACTGGTTCTGTTTCTCTTGGGTAGTCAGTTCATTTATGGGCTGTTGTTATCTGATGACACAACCTAATTTTCATCATTTTCATTTTGTACTTACTGGTTCTGTTTCGCTCGGGTAGTCAGTTTATTTATGGGCTGTTGTTATCTGATGGCAGGACCTAATTTTTATCATTTTCATTTTGTACTAACTGGTTCTGTTTCTCTTGGGTAGTCAGTTCATTTATGGGCTGTTGTTATCTGATGGCAGAACCTAATTTTTATCATTTTCATTTTGTACTAACTGGTTCTGTTTCTCTTGGGTAGTCAGTTCATTTATGGGCTGTTGTTATCTGATGGCAGAACCTAATTTTCATCATTTTCATTTTGTAATAACTGGTTCTGTTTCTCTTGGGTAGTCTGTTCATTTACGGGCTGTTGTTATCTGATGACAACCTAACTTTTATCATCATTTTGTACTTACTGGCTCTGTTTCTCTTGGGTAGTCAGTTTATTTATGGGCTGTTGTTATCTTATGACAGAACCTAACTTTTATCATTATTATTTTGTATGGTACTAACTGGTTCTGTTTCTCTTGGGTAGTCAGTTCATTTATGGGCCGTTGTTATCTGGGAGCAGAACCTTATTTTCATCATTTTCATTTTGTACTAACTGGTTCTGTTTCTCTTGGGTAGTCAGTTCATTTATGGGCTGTTGTTATCTGATGACAGAACCTAATTGTTATCATCATTTTGTACTAACTGGTTCTGTTTCTCTTGGGTAGTCAGTTCATTTATGGGCTGTTGTTATCTGATGACAGAACCTTATTTTCATCATTTTCATTTTGTACTAACTGGTTCTGTTTCTCTTGGGTAGCCAGTTCATTTATGGGCTGTTGTTATCTGATGGCAGAACCTAATTTTCATCATTTTCATTTTGTACTAACTGGTTCTGTTTCTCTTGGGTAGTCACTTCATTTAATGTGGCATGGTCGGTAGGTAGCAGCACAAGCACTTTTTCATCTGGTTGAAACTTCCTAACCTTAGACTTGCGGTCGTAATAGTGCTTTCCTTTCTGCTGGGCTTTCTCCAATTCACTATGGGCGAGTTTAAGGGTATCTTCTAACTTCTCTCGCAACTCGAAAACGTACTGATAACTGTTCTTTACTTCAGGCTCCTCAACTTCCTTCGTCCACAGCTGTTTAAGTATGGTCATTGGTCCTCTAACAGCTCTTCCATATAACAGCTCGAACGGCGAAAAACCAGTGGACTCTTGGGGGACTTCACGATAAGCAAACAACAGTGGGTTTATGTAGCGATGCCACTGTCTTGGCTGCTCACTACACAGTCTCTTCAGCATAGACTTCATCGTTCCGTTGAACTTCTCCGTCAAACCGTTACACATCGGGTGATAGGTTGTTGTAAGCTGTTTAATGCTTAGTAGTCGGGTTACTTCTCTCATGCACTCCGAGACAAACTGTGTGCCCAGATCACTCAGGATTTCTTCGGGTACTCCTAGACGGCTAAAGATATCCACCAATGCCTCTGCTACTGTCTCCGTATCAATGTTCTTTAGTGGTACAGCCTCAGGGTAGCGAGTCGAAAAATCTACCAGCGTCAATATGTACCTGTGTCCGTCTTCACTCGGAGGACTGATAGGCCCAACAAGGTCTATTGCTACTCTCTTAAAGGGCTTGTCAATCAGCCTCATCTTCTCTAACGGTACTTTCGGCACGGCTTCCTTACTTACAGTCTTCTGACAAACGTCACAGGACTTGCAAGATCGAGTCACGTCACCTTGAATTCCAGGCCAATAAAACGCACTCTGGATCTTGTCTGTTGTTTTCTTGATGCTTATGTGACCGCCCATGATCGATCCGTGAGCCACTTCCATTATGGGGCGCCTCAACTTTTCAGGTACCATGACTTGTTTAAGCGGTTTTCCACCATTCATATAAGGGTGCTTGTACTGACGGTACAGTACTCCACATTTTTCTTCAAATGAAATCCCCGCCTGACCCTTTACTAGCACATCGCCTCGATCCCAGTACTTTCGCAGGCTCTCATCTTCACGCTGCATCTGCTTGAGCTTCTCTTTATCCACAATAGGGCTCTCACGGCTACTTGGCACCTTCAACGCTGTGCGTTCATCCTTTTTCTTAGCTTGACTTCTTGTAGTTACTGCACAGGCCTCTTGCCAACCGGGGTCTGGATTTTGTGCGTCCCTGGTATCAGGTACGTTGCCAATGATCAGGTCATAGATAGGATCTGAAAGGCACTGCGCTTCTACATGGCCCTTAAGATAAGGGGTATCAACATAAATTCTCGCTATAGGCACTTTCCTTGCCGTGTTGTCAATAAGCAACATAACGTTAAAGTCTCCGGTGAACTGATCTTTGCCGACAAGGTCCTTCTTGACTACTACTCCGCTGCAACCAGTATCTCTTAAAACGTCAACAGTCTTCTCTCCAACTTTACCCTTTACAACAGGCATCTTACTTCTTACTCCAGTTAAGGGTTCAACACAGGCATTACTCAGCAACGGGACTTTCTTGCCACAGGCTAACAGAAGCTGATCATCTTGAATACACGACTTGACTTCCTCGGGGGTAGCGTTAAGACCGGGTGACTTAACCAAACAGCCAGCACTAACTTGACCACGTTGCACAGGGTTACCATCCTTACCTTGGCCTCCTGACTTTCGTCCACCTGATCGACAGTTCCTCGCTTCATGACCTTGCTTGCCACACAGGAAACACCTTTTAGCTAGGGTTGGGCAGTTAATAGCTTTGTGTCCTCGAGCGTTGCACTTGTAACACTGGAGGGTTGTTGCGTCACTCTGTGTAACCCTTGTTTCCTCCGCCTTTGGCTGTACTTGTGGCTTCTTGCTCGCAGAGCTGAACAGATGCTTTCCATGTGCTTCCAAGTATCGATCGGCGATCTTCGCTATCTGAGCAAGCGTTTCCGAGGCTCTTTCACGGAGGTGAATAGCTAACTCTTTTGGACAAGAGTCCATAAACTGTTCTTTCACTATTAAATCTTTCACGCCTTCGAAAGAACGATCAGTATTCGACAGCTCTAACCAAAGTAACAAGTATCTGTCCCGTCTCACTATAAACTGTTCAGGACTCTCGTCAACCTCCGGCTTTGATGCTCTAAATTTACGGCGATAGCCGTCCTCTGTAAGGTCATTTCTCTTCATTTAAGCTAACTTCACTCGGTCGTAATCTTGGGCTGCTTCCTCAGATAATCGTGAATAAACCTCTAGCGCACGTCCAGACAAAAGAGCACTGAGTTTCGAAGCCCATCCTGTCTTCTCCCGTTTAGCTGTGGTTGCGAATCTCTCAAATCGTTGTAGGTAAGCATCCAAGTCGTCCTTACCATAAACAAATGAGGGAAGCTTGGGTGCCTTGGCCTTATCCTCTCTCACTTCAGGGTGTTCGGCAACGTTACGGCCTTGTCCTAGACGAGCGAGCTCTAGTTCATGCTCTCTCTTAGCGGCTTCAATAGCTTCTTTCTGCTTCAACAGCATTGCTTCCAGTTCTAATTTGCTCAGTTCGCGTTCTTGCCGCCTAGTTTCTCTTTCTTCGTCTTCTCTTCTACGCCTTTCCTCTTTCTCTTCTTCTTCCTTTCTTCTTTCTTCCTCAAGTTTTCGACGTTTTTCTTCTTTTTCTTCTTCTTCTTTTCTTCTTTCTTCCTCAAGTTTTCGACGTTTTTCTTCTTTTTCCTCTTCTAATTGTCTACGTTTTTCTTCCTTTTCTTCTCCTAACTTTTGTTGTTTTTCTACAAACTCGAGCAGCTTTTCTCCCTCCAATCCGAATTCTTTGCCTATCTGCAAAAGCTTTTCCATTTCCACAGCAGTAGTTCACAGCAAACTTACTTGATATACTTGCTCGTAGCAGTTCTTCTCACTTCTCTGTACACTCCTTTTTCTTGAACTGTCCTTTCCTGGTTACTATAGTCGGCAAACAATTGAATTCCTCTCCCGGACAGGCCCCCAATGTTACGCGGGTAATCTTTTAGAGGACGGGTAGCTTGCAAACTAAACTGAACGCAGGGTTGTCGGAACAGCAACAAGAAGATTTATTCCAAAATGAACGTAGTTTCCACGAAGTAAAACTCCACAACAGCACGTAACTCGTTAAACTTACACGGCCTCCACCAACTTGCATAAACTTGATAAACTTACACGGCCTCCGCCAACTTGAATAAACACTGCTTTCGTCACACTTGACTAAACACGACTAACGTCGAACTCTCCTCGCTTGTGAAAAGTAGTTAAAACTTAACTCGGACTCGCCTACTTATTATATACGTTTACAATAAGATTCTAGAACTTTCTAAATAGTCTTATTATAGAAAGATTACAAAATATACCGCTTTAGGAACGCTTACGCAAGATCCTAAAATAAACAAACTACGAACTCTCGCGAAGCTTCTAGAAAGTCACGCTAGTCACGCAATACAATTTTTCGTAACAGTTTTGTATGCGCCTAATAAGCCTGCATTGCCAGAAAAACTGCGTTTGGGATAGTCTGAAATGTCACACGTCTCCACCCCCTAGCCCGTGTTGTGGGGAGGGGGGGTCGTCTCTCTACTCTGTGCCCCTCACGGGTGAGCAGGTGCAGACAACGGCTTGGAAACTAAAATTTCGAGGACGTTTTTGGACTTTTTACATTTAGGGCATGAATTTTTCGTCATTTCAGGCCATGGAACCTAAAAATGAGCCTAGCTAGCTGTAAAAAGGGGCAATACGGAGGCAATACGTCCTAGCCGGCATGATCACATGCTGTTTACGGAAAATTCCTTCATCCATGTCAGGAAATTCTGTACCTTAAAGCCTCCCCTAGGGCATGACTCAGCAATTGAGGACATTTCTGCTACGTTTTCAGTGTTGGTTAGCATGCAAGCATTTTTCCCATGCCTATCGTCAATGATTTGCTCACTGGTAATAGAGGGGGTGGCCCCAGAGTGGTTTTGCATTGAAATTGGCACGCAACAGAATTTCGCATGCCCTGTAAGCAAAATTTGAGGTTCTGTGACCTTCTCACCCAGGCCGCGAGAAGCCTAGGTTCTAGTAATAAGTAATTCATACCCAGCAAAATCTCCGGCATGCCGGGCATGCCAAATTTTCTGACATGCCCGGCATGCTAAATTCTCTGGAATGCCGGGCGTGCCATAATCTGGGTCATGCCGGGCATGCCAAAATCGGTCTCTGGCACGCTCTCAACGCACAGGTTATAATTCCTTGAATCTACAGATATTTTAAGCGTGGCTAAAAAAAAGAAAAAAACTAAACAGATCACAGTGCTTATCTTTTGATGTACGGTTACACGATGACGTCATTGCTATTCCTTTCATTTTCATAGATTTGGTTGTCCCAGCGAAGTTTAAATAACAAAAGCTCTAATTTTCACAAGAAAGTAAAACCCTGAGGGATTCTGCCGAAGTAATAAAACAGCGTCATCGTGGAGATGACCTGTTGGGGGATGCTAAAAACTCCTCACCCCTTTTAATGAGTCTTTAATGGGATTCCCACTTCACATTGCGAATGAAATGGAATTGACTGAAATCAGTAAAAAGAGAGACAGAGACTATTTTCATTGTATAGTAAAATGCATCTATGTTCCATGAAAGCTTTTGAAAATACAAGGTTATAGAATATCTTTCAAAGTTCATTACAAACTGAGCTAAGCCCCAAAATCACTGTTCATTATTCAGTAAATTATGATATTTGACAATGCAATGTGCTTGAATATAACGTTGCAATTACAAATCTCTCTAACGCAATTTTCCCTACGTTAGAAAAGCTGTTTTTATCTTGTTTCACATTTTGATAAGGAGTCTGAGTTCCTCTCTCTTGTTTTGTAGGCTTGACAGAGATTAATGTTTTTGTGTCATTACCAGTGTATGTGTTCTTTGTCTTTAACTCAAAGTAAGTCAGTAATAACTGACAGTATCAAAGAATTGCTCTCTAGAAAAGTAATTATCTCCTAGTCATGTCTGGAAGTTACCTGTAACAAAAAAGAAATGTAATGTTAACACATGCAAGAGCAATATGAAAAAAAGAAATAGAACATGTAGAGCTCAGCTTCTCTTAACATATTTTCATACTGGCTTGTTGAGTCTGTTAAAGGTCGCAACTAATTGTCTGAGGCTAATTTCACAAGAGTGTGCAATTGAGATAAATACATGGTAAATAAAGTGAAAGAAACGTGGTTTCACATTAGCCAATTTATTGCGTTGTTCGATGATGTTTACACGCTTTTCTACTGCGAAATAAACCTTTGCATTTGGATTTGCAAGTAAAGATCATACCGAATTTGACTGACACTTAATTGAACAACAGTTTCATTTTTAAGCAGGCAAGGTGTAGACCCATATAAAGCCGGAATATGTAAAGGAAACTCAGCGAAAAATTTTTCGTATCTTTTTGTGGCGATATTCTCGCACGGCCCGTCAACTGATTAGGGGTTGCGAAGAAAAAATAAATTAGGACCAAAGGTTAAAGCCCGTCCGGTTACATCATTTCGTATGTTACCTAGAGTTCTAATAAATAGGTCATAAAATAGGATTTAACGAGAGCGAATTTGTTTCTCAATCGGTGTATATAAAAGTGAGGCTATCAAATGAGAAGTTTATAGAGTATCAAAATTATTAAATTAAAAGCTCATATAATTAGGAAAATTCCTATACGAAAACAATGCTAGTGACATTAAATTGATCAGATAAAATTCTCAGAAAATATGTCCAATAAAAGCCTCATTGTTTGCTTTTGTTTTTGCGTAAAGGTAAATTTTTTGGCCCACAAAGCAAAGTTGAAAAAGCGACTAAATCTTAGTTTTTTACATTGAACATGTTTATTAGCTTAGTTTTCGTCCATTTTAAAAGCTTTAAAACCCAATCATTATTTTCGGGTTAAAATAGTACAAAATCATTTCAAAAACCATGTTCATTTAAAGTAGAGCCGGCAAACGTGAACATTTTGTAATTCAAAAGTCGGACCCAGCCAGGTTGTTTAAGCTTACAATTATTTGCATTTTAGCGTCCTATAAATTTACCAGAATCGCCTCTCAGAGGCTTACTGTAGCAAAGCATTTTGTAGTACCCTCGTAGACAAGCAATGTAAGCCTTAAGTCTTTGCTTGGATGAGATGTCCAAAAGAAAAATTAGTTTTGTGGACCTAAACGCACATTCACAGACTGTTTATATTGAGTTGTTTACAACTTTGCATTGACACGCGAAGCATGTTCATTTTTTTAAAGCGAAATCCAAATCTGATTTTGGCATTTGATTTACGGATATTTTATTTTGTCTCCAAAAGTGATTGTAATATCCGTTTGATTGTCTTTCAAACAACAGTCAAACTATGCAGCAAAAATAAGTAACTTTACCAGTACAGTGGAAAAATATGACCGTAGGTGCCAAAAATAATTATACTCGAGCTATAAAATTAGACCTGACTTTTTTTAGCTTTGGTTTCTTATTTTTGAAGTTTTCTTTAGTCTTCTTAGCAGCAGAAGAAGATTACAAGACATACAAACAGAAACAATCCGAAGTGAACGAGTTGACAACCACTTATGCCGGAGTTCTTAGGCATGCTCAACAGCAAGATAAACTGAATGCCAAAAGGCTAATTCACGGGATGTGTTCGATATTCAGGCTTTTTCTTTACCAAATTAATACTAAATTTGTACTTACAGTCTCTCGCAGAATCCATTTCTTGTCCAGCATTCACCAACATCTCAACCATGCACCGCAGAAAAAAAAGACAAACAAGTGCGAAGAGACATGACGACATCGTGACGCCACAACTGCCACGCTACAACAAACTAGATTCCTCGTCATCCGAAAATACTTCTGCGGAAATTCGGCCGATTTCGTGCGTGCTCGGGGTATCTTCGGATGACGCTGATGACGTTGCTCGAAGGACTATCGTCAGCAAGGAGTAAAACAGTTTGCGAGATTCGCATAGCCGACAAGGAGCGCACTGAAAAACTAAGCAAAATCTCTCTGAGAAGGCAGTCCAAATTCACCAAATCAGAACGTCTTTGCAGTATTAACGTCGTACTCTCGTTCTGACTTGAACGACCTGGTAAGCTTCATTTTCACCAGTCTTTTAATGTCCGGGAAACATTCCGACGCAATAAAACTTAAGCATGGATAAGTTTATACTGAGAAGATTTGTTATCTTATTGTTTAAGACGCTTTTCCGCGATCAAATTTAAATCTGGACCCAGAAATGTCAGTATCGGTTTGAAATAAAAGGATTAATCTTTGATTGCAAGTTAAGTATTCTATTTTATGCATGAATAATGTTGTTTTGTTGTGCTTTTTATTTATAAATCCAGGCTTCTGTCTTCAGTTTTGCCAGTCGATCTCGTGACACACGTGACAAACATGACTTTTTTTGTTATAATCTGCATTTATTGCCAGGCATGAAACCTGTAACTTCAAGCTCCTTAAGATATATTTGGCGATTATATGTGATTCGCAGGATATGATGCTGAAGCGAAAATCAAAAACAGTCTCGTTGGGCATGCCAATTTCTTGCCTGGCATGCAGGGCATGCCAAACCAAGTGGCTTCACCATCGGCATGCCCGGCATGACAAACCAGAGGAGCAAAAACTGGGAATGAATTATCAACCCGGCGAGAGATCTGGGACCTAAGTTTAGCTGGGTCAATTTTGGGTTGCGAGGGCATGAACCCATTTTTTCCATGCCTGTGAGATGTTATTTCTAAGTACCAATGTTCCCTTGAATTTTGTCATGCCTAAATGTATAAAATTTTCCCTCTCTCATTAATCCTCAGACTGGATGCCATTTTTACGCTCGCTAGGCATGTTCAACTGAAAATCATGCCCATACCCTTATTCAAAACAAAATGCTATCAAATTTTAGTTTCCAAGCCGTTTCAGACGTATGACATTCCAAACTACGTATATTAAACATTTACGTTCATCCAGGGATTAACAAAGGATGTACCGTATTTATTCGATTAAACGCCCTGGGCGCTTATTAAATTTTTGGACCTTGAGGGTGGGCGCTTATTCGAGGCTGGGCGTTTATCAGATTTTCACCATTTTCCGCAAGTGAAGTATGTTTATTTTGCAACAAAACAATAAATGCTAATAACAAAACGCGAAGACGTAACGAAGCAAGATTTCTGTAAAATACTTTGAAGAAAACTCCGTCCTCGGGGAAGTCTCTTATTAGAATTTATTCACTCAAGTGGGTGGGGTGGGTGTGAGCGCTTATTTGAGTTTGATTGGGAGGAGGAGGGGGTGGGCGCTTATTCGAGGCTGGGCGCTTATTAACTTTTTCTGCCTTTAGTATGGGCGCTTATTCGAGGTGGGCGCTAATTCGAGGTTGGGCGCTTATTCGAATAAATACGGTATACAGAGGAAATGCATTTCCCTACTGTGGGTAGGTAGGAAAGGACATAACGAGCAAACCGTCACTTTTTCCACGAAATGGTGTGTCGTTTGGCTTAGCCACTCCCCTTATTGTGGCACACAATCAAAGAAAACGATAATCATCAAAATGATTTTCTACGAAAGATTTCAACAGACGATTGAAGGAATCATTCAGTAAAAATTATATTCTTCTAAATAAATTAATGCATACTATTTACTATTTTGCCAATGCTTTATTTTTTACTGAATGATTCCTTCAATCGTCTTTTGAAATCCTTCCACCTTTTTTTTGCTCCCGCTCTAACTTTCGCGCAATAACTCGATTGGAAACGCTTTCTACGCAGGCTAAATCTTTCGCAGAAAATTATTTTGATGATTATTGTTTTCCTTGATTGCGTGCCACAATAACGTAAGTGGCTAAGCCAGACGACACACCATTTCATGGAAGAACTAAGGGTTTGTTCGTTATGTCCTTTCTACCTACCCACAAAAGGGAAATGTATACCTCCTTTTTTAATCTCCGGATGAACGTAAATATCCATACGCAGTCTGAAATGTCATTCGTCTCCACCACGCGCCCTCGCACGGATTAAGGGGTGGAGACGTGAAACACTTCAGACTAGGCCATACGCAGTTTTCCTTTCAATGCAGGCTTATTAGACGCGTACAAAAAAAGTTACCGATATCGTCTTATTTTCACACTCCCTGAATTGCGATTCCAGAAGCGTGGGTAACCACGATCAGACATCGACTATACAGCTGCAGATTAGTACCACTGCGGACCGCATTGGTGGAAAACCCGCCCACCATAAATGCGGCTCTAAATGCTAATCACTAGCAACAACGGGGAAACTATTAGCGCACCCACATTAGTACTCGACACAATCGCCTAATGAAGACCAGAAGTACGCAGTTTGAAACGTCGTAAATGAATAACTAAGTAACGACTATTGCGAGATAAACGATAAATTAGTCTGCGAGCTGGCTCACTTGTGCGAGTTTCGAGTTGTTTTGGCGGTGGAGCCACCAGAGCTAGCTCGCAAAAAAATGGGACGAGGAAAAGCGAGCCTGCAGACCAGCTAAGTGCCTTTTTTAATTTTGTCCGTAGAAGGCCGGTTTTCATTAGCGACGGAGTCGGAGTCGGAGTCGTACGCGGAGTCGTAAGAGCGCTTATGACCTAGTGAAAATCCAAAATCGGAGTCGTAAGCGGAGTCAT
This sequence comes from Porites rus, assembly GCA_964035705.1. Classification (NCBI taxonomy): domain Eukaryota; kingdom Metazoa; phylum Cnidaria; class Anthozoa; order Scleractinia; family Poritidae; genus Porites; species Porites rus. The sequence goes on along the minus strand of OZ038001.1, from coordinate 11,789,415 downwards.
AAGCGCGACGGAATCGGAGTCAGGAGAATCAGAACGTTTCCATTTCTTCCGACTCCGCTAGTGAAAAGATCTAGTGAAAACCAGATTGTTGGAGTCGGAAGCAGAAGCGGAAGGATAAACCAGTCACGATGCACGTTCCCATGCTTTGTGACTGGTTTGGTTCTTCTGCTTCTGCTTCCGACTCCGACAATCTGGTTTTCACCAAATCATAAGCGGAACGTAAGCGACGGAGTCGTAAGCGGAATCGGAACGCTGTTTTCACTAGATCATAGGGTCTACGCTTCTGATTACGACTCCGACTCCGACTCCGTCGCTAGTGAAAACCAGCCTTAATAGGAGCAAAGAGAAATGTGAACAAAAATTGCAGAAAGTTGCACGAGGAGATTTTTGCGGCAGATAGCAAAATATAGTCACGGAAGAAAGGGAAAAAAGCGGAAACAAAACCCGCTAATCCAGCAAATGATAGTTGCCGAAAATGCAAATATTTTTTGACGTTAAGTATGGAATTGGAGAATCGCTCTATTCCTACCACTGGTTTCACCGGCTCCCGCTGACGGTACCGCCGCATTAATATATACGGTAACCCTAAACTCGGACAAATGAGCTATTAGCCCACTCACACTCAACAAAATCGCCTAATGAGGACCAGAAGTAGGCAGTTTGAAACGTCGTGAATGACTAACTAAGTAACGACTAATCCCCAGATGAACGATAAACCAGTCAGCAAGCGAGCTCACTTGTGCGAGTTTTGAGTTGTTTTGGCGGTGGAGCCACCAGGGCTAGCTGGAAGGAAAAAAGGAATGAGGAAAAGCGCGCCTGCAGACCAGCTTTTTTTTTCTTTCTTAATTTCACCCCTTAAGAGGTGTCAAGATACTATCCAATAGGGACAAAGAAAAATATGGAAAAAAAATAACAGAAAGTTGCACGAGGAGATTTTTGCGGCAGATAGCAAAACATAGTCACTAAAAAAACGGAAAAAAGACTTGACAAAAACGGCGATTCCAGCTAATGATAGTTGCCGAATATGCAAATATATTTTTTGACCGTTTAATCACCCTATTCTTATCACCGGATTCGCCAGCTCCCGCTGACGGCTGCATGGCCGCCTTAATATATAACCCCCAAACTCGCTTAAGTGAGTCTTTTCGTATGCCAACGATAAACAACTTGCCTATCACATACTATGTTCTGGAGAATATTTTAGTGGTTGTCCTGTGACATATTTCAAGTGCATGCACAGTTTTGTTCTAACGAGCACGAGGTTTTTGCTTTTCTGCCAGTTCATCACAATTTTTGGAGCAAGCAAGATGAAATTAAATTGTTGATGTTTTGTTTATTTTCTCGTGGTTTTTATGGACTTTCGACCGACCAATTATCCTGGCGAACATCTGGTAGCAGAGCGAGGTTCTTTTTTAAGTGGATTTGACGTAATTTACCAGGATTTGTAACCGAACACTGAACTGATTTGTAACCGAACTGGCCGAACGATTGAGAAAGGACAAAGCGAAGTACAAAGGCGCCTATACAAGAACCAAAACAAAATTGATGATGACTCTAGAGGGAGGAATGTATTCGAAAATGCAGGTGATGGAACGTTTGAATCTTCTTTCTGCCGCTTTTGAGGATGTAGTTCGTGCAGCCGAGAGTTTAGAGGCACATTATGAGACTGTTGGCGACTCATCGAGACTTACCGCCGTAGCGCTTGAACTAGAAGCGGTGGAGGAAGATTTCAACGAGATCGAACGAATCGTTAGAAGATATTTGAATAGCAGCCCCAGTCAGAGCGGTGCCTTGAGCGTTTCCAGAACAACACCCACGGGACAGTCTCCCATTAAAGAACAATCCGAACGACTGGAACAAGAAATTAAAATGCGAGAACAAGAGATCACGAAAGTGTTACATGACCTGGAGAAAACGTTCGCCGAACGCAAGAAACAACTTGAGCAGCAATCGTTGTCTACAGAACAGCAACGAAAGGAACCATTTCAGGGAGGTGAGTCGGCTAGAGTTCAGGACAATGTAAGTGCTAGAGTGAAGAGATCAGAAGAACAGGAACAAAATAGTGATCCGAGAATTCAGTTGACAACACCATTCCAGCAATGTACTTCATCCGTCTCAGATTTAAACACATCAACCTCTGTTTACTTTAGTGGAGCAGCTGTTTTTCATCCCTGGAGTAGTTCTGTTCATTCATCGACTCCAATTGTTTCCCAGTCTTCAATGTCTTGTTTGCTTCCAGTGGGGGACCAACCCCTTCAGCAGCCGCCATTGAATTCCCGTGTGAACTCAACCCAGACCACACTTGTTGGGTCTCTACAATACGTCCTTCAGCGTTTTCTTCGAATCAGTTACATGCACCGGCAGCCCAAGGTCATACTCCTTTCCAGCCTTCGTCATGTGGTAGCCAAGTACAGTTTTCGACGCCTATTGCTGGTCAACCATTTAGTTCTAGTTATGACCAGATCAGTATCGACTCCATGGCAGCTCTGAAACGAGTGAGTATTCCCAGAATTGCAGGCAACAAGAAAAATTATGAAGCTTGGAAAGCAGCCTTCTATTCATGCGTTGACCAGGCAAGAGCCTCACCACAATACAAATTGTTACGGCGGCATGAGTGCTTGCAGGGGGAAGCCCTTTAAGTTATTGAAAATCTGGGACACTCTGCGGCAGCCTATGAAGCAGCCAAGTCTCGACTCGAACGGAAGTATGGCGGAAAACGCAGGGCACTTACATTACGACTTGAAGAACTGGATGCCTTTAAGCAGATAAGAGAGGGGAATGAAAAGGATCTTGAACTTTTTGCTGAGCTGCTGGATGCAGTAGTAGTGAACCTTAAAGATGCTAATCAGGAATCAGAGCTTGGTAGTGGCTCTCTTTACATCTCACTGCAACGCAAGTTTAACAAGAATCTTCTGGCCAAGGACAAGCAGTGGGTCTGTGACAATCATAGAACCGAGGGTGTAAAGATACTAAGGGAGTTTATTGATCGAGAGTCTGAGTTTTTAACCACAGCTTCTGAGACAATAGCAGGTGTTCTAAGTGGATCCAAGAAGGAGAGAGCGCTGTTTGCCAAAGAAGATTTTGACCCTAAGAAGAAACATTCAAGAAAGTGTAAAGTATGCAAGGAGTCCCACAGCCTTGGACCTGTGAGAATTTTAAGAGGATGACAGTAAATGAAAGGTGGAACATTGCTGAAGAGCAGAAACTGTGTTTTAGATGTCTCAGTGACGGCCACAGAGGAGAAGCATGCCTCAGGAGTAGGGTCTGTGGGATTAAAGGGTGTCGCTCTCATCACCATCGTTTGCTTCACGAAGACCCAAAGAAAGAAGAGAAAGCCGAAGCAGCAGATGGATCAAATGCAGTCGGAGCCAATGCCACCTTTGAAGGGGAGTCAAGTGAGAGAACCCATACAGCTACTACTGGAAAAGGAACTGTACCCTCGTCAGAGTTTGTAGCCTTAAGAACTGGTCCTGTCTATGTGACCAATGGTAAACGAAGACTGAAGGTGAACGCTCTACTTGATGATGCCAGCAGTAAGACGTACTTAAACAGTGACACTGCGGCTGAACTGGGTCTCGAAGGCAGACCACACGAACTTACAGTTAATGTACTGAATGATAACCAGCAAATTTTGGACACCACAGTTGTAGAATTCATGATCAGCAGTTGTGAAGGAAAAGTGTCTAAACTAGCGTCTGCCTATACAGCTGAACGAGTCACAGGAAACATTTAAGTGGTGGACTGGAGCAAATACAAGCACAAATGGAAGCACCCAAAGGGCATAAAATTCCCTCAAGTGGGACCCAGACCTACAGTAGACCTACTAATTGGTGTGGACCAAGCTGACTTGCTGTACTCATTGAGAGATGTGAGAGGAGAGCCTGGAGAACCCATAGCTAGACTTACTCCGCTTGGGTGGACTTGCATTGGTAATCCTGAGGTGCCGGTAGAAAGAACTCAGACAAGCTTCACCTTTTTTCTGAATGATTCACACGAGCTGAACAGTCTTGTTCGCCGCTACTGGGACGTAGAAGAACCTAAGGAAACTCTGATTGTCAATCCAGAAGAGAAGTTCGCAAGAGACACAGTTTCAAGGTCCTTAACGTTCGCTGACGGTCACTACTCAGTTGGGATGCCGTGGAAAAAAGACAGACCTTTATTATCTGACAACTACAGCATGGCTTTGCATCGTCTGCACTGCACTGAGAAGAAATTGAAGCGATCCCGGAACATGGTGAAGCTTACAAAGCAGTGGTTCAGTCCTATCAAGACAAAGGATACATTCATAGAGTTTCTCGTGACGAAGTTAAGCCTGATCAAGTCTGGTACTTACCCCATTTCCCTGTGTTGAGGCCAGATAAATCAACAACCAAGACCCGTATAGTCTTTGATGCCTCTGCAAAATTTAATGACTTGTCCTTAAATGACATTGTGCTTCAGGGACCTAAACTTCAGAGTGACTTATTTGCAGTGCTACTCCGTTTTCGCCGTGACCCTGTGGCTTTGATGTGCGATATCAAAGAAATGTATCTACAAATCAAGTTGAAACCTGAAGATCAGCCTTATCACCGTTTTTTGTGGCGGAACCTAGAGACAGACAGAGAGCCTGATGTGTTTGAGTTTGACCGTGTTGTATTTGGTGTGAATTCATTTCCTTTTCAAGCACAGTTCGTGGCGCAAGAACATGCCAGGAAACACCAGTCTGTATTTCCCTTAGCAGCTGAAACAGTGTTAAAGAGTACATACATGGATGATAGCATGGACTCAATACCTGATGTGAAAACCGCAGTAGAATTATACAGTCAGCTGTCACAGTTATGGAAGTCTGCCGGAATGTATGCTAGAAAGTGGTTGTCAAATGTGCCTGAAGTGCTGCAGTTTATTCCCTCTTCAGACTGTGCTTCAGAAGTTGATCTTGATCGAGGTGAACTACCACCCGTCAAAACCTTGGGAGTCCTGTGGTGCCCTATGGAAGATGTATTTAAATTTCAAGTTAATCAGCCCGCCGAGAAGCATGAACACTCCAAATGCAGCTTTCTAAAGAAGATAGCAACCTTGTTTGACCCTCTTGGCTTGTTATCCCCATATTCAGTGCGTGCTAAGGTTCTACTCCAAGAGATGTGGGCAAGCGGCGTGGACTGGGAAGAGCCGGTGAACGAGAACCTGTCAATGAAGGCTTCGAGGGGGTTCAAAGAACTCTCAGCACTAGTCAACATTCAGATTCCCCGATGTTTAAGAACTACTAGAGCAGTAAAGGAAGTAGCCTTGCACACCTTTGTGGATGCTTCTCAAGAAGCATATGGTGCAGTTGCTTACACTCGATACCTCTATGAGGATGGAACTGTTAGCTGTCGCCTTGCTGCGTCCAGATCACGCGTTGCACCTTTGCAAGCTATCAGCATACCTCGACTCGAGTTAATGGCTGATGTTGTAGGACTCAAGCTGAATCAAGCCGTTGGCCAGGCACTTGGCATCAAGAAAGAAGAGTGGACCTTTTGGTCTGACAGCATGGATGTATTGTACTGGATTCGGGGACAGAGCAGGAAGTTCAAACCATTTGTCGCAAATCGTGTAGGGGAAATCCAAGCCTTGACAAATCCAGAACAGTGGAGGCATGTTCCAACAAAACAGAATCCAACTGATCTGCTAACAAGAGGCCTTAGTGTCTCAGCTCTCAGTGAGGAAGAAAGATGGTGGAAAGGACCGTTGTTCCTTAAGTACGACCACACCCAGTGGCCGCCAACAAGAACTGAAAGAGAGAAAGAAGCCGATATTGAACTCCGGCAAATATGCCAGGCAAAAAAACAAATAAAAGAACAATCATTCCTTTCACTTCCCAACGATGGCCGGCTGAACCCACAAAGATACTCAAGTTGGACTAAACTCACAAGAATCGCAGCTTGGGTAAACCGTTTCCTAGAGAACTGCCGTTCGCCAGTTGCTGTTCGTAGACAAGACACAATACAACCTGATGAAGTTTCCTCCGCGGGAATAAGAATTATCCGGCAAGCCCAGCAGGAAGTATTTAAAGAAGAAGTGCGAGCAGTACAAACTGGAAAAGAACTGCCAAGTGGAAGTAAATTGCAGCCCCTGAAACCTATTATCGACGAAGATGGAATTCTCCGATGTGATGGACGACTTCGCTACGCAGAATTCTTACCATGGGAGAGTCGTTATCCGATCATACTCCCGCGCAATCACTGGGTGACGAGACTCATAGTCAAGCATCAGCATGAGCAGAGCCATCATGGGGGAACCAATCAAGTGTTATCAGATCTTTCAACCCACTATTGGATAATTTCAGCAAGAGAGGTGATTAAAGAGTGGGAGAAAGAATGCATGCAGTGTAGAAGAAGAAAGGCTAGCCCAGCCAAACAGATTATGGCTCTGTTACCAGAACTGAGAACCCGGATGTCGTTGCGAGCTTTCAGCCAAACTTCTGTCGACTTTGGTGGTCCATTCATTACTAAGCAAGGAAGAGGACAGGTGCGTCAGAAGAGATACCTTTCCCTGTCACCTGTCTTGCAACACGAGCTGTTCATCTCGAAGTAGCTTTCAGCCTGGACACCGACTCATTTCTAAATGCATTCTTCCGTATGGTGTCCCGACGTGGCCTGCCCAAAGACGTTGTATGTGACAACGGCACTAATTTCGTTGGTGGAAGTAACGAGCTAAAAGAATTGGAAGCTTGAATTGGATTCAGGATGCTACGACAAGCTATGGAGTCAAGTGGCATTTTAACCCCCCTCTTGCCCCACACTTCAGTGGTGTACATGAAGTTATGATCAAAGCTACGAAGAAAGCTATTTATGCCATCCTTAGCTCTGCAGACATCACCGATGAGGAACTTTTAAGTGCAGTTATAGGAGCAGAAGGGTTAATTAACTCCAGGCCACTAACTTACCAGTCAAGCAGCCCAACTGACCTGAACCCTTTGACTCCTAATCATTTTTTACATGGTCAGTTGGGAGGCAGATTTGCACCCGATAGTGTTGACACTGAAGTATTCAATCCAAGAAAGAGATGGCGTCGCGTCCAGGAACTTGTACGTCATTTTTGGCATAGATGGTTGCATGAATGGATTCCCAGTCTGAGTGTACGGAAAAAGTGGCGCAGGGAGCAAGTTGACCTAAAAGTAGGAGACGTTGTCATTGTCATGTCCCCGGATACACCAAGAGGAAAATGGCCTTTAGGAAGGATTGTAAGAGTGTTCCCTGGAAAAGACAGCAAAGTGCGTGTTGTTGATGTTCAGGTTGGAAAGACTGTGCTACGGAGACCAATTGTGAAACTTTGCCCATTAGAGCAATGTTGAACTTTAAGTGACATTATTAAGACAAATGCTTTTGAACATTTCATATCTTTCAGAACAAATTTTTTGCCTAAGTTTTGTTTATATTTTCATATCAAGAAAGGGGAGAATGTTCTGGAGAATATTTTAGTGGTTGTCCTGTGACATATTTCAAGTGCATGCGCAGTTTTGTTCTAACGAGCACGAGGTTTTTGCTTTTCTGCCAGTTCATCACAATTTTTGGAGCAAGCAAGATGAAATTAAATTGTTGATGTTTTGTTTATTTTCTCGTGGTTTTTATGGACTTTCGACCGACCAATTATCCTGGCGAACATACTATCATGTTGGAACTATTTTAAAGAACCCTTTAAAAGCATCACTGCGACTCCAATGCTTTCTGTAACAACACTAAAGGCTCTTACATTTGTACAAGCGCCTTGAACATAGGATAAGAGCGCTATAGAAATAAATAAAGTTATTATTATTACATGCAAGCCAGAATATACCGGAAACGGCGTAAACTGCACAGGTAAAATAAGGAAGCGAAAACCTCCAGCTGATAGTACTGAATAACCTGATAGGAAAGCATTTCGATTCAACAAATGTTTTCGAGTTCCATTAACTAAGGAGTATGTTACATCTTTAGGGGTTCTTTAAAATAGTTCCAACATGATAGCATGTAATAGGCTGCTTTTTCATCGTTGGCATACGAACAGGCCTAATTAGGGGGAGTTTGGGGTTAAAGTGGAGCTCTCGCGCAGCGGAGCACCATGGGTAAAAAAATTGTGACCCATCCGAGAAAATTTGGTAATCACGTGGCTGTACACCGACCGACCGACCGCCCGCCCGTCCGCCCGAAGGTCCGTCCGCACCACAGGCATACCAATGTAAAATAATTCAATCAACAGGTATGGCAGCCCAAATGCAACTCAAGGTTTTATTTGGAAAGAAATCGCATGGCCACTCGGACTTTTAGAAACTTTTAACGGACTTATTGCTGGGCGCCCGCGTGTTTTTTTTTTTTTAATAAAAAATGCAATACTTTTCACCTTGCATAGCCTTGGAATATGTCCATATTTGAGACCACGGCTATCTTTAAACGCTACAACAACAACAACAGCTTACACAATTTGAAAATAATTTACAATTATGTTACCTGCAATCAGGGGGCTAAATTCTTGGTGGGTAACAATACAATAATACCGTTGTCTCCTAGTAATAATTACGCGCAGAAATTAAATAGACGACGCGCCCATCTTGATAAACTCACCGCTGACTAACATATATTGAGGGAGGTTCAGGGTTCTTAATTGCAAAAACTTAAATTATACTTTTAAAAGATAAAAACGTTAATTACAATGTACAATATGAAATGGATGGGCCATAAGCCGTAAACTGACTTCTTGAGCCGGCTTTCGACATACTTCATACATACATCAATTTATGTCTTACTATTTTAGTTATTAGACAGTACCAAGTGCTCCATTCGACAAACAAACTAAGCTAATTAAAAAGTATTTGTTTATAAAAAGTTTCAGATTGCCTCAACTACCGAAAATTGACCAGCAGTGACAGGAAAGTGTCCCATGGTTCATCTCCACTTCGTTGTGATAAATCACTCCCACATGGATGGTATCGTTTCCAAGGTAACGCAGGGACAAAAATGCCTACGTCATGCGTTGCTCCTCACAAATGTAGTACCCATGCCACTGGCTGGCTTAAAGGTGCTCATCCGTCAGTAGAAGAAGGCAAAGTCACCAAAAAGGTCTGCTTCAGTTGGGGCTCAAACTGCTGCACTTGGTCGATCAATATTGAAGTGCTCAACTGCGGAGATTTCTTCCTGTATCACTTCAGAGGAACACCCCCGAAACATCCATGTAATCTTCGATGTTGTGGCACAGACTGAGGGTTTTGATGTACCGATACATCCGAAACTAGGCAGAGAAGTACTAGGACTGTTGAAGCTAACCAAAAATTAGTGATTGCGCGCGACATCGCTTTTTTCATTAACGTGATCTTTCTAATTCAGTCTATCTTTCTATGTTGACTTTTAGATTCATCTCATTTTATAATAATGGTCATTTCGAAGATCTCCTTCAGTATCGGGTATACCGCCTTAGTATACTATTGAAAACATTCAGTGCAAAATTTTATATGTACTTTTTAGAATTTGAAAACTAGAATATAGAGGCCGGTATTTTCGGAGATTTGAACTATGATGTAGGAGCCTGACTATTTGACCATAAAGCCCGAAGATATCAGATATATGCAACGTGTCTCATAGCATGCTCGACAGGAGTCGAACGATGTAAGAAAAATAGAGAGGCGTGGCTGAGAGTAGAAGGGACAGAACTGATCGAACATCATTAACGTGTAATTAAGGTGACTCGACCCAGTTTTTTTTGGGGGGGTACCACCCTACTTTGAAGCTCTCTGGTATCCCCACCTTTACTTTTATCGTAAGTCTAACACATAGAATGGATAACATATAGATCAATCTACAATATAACATAAAATTTTTGGCGATCGGAGTAAATGTCACGTGGTTATAATGCCACGCCCCTTTGAGGTCTGAGTCGAAAATCTGCTGTTGCCGGCATTTTTTCGTGAAAATCTCTCGGCTACACATAGTGCGCATTAGTGCCTTACGCTGAACAGAGTTTCACCAAAATCGCAAAGACCCAATTCGAGAAATTCAGCGGTTTCCAAATTTAGGTCATGATTTATGCGAAAATGATAAGCAAACTTTACACGGATTATATCTAATAAACTATGAGATTCATCTCTTTATTTTGGGCATCGTTATAACAGATGGGTCCTTGCAAGTCAGCAAAACGCTTTAGGGCCTTGTAAATGCGCGCGATTTCGAGCAAAGCAAACATATAGAAATTATAGTTTTCGCTATTTGTTGACGTTTTTCAGCGTTTAAGAGTCCTTCTCACGAAAAAAGCATTTTCTTAAAAATTCGTAGTTTTTTTTCCGTCAAATTTTTTCAGGGCCACAATTGATTAACTAACTGCCCGGATTCTGAATTTCATGGTCATTGAAAAACTGTGACATTATCTTCTATAAGCCCAAACTTGAGTAAACATTGAAGATTTTTAGCGTTTTGGCTGAGTTTGTGCTTTGGGAGTTGTCTATTGTTTCTAGTCTGTCATTATACAGCATTCTTGTTCAGCACGCGTGCAAAGACCGCGCTTGGCTGACTTCCCGACTGCTCACCGAGATATAATAATTTTGGTACAGTGAGACAGGCCATCGCGTGATACATAGAGGTTTAAGTCACAATATTTAATCAATTCTCGTGCTTCTTGTGCCTTTGCAAAAAAGTCAAGAAGTGCTACACACTAAATCTACTTACTATTAAAAAAATATCATTTTTTCATAGGTTTAATGCAAGCCAATAATTAAACCAAGTCGTGACGGGAATATCTCGGT
>OZ038001.1:11733695-11778489 GCA_964035705.1 Porites rus | reverse complement strand
GGCTGACTTCCCGAATGCTCACCGAGATATAATAATTTTGGTACAGTGAGACAGGCCATCGCGTGATACATAGAGGTTTAAGTCACAATTTTTAATCAATTCTCGTGCTTCTTGTGCCTTTGCAAAAAAATCAAGAAGTGCTACACACTAAATCTACTTACTATTAAAAAAATATCATTTTTTCATAGGTTTAATGCAAGCCAATAATTAAACCAAGTCGTGACGGGAATATCTCGGTGAGCATTCGGAAGTCAGCCAAGCGTGGTCATTGCACGCGTGCTGAACAAGAATGCTGTATAATGACAGACTAGAAACAATAGACAACTCCCAAAGCACAAACTCAGCCAAAACGCTAAAAATCTTCAATGTTTACTCAAGTTTGGGCTTATAGAAGATAATGTCACAGTTTTTCAATGACCATGAAATTCAGAGTCCGGGTAGTTAGTTAATCAATTGTGGCCCTGAAAAAATTTGAAGGAAAAAAACTACGAATTTTTAAGAAAATGCTTTTTTCGTGAGAAGGACTCTTAAACGCTGAAAAACGTCAACAAATAGCGAAAACTATAATTTCTATATGTTTGCTTTGCTCGAAATCGCGCGCATTTACAAGGCCCTAAAGCGTTTTGCTGACTTGCAAGGACCCATCTGTTATAACGATGCCCAAAATAAAGAGATGAATCTCATAGTTTATTAGATATAATCCGTGTAAAGTTTGCTTATCATTTTCGCATAAATCATGACCTAAATTTGGAAACCGCTGAATTTCTCGAATTGGGTCTTTGCGATTTTGGTGAAACTCTGTTCAGCGTAAGGCACTAATGCGCACTATGTGTAGCCGAGAGATTTTCACGAAAAAATGCCGGCAACAGCAGATTTTCGACTCAGACCTCAAAGGGGCGTGGCATTATAACCACGTGACATTTACTCCGATCGCCAAAAATTTTATGTTATATTGTAGATTGATCTATGAGGGTCCCAATGGGGTTAACCGATAGGCGTAAAACGGCCAAAAATTTAGTCGATAGCCGTAAAAATTGAAAAATTTTAACCGTTAGCCGTAAATAGGGTAAAAAAAAGTTAACCGTAAAAGAAATTGTTCCAGTGAGATTTGCTACTTTTAAGGAAGGTACTAAACTCACTTATGGTTGCGTTTTTTATTTCGCGGCTAGTGTAGCTCCGTACGCACGTTAGGTAAAGCGCCTTTTAGGTGAAGACCAAGACCCATTTCCTTTTCCGCCGCTCTCTCGGGGAACTAATTTTTTTTTCCATAGCGAAAGTGTGGCTTCTTGCTGGGGATTAATATTTGCGATTTTCAGGGGGTCGTGCCCTCGAAACACTAGTGAAACAACACGAAGAGATCTCACTGTTTGTAAAACAAGCAACCTCGTCCCCAGGGCTTTTCCCTTAAAAAAATGGGTGTTTTTAAGGGAAACGCCCTGGGGACGAGGTTGTAAAACAAGTTGCTGATAAACAACATTTCCCTGGTTTTCTCTGACGCTACGGTAGACATTGCCATGCCTAGTCCCTGTACGGCGTCTTCCCACACAATTTCGGTTAAGGCATTTCGGTGGCGAACTCGCTCGGACCACGTGACCCGAAACGCATTAGCCGCGCGAAATAATAAGGCCTACGGACAAGGCAAGACAGCTGACAGGGGTTCCGTACAGTCCTTCGCTACCATTAAAAACACTGGACACAGGAATTTTGTTATTGGCCGTTTTCACACTAGAGCTAGAAACGGATTATCCGTCTGAGACTAGCCTGTGTACAGTCGCCCCCTTCCCGACCGACACCCCCTCTCCGATTTTTTTTCTGAGGGGAAGGGCCGGTTGTACACAGGCTATCTGGAACGGATAATCCCGTCTTCAAACTGTCCGTCGAAGTTGAAGGATAAAGTCAGGCGGATTGTTCATGCAAAATTAAAACTATTCCATTTTCAAATTAAGACGTATTACCTATCTGACGCGAATCATCAAACGGATAACCCGTCTCACACGAATCTTCCGTCTTTATTGTGAAAACGGCCATTTCTGTTGTAATGAATGTCGCGCCCCGTCCTTGAGTTAGGCGTTCGCGTGTGTGCTTTGCTTTTTCACAAAGATTGTTTTTAAATTGACTATTGACATTTTTATGTGTAAAACAATATTAGAAGTGGAATACTTTATAAAAAGTATGATCTATCAAATGTTAAAATTTTTCAAAAGAATACCTTATTTCATATCCCGAGGTGATCCTAAGACCTTTATTTTGCTTTAAAGATACAAAAAATATAGGTTAATTAATATTTAACTTTTTGAAACAAAAGAAGTTAATTTTAACTTTTTTGTTAACCGTAACTGAAAAAAATTAGCCGATAGCCGTAAAAGAGCCAAAATTTTAGCCGATAACCGTAAATGCCACCACCCCATTGAGACCCTCATCTATATGTTATCCATTCTATGTGTTAGACTTACGATAAAAGTAAAGGTGGGGATACCAGAGAGCTTCAAAGTAGGGTGGTACCCCCCCAAAAAAACTGGGTCGAGTCACCTTAAGGCAGACGCTTCGCAAATGATTCGTTTTTAGCCTGCGTAGATGGCTTTCTTTTAGGAAAGGGAAGCACCAGCAAGGGGCGAATCTCGAACTTTCCTCTTCAATAAAGCGCAAGCTTCGCGCACCCTAAGTGTAACTGATATAGATGACTGATACAGGTACAGGTAACAAAATTGAAGATGAAAATCATTTCTTACTAGATTGTAAGGCTTATTCTCAGATCAGAGAGACATTTTTCTCCGAACTAGAAACTAAAATACCTGACTTCAAATCGCTTTCACACGATACTTTATCTCTTCTTATAAATTCTTCTGATTATTTGATTAAATGTCAATTAGTTTCATTTATCTCGCAATGCTTTGAATTAAGAACCAAATTAATATCAATGAATGAATGAATGAGAACTGTAACGTTTTGTAATGTTTTGCACGTACTTATTAGTTGCATTAGTTCTTAAATTTAGACTAATGGCCTTTGCAATACTGTAATTCCTTTATGGTCATGAAAATAAAGCATTTGTTGTTGTTGTTGTTGTTGATATAAACTGGACAGTAAAACTATTAATATTAGAAAGTCTCAGGACTGAAATAAAAAAAATACAGGCAGGTTCAGTCTTTAGGAATTTTGATTCCGTTTTCAGAATTGATCTCGCAATAGCCCCAGTGCATGGTACCTTGTTTAAGCTGAAAGTGACCCAAACAAGGTACGTGATATATATACAAACAAATGTTCGTATGCGTTACTGACAGTGGAAAAATTCTACCCTGCGGATCACACCAGAATTCAAAAAGCCCTATATTGGTTTGTTATCAGACGAGTCAAAATGGAATGTTTTGGTACTGCATCTTTCAAATTAAGAAATAAATAAGTCTTGTGGAAAACCAATTAGAATGGTGCATTTTGTTAGCGAAGCAATTAGTTGAAGCAGGAGCATCGGCCCCTGGTTGAAGAAAGACAGAATAACCAAACAGAGAGTGGATGTTAGGTCGTTGGACGCGGATACGTGAATTTCACTGAAGTTATTTTTAGAGGCTGTGATTAAACGGATGTCTACTCCCTGGGACGTTCGCACATTTTTACCGATTACTTGAAACATGATCAGGTCCACAATCTTAAAGCAGACGTCAATGCAGCAAATTGTAATGGCGGCTGTTAAATTCTCTCTTGGTAACAATAAACAAAAACCTTTGAATGTAGAGGTCCACTCAACGCGTAAAAAAAACCGACCGGTTCTTTCTTGCCAGATCTCTAATGTAGAGATGCTAATGCCAGACGTCACTTGAAGTAGGAATTAAAACAAAACTGAATTCAAGGCTGGCCATACGGCAAAGAGCTGATTTATTTGAGGTCAATATTTCGGCTAACAAAATTAGCCTTCCGGAGGGCCAGAGCTACACTGGAAGGGAATACTATAACGGCTCCTGAAGTTTGAATTGAAATTTACATGAGAGGTTAATAATAAAGTAAAAATGTAAACACCGTCAGATAAAAAATATGTTAGATAGGTAAATAATTATACAGTAAAGTGATTGACAAATCCAAAAGCTGGTCATTTTTACATTCTCCCTCAAATTCACAGAGATGAAAACACAAGGCGACCCATCGTATTAGCCAATGGGCATCCTACCGAAAGAATATCAGCTTGCGTTAGCTACCACCTTAATGCTTTGGTGCAGTTGCTACCTTCCTACGTTAAAAACACAACCGATCTTTTCAACATACTTAAGGAAATCGACGTCCTCCCAAAAATGCTATTCTTGTCACCCTTGGCGTTTCTTCTCTCTACACTAATCTTCTAACAAACGAAGGTATCGACAACTGTAGAATAGCTCTAAACCAGCGTACTGAAAGTTAAAAAGAGTGGGCTTTTTTTATTCACTGGGTCACCACACCTCAACGAAGTTTATGTTCTGTTAGGGACGGCGCAGTTTTAAAAAGGAAGGGGTGTGCACGCCCCTTTAATTCCCCTCCGCAATCCTCTGCTGGGAAGGAGGCGGGGAAGGGGAGGGTAAAGGTCCCTAAGCCCCCACCCACAGTTCTAGCGTCCGTCTCTCTCTAGAAAGGTTTTTTATATGTGTGCCAGATTTTTCAGTCTCCTTCAACAGTGAACTGCTTGTGACCCTACAATTAAGGTAAACTCTTCATAGCCGGTCTATTTTAATTTCCGATGGAAATTGAAATAGTGAAATGGTGATACACAAAATCTGAACCTAATAGAGAGACACACTTTGCACTTCATTTATTGCATCAAAAATAAATTCATTTCCGCCACAATTGTTCAATTAGTGTAGCTTCAGCGTTTGTAAGCTCGAATCGAAACGAACTCCAGATTAATTCCAGACACGTGTCCTCCCTTTTCCTTATACTTGGTCAGGGAGAGTCCATTGACCTCGCAAAGGGGGTAAGTTGGATATCGTGTAGACGAATCCGTGAGCCAGACATGAAAACGTGTCTGAATGAACGGCGGACGTGCTTGAGTCTGAAGTTGAAGATGAGAGAATTCATGGCTGGATTCAAGAACACAAATGGCAAAAAGAATCGGGTGCCCGCGAAAAGCCATTTTTCTCCTCGAAACTCTGGGAAATAGAGAATCACGTAGAAAAATGACAGGTAAGGGAGAAGAGATAGTACAAAACACGAAACCACTAGCTGCGTGGTTACACATAGGGAATTTTCTCTTTCTTTACGCTTGGATTCGCCTTCTCTGAAACCGCTCGGTGTACTTTCTGAGCCTCCCAGCAAAATCTTCGCTTGTTTATTTTGTCGCCTTAGTGCGACAACAAGTGCAATGTTGACGGAAATCAGCGTAACCATAGGCATGGTTATAATCATATGGGCGTGGAAGGGTCTGTCTCTCCATCGCGAGCCTGAAAAGCTCGCCAGACTCACTGACACTGGGTAAAGCACCGCAAAGCTTAGAATAATTACGCTTCTCTTCACGCTGGACTTTCGTCGGTACAGAAAGGGACAAGCCACTGCAAATAGTCTTTCACCAGACAATACGAGTGTTATGAAATTTGCAGTACATATCGTGAATTCTGCAGAAATTGCGGCAAATCTGGTTTTGTCCAGCACAGGGGAGTCATCCTCTCCCATACCGCACTCAACGTAGTTGTTAATGACCCATGGTCCAGTTACACTTCCGCTGAGAAAGTCCAGTAGGGTAAGAGCACCAACATAGACCATTATGGGCTTTCTGAAGCACTTGAAAGGGTCTTTGTAAAGCACCATTAGGAGACAGCCATTGGTTACGAAGGCTATACTGCAGAATATCACAAGAAACACTGCCCCTGTAAGGCAGATGGACACTGTTATATCACTTGCCATTCCTATGTCTTTTGAAGTCGCAGGAACTTCTCAAAGGTCCAGGCAAATTCCATGGCGTAAGCTAGAAGAAACAGAAATTATATTTGTTAAAAGCAGAGAAATGGTCACAAAGGTGCTTTGAATCAAAGCCCTATTCACCGTTAACAGGAGCCATAATCGGGGTCAGAGACCGCAGCTGGATACCTTTTCCAGTAATGGGATTGGTTCCATCGAAATAGCTAAGTGTGCTATTTTTGGCACAACTTAAGTCAACCCTTGTGACACGCGCGCGTATTTTTTGCGAGGGCCCAATGATAAATCAGCTCCACCAGATTCAAATAGCGTCTACCGGCCGAATTTCACGGAAATAATGCTTTAAATATAATAATTTCCTACCTAACATTATCCTTAGCAGCGTGGTGCAGTGGAGCCGACCTTCCGTTCCGATTCCGTGCAGATGGTCCAGGTTCGACTCTCTGCTAAGCTGTGTTTTTCTTTTAATCATATTTACCCCCCTGGCTTATTTCCCTTTATTCTTGCTGCAGGCCCATAACAGGTTCGTAAGGTTTTTTGTGATAAACGCATTTCTAGTAATGTTAATAAAACACTGGCCAGTGCCCATCCAGACCTTGAGATAAAGTGGGGGGGGGGGGGAGGGGGACGGTCATTCAGACCTTAAGATAATTTTTTCTCGGCCCCTCGGGCCTCAGTTTGGTCTGAACATAAGGGGTGACCCGGGCCCCCCGGCCCTCCCTGCCCCCCCTGAATCCGCCACTGCTCGCTTATACTTACACTGTGCATGCATTGCCTACCAAGATATGAAGCACTTGGAAAATTCTATAACTCAAAAAAAGTCGCAAAACGATCCTCCATCTCCTCCCCACACAAGATCCGCGGAAACACCCGTGTTCCCGCTCGAGTTTGTGAAATTGAGGGTGTCGCTATTTCGATGGAACCGCGTGGACCCCGCGCTTACAGTCTCCTACCCCTATCATGGCTCCTGCTGATAAATTATCCTGCAGTATTACCCTGAAAGGCGGGGGGGGGGGGGGAGGTCGCGATAAGGACATCTAGGACCACAAAAGCGATGCCAAGAGAAACATCGCTCATGAAAAAAGACTTCAAGCCAAAATAATCTTTTTTTTTAATAGTTTTAAAATTGCCCATGGAGCTGAACTCATGAGGACTGTTTTCTAGTTCAAACAAAAGTCAAAAAGAAAATAAATAAACACGTTCATGTGATTCTGTCGTATTGTGCTTTTCTCGCTGTCCACAAGCCCCTACCCCCGCCGTTTGCTGTTCTATATATAGTCGCTAGACGGTACATGACGGTCGGCGAAGAGTTTCAAATTGAAATAATTAAGGTGGCGATAAGCCTGTTACTCATTGTCTGTTGGAATATCATTTTTTTCCTTCCATCCTGCATGCGGCCCAGCTGACAAGGGTCGCTCTTCGTTCAGCTGGTCAAATTTACTCTTGCCGATTTATTATTAGTTCAGTTCCTTAAACTCGCACATTGAAAAAAAAAAAACATTTAGTACAATTGTAAGCTGGTAAGAGGCCGCAAGGAAATCCCAGAAGCCAGTGACAGACGATACAAATCTATTATCCTTCACTTTCCTTTCTTTCTGTTCAGTTTCTTTTTTTCCTCAAAAAAAGCACTTTAAAAGCTCAAAAGCCAAAGACGTATTATCTTTACTTTGAAAATTTTCAGATCAGCATTTGAGTACATAAAAATAAAATCAAAGAAGACAACGAAGTGTTTGTTTTTGTTCGTTGTTGATTTACTTCAGTGTATTCTGTTTTCTAAGAGCTACACAAAAAACCTTTTATTCGACTAAACCACGAGGGACATCGTTTCCAACACATATCTCGATTGTAATGTTGATCGCATGTCTTTCGATAATTGAAGTTTGAGGTAGCAAAAGATTACTTACGCCGTGCTTCATCTTCCTCAACCTTATTAACCCAAAAAAATAAACACGCTTAAATAATTTCAATGATTTTAGTCATTTTAAGATTTTAAAACCAAGAAAATGATATCGTGATCGTACCACATGCTGACCTCAATTCCACAAGAAGTTAACGACTGGGTACGCTTTATTATGTATCGCCTTTCATATTTAGTCTAAAAAACTCATCATTTAATTTCAAGAATATTATAGCTAAGATTTGTTTCAAGAAATCAAATTATAGTAAGGCACCTCAGTAAGGAATACTCATGATATTTTTATACCATGTACCGGCCATGCTGTGCCCAACATCATCACAGCAATTATCGACAAATGCATACGTGACTTGCTTTAGCATCGCAATTAGTAGTTTAATTGGTAATTTATACAGTAACAAGTCTAGCATTTTCCGAAACTCCGTGCAAAGACGAGCCTCAACAACCATTTCTTTCAGTAGAGTGTGGAAATATCATTGGGTATCATTAGTCTGTTTGAATTGATATCACGTTCGCAATAACCACAGACGTATAAGCGGGTAAAGCGCTGCCCAGTGTTACCCAAATAGATTAAATATCTTAGAAATTATTGGAGATACATGACGAGAAATATAATAGAAGAAGTTGCATTCATCAAATACCTCATCGACTGAATAAAAGCCTACCTTCTTGGAGATTTTCGTTCAAGAGGCGGATAGTTTTCCTGGACAGTCATGCGAACCGGTACTTACGGGAATGTCACACAATCCGCCTGTTACCCAGTCACTGTATGTCACTCAGGAGCCTGGAGGTAGATTTTTAAGGAGTGTGTTCCCTTTTTTTAAAAACCCTTTCGAACAAAGGGATTTTTTGGAAAGCTTTTCGGTGCGGCAGAGTTCTGGTTAATAAAATGTTTACTTGGTTGGGCAAATTTTGACTTTTGCTCTTTCTTTTAAACGAATTTTTAAGGGGGGGGGGGGGGCTGGTTTTTTACACTTTGCAAGTTTTTATGCATCTTGTTGAGTTTTGATTCGCTGTGTTTAATTTGGGTAGGGCTGGATACCTTTTTGAAATGACATAAATCTAAAATAGAAGTTACGTAATATTTCATTTTATTTTACTTTTGCCATTCGAATAGTACAAGATAAATCACAGACAAACGTTAGAGCTTGAATCATAGAAAGCCTTACAACACGTGTCCAGGAGCTCCTGACGTGACAAAGAACAGTCAAGATCGGTACATTTAGATAAGTTTGCCACAAAATGAAGAAAGATGGAAGACTGGAAAGGAGAGGGGCACATCTAGGTCAACTAATATTGTCACAATATTGTGCCCCTAAAATAAATTAAAATGGTGTTGACAAATTGCTGTTAGGCTTTGATGAGTTAATATAAGGGTGGGCTGGCCCTCTTGCTAAATCTTGGTTGCTCAAAACGAGATCTTAGTTGCTAAAACCCAGATCTTGGGTGGCAGGCCAGCCCGCCTTTTTAAACAATACTAATATACAGTGAATATATAGATTTAGCCAGGGCTAAAAGCGAAGCTCTCGTTAATATTTATAGTTTACTAATAAAACAAAATATAAAATCGTGTAACGCCAAGGAGCGAAGGCAACGAAAACAGCCAAAGAAAAATCAGAGGGTCTAATTAACAAAAAAGTTTGTACGTGCAGCACACTTTTTTTCTAATTAGCAAAAAACGACTTTGCACTCGTTTTTTGTACATTTCTTCGCCGTGGTTTTGCACGACTACAACGTGAGATTTCCAGAAACTTCCTAGTTACACGTTTTATGGAAGAAATGTTGTATGTGTTCCTAGCTGTTCAGTTTTTTTCGCTGCCGCTCATTATCACCTTTGTGGCAGCTAGCATTTCCCCTTTTTCTCACCGCCGCTATTAAATTTTTTTGTTTTTCTTCCAACGAAATTGGTCTCGTTTGGTTTTTATCTCTCGCTCTAGCTTTCTCTGTTATTCACCTCAATGTAGACATTGAAATGAAGTCGAAAGAAAGAATCGGCATTTATTGTTGTTGTTTTATCTTTAAAAGGCCCCGAAGCTATGCAATTTACCGCCGAAACGAGCAAAATTTCATCCCGGCTTACATGAAGGGGTGGACGTACGTACGGACGTACCCCGTTACAGACGATTTTTCTTGGATGCATAGATTACCAAATTTTCTCACCCATGGTGCTCTACTGCGCGCTTTTCGCGCGCGATAGCTCCGCTACAAAAATTTTATGAGGAAATAATGCATGATCCAAGCCAGTTTAGTAAAGCGGGCAAGCTCAGCTGGCCGGTTAGCCTCATATAAACAGGCCCTCAAAGTATATTCATATAAAGCGTTTCTTAAAGGATTTGAGTCCCCAAATATTAAATATGTTTTCAAGTTCTTGTTTTTAGCATTCTAGCCAGTTTTAGATGAAGTGATGATGACACTCTTAAGTTTGTAAATATATTAATGGTTAAAGGATTTTAGTGGTTTCGACCGCTACCAGCAGTAGCTTCGTATTTTTAGCAGTTTATTGCTATCAGCAAATAATCTAAATTATCAACTTAACATATGCCGAAGAACGTAGGATCTATAAATACCTGATCGTCATGTGTCTTCAAACAATCAGCAAAAATAACAAGTAGGCAAAACTCTGCAAACAGAATACTGCAATGCTGATCGTACTACGTGAAAATTAACTTTCTTTTTGCAAGACATCAACCCGACACTGAAAGAACTCAAAACAGAGCGGGATTGTAGCCACAGAGTTCATCAGTATGGCGTTACAGACAGAGACAAGACAACCCCCGGCCAATGCTTTTTTAGCCTGTTCCAGGCTCCAAGATAAGTGGGGCAGTCGTGCAATAAAACCATTTCACGACTCCGTAAGAGACTTCTGCTAGCAGGAAAGATGACGTCGACGTCTTAATTAACTACCTGAGAGCCTGACACAGCAGGCTAATGCTTTTTCAGAATTTTGAACCTTTCCGTTTATTTTTGACTTCTGCAGAAAAGGCGTAAGTCTTAGAATGGTCCTCAGATAGCCAAGGAAATGTCTTATTTCCGTTATGAAAATATGGGTTTTGTGCAGTCTCTGTTCTAAAATTAATTTTCTTGGCCCATTCCACCCACTTCTTAAGGTTGAGTGCAGCCTGGGACCTAGAAGAATAAACGAAGATGGCGCTTGGAAAATGGCGCACGTGTGAACGGAGCATCAACTAAATAGTGATTTCACCGATTGAATTGAAATTCAGCATGGTGGCTTCAAAGGCTAACAATTTGGTTGCTTATTCGTCGTTGTTTGACTAATTTGCATGGACAGAAATGTGCTACCTCAGCAATGGGAAGCGACCTCACAAAGCATGCACAAGCCCGGACGTTATAAAATAATTAAAGGTAGGCTCTCCTGAAAGCGTAGATGGTTGTTTAAGACTACAATTCCTTTAATTAATGTAAGAAATTGAATTTCCGAACGACTACACGGTTTCTTGTGCATCCATCTCCTGACTCAAACCAAACGCCATTAAGAGGACCTTGCAACCACTTGACAAGGCTACCATGCACGTTTGTTGACAAAACCAGACGATGATTTTTGTATCGCAGAATTTACATAAAAAAGAGCTAACTTTCCAGTTGCGGGGCAAACACTGCTGCTCTCTGTATCAACATGACTGCCGTAAAGTCAGCCGCAATTTGAATTCACCATTTTCAAATCGGTCACTGTAAAATGCAGACTGCGGACTATTGTTTTCACCTGTCAAATGAGAATGTGATAGTGATGGTCCCATTGTTTTCTAATCCTAAAAGCAATACAGTGGAACCGCAATATAACGAACCAGTATATAACGAAGTCCTCGGTATAACAAACGATTTTCTTTACCCTAGTAATAGTAAAATAATAATAATGAAAAAGAACCTCGACATAAGGAAACCTCATTGTAGCAAACAAGTTTTGCCAGTCCCTTGGCCCTTTGTCATATCAAGGTTCCACTGTAGTCTGCAGTCAGTCCACAGTCTGTCTGCAGCGACAAATAAAGCCAAAGCATGGCGGCGCAAGAAAATGTCATGGGACCTGTACAAAGTTGCAAGCAGACTCAATCAAAAAGATGAGAAGATTCAAGTTGCTATGTCACTCCACGTGCTTGGCAGGGAATGTGTGGAATATTTTCAAATTTTGTATGGGATTCCAAGGATGATCGGGAAAAAATTGTTACTGTAAAAGGCAAAACAGACACTAACAGTTATCTGTTTCAAGAGGATAAGCATTCGTTATCCATTTGTTATCCATTTGAACACTTTGTGAAAGCCATTTGAAGTGATCAGTCAACTGTTCGAATGGTTTGCCTATCCGTTCGAAAAATTTAGTGTCTGTTCGTACGATTGCAACATCCATTTGAATTTGTTAAGAGGTCGGTTAGAATGATTTTTACGAAGATGATTTTGTAACTTGTAGTTGTTGTAATGAATAAACCTATTTTAACATCATTTGTTTTCCCATGATTGAGCACAGGAGTCGTCCTTGAAGTGAATGTCATGCAATAACGAAGCGGCTGCACACGCATGAGTAATGTTTCTTTCACAGAGGTGTCAGGTTACAAGGTTTTACAAACATCTGAGCTCCCCTTATGATTGAAAAAATCTGAGATTTTATCACGCATTGGACAAAAAAAAAATTCAAATGTTATATCATAACACGAAAGCAGAATTGAAGAGTTGAACATGAATTTTTGCAATTAAGCAGATACCTTAATTATCTAAAATTCATCATGAGTGAACTATACTAAACGCAGTGATGTCGCCCAGCGATGAGACAGACTGATCAAAATAGGCTTTCCTTTCTCGATCAGGAGAGTAGAAAGACTGTTCTCCATTAATGCCATGGCTTACTTGATATCATAATAACTGTTCAAAAGTGACTTAAAATTACGCAGGGATTCTGCTTGCATAAACTATTAGCTTGACTATTATCAAGCATCAACAGCAAACGATTATTTCAGAGACAATTATCTATGTTTTAACAATCTGTTCCAACTGATTTTTGCTGAGTAATAAAATTCGTCATGAGTGGACTTGACTACATGAAAAGCTGACTTGCCGCCTAGCAATAAGACAGAAATCAAAATACTAATTTTCTTTTTCGATTACAAGAATTTTTATAATAACTGTGACTATAATATTGGATAAACGTTGTCAGTGCGGTTTGGAATGATAATTTTGGAAACAATTTACCAGTCATATTTGAATGGTTTGCCAATCTGTTGGACAATTTTATTCATCCGTTCGAACAGTTTGCCAATCGTTCGAATGGATTGCCCATCCATTCAGCAATTTTATTCATCCGTTAATTTATTCATTTGTTTGAGCAGTTTACTAATCCGTGCGGATAATTTACTCATCTGTTGGAATGGTTAGTCAAATCGTTCAAATGCTTTGTAGACTGTTTGTTAACCATTAGTTATCCGTGCATTTTTTCCATTTGAATGGTTTTCTGTTAGTGTTCATTATTTTGGCCTTTCACAGTCACAATTGAGGCTGTAGAAGAAAAGTTCATAGCTCACTGTGCACCACTGACTTTGAGGCATGCCTCAATCCTATCACTAAGAACTGTGACCTCAGTGATAAGGGTGATAAGGAAGAATCTTGGATTACGTCCATGTTAGTCCTGGGGCTTAAGGATCTGTTTTCAAAGGAAACGTTGATGGTGAGAGAACGGAGTTTAGAGAAAACATTGTAAGCAGCTTGCATATATAGCGGAAACAAGCAAGCAACACATGAAGAGCTTAAAAGAAGAGGGTAGCAAAGTTGAGAAAGTGGATGAAGTAGACAGCAAAGGACAGAATCCTCAATTAGGGACAGCCTGTGGGAACTCCGGTATTTGACACACACCAGATTCATGTCCTGCTGCTGGGCGACACTGCCATATAAGTGCAAGAAAATGAACCATTTTTCAAGGATGTGTTGTTTCTCAGATGGGCAAAAGGAGCAGGTATACTTTTTATTATTGTGACTCTGACTCAGAAGTTATGGCAGTCAATGCAGAAGGCAGAGACTGGGTCGAAGCTGTCAATTTTGGAAGTATTCAAGAGGTCTTTAAACTACATAATTATGGAGGCCCAGTGCAATGTCTTGCTTGCTGCTGCTTCTCCTCAACCATGGAATTCATTGCCCTATGCAATTAGGAGTAGCCCCTCAGTAGCATCTTTTAAAAAGACACTCAAGACATTTTTATTTCAGAAAGCTTTTTTGTGATTTTATGTACTTTTTAATCTTGATTTTAGTCTAGGTTTTATGCAGTTTTTTACAATAATATTTATAAATAAGTAGTCTAGATAATTTTTATAGTTTTACTGTTGACATAATTGTTTTAACTCTTTTTGGTAGGTTCATGCACTTTATGCATGTATACTTTATGCAGTCTTGGTATTTTTTTTTTGAAATATTTTTATATTTAAGCGCTGATGAAAATAGCATCGGCGCTGTATTAGTATTATTGTTATTATTATTACAAAGCTGCATATGACAAAATTATGACAAAACCTTTGCAACCATCCTCAGCAAGATTAGAAAGTTTAATACTCCAGAGCTGTAAGAATATGGGTCCAATCCAGGGTATAAATACCACTGAACCTGACAGCATTTGATGAGTTCCCTGAATTATTCCAAGGACTTGGGTACCTCCCTGGAAAATATGACATTAGCGTTGACCCCTTTGTTCCTCCTGTGGTCCATCCACCTAGGCAAGTTCCTCACTCTGAGCGAGACCCAGTTGGGGTTTTGCTGTGGTTTGCCTCAGTTTTTGTGGTCATGAAGACAAGCAAGGACTCCAGTGACAAACAAAAATATTTCCAACCTGATTATTTTTTGCTAGACAGGATAGCAGTATACTGATATTTGGTGTACATTTTGAACACTTTGCTGTGTCATGATACGAGAACTTGACCCTCATGTTTACACAAGTGTTAAGCCAGGTTACCATAAAAAACCAGGATCTGACCTTTTTTGGCTGAACATTTGGGTAAAATTTTTCATATTGTACTTTTTGACGTATGTGACTGTGTAACATTGTGGGACTTGGGGTTGCCTGAATTAAACGTACATGTATCTTGGCTGAAAGATTTGTTTTTGAATTCTTTGTGTCATGCCAAACCTCATAACTGTCAAGTTAGAGAAGTCAAATTTCACTCAAATGCTCCCTGAATTTCGCTTTCCCCAAAATTCATTTCACATGTTGCCCAAAGAGGTTGAAATCATATTTTGAAAGCTTAAAGATTGCTTTCTAATTTGATGTATATTTTGCTTTTTAAAACAATGTATTGGGTTGAATTTTAAGCATTTGAATTTCGACAAAATTTTGCTTGTGTTTAATCCTTAAAATTTTGTAAAAATCTTAAAATCTGTAAATATTCTGGTTGCAATGAAATTCAAGCATATTAATTACCACTCAACATGTATGTTGAAATCCCTTTAATACGGTGAGAAGCTTTGTGAATTGAATGACGTTTGAATTAGACTAAAATGGAGCTCTTTTTTTGTTACCTTGTTGGCACATCCCGAAAAAGCAGCCTGGCGGAGGCCGTGAAGTGGTCAGACTTGACACCCGCTGTATTGCAAAAATATTTAACCACTGAAAGTTAAATTTATATTTTCATTAATACAGTACCTAGGGTTGTCCACTGGATTTTTTTGGAGTTTTTTGAAATTTTTATTTTTCCCACCCCTGGTCAATATTTACAGACATCTGCTCTTAAGTAATACTAAAATAAATTATATCCCCTCAGTAAGAAAACAAACTCACTGCATGGACTACGGTTAGACCTCTCCACAACAGCCGCCTCGGGGACAGAAAATAGTGCCCATTATGGGGAGGTAGAGGGTAATATGAAATGGTTTTAGGGAGATAGAGGATATTACATGGCCGCGCGGAGATACAATCAAAATTTCTCTTCGAGTGTTGAAAAATCTTTCACAAGTGAGGGCAGCGAATGAGTGAAATATTTTTCAACACAGAGAAATTTTGTATCTCCAAGCGGCCATGTAATGTTCTATTTATTATATAAAGACCAATGAAATACCAAACCATTTCACTTTAATACTCTTTTGGTGTGAAAGGCGCGATTTATTATGTAGCCTTAGCAACGGTGATTTTTTCACACATGAAGATAATTTATCATGTTTTCGCGCAAAAGCTCACCTGGCATTTGTTTTGTTTATATAATAATACAATTTATTTAATGTGTTTATTTTGTGTTTACTGTATCTCATAATGGTAATCCAATCATACATAATAAACATATAGAAGTAAAATACACAAATAAACTTTGGTAATGTTCTGGATCAAAATATGAACATGAAAAAATGAGCAAGGTTTGCAACGTTTGCAAAAGTATTGTAGACAATTTATGCTTACTGCAGCAGTATACATGAAACACAATCAAAATATGATTGCCACGTTTAATCATCAAAGCATAATATGGATCAAATTTCATGATCATTCTTGACCTTTTCATCACTCACTGAAAAAACTGGCAGTTGGGGACATGCTTTAGTGGCAGTTGCCGTTGTCAAGAGGTGGCCGTTATTGAGAGGTTTAAAGAAGAAGCAATTTATGGCCTGTCCGCCGGGACAAAGATAAGTGGCCATTGTAGAGAGGTGGCCATTGTGGGGAGTTGGCTGTTAGTGAAGGTTTTTACCAACAGCTTTCTAGAACAGCCAGATGTCATATCAAGCACCACCACCACCACAAAATCTATCAAATCCTTCTTTAGTACAACAGTAAATAATTATGTTACTTTGTATGTTTTTTGTGCATATTAACTGAATCGCGTATGTCTGTATATAGCTACTAATGATAGTAAAAATACCCTAGCAAGTCTAAAATTCTGATTTACTTACTTTGCTTAACCTTCAGTTATTTCTTTTTCAGGCAAAATAGAGTAAGGTTTGCGTCTGGAATAGATGTTCATGAGTGGCTCCAAAAGTAGAGAGGCAACTGATCTGAAGGACGACATTGCCACAGGGAAGGAATGACAAGTTACTAGCTAGGTTGGTTTGTGGACCTTTACTACTATTTGTGTTTAAGTGGTTAACTAATGAATAAGCATTTCAGAGATTCCAACCTTGCCAGGTAAAAAAGGAGGTTTGGGGGTGGCATAGCTGCACCCACAAGTGCTGAAGGTGCAAGGCTGTAGGGGGTTCTAGGGGCATGCTCCCATGGGGAACATTTTAAGATATATGCCTCTAAGATGCCATTTTGCTGTATTTTGAGATCACAGTCTATGGAAATACCACACCCAAAATTATTGCAGGCTCATGATTGGATTCCAAAAGGGTAAAAATGGTTAAGAAACCACACAAAAAAGGCAAAAAAGTGTTTAAAAGACTGGTTAAACAAAGAAAAGGAAAAGTTCAAAAACCAGGAGAATATTAAGTGTAAATGGGAGGCCAGAAATATACACCAAAAGTGGGAGGTTTCCGTCCAAAACTAGCCTCCCATGAAGGCATTTTTGTATTTGTTTTTTTGTATTTCGTCCCTCCCCACAAACTCCTGCTCAACCAAGAACAACAGTCCTTTCCAATAATGTTTTATTCGCGTGGTAAGTGACCAATCAGCAGTTTTGAAATAAAGTGTTGACAAGCTAAACGCGACTCATAAGCTTGTGGTACTTGTGTAATAACATGACCCTAGAGTTACCCTCTTCGTTCTTTTCTTTCCTTTGCTAAGGTTATGCAGAGCACAGAGTATTCTAAAAGGAGGCAAAATCTTACTTTAAATGCCACTCTGAGTCTAACATTTATATGGGCCATAAAACTTTCCCAGTGTTTCATGCAGATCGAGTATTAAATATTATCAGGTTACCCTGCAGGTCAAGGTCAACCTTCCAGAATTTGGAAGGTGCAATGTGATTGGCTAACAATGGGAAAGGAATGTTGTTCTCGGTTAAGCAGGCTTTTGTGGGAAGGGATGAAATACGAGCTCCCCTGAAAACATCTGCGTGGGAGGCTTGACCAAAACAGAGGAATAAAATCTCTGGCATTTCTCAGAGGATGACATCGTGCAATCAATTTAGTTTTGGAAATGTTAATTGCTGACACAGTCATTGAATGCTTGGTACAGCTGGCCTGGGGTTTTCCTCCTAGGAGCAAGTTGATGTTGAGGAAGATTTTCAGCTGGCACAACCCCTATTCAGGCAAAATCTTTTGATGTTAAAATTAATGTGGCAACTTGTCTTGAACAGGATGTGGCAGATTGTTAGATGCATATTTATGAGTGGCTCCAACAATAGAGAGGCAGCTGTATTAAAGGATGTCATTACCACAGGAAAGAGATCACATGGTTGTCACTAGGATGGTATGTAAACCTTCCTTGGTAATACTAGTAGCATAGCAAAATAAAGCGTAACTAGTAAATTGGGTGGTATTTTGATAAGGACCTCTCCCAGTTAAACTGGGCATTTCTGATCATATGCAGTGTTAGTCCAGCCATATGGTGTAAAAAAATCTGAATTGTGTACTTTGGGGTAAAAGCATCAAACTCGGCACAGTCATAGTACTAGTTGTACCAACAATTTTTAGCTATGGACCCCACTCAAATTTGCGCGGGGGGAGGCACATAATGCCCTTAAAGGGAAGGGGTCATATGGCCCTTTTGTTTGGTCTGGAAAAGACTCAAAGAAGAGAGAAAAGAGCTCTGAAAAACTTTTGCATTCCCATTTTCTATACAGTAGAGCCAGATGAACCCTATAAAATACCCGTTACTTACTTTATCAAGAGATTTTATGAAAATATTTCAACAGTGTGAATGATTCTTGTCAGAAGGAAAAGCCAAGTAGTAACAAGTTAAGTAATGAAGGGCAGAATTAATTTTGAGCTAAAAGCAGACAATAATTACTATACATGCTCCTGTTGACACTCCAAAACACTTCATTAAACCCATCAACAATAGATGGGTGTGGGGAAGGTGCCTGATGAAGCAGAAGGGGACCGCAAGCAATCTTATAAGGTAACCATGACAACCCTGAGAGCGGCACCCAGCCAAACTCGACTACAAGTGCTTGGAAAAAACAGGGACCTTGAATGGGGGAGTCACGGTACCTGATTTCCCCAAAGAGAACAAGCACCAACCCCATGCACAGTTGCCATAAAAACAAGGAAAAGGGAACTCACCGCCGACAAAGACTTAGGTCCCTACTACCTGCGTGAGGCACATCCAGCACAGCGAAGGCACAAGCTGTCCATGAGCCCAATCCAAACTAACATGACTGAGATGGAGGCTGCATAACTCCTGTCACTGCTGCGGGACAGGATGCGAGGCAGTAGACACTGACCAAGCCATGGCCAGTATGCACGAATAAGAGATACTTCCTGATTGATGGAACAAACAAGACTACATATGGAAGAAAGAAAAGGCCAGGCTACTCTGAGAAATTCAACATGGCAGACAGGAATGGCTGGTCTTTTTTGCTCGCTTGTTTGTGTGAGACTTAATGATGTTTTTCACCCTCTGAAAGATAAGATACATGTTGCATTTTAATTTATACTTTCTTGATAAAAGTGAATTACACTTTTTAGGAATTTAATTGATCAGCTAACCTACTACAAAAATAAAACATGGGACACTTACAAAGACCTTCAAAGTGTGGTCGACTAGGTCCTATTTTTAATTTGTGCCAAGGGGAGTTATTAACACATTTATTAAGGGCTACAAGAGCAGCCCGCAATCCTAATCTCCAGGTTGTTATTATGCCTGTGTCACATGTATGTAGCCAGCATTCGTTTGGACTTCCACTAGGAATGAGTGGAATTCACATAACGCAATTTGATCATGCACATGTGGATGCTCTATCACTCGGCATCTGATCATGGGTGTTTGGACCATCTATCATGTAACTTGCGCAAAGCACAGCATTGGAGCCAAAGCATTTTCATTTTCCATTGCTGTTGCCCGCACTCCATAACCTTTGGTTATTTCTAGTTTTCAATAAGTTTCCCTCACACTCTATTTTCGTCTTTATATCAAAGATAAAAGTGCTGAGCTGAGGAAGAAGGGAGGAAAAAATGAAAAAGCTTATAGTATCAACCAAAAAAATTGTGTCAAATTTGACTGAAACAGTGCATTTTGTGCCAAAAAGATTCTTTAGAAAAATGAGGATGTCCTTTTGATTCAGTGCAAAAGAGTCAGATTCAAGGTATGATTCAATATGCCTTAGCATACAGAGTTCTCCTGAACATAGCCGTGTATATGCTTTTGTTAACACCACAATTGAAAGTACTTGATGCACTGCTAGTAATGCCAGGAACGAGTAAAAATCAAACCATCAAACAAACTTATGATGACTTCATATGCCATGCTGGCACTGTGCTCGCAGAACTGGTTTTGATCTTCAGTTCCTTGAAGAAACCAAAATGATTCAAATGATGCAGTGTTCAGGTTTTTTGAGCTATCCAGAATGAATGCATCAAGACCGAGGCAGAGGAGGTTGATAATTCACAGCAAGTTCACAGCACAAATTTTAAACACATCAGGAGCATTATATTATTTTGATAACAGCAATGCCTGGGTCAAACATCATTATAGAGATAGTTGAAGTCCTTTTTGCTTTTAACGAAGATGCTGCAATTGTTTAGAAGAAGGCCACAGAGAGAAACACTGATAGTGAAGCAGTGGAGATTGCAAAAGCAGCCAATATTGCACACCTCCCTGTACTGGGACCCCCTTAACATGGAAAAAAGTTGGTTTCATTATTAGACATACAGAATCAAGCTGCTTTTACTGTATTATAGCTTATAAGATTTAACTCTTTGGTTCAACGTCGCAAAGATTCATCGTGAGAATCCACTCCAAATATATTTAAGTCTTCTGGTGTTGATAACATTGATCATAACCCCAGTTCTACTACTGCAACTGGTTCTTTACATGGCACAGCAATAACATCAGGAATCTTGGAAAATCAATAATCTATATACAGTGTTGTACTTTAGTCACTCAATCACAAAATGCAATCACACATCAGCTTTCCTCAGGACAAGAGAACTGCCTGGGCCACAAGGATGTCTTATGGAAAAGCCACTGAACTTGTTACATCCCTTAGCAAACTATAGAGGATATTCAAGAAGTACTGTGTCTGTGCTTGAGAGATTCATCGTTCTAATAATCTGACCACACAAACCAGAGTCAAAGAGTCAATGATGCCAGAAAAGTTGTGGCGATTTGCACAAAAGGGAAGAAACCTTAAGAACCTGCCCTCTATTAACCATGTATTATTTCAGCACACCAAGAGAGTTGCTGAAAAAGATGGACATATTTGTTGGGAAAAGTGCTTGGAATGGGGATGATCAAGATCCGAGTCAGATACGTGGAAGCCTCTTTGGTCTACCTTACAGTGAGCATCAAAAGTACACCAGGAGCTGTGCAAAGCTGAATTAGGTTGTAAAGGACGTTGAAAATGTTTTTTAAGTGGGAATTTTCTGCACTACGCATTGCACATTTTATGGAGAATGTGAGGCTGAGAGGATTAAGCTCAATGTCTGTACGGGAATAAGGATCTAGCTCACTGGCTCTCTTGGATGCGATTGAAATAATAGTTGTGATATAAATGAGAAAAAAGGGAGAGAATATGACTCAAAGTGCTTAAAATCCGTGACAATATTTAAATTGCATTATGAATGGTGCAACGGTTAACAGGAGATTAAATAGCCTAAAACAGTGCTTTACAGATAAATTGTGTAGTTTATTTCTGCACGTTGATGTACTGATAATATACAAAACATGTGCTTATACGAAAAACTGCTTCTCCCCCCCCCTCCCCCCTCACTCACCAGCACCACTACCTTGGAGATTAGGGATGAGTTCAGAGGAGAAACTAATCACTAAATGATTTGAAATTATGCCAAAATTCCAGAAAGTTCATTGTATTTTCCCCCACAAGAGAAACTTATACAAACATGCGCACAGAGATACAATGTACTCCCACCCCTTCCCCTAAGCTGTTTTCAAATCTTTCCCCCACCCCACTTAGAAAGTTATATTAGTTAGACCTACAGCTGTAGTTAAACTTCCTTAGGACACCATGCCTTATTGATATGGCAAGATTGACTTAACTGACTGTACAGTTTTCTTTTCAATAAAACAGGGCTTCTGATATTTCGCGGAAAAAAAAGCAAAATTTCGTGGGATTTTCGCGGGAAAAAAGTCAAAATTCGCGGAACAATTGGCCGATTTCGCAGGAGAAAAGTCAAAGTTCGCAGAAAAATCGGCCGATTTCGCGGGATTTTAGCAGAAAAAAAAATCAATTTTCGAAGGATTTTCAGGGGCAAATTCTTAGAAAAAATCGGCCGATTTCACAGGAAATTTCGGGGGAAAGTTCGCCAAGAAACAATCAGTAAAAAACAGCTGATTTCGCTGGACTTTTTTTGGCAAATTTTGCTAAAATCGATCAATTTTGCGTCGATATGACCAGCGTTGGTGAACGTTTTTTTAACAGGGATAATCATTTGCTTTTTCAATAACAGTTTGCTCGAGAAATGAGCAAATGCTAAAGCTATTAACATTATGGTTAGTGCTCAGTTTTTCTCAACGTTCATCTAAAAACGCCTGGTAGTTTTGGGACGTTGTTTACTCGTTGCAGTGACGAAGTTTCAAGCTAAATTTGGACGTTTGGGGTGAATAAAACCGGTCTAATAGCCAAGATAAGTAGTAAATATGTTTTATCGACATGTATTTGGAAATATTTCTGGCGGATTTCGCGGTATTTCGCGTTTTTTTGGGAATTTCGCGGAAATACCTGAATTTCGCGGGTCCGCGACCGCGCAAAATATCAGAAGCCCTGATAAAAGCAGTTTAGGGAACGCGTCCAAATATCGGTAGGCAACCCGATCATGGGAAACGGACCCGATTAATTTTCCGATTGATCGGAATCGGTACCTATCTGTAGGCACTAGTTGCCGTTTCCGATAATGATAAAAACTTTGCCGATTCAATCGGAGCCAGAAACATTCCGATGTGGATAATGGGGTATCACATTCATCTGATAAGGATATGTGACTCTGCAAACATGTCACGAAACCAAATAATGAAAGAGTCATTTCACTCAACAAAACAGTCTTTAAAACTTGCTTTGTTCTCAATAGTATAAAAATAATTATAACAATACTTCAGTAGATGTTTTTTCGCCTTACAAGTTGGTTCGAAGATGTCTACAAGGCTGTTCGACGATTTGTTTTCTGTCAGCCGATCGGTAATTGCTTACAAACTTTTCCACGCTGTTCTAACAAAATGTAGAGCGAGTCATATTTCGAAACCTCTCATAAAAATTCGTGACTGCCTAGCGGCCAAATACAGTCCAAAGCGGAAATGCCAAGCATAAGCTGTAATAAAATTTATAACTAAGAATAATTCAAGAATATTTTCAGCTGAAAACCGACAGAACAATAAGAATATTCAGCGTAGGCCGGTAAAACAACATTCTTATAATAGATTATATATAAAATAAGTGTACTAACTTGCTGTTTATTTACAAAGCTTATTCAAACTTGTAGTTGTCACCTGTATAACTATAACTTGTAAACATTGCTTTCAAGCTAGTTTTGTATTTTGTATTTTGTTTCACTTGCAATTAAAAGTTTATCATAATTCAATTCACTTCTGATGAGCTGAGAATATAGGGAGCGGCGTTTTCAAGTTGCTTCTGCCTACGTATCCAATACGTATCGCACGTCGCAAGCCGGATCGTTAAAAGCAGTTTTCTTTCCTTTCTTTAACTCGAGTTAATACATTTTATAGAAAGCTTTGTTTTATCTCGTTTCAGAAAAGAGCGAAAAATTAGTTGTTTCTTTTAAAAAATTCGGAGCGTCAACGGAATGTGCAATCAACGTAACAATGAAAGATCCAGTGAGTTTGACTCGACGAGAGAAGTTTACAAGCAAATAAACAACTTGCCTGATTCTAGCCGGTTCAAGTTCGCTCCTGTACACGCAATGTCATGAATGCCTGATCTGACAGTATTCTGTCCCCTATTTTCTTGGCTAAACGATTTTAAAATTCCTCCAGCAAGGATTCTTCAATCACGCGTTTTGGATTCTAAGGTCGTAAATGCATTCAGCGCGCTATCTTTCGCTTAAAGATGCTCGATACAAAAATTCTTCATCTTGTCTGGTATTGTCTTCCATAAGAACTCTTCGATGAAGGCATTTGTCGCTAATTTTTTTTTGAAACAATACACATTTCAGAAAGACAAGATACAATACGGCGATAAACACTTGGTCTTACCCAGCCTGTTTGTGCATTGAAAACTCAATCATTCACGCTTTGCTTTTGTTGACATAAACATTGCCCTATATAATTTTTGTCAGTAACGTAGCGTGACCGACGATTTCAACCCTTTGACAAACGCTGACAGATAGAAGTCAAGATTTGATGAATTCTGTTAATTGGCCCGATGAAGAATTTTGAACGGTGCCGATTCCGTTTCAATCGGTACCGATAATATCGGTACCGACTGAAAACGGAATCGGAAAAAATCGGCACCCGATTGATCGGCATCGGCGTGACCCGATGCCGATATTTGGACGCGTTCCCTTATTTGGAAACTGAAACCACCCCACCCCCTGAGTACAAATTCCTCCCCTGACTGTGGTCCATAGCTAATATTGTTCAGCAGCATTACCTTGCCAAATTTGGTGCTTTTAGCCCCAAGTGCACAATTTTTTCACCATATGGCTTAATTGTCTTGTAAAGTTACTTCTTTAGGTCTGTAATAAATTATTATCAGTATCTGAATCTGGTGTGTTCATCCTTATTGATTGACATAATTTTATTGTTATTATTATGAATATAAAATATAAATGACACCTCTTTTAATATAAGTATTGCTTCTTAATTGAACTGAAAAATAGAATATTATACAGTGGAACCTCTCCTTTGGGACACCTCTATTCAGGGGACCCCTTAGTATTCAGAACATGATTGACCACACTGATTACAGCTTTTAAAACATGATCAATCTCACTGCACTTTTAGGAACAACAGTGCAACAATTTGTCAGAGAAAAGTTAACCAAGGTTTTTTATTTAGCTGCTTGAAAAATGATAACTGCAGCGGATTCCAAGGCAGACTTAAAAAAAATCCTTTGTTGGTTAATTATTAACAAAGCCCAGCCTAACTTCTATTCAATGGATAACTCTATTCAGGGAACACTTTCCTCGGTCTTGAGGGTATCACCTGACTAGGGGCTTTACTGTAGCTGGCTACTTGAAACCCCTGACTTACCTTGTAAGATAGTTTTATCCTGTTGCTTATGTAGGTTTGTGATTTTTTTGTTCCAGGTCAGATGCATATGCCGCAAACAGACTGGATCAAGTTTAGGATAGAGGTTATCTTCAGTACTGTAAGGGCTGCATAGTTTACTTTGTAATCTAGCTCTTGAGTGAACCAGATAAATAAAATGTGGCTGGCTTCTTCAAAAAACAATATTACTAATCTTATCCAGGACGTTACATTAAAATGCATTTACACTGTAGATGCATTTTAAAGCTTTAACAATAGAGGGTATCTTTAAGGGGTTGGTTTGTGTGCACACACCCAGTAGTTTGCTACATCAGTCGCATATTTCAAGGTGTATTGGGTTTCATTTGTGCACCGTCTTTTTTGCCCCAAGATTCATTGATACAATTTATTGAAAATTAGTAAGTAAAAAATAAAAGGCAAAATTTTCCATTTCTGATGATTCCTTGTGTGTAATCAAAGTCAATTCCACTTTATTTGTTATGCAGAAGTTGGCTCCAAAACAAAAGATGTTTGCATAAAATTTCTTAAAAGTAAGTTTTGAACAAAATCTAGAACATCAACTCAGAGCAATTAATAATTAACTGATAAAAAGTGATTGGATCTATTTACAGTCACAACATTTGATGGGTAAATGCATTTGTTAAAATTGACTAGACAGCCCTAAACCATTTTAGGAAATAACAGTCTATGTTTGAAGCTCAAGAAGACGTCCAATTCACTGTCTTCACAAAATGAAGGAAAACTTCCAAAACACTTAACTGTTTGCTTCTCGACAACTAAGCATAATAATTACTCAACCTATAGCCCATTGTAGGTGTTGATTTGCTGCTAATTTATAATAAATTATACCTTCAGTTGAAAATGCACAAAAAATTCAATTTTAGAATCCTAGTTTATTGTGTATCTAAAAATTTGGCTTGAAAATTAATCAAGCCAAATAGATTTAGCATTTTATTCCTGGATAAGTATTAGTTTGCTTTTGATCAGTGTTGCCTCAGTTATGTTATAGATATGAGCTAAGTTCTTCTAGTTTACAGCAGTTTTACATCACCTTCATGTGCAAAATTGCATTGCAAAGTCATTGTCAAATAATTACATTGTCAATGACCCAATTATCTGGCAACCTTTGAATTTTCAGCAGCTTTAATTTGGTGGACGTTTGGCTGAAATAGGAACCATTCTAAGAAAAAAGGCTTTAATTTGGACAAAAAAAGGACAAATAATGTACTGCCAGCTTACATTTACAAATGTACACTGATGTGCATTGAAGTTTCATATTATTATTCAGTCAATTCATTTTCTCGTTCAAAGAACCTTATGTACACTACGTTGCAAAAGTTTTGGAAAAGGATAACAACAGAAAGCCATGAATTAAGTTTAGAGTGTTGCTGAAAAGAAACTCTCCAACTCAAAATGGCAGTTTCTGAACTCAACAACTCCAAAATATTAGCCCAAAAGATTGTCAAGCCTAACGCTTTATCAAACAACAATGTTGTTAAAATATTGAAATGGGCTGATAACTAAAATGTCATTCATAATTTTGCAAAATTTGATATTTGAAAACTGCTTAAAATTTTGAACATTGTAAGCACTGTTCTCAGGATTTGATTTTCACATGAAGGATAAACAGATGTAAAACAGACTGTAGGTAAGATCAGACATGCAATCTATGTTATGGCTTATACAGCCAACATCAGTAATTGACAGTCTTGCTGATTGATTACCTGACTGGCTGACTGACTGGCTGGTTGACTGACTGACGGACTGACTGGATGACTGACTAACTGACCGACTCACTTATTGACTAATTGACCAATTGACCAACTGACTGACTGAGACTAACTGACGGACTGAATGACTGACTGACTGACTGACTGACTGACTGACTAACTGACTGACTGGCTGGCTGACTGACAGACTGACTGACTGACTGGTTGACTAACTGGCTGACTGACTAACTGGCTAATGGACTGACTGGTTGACTAACTGACTGACTGACTGACTAACTGACTGACTGAATGACTGACTGACTAACTAGCTGAATGACTAACTGGCTGACTGACTGACTAACTGACTGACTGGTCGACTAACTGGCTGACTGACAGACAAATAGACTGACTGGTTGTTTTACTAACTGACTGACTGGTTGACTAACTGGCTGGCAGACTGACTAACAGACTGAATGGTTGCCTAACTGACTGACTGGTGACCACCTGATGACTGACTAAGTGGACTGACTGGTAGACTAACTGGTTGACTAACTGCCTGACTGGCTAACTGACTGACTTGTCGACTAACTGGCTGGCTAACTGGTTGACTAACTAGCTGACTGACTATCAGACTGACTGGTGCACTAACTGACTGACTAACTGATTTACTAACTGGCTGACTGACTGACAGACTAACGGACTGACTAACTGACTGACTGGTTGACTAACTGACTGACTAACCCGTTGACTTACTGACTGACTGGCTGACTAACTGGCTGACTGACTGACTTTGGACAAAAATTTATACAGGCTCAGGCTGAATGATTTGATGCAAGAAAAAACTGATGTATTAATCCTTAAAATAGCTAGCACCTTTGATTGGCTGATGGAATTACTTACTAATTGGCTGGCTGAATACTGACTCTACTGGCCAGGGCTAATGGGATGATGCGGTGACTGAATGATTTAGAGCTGACTGACTGACTCTGATCTTAAGACTTTCTAACCTAAATCAAGGGTTACCCCCCCCTTTCAATCCAATTTGGTAACTATGTAAACCAATATTTTTATAATCTAGGATGGCTGGTTTTCTAACTACATGATCATCAAATATCACTTTAGGGCCTATTTTGCCCAAAAACAAACAAAGAGGAAATTTCCAAATTTTGACCAAAATCATGGGTTAACTCCTTTAGAAAATCCATTATGGCGACTAGGTAAAATCAATATTTTTGAAGTCTAGGAGGGCTTGTTTCTAACTTAATGCACATCAAACATTATTTCTTGGCCTTTGTATTGTCCAAAATTTAAACATTATTTTTGTTAAGGAGGGCTTGATTTTTAACTAGATGATCATCAGACATTATTTCTATACTTATTTTGCTAAAAAAAAGCAATTGAAACAAACAAACAAAGATGAAATTTCCACTTTTTGACCAAAATCTTGCGTTAACCACTTTGAAAAAATCTCAGTATGGCGACATTATAATATTCAAATTCTTATAGTCTAGGAGGGCTTGTTTTCTACCTCAATGATCATCAAATCATTATTTCCAGGTCCATTTTGTCCAAAAACAAACAAAGATAAAATTTTCATTTTTGACCAAAATCATGGGCTAACCCCTTGGAAAAATCCCAATATGGCAACTATGTAAAATCCATTTTTTCAGTCTGTGGGGGTGGGGGGGGGAGGGGGGGCTTGTTTTCTAACAAGATGGTCATTAGACTTTATTTCTAGGCTTATTTTGTTAAAAATAAAACAAAGAGGAAACTTCCAATTTTTGTCCAAAATCATGGCTTACCTCCTTCAAAAAAATCTCAGTATGGCAGCAATTTAAAATCAATATTTTTTTGTCTAGATGGGCTTGTTCTTTAACTAGATGATCGTCAAACGTTATTTCAATGCCCATTTTGCCCAAAAACAAACAAATAGGAAATTTTCAATTTTTGACCAAAGTCATAGGTTAATCCCTCTGAAAAAATCTCAGTATCGCGACTTTGCAAAATACAAATTTTCATAGTCTAAGAGGGCTTGTTTTCCTTTCTGCCTCATTGATCATCAAATATTATTTCAAGGCCTATTCTGTCTATAAACAAACAAAGATAAAATTTCGAGTTTTTAACCAAAGCCATAGGTTTGGCCCTTGAAAAAATTTCAATATTGCGACTATTTAAAAGTGATTTTTTGTATTGTCTAGGTGGGCTTGTTCTTTTTTTTACTAGATGATCATCAGA
Source organism: Porites rus (assembly GCA_964035705.1). NCBI lineage: Eukaryota > Metazoa > Cnidaria > Anthozoa > Scleractinia > Poritidae > Porites > Porites rus. The sequence goes on along the minus strand of OZ038001.1, from coordinate 11,749,511 downwards.
CATTATTTCTAGGCCTTATATGTCCAAAAACAAACAAATGAAAAATTTCCAATTTTGGACCAAACTTATGGGTAAACCCCTCAAAAAAGATCCAATATGGCGACTATGTAAAATGGAATATCTTTATAGTCTAGGAAGGATTTTTTCACTACATGATTATCAAACATTATTTTAAGGCCTATTCTGGCCTAAAACAAACAAAGAGGAAATTTCCATTTTTTGACCAAAATCGTGGGTTAACCCTTAGAAAAAATCCCAATAAGGCGGCTATGTAAAATCGATTTATTTATAGTCCAAGAGTGCTTTATTTTTCTAATAGATGATCAATTTACCTCATTACTTGCTGACTCCATGACATACCAATATACCTTTTCATTTACTGCTCGACTGGGATATTGACGTATTGACTGAATAATTTAGTGATTTATTGACTTCGACTGGATTTATAACTGAATGAATGACTTGTCTCGACTGTATAGTCTTGGTGGATTGCATTTCTGTGCCAGTTTATTTGTTCGTTTATTTACTGTGAACTTTAGGATGAATCTCAAATCTACCTTGCATTGCTCAAACTGCAAGGGGAGTGGGTACTAGCTTTTGACGCCACGAACTATGGGATGGTTTGAGTCACAAGTAATAAGTTTTGAAGCTGGAAGGGTAGTTAGAAGAAGAAAACAACAATTTAGGGTATTGGTTTGGCACGCGTGGAAATCACTTTACTATGATAGACGAACTCTGAGAATTGGCAAGGAGAATTAGCATTTTCATCACTTGGGGAGTAAAAGAAGTTCACAGTATCAAGAAAAAAGGTCTTGGATAACGCTTAGTGTGTAATTTCAGACTGACTTTATCATTGATTTGCGCCACAAATGAGTGCGTTATGAATTCTTTTTACTTCCAGTTTGCTTCAGAAAGGTAGTCTCGTTTGCAGTTGTCCTTGAGATCGTCACGCAAGGCGTTTGTCTCTGCGCGACGACCCCGAGAGCCACTTCAAGGAAGACTGCACCATTTTTTTTCGTTGGAATAAGACTCAGTCAAGACATTTTTTGTCTATTTATTTTTTGGAAATCACTTATTTGTGGCGTACTTTGCGTCGACATGCAAGGTGTTTTTTTAAAGATTAGTCTGATTTTACCACAAAGATTTACCAAGAGTTTATCAGAAACAGAACTTAGCTCTCTCTTGATTTAAACCAGCTAGCACTTCAAGCTCAAAATACAAGTGTTGGTGCGAGTTTGAGAAAGACCTCAAGGTGTTTCGATACAGTTTTTCGGAGACCATACCGATATTTTTCATTCGCCTAAGTTGCGGATATTGTCAAGGTTTTACGTCCAAATATGCAGTAAAATTCAAAATGAAATGTACTAGTCATGGAGGTTTGTGCGGTCCGCAATAATTTGGAAAAATTAGCATAACGTCAAAACAGTGAATTTTGTACTGACGGAGATTTTTGGCCGGTTTGTAGGCTACGTTTGCCTTGAAATTTCAAGGTGTTACAGTGAGTCAATCTTAATGAAAGTTTCAGACATTATTATGCACATCATGCAGATTATTTGATGAGGTTTAAAAAGAATTCTGTGAAGCCGTACGGTTTTAGAGGTATACAGAAAAGCGCTAAAAATCAAAATTTAGAATAAAATAGCACTTGGACAGGTGGTGAGATAAGATAGTTTTGAGGATCGCATGAAAGAAAACACACCAAAATTTCCAAGCAACGAAATATAATATTAAGCAGCATTCTGACGCTACTTAGGATTAATTTGAGTCATTCAGTACTTTTTTATTAAACAATTTATCACGACCATTCAGTCCAAAATCAGTCAGTGGTAAAAACGTTATAGCGATCAGACAAGGAGAAATCATTTTTTAAGACGGATAAAAAAAAATCGGTATGGTCTCCGAAAAACTCAATCGAAACACCTTAAAATGTTGCTTATCAGCGAAATTATAAGAATAGACCTTGTCACGGTTTTCGACGCCATCTTGACGAGTAGGCAAACGCGTGAGAAATTACAGTGTTTGTATGAGAATCTAATGTCGAATAATTTCCGTGGAACGGCTGTTCTGAAAAAAATATGATTTGTAAACTAAAGCTTCACTCCTAAGGATTCTCCTGAAAAAATTTGAGGGCGTTACATGCACTAGAAGACCTAGAACCACTTTTTAAAATTTTCTATACATTTGTCTGTAAGAAAGTCCCGGGAAAATTACAGACAAATATATGGAAAATCTAAAGCAAGCCTCTGGAGAAATTTAAGCACAGGTACGCCCCCCAAATTTTTTAGGACAATCCTTTGCCTTGTAGCTTTAGTTTACAATTGATATTTTTTTCAGAACAGCCGTTTTACAGAAATTATTCGACATTAGATTCTCATACAAACACTGTAATTTCCCACGCGTTTACCTACTCGTCAAGATGGCGTCGAAAACCGTGACAAGGTCTATTTGCATGGGCGAAAGTTCTCTTAATAGTGTTGCCAATTCCTTTTTTTTTTTTTTTTCCAAGTTCGCATCGACACTTGTACTTTGTTGTTGAAGTACTTATGGTTTTCTCCAACAAAAAGGCACGGACACAGTGAAGCATTGCGCGCAGTAAATTTACGTCGTTTTTCAGCGCTGAGATTGTTGCTTGCGATGTGTAAAGAAAAGCGACTTGTTTTATTAACATTGAATGCAACAATCGCTTGCTTGGAAAACGGTGTAAGTTAAAAGATTAGTTTTTACTAGGGACATAAACGCAAGCAAAACCGGTACAACTGAGTTCAGTGAGACCGTCGATAACAAAAGCATAAGCAGAATCATGGGAAGAAGGAACACAATCATTCTTTTCTTGATCATCACTAATTCACAAAATTAAAGAGCAAGCGCAAGAAGAGTAAAACGAACGCGTTTGATTTTCTTGTACTTGTGCTTTAAATGCGTTTATTACTGGTGAGAATAGAAAGAATAAGTGCGTACTTTCTCCTGTATTTGTGTATATCCTTCTGCTGTTACGTCCGCACTTAACTTGTGCTTGTGTTTATGTCGCTGGTGTAAACAAGTCTTTACTGCACGCAATGTTTTGCTGTGTCCGAGCCTTAGGGTGTTTATCTGGTTCACTCAAGTGGTTGGATTACAAAGTAAACAGCACGGGTACTGAAGATAACAATACTTTATTCGAAAATAAAACTTGTCTCTGTTGTCTATTTATTTACAATAAAAAAAAATATTTAAAAAAAAAATCTAGCCACCCTCGCCCCTGCTGGGCTGCTTTCACTCTGCTCCGAGTCGGTGTTCATTCTTCTGTCCTCATTTAATATTCCAACTTTAATATCCTGGTCTGTTTTATCTGATCCCTTTATTCAAGCTGGGGGCAGTTGGACACTTAGAAAATTCAGCAGTTTGTTTCCAAGTGGGGTGGGCAGCGTAGAGGAAAGTGAGAGTTTGCTCCTCATGCCCTCAGGGTCTCATTCACTTTTGTCACAATACCACACAAAAATAATTTGGAATTAACATTAGTCAATGTTATTTGTGGTGAAAAGTTAAATTTTAGTCGAAGGTGCGTGTCTACAAAGTCAATACATCGTAAATGTCCAAGAGCCGTAGACAAGAAAAAAAGGGCACTACCACAGTGAAACTCAGTACTCAGTGCGCTTCCGTCGGCAAACGAAAGCAAGAATGAAACACAGAATCCCGCTAGCCTGACCGGACCTTCATTCCTCAAACTTCACCAAAGAGCACAAGTCAACAAAAATCCCTCCTTTGAGAGCATCTGATACTGGATTTCTTTTACCCTATTTAATGTTTGGTGTTTAGACCTAAATCAAAAGCAATTTGGTCGTCTTTTCGTTTTTGCGCTATTATTGTTGTTGTCGGAAATTGTGCGGTGTTTTATTACCATTATCTTTGTAAACATGAGTTTAAGTTTCATTTGATTAAGTAACGTGATTTAAAAGAAGTGTTAAGTGACGATGGAACCTGATAGCATTGAACTTTGGAACTGAAAGAAAAAAGAACAATAGAAAGGAGAAAATGTAATGTACTGTGAGAATCAAGAGGAGACGGGAAGAAAGAAATAAAACGAGTGAATCGGGATTTCTGTGAGTGTGTTAGAAGATCGTTCAGCTTTGGAGGCAATTCCTAACACAATTGGCACCTCCGACGGGACCTATTGGGATTTTAGCTCAAACAAGAGCAAGGGATTTGCGAAAAATCAAGTACATAGCGACGTGATCAAGGGATTCGCTGAGATTTGGCAAATCGGCCAAAACAACGCTAAAGCTGAAAAGGGCCAACGCGATGGAGGAACTTACGAAAGAATTTAACGGAAAGATTCTGTCTCTAAGATTCTCTCTGACTAAGAGTGATGAAGTGATCGCTTCCCAAAACGCAGAAGCTATATCGAGACACGAGGCACTATTAATGTCTAAATTGCAGTCCGCTCATACCGTGAAAGAATCCATTATCGAGCTGAAATTTACAAATGGTGAATCAGAGGAGGAGGTCAGCACTTGGGTGAAAGAGCACGACAAATTTCTAAAGGAAGCGGATGAAAAGGCCTTGGCAATAAGACAACTAGTGGGGAAAATGGAAGAAGACAAGCGACTGGCAGACAGGATGGAATCTGATAAGAAGGAAATGGCCCTCGCGAAGATGAAACACGAGGAGCGAATGAGCCATGAGCGTGAGCTGTTAGATCAACAAGTGAGATTTCAAAAGGCCGTAGAAGCCAGTCAGCAAGAACAAAATGCAAAGAAAACCGTGACTGCAAAGCTGCCAAAGCTTTCTATCACAAAATTCGACGGAACACTTGCAAATTGGCCGCCGTTCTGGAATAAATTCGAGGCCGAAATCGACAAAACGGAATTAGCGCCTGTGACAAAATTCGCCTACTTGAAAGAGCTAGTGGAGCCCAAAGTCAGGGCGGATATCGATGGCTTGCCGCTAAATACAGAAGGATATGAAAGAGCGAAAAACATAATAAAGGAAGAGTATGGGAAAACGAGTGAAATTGTCAACGCCTACGTCAATAACATTCTGGAACTCCCCACCGTGACGAACGCCGACCCGAACCGAGTGAATTCTTTCTATAAAACCCTGCTATTTAACGTCCAGTCACTGGAAACACTTGGAAAAATCGAGAGAGTAAACGGGATGACAAGAAGCGTGCTAGACAAATTGAAAGGAATTAAAGCCGATCTGGTCAGGGGACAAGAAAACTGGCAAGACTGGGATCTACCTCGTTTGACCCAGGCCCTGAAGAAATGGAGAGATGTAAACCCAGCGACTGAAGAAAATAACGTCGCAAACAAGTCTACGCTCCCCAAGCGCCCTGAGAAAAAATCTCCCCTGTACCATGCAGAAAATAGAAACCAGCGCCTTTGTGTTTACTGTGATGACGCCAATCACATCTCGCGGGATTGCACGCGCGTGTCCACGATGGACGAGAGGAAGAGAATGCTCGCGCGGAAACGAATGTGCTTTAATTGTACTGGGCCGAAACACCATGCTGCCGAATGCAAGAGTAAAATGCGTTGCCAGAAGTGCGGACAGAAACATCATACATCGATTTGCAACCAAGGAGACCAATTAATGACTGCCACCGGGAACAAAGGGCGTGTAGTTTATCCTGTTGTGAAAGTAAGCGTGGAGGGAGTACTGTGTCGTGCACTTCTAGATACAGGAGCTGGGAGTTCATATGCTTCGGCCGCGCTGTTAGAGAAACTTCCCAAGCGCCCTCGTGCAAAGGAGGTTCGTCGAATAGAAATGATGCTGGGATCGACCACACGTGAAGTAGAACTTTCCACAATCAAAGTACGCTCAACGGATGGCAGTGAAGAATTAAACGTTGATGTTACCAAGGTGGAAAGACGGGAATTGCTGATGATCGATAACCCACACTATCAAAAGATTATCAATTCGTACGATCATCTAAAGGGAGTTGAGATGACGGACTGCGACCCTAAGCCACATCTTCCAGTACATCTGATATTAGGGGCGAGCGAGTATGCAGCGATCAAGACGTCCGAACGGCCGCGCGTTGGACTGCCAGGGGAACCAGTGGCAGAGAAGACTAAGCTGGGGTGGACTATTATGTCACCGGGAACTGAGATTGACCACGGGAATATGCTGCTGACCCAAACGAGTCACGTGGACTATGCAGAACTATGTCGGTTAGACGTTCTAGGGCTTGAAGATACCCCTGAACATGATCAGCGCGCAGTCTACGCAGAGTTCCGAGAGCAATTGGTACGGCATCCCGAAGGCTGGTATGAAGCCTCGCTGCCATGGAAAGGTAACCACCCGCCTTTACCGAACAATAAAGAAGTCAGTTTGCGAAGGCTCAGCAACCTCCACAACAGACTTCGACGCTTGGATGTGACCGAGACTTATGCAGAGATCATCGGAAAACAGAAGTCCGAGGGAATAGTAGAAGTTGCAAGTGACCCGCCGCAGGGAAAAGAATTCTACATTCCCCACAAGCCGGTGATTCGTATGGGAGCTGAAACTACAAAGTTGAGGATCGTTTATGACGCCTCATCTAGTGCGAAACCCCAAGTTCCAAGCTTAAATGATTGTCTGTATGCCGGGCCGCCGCTTCAAAATCACCTGTGGAGTGTTTTAGTACGCATGCGTTTCCATCCAGTCCTTATCACTGGGGACCTGCAACAGGCCTTTCTCCAGGTGCGCATCAAGGAGGAAGAGAGAGATGCACTCAGGTTTCATTGGAAGACCAGCGAACATTCTGAAGTAGAAGTGTTGAGATTTACTCGAGCGCTGTTTGGTCTTGTGCCTTCTCCCTTTCTCCTCGGGGGAGTGATAGAGTGTCATCTTGAAACCTGGGAAACTCACATGCCACAACTTGTTGCTGAACTGCGCAAAAGCCTGTATGTAGACGATCTGATCAGCGGGAAACCAACAGTACCCGAAGCGCAACAGCTGAAAGAGGGAGCTATTAAAATCTTCGCGGACGCTAAATTCACACTGCACAAGTGGCACTCGAATGTTGCCGAGTTAGAAGGGAGTGAAAGAAGAGTCGAAGATGAGGGCACGTTTGCCAAACAGCAGCTCGGCCAATCAAAAGCAAAGACCGGTGGTTTGCTTGGACTCCCGTGGGACAAACAGGAAGACCAGATCAGTGTCGTTTTGCCTCAAAATGAGGTAGTCGCGTCCAAAAGAGCATTGTTGCGTAATCTAGCAAAAATCTACGATCCCCTTGGTCTTGCGGCGCCTTTAACTATCAAGGGAAAGTTCATCTACAGAGATGTATGCAACGTGAAAGTGGCCTGGGATGCGCCGCTACCCCCACAGCTAGCAAATCGGTGGACACGATGGAAGAAGGAGTTACCAGCCGAGGTCATGGTAGCAAGGGCCTTAACGTGTGCGCAAGAGCAGATTGAAGAAATCGAGCTTCACGCCTTCGGGGATGCAAGTAAGAACGGAGTGTGTGCAACAGTGCATGCAGTTGTGAGACAGCCATCGGGTGTGAGCCAGGGATTGGTTACTGCAAAAGCTCGACTAGCGAAGCAGGGGCTCACCATTCCGCGATTAGAGCTGGTGTCGGCGCATATGGCAGCAAATCTTATCACAAATGTAGGAAGAGCGCTCCAGGGTTTTCCCGTGAAACAGTGCTATGGATGGCTGGACAGCTCAGTGGCTCTCCATTGGATAAAGGGTGGTGGCGAGTACAAACAGTTCGTAGCAAATAGAGTGATGAAAATACAAGGGCATTCAGAGATCTATTGGCGCCATGTGCCCACCAAGGAAAATCCGGCAGACCTGGGAAGTCGAGGAGGGCAAGTCGATGACAGCAAGCTGTGGTGGCAAGGACCGGAGTGGCTTTCAGACAAAGACAGGTGGCCTACAGACATCGTGACAAGCGCTACTCCTGAGAGCCAAACAGAGGCTAAAGTTACCAAAGAACTTTTTAATGGAGCCACTGCATCGACTGACTGCCTTGATGATCTACTGGGAAAGTTTAGCCTGATAAAGACGTTAAGAATTGTCGCCTGGGCCGCGAGATTCATGCGAAATTCACGCCTAAAGAAACAAGAAAGAATGGCGGGTCCGCTGACAACCTACGAGATTAATGAACAACATCTGTTCTGGACCAAGCGCGCTCAAGAGATTCAAGGTGATGAAGTGACAGAAGACCGGCAAAGGCTGGGGTTAAAAGAGAATGAGCAGGGGATTCTCGTCTGTCGAGGTCGAGTTCAGGGACACTACCCAGTCTATCTGCCTGACATGCACCCCTACACAGTGAAACTCGTTGAAGAAGCCCATCGTCGTACTTTGCATAGGGGAGTCGGTTTGACAATGGCGCGCATCAGAGAGCGTTATTGGGTGCCGAGGCTCAGGCGTCTGACCAAAAAAGTGATTAAGCAGTGTTATGGTTGTCGCCGTTTCCAAGTTAGGGCCGCTGCTAGACCACCACCTGGAAATTTACCACGAGACAGAACCGAAGGAAATCGCGCCTTTCAAGTTGTCGGAGTTGACTTCGCGGGACCCATCAAGTACCGTGTGACCCAGAAGAAGGAAGGAAAGGCATACATAATCCTTTACGCTTGCAGCCTTACGCGAGCACTCTATTTGGAACTCAGCAAGAGCATGGAGACTAGCGAGTTTCTAAGAAGTCTAAAGCGCCTAATAGCCAGGAAAGGAAGGCCGGAGAAGATTTATTCGGACAACGCAAAAACGTTTGTTGCCGCAGCAAGTTGGCTAAAACAAGTCCAGCAAGATGAGCAGTTTCACCATTACCTGTCGACTGAGAACATCCAGTGGCAATTCAATTTGAGCCGCGCCCCATGGTGGGGCGGTCAGTTTGAGCGGTTAGTTGGCCTGGTGAAGCGTTCCCTTAACAAAACGATTGGAAATGGTCGCCTCAGATGGGGGGAACTTGAAGATGTACTCCTGGATGTGGAAGTGACCTTAAACAACCGCCCACTAGGTTACGTGGAGGATGATGTTCAATTACCTTTGATCACACCTAACAGTATGCAGTTCATCGGTACCACTATCCTACCAGAGAAGGAACCACATCGTGAGCTTCGTGATCTACGTAAACGGGCTAAGTACATGAAAAGGTGTAAAGACGCCATGTGGACCAGGTGGACCAAGGAGTACCTCAGAGGCCTTCGCGAGCGACATAACTTGAAACATGACGGGAAGGGAAGCACTTTGACTGTTGGCGATGTTGTCATAGTTCATTCGGAAGATCGAAACAGAGGGAAATGGCCACTGGGGATAGTAGAGAAGCTGTACACTGGCCGGGATGGAGTGGTTCGAGGAGTTAAGCTGCGGGCGGGAGGTGGTCACCTAGAGAGAGCAGTAAATCATCTCTACCCCTTGGAACTGTCGTGCGACCGGACGCCTTTGACACCCCAGGAACAGCTAAACCCGGAGGCTCGAGAGTTCAGACCCACCCGGGACGCAGCAATTGCAGCGAGAGTACGAATGCAAGATATTGCTGACGAAGAGCAAGCCAATTGAACATTGAACATTTGAATTTAAGACGACTCCGTGTAGAGTTTTGAACATTGATCCTTTGTTTCTTTTATCGATTTCACTTACAAGAACTTTTAGTTTTGATTCAGTTTCTGGAGATAAACGCAACATATGCCTCCTAAATGTAGGCATATGGGGGGAGGGTGTCGGAAATTGTGCGGTGTTTTATTACCATTATCTTTGTAAACATGAGTTTAAGTTTCATTTGATTAAGTAACGTGATTTAAAAGAAGTGTTAAGTGACGATGGAACCTGATAGCATTGAACTTTGGAACTGAAAGAAAAAAGAACAATAGAAAGGAGAAAATGTAATGTACTGTGAGAATCAAGAGGAGACGGGAAGAAAGAAATAAAACGAGTGAATCGGGATTTCTGTGAGTGTGTTAGAAGATCGTTCAGCTTTGGAGGCAATTCCTAACAGTTGTCATTCTAAAATTTCCAAATTTCTGAACATTTTGAAGCAACGTTTACGCGTTATTGATTCAGTGTCGCACAAATTATGCCTCAAAATGTTCTGATTAATTCAAAATTAACCTGCTCTTATAAATAACGGCTGTAGTTATTTAAAATCCGCGGCACTTCCGGCGTTCGAAAAGGCTTTATTTTTCCTAAGGAGAATTGTAAACCGACTCAAAGTTATTGTTTCTAGAAAAGATTATGGCTATATTTATGTAGCTCGACGTGATGTTTTTCTGCATAGTAATTAAATTATCCATTATGACGCATAAATTGCGCTATTAGATCAACATGTTTTGTTTAATTTAAAGCAAACCTTCCCTAATAACATAAAGTTGCGGTTATTTAATATCAGTCTGTTTTGGAAAAAAAGGTTTATTCTTTTCTTTGGGATTATTAGCTTGGGAGGATTGCAAACCTAATAAAGGTTAATTTTTTTTCGGAAAAATTTGGATTCGAGTCGAGTCTTTATTTATGCAGCTTGCCGTGATGTTTTCCCGCATAATAATTTAATTTTAAAAATCAATCTTAAGTTCCCTCGAGATTTTTAGCTTTAGTCACGATGGTCACGCCAGACGACTTCAACAGCCTTACATGACGACCGTAACAATAGCTATTTAAAAGGCGTGGAAACACCAGAGCAGCTGCTTAAAATCAAATGGTCGTGACTGAAATGGATACTTTAAAACGGGTTTCCGATAAAGGACTGGGGATGGCCAAATACGTTTTTAAGACTAAAAACGGATCACTTGGTCCCAGTCCTACACCGGAAACCCAATTTTGAAAATATCAATTATAAGTCACCTCCAAGGAATTGTCACTAAGAGTTAAGATTCGTCGAAATAAATCGATGTTTATGACGTTATGTTTACAAACCTATCCGAACCTTAAGTATTTCGGTCAAATTACCTGATTTATCTCACAATCAATGGAATTCTACTCTTACCTATGTTCTTTTGACAACAAGGAAATAGAGTAGACTACCACAGCTTTGTTATTCATCAAGCTAATTGACCAGTCGTTGTTGTATTTTCCTAATGGTTTAACACCTAAAAAATTTTGATTTCTTATTTATCGAAAGAAAAAATTAACATGGACGAACATCAACAGCAACATTTGTTTGCTTGTTGTTTTCAGTTGACTTAAAACATCAGGCAAAAAAATTGATGTAGATGCAACCTAACTTAGTTTTGATCGTTATGAAATATTTAGGGAAAAGATGTCAGACCTATATATGAGAGATGTTTTGTTTATGTGGTCTTAAGATTCAAAAGCTACAAGGAATTATTGAATTTTGGGGAAAAAATTTAAATTACATGTAAGAACAAAACAGGTTTTTATGCGACTTCTATTTTGTGCAATGTTTTGGAAAGTTATTTATATATACTACGCGAGGTTTAGGTTTAGGTTTAGAAGAGAAATCCATAACCAGCTGCCCTCATTAGAGAGATTCCTAGTGACTATCCGCTCAATTTGATGCAATTTGAGAAAATTCAGGTAAGTCAAACCAGTGCAATTCAGTGATCAGTCCTTGCCAACGAGTCCTCCTTCCACACACCTTTCCGTGAGCCCGTTGAGCACAATGCTAGCACCCCTCTTAATCAAACCCAAGACAGATGAACATTGCCAGATATATTGTTTGCAGACAAGCTCCTTCTTGGGTCGAAATGTTTTCCAATTTCGAAAAAGGTGTGGTATCATAACAAAATGAATGAAGCCCTAAAAACATGAAAAGCAAACTCTCACCTTCCTTCACGTTGTCCTCCCCACTTGGGAACAAACTGCCAAATCTTCCAAGTGCCAAACTGCCTCCAGCAAGAATTACAGAATCAGATAAAATTTTCCAGGATTTCTCCGTTGGAATATCTCAAAGGACATCAGAAACACACCTTCTCAGAGGCAGAGCTTTCACAGCCCAGCAGGGGCAAGGTTGGCTAGATTAAACATGACCTTTCCCAAGTGATGGGCTCCTAATCTTGTGAGTGTGCCACCTGAGATCTGAAATTAAATAAGCTAAAATTTTAAGTATAGAACGCAAGCCCATAAGCACTTTAAAAACATAATAACCCTGCATTACTTGGTGTTACAATAAAATTCCGAAAAAGAGAAAGAGTTAGTAATAATCCTAATTTTTACTAGTTTGTTTTTTATAACGGCACAGTACTAGCTGCAAATGGCGACACGCAAGTTTGCTAAAGAGAAAAAAAACCTAAAGTGAAAAAAAAAACAAAAACAAACAAACTGATATTTAGGAAGGAACTTTTGTAACACCAAGAAATGTGGACGTGCATATTATAAAATAATAATCCGAATATAATTTTAAATAGAAAATGTGACGGTAACCAACAGTCTGCTGTCTTGAATACGGTCGTAGGATTTTTTAAAGCTATTCCAAAAGTTCTTTGTGTTCTTCAATGGAAAAACCTTTGCATAGATGCAACTTTGTAAGTTGTGAAATCAGTGCTAATTTGACTTGAATTAAAGTTGGCAATAAAAAAGCAGACCAGTGATGACCTTAAACACTATTAAATATATAGACGAAATGTTAAATAAATATTAAACCTAACCTAAATAATGTATCTGAGTTGAGACGCAAAGAGCATAATTATTTTCTATTTTTTTTGGTTTTGTTTTGTTTCTATATGTTTCCTTTTTGATGGTAAACTTTTAGTAGGTAGCAAGAACTTATGCCTTGTGGTATGCCGAAAAATTAGATTTGAGATAATGAACCTAAAACTTAAATCTTTTCTTTGTGGTTCTATATAAAGGTGATCCGAAAGGTAACCAAATTGACCTTTTTTCAATGCTAATACAGAAATACTAACGTTACTTTCTGGCTATGAATAATTAATTTTATGCCAGTGAAACTTCAATTTATGCTAGTTGAAGCCTGGTTAAAGGCCTTAGCTGTGCTAATAAGCTTGCTGTTTGCTGTATAAATAATATAGAACTATAATGAACCATTGATGTTTTACAATGGCTTCACTTGACTACAGTACTACCAGAATTCCTATTAATTCCCTAAAAGTTGACTATTTAAATGCAGTGATCCCAAAGAAATTGAAAGAACAAGTCTTAATAATCCTTGAATAACTAAAGAATACTGGTAGTTTGCAGTTATATGAAACAATTGTGCAAATGGTCTAATGGCAAATGATAATAATAATAATCATCATGCAAAGGAAGCAATATTGCCAGTCACACTTCCACCCAATTGTTGCAATTTTGGAGGGAAAAAATTTCAAAGTTGAATATGATTCCCCGAATTTTTTCCGGGTACTTGCAGGCTGAAATGTACTAATAATAATTTATGCGAACTATGAAATTATCTACGTGTTTCAGTGCTTAAGTTTGAGACTGAAATTCCCTAATCAATATTTTTGACTTCTAGATAGTACAAAAAAGAATGAGGTTTTAATCAAATTTTATGCATTTTCAGTTTCTAACTGCTTCCTTTGCCTTTGATCAATTTGCCTAATGTGGAAAAACTGATTTTAATCTGAAACCAATTTTTCCCAGATTACTTCTCTAAATAAACAAAATTGCTCTTAACCAGGGAGGGGTGGAAGAAGCCTGTCCTTTCATGAACTTATGGCAGTAAGGTGTTGATTGCTATAACTATACTAGTACCATCAGTAATTATTTAGTAATAATTATTATAATTATTGCTAAAAAGTAAGAACAAATTAATGACCAAATAATAATAATATTATGTTCCTACCTAGCAAGCCCAGTGATGTTAAACAAGATTCCAAACAGCAGTTTAAAACTACAGGTTACCAGTTTTCAACCGAAATTGAATTCACTTAAGTCTCACCCAATTCAAATGGATGCAGACTGGTGTATTAAAATAATTTCGACTAATATTCTATGGAAAACAAAACAATGGTAACCTCAATGTATTGAAGCAAGATAGTTACTATAGTTAATGGTTGGATAACAATATATTTTCAGGGCTGTCATTAAGAGCTGGGGGCCCAGGGATTTCCCATGGCTACTTTCATAGGAAAAAGAATACTAATAAAACCAAAGGAAATCCCTAGGTGATGGATTCCCCGCCTAATTGTTGTATTTACTCAGCAACTTGAAATCTTAGTGGCATCCCTGTATTATTGTCCAGCATGATGTGTGTCCTGAAAAACTTTGCTGTATTTCAGCCAAAACATGTGATTTTCCTTACCCTTAGATTTCTGATCTGAAGTGCTGTTTTTAAAAGTGGAATGATAAAATAACATATCCTATCCAAGGCCCTAGTTCCAGAATGCACAAAATCTTACTCTATTTCGTACTTTAACCCCCCTTACAAAGACTTACACCCTCCTAATCAATTTCCGGTGAAATGCAAGATAAAATATCAGAAAAAATATATAACGTCTTATACAAGCCATCAGCTAGCTGACTTATCCAACTCGTCACCATGAGCTAGGGACCTCAGGTGCAACGAAAACTGGTACTAGGAACCTTCAGCTATCAAGAAAGGCACAAGGAGGTATCCATGGCAACCTGCAAGCAGCAACCTTAAGTGGCCCCACTAATTGTCAAACTGATTTAATCATCAAACTATGATGAGAAACAAAAACCTGTAGTGGAAATGTGACCTAAACCTTTTGTAAACATAAAATTGTTTGACTCCCACTGTGGTTAAAGTGAATGGATGTTGTGTAGGTTTCTGGGAAACTGCTCACCTATCCCTCCCTTAAGCTAACATTAACACTTACTTCTCACTTGGGGCAAAATGACAGCTTAGGGGAGGGGTAGGTGGGCAAAACCATAGACTGAGAAAAGCGCAATTTTGTGATGCCACTACTACTTTCCCCATGAAATAATGTCAGCAGAATAAACATAGAAATCAATTTTCATACTAATGACCTATCACCTATCCAGGTTGTGTTTCTGATTGGTTGTGCCATGTGGGAAATTTCCCTTAAATGAAGAGAAGTACTTCCCAAATCCTGGTAATGACATCTCAAAATGTTGGCTGGTTTCTTTGGCAAACAAATCCCCTGCTCAATGGAATCTCGTAGTAAGGAAATGTGAAACTTAACTAACTGGTTGAACGAACAAGTGCCAAGGAATAACATGCAAATTGAAGACCCAAAACCTAACTTTCCTTGAGAGAATTGATTCATCTAATAGAACAAAATCCTACAAAAAGTGTACTGCTGATAAATGACACTTCCCAATGGCCTTTGTTTGTACAATGGTGGCACACTCACTGGATTATTACTAATACTAATTTAACTTTGAGTTAATCAATGAATTAATTTCAGTTTGTTATGTGACTGAAAGAGTGTCTAGATGAGTATAATTGTAAAAGGTTTTCGAACATTCCACCTGCCCTCATTAAGAGACCGATGAAAATTTATTTTTCCCTGATAAGAGACAAATATTAAATTTTTGTAAATTTCAGACTACATTTTTCTCAAACCCATCACAATACTTAAAAGTAATTTCTGAATGCAAATTTTGTTTTCCAAAAAACCGCAGCTATTATAGGAAAGTTTTTTTCAGTCATCCAACAACTGCATGGGTAGTTAAATGATTGTTGTGTATTTTACGTAATATAATTATACTAGTGAAGTTGTATTCTAAAATTTAACAAAATGTTGTGTGAATGGGGGTTGTGGAACAACAGCTGGGTGAAAAACCTCCCCGTACGTCCACTTGCTCCTAGGAGGAAAACCCCAGGCCAGCTATACCCCACATTCAGGCCTCCCGGGCAGGGCCAAAAATTTTGAATTGATTTTCATCATGTATTACTTGCCCTTTGAGTTTCTTGGACTGGGTGCATGTAACATATATCATTCAGCCAGCTGTCTTGTTTGCCCTCTCCATTGCTTGGTTACCTTGTACTAGGTGCATGTTATGTCATCCAGC
>OZ038001.1:11708695-11726195 GCA_964035705.1 Porites rus | reverse complement strand
TATTTCGTTGCCTAGCACGTGATCGAAAGTCTTCTCCACAAAGAAGGAACAGATCGTTATTATTTTCGGGCAAAAGTTGATTTGGCGAAAGGTCTGTTGGACAAACAGCTTGCCTTCAACGGTACTCTATTAGAAGTCAATAATAAAAAACAGCAAAGGTCTCATTTGGGTCGTCACGCAACGCTTTGTCGCGACGAGCTCACTGAATGTCAACAGAAATTTGCATAAAGTTGTTTACACAAAGCTCGAGAAATATATCGCCGAGTTAGACGACGTTTGTTCTCGATTAGCGTAAGTTTTTGTCAGACTATCTGCAGTCGAGTCCACAATCTAGATACATGTTCGACATAAAGAAATTATTATTAATCGATGCGCTAGAATTTATTCCCGGAGAAGTAACCTGTTGAGAATTGCGATCGATTTGCCCGAAGGACGATATTTATTTAAAGACTTCGTCAAAGTCAAACGTTGGACGGACCGACCGTTAGCTGTTTAGAATCAACCGTTAGATCGTAAGAGCAATCCGTTAGAGCGTTAGAACAAATCGTTAGAGCGTGTGGACAAATCGTTAGAGCGGAGATGATAGCGAACTCCCAGCAAAGAAGACGATCGACGTTTGAGACAAACATCTTGAAGTTTTTTTTCTCGAAAGGGCATCTACTTCTAATTTTTGTTGTGCTACAAATCAAAATAATCCACATATACTTAAGTATGTCTCGTATGATCGATCGCGTCTTTTACAACCCTGTGGAAAATTATTCTCGTGGGCACCCCCTGTACCCCTCGGAAAATTCTACCCTTCAGCCCCCCCACCCCCTAGGAATTTCCATTAACCATCCGTGGGGGGGGTATGGATATTTTCTGGAACCACACATTACATAAAAGTCGCTCATTAGATTTCCCTATAAACTTGCACACAGCTTACTATAATTAATCATTACCATTTCAAACTTATTTGACCAAATTTTAACAGATGGGTTTTTAGATACAAAAAAAGTCATGTAAATATAATTGTTTATATTGTTTATTGTAAAATGTGTCACAAAATTCATCTGTTCAACTTCCATTTCAAAGTTCTCATTCTCATGGGTTTATAAGGTTACAAACCAATTCAATGACCTAGAGCGCTGCACCGGTATTGCAGAGGTCAAGGGTTTGAATCGCATACAAGCCTGAGTGTTTTTTTTTCTTTCTTTCAGGCTTTTTTTTCGCTACTGCAAAAATTGCGCCTGAAAAAGTAATTCTCTTGTCCTTTATTTTCATTTTATTTTATTTTTAAAATTACACTTTAATTATTGTCCTTGCATTTAAGTAGAACGTATCTATTTAATGTAAAATGTATATACTTATATAACGCCTAATTTCTTTGTATTTGTCTAGTTTGTTGTAAATTATGTAGCCTGGCCTGCCTCGAATAGCCTCGCTAACTGCAGGCCAGTCCCAATGTATCTTTTGCTATATTTTCAAATTTAAATAAAGTTGAAAGTTGAAAGTTGAATTGCGTCTATAACTGCGATGATCTTCTTTCATATTCTTCACCCCACTGTTTCACGGGTTTATAACGAGCCAATTCAATGACCTGCTCCCAGTTGGCTTGTTGGCTCAATTGGTAGAGCGCTGCACCGGTATCACAGAGGTCAAGGGTTTGAATCCCGTACAAGCCTGAATGTTTTTCAGGCATTCTTTTCACAACTGCAAAAGTTGCGTCTATAACTGCGATGATCTTCTTTCAAATAATGCTTCAACAAGCAGTTCTCATTTATGATTTTCTTTCATAACTTCATCATCATTCTGCCAAATATCGCAAAATAATCATCAACAAACAACTAAACCCTCACCCCCCACCCCCCCCCCCCTTCCCCCTGCCCCCTTAGAAGTAAAATGGTTGGCCCATGACAGTTGACTCTTTTATTGAAGAGAATCCTTGTGTCTAATTATCACAAGAAGACAACACCAGAAAGCAAACCACTTAATCTTATCATTTAGGTTGTTTTCTTTTGGGACATTCAACTGTAGTAGAAGCCACCTAATTGGCCACATTAAGAACAGCTCAGCTTGTTTTAAGATTTCTCTTCCCATATTTCATGCGAATCGGAACTTTTTTCAAGGGATACTAAAAAAGGTCCATTAGATTTTGGCTGATTTAAAGTACATGTTTTATTGTGTTTGTCAGAAAGCATCCTCATCTGGTGTTCTTGTGGCACAAAGGCAGAAATTTCTGAGTAATCATGGGCGACTGAAAAATTAGCTGCCCCTATTAATTTTATCAGGGGCATCTCAACCGGGAAACTGGTCTCCTTCAACTCGATTTCATTACCATAAGTGATGAATGCGGATCCGTAATCAATGATTACCTCCAGTTGTAATCATAGCTATTACTGAGCTTTTCAAAAACACACAAACTCTGAAGTTCAAAAGCCAACTGATATTTGCATTTTACTCTGCCGCCAATCATCTTAGGAAACAGAACTTTACTTAAATGGGTTCAACAAGCCATGGTTTGTGATCTAGCTGTGATTGGTGGATTTTGATACGTTTTGAGTGTTTCTGTGTTTCAACGTTTGTTTCTTGTGTGATTATAATTATGATTGATGACAGTGAAAAACGCTTTTCAACTTTGGAGTTCGCGTGTTTGTGAAAAGCGCAGTAAAGTGGAATGGTTATGAAGCCTGCTATACCTCTCTGTTTTGTACTTTTTTACACATGTTTTTGTTTTCGGTGCACAACGTTTAATAATAGCATTCCTATCATTTTAATCTTGCAGACAAATTAAAACATCACAGCAATTTTTTTCAGTCACAATTATTTTGTAAACAAAAAAACAACATTCACGTAACCTGCGGGCACTGTTGTTTTCTTGCCTTTCATAACCGGTCTCATCAGACAGGGTTGTTTATAAGTCCGGGAAGAGCACACATAGAATTATCTGATGATTTAAAACATAAACTTTATCCTTTAAACACCATTGACTAGATAACGTGCTTATAAGACTAGAGACCTTTAGATTCGAGGACGAGAACGGCTACCAGTACGAGATTTGACTTGAATTTTTTTCGCCTTTTCTCAAAATGTAGACTTCCCGGAAAGCTATGTTTTATCATATTTCACAAGAAAAGTTAGCACTGTTACCTTTACTGAAGGAGGTTTCGCGCTTTCCCCATCGCAAAATGATAAAACTTCTAACATTTGATAACTTGTTTTCGCCACCACGACATTCGCGTTAAAACTCGTAGTAGAATGACGACGGCTACCACATTTTCCCGCCAAAATGACGCTGGTTCACGCGCGTGCACTACTTAGTATTGAGAAAATCTCGTACTCGTAGTCGTACTCGTCTGAGAATCTAAATCTCTCTACTAACATTTTCTGCGAAAGTTATAAGGCTATGTTAAGCTAATTAAACAAAAGCTTACCTGACAAAATTTTGACGACTTCTGCCATACCACATCCGTGAATATTTAAGCCATAAATGAAGCCAAGTGTTAAACAATGAGTTAAAGAGCCGACGGAGATCAAATCCGATTTCCTGAAGTCCAAATAATAGAGACCTTTAGATTCAAGGACGAGAACGACTACGAGTGCGAGATTTGACTTCAAGTTTTTTCGCGTATTCTCAAAATATAGACTCCCCGGAAAGCTTCATTTTACCATTTTTCACTAGAAAAGTTAGCACTGTTACCTTTAGTGAAGGAGATTGCACCCTTTCCTGATCGCAAAATGATAAAACTTCTAACATTTGATAACTTGTTTCCGCAACTTCGACATTCTCGCTAAAACTCGTAGTAGAGTGACGACGGCTACCACGTTTTCCCGCCAAAATGACGCTGGTACACGCGCGTGCACTACTTAGCATTGAAAAGATCTCGTACTCGTAGTCGTACTCGTCTTAGAATCTAAAGGTCTCTTATGTCACTTTGGGTCCAATTTAACTACACACGTGTCAAACGTTTGCCTGACGGTCGCCATATTGGTTTCTGTGAAGACCCAGTCCTCTGGCGCGTGAGTCTCGCGCGCGAGCTTCCACAGCACTCGTCTCGCGTTCCTCGAGTACTCGTAAAACGCGCTGAAGGGTGTCAGAAAAATAACCCAGTTAAACCTACAGTATACCAGGTGAGCCATAATCGGGGTGGGAGACCGTACGTCAGCTAGGTATCTTTTCCAGAAATAAGAAATAAAGCATCACGAAGTCCAACTTCCCAGTTGAAACAAGGCGTATTCAGCTTTTCAAACAATATTTTGACTGACCAGACCAGCCTTCTTCAGGTTTATAGACGTTACCAGTAACGTTTATTTTTAAGAAAAAGAGGAAAAGGAATTACTCTATAGGGTATTGTAATTCCTTTGAAATGAGGTCTTGAAATGAACTCTTAATTTCGTTTTTACAGCAAAAGGGGTGTTAAAAACGATACAGAAATATGGATGACGTTGTTGTTTGACGGCAAGAAATTTATTATTGAAAGTAAATTTATAATTCCGCTCTGCATCAGACTGCAAGCAGTCTATTATTTTTTAATTTTTGGAATCCAGTAGATCATATTTCTAGAGCTCGTGTGAGGGACGAGCGACGAAGCTGCGAGGAACAAGGGCGGTAGCCCAAGCGAAGAAAAAGTAAGTCCTTTTTCCGCTCTCAGCCCCAATCTCTCCTCCTTCTTTACTTTTTCGCTCTCCGTGCGTGGCTCTGACGAAAGAAGCACGACCCAGTCGCTATCCAACTTGGCATTGCTGGAGAAAAAAGGAAAACAAAATATAGGAATGGACTTTCCTATAAGCATCGAAAATTGGTTGAACCTAAGCACAACTGCACAGGACACGCATTATTGTTGTTACAATTTATTAAAAATTACGACAAAGCTCTCACAAAGAAGAGCCACTAAGTTTATTTTGGAAAACTGATGGTGATTATGGAAAAAACGTAACTTGTTATCCTAACAGGACAGACGTTTTTTGTTTGATGCTTTGTTTTTTTATAATGGGTTTATTAATATAGATATTTCTCCTTTTTTTACTTTTAATCGGATTCTGATAGGTACTCCCTGAGGGGTAGGGATAATTGTGTACTTAAGAAGAATTATGTTAAGACAGACATTTTCAAATTTAGCTTTTTTTAATAGGATTGTTGATATGTGGAATGCGTTACCACTGTCAACTCGTTGTGCTGAAGAAGGGATTGGCAGATTTCTTGGCTACTCGATAATCTCCCGAATATTTCTGTAAATATTTATATTTTAATGTTAATTTTACTTTTTTTATATACCTAATATAATATAATATAATGTAATATGATATAATATAATATAATATAATTTCCTTTTCTTTCTTTTTTTTAAGTTTAAGGTGGTCGGTCTCACATGGGGTCTATGACTCTTTTGCTGACCATCCTCGTGTGGCATTTTTTTTTCTCTTGTTTTTTATTCTTCCTTATATATGATTCTTAGTCTTACTTTCCATTAAATTGTGATAAATGAATAAAGAAATTGCGACAGGTATTACAAATGCCATATATTTTGCCATATATTTACTTAATCTCAGTATTTACACATTTGGGGCATATTTGCAAGGAGAAAATTTGTGTACGTCCATTTTTTCGTCCAATATTAGTTCGCTTTGTTAAATTTCGGCAGGGCTGGCAAATTTTTTGAACGACATAACTAAAAACTAGAAGTGACGTAATACATCATTTCATTTTATTTTTTTCAATTCATTATAAGTATTACAAGAAAAAGCAGAGACAAACGTAAGAGCTTGAGTCAGAAAGTTTACAACACGTACGGTTACATTAGATATAAGTTTGTCACAAAACGAAGAAAGAATGAAGAATGGAAAGGAGTGGAACACATCTAGGTCAACTAATATTGTGCCCCTAAAATAACGTAATCGCGTTCGTCAGAACGCATCTAATCTAATTAGCAGCCGCTATTAATTTTATCAGGGCACCTCGGCCGGGAAACTGGACTCCTTTCGACTCGATTTTTCCGTAATTTTTCCGTAAGTGACGAACGCGAATCCCTAATCAATGATTACCTATAGTCTTAGATGTAGTCAGCGACTAGTTGTGGTTGAAGAAGCCTGTCGTAAGAATAACAAGAATAACAACAACCTAAAAAATAATTAACGTGTAAACAGAAATCACGACGTCCAGCAAGACATTAGTATGACATGCCTGAAAGTTTTCTTTGGAAAAACATTAGAAGTTTCATTTTAAATTGCTGTAATCCTGTGATCCTGATGTCTGGCGTTTCCAGGATGCAAGCTAGTTCCCATCCTCGTTTTCCCATTTCACAAAGAAGTGATTCCCACTGAGGAGGCGCACTTATTGAAGTGAGTCCCGCTGACAGTTTGTGTTCATACTCTATAACAGTGCCTTCATAAACAGGGCTGGAGTCGTTAACTCGACTGGCCTCTTTCTCAAAAAACCAAACCGAATTGACCGTAGCTTCAAGGCTTTGATCTCTTGGAGCACTTGACATATCCAGGAAAATTTCTACCAGTCGCCAGCCTTGTTGTAGAAATGAGGTCATCTGACCAAGCCAATCACAAGAAAACGTATGCTTTGGTATAGACCCCAGACGGGGTGGTAATACAGATTCTTCGATAGGCACGTTGACTGTTTGGTATATAAAGCGACGAGGGTTTGGGTGAGTTGGTATGTCAAAAAATAAATCAACTCCCATACCTGAAAGATATAGCAAAAATTACAACTCTAGTATCCTACTGGTAGAGGTTTCTTTCACGCAGAGTTTGTAGCATGTGCGGAGTATTTCGCGCCGCTGGTATTCGCGTAGGTAGCCTGCGTGATAGGCGTCGGTTAGGATTTTTGGCTTGGGGCGCGAGGGGAACACGAAGTGCACTCGCACGTCTTCGAAATTTCCCCTTTCGTCCTAAAAGAATCCTATCGCATAGGTTGGCTTGCACTGCAACTTCAGCCAATGTCAGCAACGCTAACGACTTCGCACATGTCAAAAACCAGGCCAAAGAAATCTCTGCGTGCGGCAGGGAACAACTCTAATAACTTGATTTGTCGTTTTGCCCCGTTGGTGAATCGTGAACCGCATTGTGAACTACTACCATTTTCACGATGATATCATTTGACTCAAGATTCTAGAATTCATTTTGTTTTTGCTTCCTTATTTAAATTTCTCACTTCCAGTGAAGTATAAAATTAATGGCCCCAATCAGTCCACGAGAAATGACAGACTGAAGAATTCTGGTCCAAAAATAGTAAAATGACGTCATCGTGCACAAACACGACATGCCACATTGATGATTTGATGATGATGATGATGATGATGATGATGATGATTATTATTATTATTATTACTATCAAAATCATCATCATTATTAATAAATTATTATAGACTTGAAATTTTCTTATTTTTAAATATGATAGAGTATACTGTGTTCACACGGCTACTACAGCTGGCAAGTTGCTGGGTAAGCACTTCAAAGTCATTCTAGCAGGTCAGTTTCGTACATTGACCCCACAACCGTTTTTACCTGCTGCCAATACCCCAGTCCTTCCTAAACTCGTATTCGTTCCTTGTGAATTCAACTGGCCTGTGATCTCCACACATATCAGCTGACCTCCAGTTTCTGTATTCTGAAATGATCACATTTTTTTAGACACTTTTGCCTTTAGGGGACAGATCATTATTTTTTTTGACGGGGGGGAGGGGTGGTTGGAAAATTTTCACACGCAAACATTTTTTTTATATGCGGCTCCTGCTCCTTTTTTTTGTGGGTTTCCATCTTCCTGCAAACACTTTATTTTTTACTTACATACAATTTATTTCAGTGTTTACAGCCTCTGCAAACAATTTATTTCCAAATTTTCCACCAACCCCCTCTTCCGTCAAAAAATCGATTCAGGACAAGGACGACGATGAGGACGAGATTTGTGAAGAAGGTTAAGCCGTCTCCCGATCACAAAATGGTAAAACTTGTCTTCTAACATTTGATCACTTGTTTTCAATAAACTACGACATTCTTGCTAAAACTCGTAGTGAAATGAAGACTATTATCACGTTTTCCCGCCAAAATGACGCTAGTTCAAGCGCGCATGCACTACTTAATATTAAGTATTGAGAAAATCTCGTTTTCGTAGTTGTCCTCGTCAAGTACAAAAGAGGGACGGACCGTACTGAACCGCGGACCTTTTCAACCTTTTGTTGGTGTTGAAGTAGACCATCAGATAGCCTGTGTACAGACCCCGCCCCTTTCCCCTTAGGAAAAATGGGGGGTCTGAACACAGGCTAAACACGAGACAGGGTTAACTGGTAGTTCCGGTGATACACCCTCTCCTACGTAAAAATCCTGGATCCGCCCCTGTTCCCTACTCTTTCACATACTTCAGATCTTGAAATCCCTTTCTCCTTATAAATCTGAAGCCTGAAAAAGCTACCCCGACGTTACCGGACAGAGCCTTTCAGCGTAGGCCATAATAGGGGGGTCTAGGGAGTACTTCCCCACCCCCTCGAGAACTAGTCATTAGCTATTACATAATGACGAATTTCCAAGATCAGGAAGGAACATACATTATCAGGAGCCGATTACTTCCTTCGGCTCCTCACATTATGCTGATATACGATGTTTCTCTCAGTACTATACCTGGGTGATTTTAGTAAAAATATCACCGGTATCGACATCTGTCTTAAAAGTGTGAATCCTTTTGGATATTCTTTTTCTGACTCTTTCCACAAGCATAATGGATTTCTCCACCTTCAGCTGCCAGCTCTCACTAGAGGTAGGAGCTGTGGGAAATCTAAAAACAGTTGCAAAAAGGTCGTGATAAATATGAATTCTTCTTTTATAGCACAGTCATGTGATAGCTCCTACACAACTACTTTAATTGTCGGCTTTTTGTTATATTACTTAGTTAGTGAGATATAAATGGAGTTAACTCAAAATGACATCAAAAATAAAGTAATGTCTTTTTAAATTCGGTTTGAACTAAAATGTAATTTAACTATCTCTAACTTAAGTGTAATTTTACGTCATGCAGTATCATCTGGAAAGGAAATTCATAAGGAAATTAATTGGTTGTATTCTGGAACTGAAAACTGTAAAGAAAACGAAACAATAACTGTAACGGCTTCAGCTTTGGGTGGCACCTCTCTGGACTCTGATTATCATGCCGGGTTCGACCAGCCTCGTTCCCAGTCGTCCTCGGCGATTTTGGATGTGACGCCACTTGTCAAGCTTGTCGAGAAAATTCGCTATCGCACTCGGTTCCAAGCCTCCTCTGGTAACTCGGATAGCAAGAACTGGCCTGGGTACAAGGCCGGGTTAGACGAGGATAGAGACCAGACAAAGAGTATCCTGTTCCCGGCGTTCAGATTGTTGCATGATTGTGGCGCGAAGATGGAGGGTGAAGGAGGGAAAGCGTACGTATAACCCTCTCGCTGTTTTTTTTGCTCTATTTTGTTTCCATTATCCTCACAATTTGAACGCCTGGAACATTCAAGACAAAGAGCAACCCCTGTTCCTATAAGCTCAGAGTTGATGGAGCCAGGGGCTAACTACCCATTGCCGTAAAACGATCAATGTTGGTTTCTGAAACGCGAGCAAGAAATTCATCTTTTCCAGGAGCCTATAACCCGGAGCAAGCGACGTCCATGCTAGGGCACTTTTTCCCGCGAAAATAGAATCTCCACCATGTCTATGAGCGCATCCGAAGTATAAGATATCAAAAAGGAAAACTAAACGTTATTAAAAGGCAAAAATATCATTTTTAGGTCTGTAGGTTTTGATGACTGGTTTGTGGAATTTAACAGATATTCAACATTCGCGCCAAAGCCGTTCTAAAAATAAACTGGTCAGTGCATAAACGCTGTCATACGAGTATCTAGCCGGCTTTTTAAAAACATTATCGCCAAAGGTACCTGTTAGGTCAAACATTTTTTTTTTTGCATTAAATTATCTCCAAATTGCCCATAATGAAAACTAAGAGTGCAACCATTGCTTTTTCATATATTCTCCTCCTTTCCTCTTCCTCGCTCTTCCTTGTTGTCCTTTCCTTTTCCATCGCTGCTGCGATTTTACCGCTTATCGGGTGAAAAAACCCTGCCATTTTATTGTGGCCCTTTTTCACTCAAATGGGTAAAAATTTCGTTAGACTCGTTTTCAAAAAATCGACTAGTTAGATATATGTGTAAGATAAGGAGAGCAAGCGACTAAAAGAGAAAAAAATTACAGTGGACCCACCATCAGTTTTATATTGGCGACTTTATCACCCCATCCTAGTTACTTTAGATCTTCCATCCTTTCATCTGAGGCAATCCTTCTAATGAACAGTCAATGGACTATCAAAAATTTCTAGCGATAACAACTACAGGCAGTCTGTCCCCCTTTGAATTTTTGGTGAGTAAGAAGAAGAAGCCACACTAATCATGGAAGGTGTGCCAATAAACGTAAGCTGCATTAGCCTGGGTGGCAGGCGCCGGTTAGTTTTTTTTATTAGTTTTTATAGAGCGCGCGTCAGGGTAACACTAGTGTGCATGCGCGCGCGTCTTCTATTTTTCTCCTTTCACCCAATCTTGAGCCCAGTGCTTACGTTTCTGACTTCCTCCTGGCCGTCATGCGCAGAAGAGCTCCGGGTTTGAGACTGTCCTTTCACACACCCGGCGCGCGCTACGCAGGCTAACCAACTATCAGAATGAAGCACATACTTGGTAAAAATGCCTTGAAATGGAATGTTTACAACTGTTGACATAAAAGCCTGCTGTTTTGCCCCTGGGACCCTGTAAAAGCTGGTCAATCTCCAACCTTCACTGTAGGCTTGTGCCAGTGTTGGGTAATACGAATCAATGTTGGTACTGACGTCGGCCATTGTGGTGTGTATTCCTGGTGTAAAATTAACGTCCACATTATGTTTCATGTTAACCTATACAATTGTGGAAAAAAGTATTTGTACGTAAATTTCTGAGTTCAATTTCTGAGTGATATTCCAGGATCCGGCAAATAGCCTGATTTCTAATCTGGCCAGGTTGACCACATGTTAGCAGAGAGATATCACTCAGTTGACTGCCTCTCCTACGGCTTTACGAACTAAGCGAGCGGGTTTCCGTGCCGTAAATTTAAAAGTGGCAAAGTTTGTGATAAGTGACGCGACCTACAGTTTATCGTCCTTATCTGAGAAATCTAGAGACTCTAACCGTTTTCAGATGTCATTACAGACGTATGAACTAACATTCATTATGCTTTAAAATTCCAACCACGCACCTTCGAGCCATGAACGGAATCCCGAGGTATTGGAAAAAACGGTACTGAAAAACCTGAAAACGGTTGGCCTCAAATTAAGCTTGTGTGGCAGGTGTCAAAGGGAGGGAAGAGAGGGGACTAGAGAATAATGGAATGGGGGGTTACTCCCTTCTCGATCCCATCCCATTCCATTCTCATTCCCATTCCCATTCCGCGCAGATAATCGTCTCAAATGTGTTATCATTCCCCTGTGTAAAACATGCTCATACCTCTACATTAATCATGTGATAATGTACTTCCAATCCTGAGTAAGGTACAGTATCTTCCGGAATGACCGTACCAGTCTCATGGTTACCAACTCCGTTCTCCTTTGAAACACAGACACCCATCTGCATAAAATAAGGTGTAATGTTCATAATATCAATACTATAATCAATGCCAATCAACTGGGCTGCAAATAACTGGCCAGTTAACAGTCAAGCTTGGTAGAACTTGTGTCCTTCCATATGCTTCAAGGCTCATTATCAACTATTTCATCAATTGATTAGCAACTCGGAGCAACTGATAAGTTTTAATTAGTTATTACAAGGAAAAGCCCTGGTTTCAGATTACTTTAGGCTCGATTACCAGCCGCTGATTGGGAATAGGGAAAATGAGCCCGCACTCAAACCCTCCCCCCCCCCCCCCACGAAATTTAAATCTCCTGAAACAAAATGGCCGCCACGTGACAAAGGTCTATTTAATCCGTTTAAATTAACTAGAACTTGTTCTATATCTGTATCTGTGTACTGCGGAAACTATCATTGACCATCGTTTATCTAAATGCCAAGTTTTGAAGCCGTCCTGAAATCAACAACAGATAATAAGGAACGGACCATTAGAAAAGTTATGGGGGGGGGGGGAGAGGAATTTTCGAGCCGCAGGAATTTTTTTACGTTATCAAATTCCTTGTATGAATTTTTTTGGGCCAGAGTATGAATATTTGTTAGGATTGATTGGCGTGCATGAATTTTTTTCATTTAATTTTCCCTTGCGCGAATATTTTTTTTGTACTTCGCCCGCCCCCCCCCCCCCCCCCCGCCCCCATAACTTTTCTAATGGTCCGTCCCTAATTTAAACAATACCTTTTTAAATTATAATCACATTATAATGCTTTCGAATTTCCATAAATGAAATTGGACAAACTCAATCAAATCGGCCAAAACTTGTAAGTTCTTGCATTTCATTTTCTTTCCTAAACTGACACATAGGAGTTGGCATGCAGGAAAATTTCGGCGTGAAAAAATTTGCCCGAAGTAAATATTGTACGATATTGACGGCTTCAACGCTCACGCCCCCGCGTAACTCCTGACTAATTAACCGTGCATTTAACTGCAAACCATAATTAATAACAAGTCATTAATTAAAGCTAAGATTTCTAGTAACAGAATTTTATCAGTCATCAAGCAAAGTGCAAACAGTATTAAATATTATCAGTCTAACCTCTAATTACCCGTCAACTATCAATGTATTCGAAGCACAGATAGTAGAACATTTTTGCCTTGGATACTGCAAGAAGACTCTACAATTATTTAATTTGTGTTTATTCGAATGTAAATGGATGCCCGGTTCCTGCGCAACCACTACAGTTCTTAGTGTCACTTTCCACCTCCGCCCACTTGAGCAGGACTCCCAATACTGATCGCTTGATTACGTGTCTGTTTTTCGGTAAACGCTCCGTTGCTGACTGTAAGTCAAATAGCATTTTTGAACTTTAAATTTTCGTTCAAATAATTAAAAAATTAACGTCTACAAAAACGTTTAGCTTGTGCATTTTCCTTACGGCCAATTCAGTTCTTATTTAACGGAATTAAGGAGAAAAATACTTCCTTGTATGAACGAACTTTGAAAGTTGATGAATCATAAAAAAAAGAAGCTTTAAAGTCCTGTGGTGGGATATCTGGGACAAGAAAAGAACAGACTGGAAAAATCGCTCTCGAAGTCGATAGAGATTAATAAATATGCCAAAACTTCAGTTTTTAAGGACGTTAATGGCATGGGAAAGAACATCTAATAAAACACAGGCGTACACAGAAAACAAGCACTCCTAAGGCTGCCTTAAAGTGAATGACCTGCAGAAATTTTTTGAATGACTCTCACGAATGTACCCTCTATTCCCCTCGAAGAAAAAACTAGCGTGTTCAAAACCGGTATACATTTCTGCTGCATGATAAAGAAAATTCGAATCCCTGATATTTTTTAGTGAAAACTTTCTCTTAGTTATTACCATTTATCGATTGCAAGTCCAGAGGAGTTAAATAAGAAAACATAAATCAAAAAAATAAAAGAAGGCGCTGTGAACAGAAAGCTAACCATCAAAGTTTTCAACCAACAAATGAAGGGGTACCTCGCTTGCACTGAGGATAGAGCCACGCACAATCCAAACACTTCGTACCAATTACTCGTTGCAAGTCCAGCTAAATTTCTGAATCTTTCTGTTGATGGCAAATTTTTCCGTAAACAAAACACTTCTCACATATCAGTAAATTTACGTCATCTGACTACGTTAAGAAAGTTTCTAGGGACGCGTTGTCCTGCTAACTACATGTTGTTTTTTTGGAAATTATTGATGATTAGCTACTGTTTGTGCTGTGCATACGGTCCAGTGCGTTACTAACTCCTTTGTATGACGTCATTTGCTGATGGCACTAACAACAGCACTAACTGAAATGCCTCGTCATGCCGTATCAGCTGGTGGTTGTGTTTACTAGCGAGCCGCTCTGCTCACCGAAAATAAGAATATTGCCGCCCAAACCTTGCGATTAAGAACATCAACTTATGGTAAATTTCGGAAAACGAGCATTGAGTCTCGAGATACATTTTTAAGTCCTCTTCTTAAGGGTTTTATTTAGAGGAGACGTGTAAATCGAAAATGTAAATGGTAAATTGAAAATATAGAAATAATTTTGAGAAAAGTTACGACATCACTGTTACTCTACAGTCAACATCACACGCACTAGCGGGTTCTGTATGTACTAACGATGGATGATGCTGTTCAACCGAAACATGTCTACAAAATTTACAACAATCGTAACTTTTCTCAAAATATCTTACTATCTATTTCCCTCAGGGCTTTTCCGGGATATTTAAAAACACAATGGTTTGGGACTTTTGACATAGGCAGAGTTTACTATTAATGAAGTAATGGGTTATAAATGTTCCCTATAAATGCGAATGTGAATAGAGGCACTCCACCATATGTACACCGAGGGCTGACTACTGTAAGAGTAATGTGTGTGATGTGTTGTCTTACTTAAAAGTCCCCCAGAATTTTTTTATGTGCAACGGTTGTGAGACCGGACCTACGGTTTATCGTCAGTTTATATATTGAGTGGTGTATCCTAAGAGAGAACTAAGGGCTTATGTCAGCTAGCAACCCAGGGGCTCTGATTATAACTCAATCAACCTCGTCCCCAGGACGCTTTTCGCTGGCTTTGGAAGCCAAAGCTAGGGAAAAGCGCCCTGGAGACGAGAATGCAACTCAACGCGGAGGGAAATCCTTCAGGGTCAGCAATTGTATTGAAGCCCGGACCAAAAAGACTAGATTTGAAATTCCCGACCTCTGAACTTACCAACTTCAAATCAAGCTCTGATGCCAGGAACCAAGGTCACCCACTGCTCTGCTACAAGGACACTGTTAAGGCCAATTTAAAAGTGTGCAAGCTGATCCTGAAGACGTGATTCGGAAACTACTAGCCTGGGACCAGGCTCCGCAGTTGGGGGAAAAAGGCAAAAAGCGGAGCCAAATAGGAAAGCTAAGCGAACCGAGCGGTGGCCTGGGGAAGGGGAAAGGGTCGCCCTTTCCCCTCCCCAGACTACCTCTCGGCTCGCTCCGCCCGCCGATTTTTTTTTCGTCCACGCCGATTATTTTCTCCTTTTTTCCCCAAGGTGGAGCCTTGTCCCAGGCTAGAAACTACCAATCGCTTCATATGAGGTAATCCAAGACAATCTTAGCTTCTGGATTCCGCGTTCTGAATTCCGCATTCCAGGTACTTTATTCCAGGTTCCTTGTCAGGGGTAC
Organism: Porites rus; assembly: GCA_964035705.1. Lineage (NCBI taxonomy): Eukaryota > Metazoa > Cnidaria > Anthozoa > Scleractinia > Poritidae > Porites > Porites rus. Next base: position 11,710,939 of record OZ038001.1, on the reverse strand, counting down.
TTGGAGTCCAATCTTTAGCGAGATTCCCGATTCTTTGAGCTGAATTTCGGATTCTTTAGCCCAAGATTCTGTATTCCACAAGCAAAAATTCTCCAGATTCCATAATCTGGATTACTGCGCACGGGGCGATAGCAACCAAACTATCCCCGACTTAGTAGCAGCCAGGATCTGACCACCCTGTAGGAGAAAATTTTTTTTTCGGCCCTTCGGGTCTCAGTTTAGTATAAGAATAAGGGGGCCCCCCTCCCCTGGATACGCCACTGCTTTTGACGTAATTTGCTTGCAATACCATTCGCAATTGGCAATGAATGGCTGTAGCAATAAGCCATGGCCATTTCTTGTCGATCTTTACCTCTTGGTCTAAACGCCGCCCTCGAATAACCGCCGTACCCAATCAGACGAATGCGGCGGTTATTCGAGGTTTATAAGAAAAAAACCTGGTACAACTTTGTAATCTACAGCATCAAGATCAATTATACGATTCACTCCCAGCGAAAAAGCGTTAAACATCTTTCTTTTTTACATAGCATTTATAAATGGTTTATCATAATGGCTCGTCAGAGATTTAAGAGATTTAAGAAATGTGATTTTGACTGACAAAAACTCCGTCCTTGAATAATCGCCGCATCGGAAACGCTAAAACTTTGGAAAAGCGCTGCGGCGTCAAGTTTACAATCGAATAAGTCTCGCAAGTTAAAGTACATATGTTCATCGTGGGTTCCCGATCATTTTTGTCCCTACAAGGGTATTAATTTCAGAGGGTATGTATTACATGCAGACAACTGTACCAAAACGTAGGGAAAAAATAACGAAAAATATTGCTCAGTTTTGCGGATTATGCGTAGGTCAACGACCAAGCCACTCGCAACCATGTTAATTTCTTATTTTAATACCACAATCAGCGCAATCTATGAAAATTACAGCAATTGTAGATGTCTTAAAAGTCTAAAACTGAATAGCGTTAACTTTTAACTTCTAAAATCCTAAAATAATTTTTAATTGGAGAATTGAGACTACATAGAACCTATATATATATATGTATAGGGCACAATTTTGTTTTAGAATATAAACTTCGAACTCTAGGAGCCACCCTCCAGCAAGAGAGAATTAGCCCCTTATTAGAGGTCCTGTTTTCCTGTTTTACAGTTTTGTCCACCTGGAGTAATATACATTGTAATCACTATCTGTCCCTGTCTTCTCATTGGTTGAGAGGCTACAGTTAATTTTTAAAAATCTGCGCAATCTACAGATGAGTTTGTTATCTGCGCGAGCAATGCATTATTTCCAAGACCAGTGTCAAATCGGTTTCGTGCGACGGTGTGTTTGTCCTTATTTTCTTCAAAACAATGCGTATAAAAATAATTATTACAATTCTACGATTAACTTATTAATTATTAAATAATTATTACAATTATCAAAAAGTGAGTTTCGAATGAACTCTAAAGTCACAGTTCGCCTCTCCATAAAGAAAGACAATACAGCTGGGTTAGAAGCTTTCGGACTATACTAGCCACAATTTATGGGAAAGTTTGGGAACAGGGGCGTTAATTCTGATTGATTCACAGCATTCAAAGGCAACTACCACCAATTCATTTCTTTTAATATACATTGTAATCACCATCTGTCTTCTCACTGGCTGAGAGCCAACAGTTAATTTTGTTATTCAACGTAATCTGCATATTAGCTTGTTATCTGCGCACACAACGCATTATTTTCACGACCAGTGTTAAATCTGGAAAGATTCCAAACTGAGTTGAATCGAAGAATTTCAAAGGTTGCCTTTGATTTTCGAAGAAATTCTGAAGTTTGGAAGGCAACAGGAAAGTCCCCGAACATTTTGCGAACTTAGCAAAAGTAGAGTCCGATCCGCTTCTTATTGCTATATAGCTGAAAATCAGTCTGGAGAGGCTTGCCCGCAGGCTTTTTGGCGCTTTTTGGAGCGGGCGACTTGCAAATGTTTGCCTTCAGGTAATTGGTGCATGTTATGGGCAGCTCGTGTTATGATTGGCAAGGCCAAACAACTTTCAGTTAAACCCCCCCCCCCCCCCCCCCAACATCCCGCAAGCAGCTCCCCAAGTTGTGACAGGCCATAGTTAAATCCCTGGCAATTTTCTCTGAAAAAACATTAAAAATTTCTTTTTCATTTTCATTTTTAACAGTCCCCTAGTCATCTTGTATGCTGGTGTTTCCAGGATACAAGCAAGTTCCCATCCACGCTTTCCCATCTCAGAGAGGACTGAATCC
>OZ038001.1:11693695-11703695 GCA_964035705.1 Porites rus | reverse complement strand
CTAAAAAGGATGAATTCGCTGACATTGTGATAGAATTGGAGGAAAACGCCTACCTAGGCAGTTTATTCGTTCAAGGTTGAAGTGCCAGGAGACCAGCTTATTCAAGAAGTGGCAATCAGCGATGAATTGCAAAAATGTGAACTCATGAACCAGCCAAAGTCACTTGTTGAGGCTGTTCGTATTGTTCATCGATTAGAAAATGCTCGTAAAACTTTGTAAGCGGCTTTGTCCAAACTGTTGAGAAGATTAAAGTTTGATTCTGGGGAGAGTGAGGAAATTTCGACTCAGATTCGTGAGCTCAAGGAACTCGTTCTTGGAATGAATGAAGAAGATCGAAGAATGAAGATTCGTGAGCTGGAAAGAAAACCTGAAACGACTTCGACCGCGCAGCCCCTAATGAAGTAGTCAACCCACACACAGTGCGTCCAGTCCTGTGTCACTACCGTTTCGCTACTGTTTGCGAGAAAATTAATAATCAATTTCATGTAAAGTTACGGTTCCACAACATCGTCTTTAAGGATACATTCAGCTTAAGTTTTACAAGGCATTCATTCTGCCGATCTTTCTTCAGTATGGCGTTTCTGTGACTCACGCAACAGCGAAAGGCTAGAAGCAGTTAATAAGCACGTACTTAAATTTATTTTAAATCATTACACTTCTAACAAAGCTATATTTTCTAACAAGGTTGAAATGACTTCGTTGACTAACAAGCGCATTCAAATATTCTTAATAGTAGTTTACCAGAGCCCTCTTCTCAGTCAGTATCCGACCGCAAACTTAACCAGTTGACAAAATCAAGGATGCCATACCACGGCCCCGGAAAGATGACATACTAGAGGCTTTGGGTGGAGCTCGGTGGTTTTCTATCCTGGATCTGTTATCAGAGTTTCGACAGATGCAAGTGAAAGATGATAATAGGGCCAAGACTTCTTTTTCAATTTGCCTGGGAAAGTTCTTGTGGAGAGTAATGCCCTTTGGATTGACAAACGAACCCGCTAGCTTCACTAGATTATGAATTTGGCGTTCAGTGGCCTTAGCTCGACCCACTGTCTAGAGTATTTAAACCATATAATCGTCTGGGAGTCTATCTTTTAAACCTAAGCTGCTAGTTTGAAACTGAAGCCTACTAAGAGTCTATTCCTTAGCCGGAGAGGACAATGCTTTTCTCGGACACGTAGTGTCGTCTGACAGAATAAAGACTAATCCTGAGAAAGTCCAAACTGTCAAAACGTGGTCAGTATCACTAAAAGAGTTCAAACGTCTTTGGCCTATGTAGGCTATCAAAGAAAGTTGATAATTTTGGAATCCTTCTTATTACTGATCCCCAGTATAACTTTTGTAGAAAGAATGAGCCGTTTTGTTGGCAGCAGGAACAACAAGATAGATCGTCTAATGAGCGTGCAGTACTAGCTTATCGCCACTGCAGCCCTGCAGCAGGAACTTTCATACCTAGGAAATGGGCAGTTTTGTCACAGCAACAACAGGATGAGACTGAGCGGTGAATGTTTATGGTGAGGAAACCTCTAGACCGACATGGTGAGTGGATTCTAAATAGTTTACAGCAGATATCGGAGCGCTTGAAAGTGTTAGAAGACTAGAGGACGAGAAAAGAAAAAACAAGGAGTGGATTAAGAAACGGAGACCAAAATTGTTCGCAAAGGCTGGAACATTGCTTGGACTATGAAGCTGCTCACGTCTTTTAGAAAGATAAACCTTCAGGAGCATTTTTAAGAGACTGATCTGAATGCCTTTATTTTATTTACTCTGAGTGATCGTGAATCACTATGGGATTTCTCATGAGGGGACAAAATTATGGGACAATTCGTGTTTGATGAATAACCAAGTAAGAGGTCAACAAAGAACACGGTTTTGTAAGCCTTTCCTCTGATAAACCGCTTCAACGATTCTGAAAAAGGTTTGAAATTCCTCTGTATTGCTTAATATATTTCAAAATAACACCACTGCATAAAATTACAAGCCTGACGAAACTACTCACTTGGTGAAAATGCCTTGAAATGGAATATTAACTGCTGTAGACATAAAGCCCTGCTGTTGTGCTGCCCCTGGGATCCTATAAAATTTGGTCAGTCTGTATCCATCACTGTATACTTGTGCCAATGTTGGGTAATACGAATCAATATTGGTACTGACCATTGTGGTTCCGGGTGCAAAGTTAAAGTCCATATTGGACTGCAAGGTAACCTGTATCGTATCATAAATGAAAAGAAAGACTGATTCTGTATTTTAACAGTGTTAAATATTTACAGTTAGAAATAACAATACTAATTATAATAACAATAATAATAATAATTATAATAATAATAATAGTAGCAATAATAATGATAATAACGCCTAGCGAAGCGAGGTTTAAAAATTTGACGAAATTTACCTCGCGTATGGATCGTGCGTAGATCAGTTAGTGACAAGTGGACACGGATTGCCTACATTTCAATGTATCAGGTTGATTGGTGTCCAGTTGCCTAGCTTTTAAAACCGCGCCAACATAAGCTTGGTACAATCAAGCGAGCATTAAGCGGTCACTAACTGACATGCTTAAGACAGGTTGACCGTTTAATACAGGTTTGACAAACGTAAGAGTTAATATCAAGTAAACGAACGTGGTGACGAGGCCAGGAAATGATTTCTGGGACTTTGGTGAGTGACCGCTTTATAGAGGGTGACGGCGTATATACTGGTGTATTTGAATGTGGTCACATTATAAACACACACCTGCACATCTATCATGTGATATTGCACTTGAAATCCTGGATAAGGCTCAGTATCTTCCGGAATAACCACACCTTTGCCCAGCTTGGTTGTAGCTCCCCTTTTGCTTCCTTTAGATTTACTGGCACCCATGCCCATCTGAAATTAAAACAATTAGGGATTTGCTCACTACAGATCACACATCCTGTGGAAATCATGATTTTTTTTTTCTGCTCACTTAGTTTTTTACCTTTGGACACTAGGTTTTCTCTGCAGTTTGTAAATAAACCCTTCCACGTTTTTTTCAACTTTTGCCATGGCCCAGTTAGGGAAAATCAGTCGACACCACTGGAATGGACATCTTAAGATTAGTAAACTTGCCAAGTTTGAAAGTGATACGTCTTAAGCGAGAAAAGATTTAGCTCACAAATCACTTTCAAACAGCTAATTAAATTGCTAATTGAAAGATGCTCTTTTCGGCGAAGTCGATGGATTTTCCCTAACTTGTCCATTAAGTCAGCAAAAAATAATACTGTTGACTATCGTCAAGAACAGGAGTGGGCAGGCCGAAGAATTCTACATTAATAAAAGATATGCACGTAGTCAATATTGTACGACATTGAAGGCATACTGAGCCAATTTCAGCGCGCATGCGCCTGCGTAAACTCCTGGGCCGAGTTGTTCAAAGCTGGGTTAAGATAACCCAAGGTTAGTGCGAAATTTAAACATATATATGAGCAATATTGAGCAAAAGAGAATTAAAATGGACCACTGTTAAGTTGTACAACCTTCCCAATCACTTTTGTCTGGGATTGTTGTCTAGGACAAAATAAAAGTCTTAAAACGCAAAGAAATTATGATGATCTTTCAGCGTCGCTGATGCCATTATCAACTGAAACGGGAAATCACTGAGTTTGAAGTAATTGAACAAGATAATAAGTTGAATAAACAATTACACCTCTCTGGTTGTATGTTCGGGGAAAGTGCTTACTTTGTAATTTCTACCCTAAGGAGATGCTTCATGCAGGTTTGATTGTCTGATGCATGTGAAATGTTCCTCATATGGCACAAAAGGCTTCTAAAAATTTAGTTGCATTATTATGACTCTGTTAACTAAAGTTAAATTGCTTATTTAAACATTTTAATGTTATCATGTTAATTTAAAACTCAGTGATGTAATTCCCGTTCTTCTGAATAAATGTTTCTTAATAATGTGTCAGAGACGCCAATACTTCGTATAATTTCGTTGTTTAACAGTTTGTCTCATCACCGGAATTAAAAAAAGGAAGGGAATTAGTATAAAGAGAACTTCATACATGTTTTGAAAAACGATTGAAAATTGATGGTTTAAAAAAGACATTGTATTGGTATTGTAACCAAGTGAGACCCAGGAAAAAAGATGAGTCTACTTCAATGTAATAACGATTCTGAAATTTCAGTGGGGGAGAAATGAATGCGAGACAAACGAACCCCAAAGGACGTCTGCGGGGAGGCTAGGCATTTCGTATATATACCATAGAACATTCATTGCCAGAGGACCGAGATTTGAAATAGTCACCGTGAATCAAATTCGCAAACAGTCACTGATGAATAAGATTAACCCCCTACCTCGATGCAGAAACCACTTACTCTGAATAGATTTACTACTGAACAGATTCCTCATGAAAGTACCCACTATCTCCCTCGTAAACAGAAGTTATTTGAAACTATTGTGTACAAATAGCACACTTTTCTGTTAATTAAGAAATTCTAAATCGCAGAAATCTTCCCACTGAAATCTTTCTCACAGTTCTTAGCATTTATCATCCGGAAGTCCAGAGGAGGGAGTTACTTTAACAACACACACAAAAAGAGGAAGCAGTTACTCGTGATCACTCATCAAATCAAAGCGTACCTCGTTTGCGTTGAGGACAGAGTCAAGCAGCACCCAACAAGTTCGTAGAAAAGGCGCTTCAACCCCAGCTGATTTCTGTAACTCTTTGAAACTTTCGATTGCCGGAAAACAAGGAAATCTTTATGTAAACAAAACATGTCACACCTGTCAATAAATTTACGTCACTTGACTAAACTGACTGCAAACTAAATGACGTGTTTCTGGGAAACTACTGATAGTTGGCTACTATTTTGTGGAGTGAAAACGCTTCAGTACCTTGTAAAATCCCTTGCATGACGTCATTTGCTGATGGCTTTATCCAAAACACCAACTAAATTGCCTCGCCGTGCCGTGTTTTTACTAACGATCTGCTCGGTTTACTGCAAATAGATCGCTTAATTACTAACAAAACACTTGTAGTAAAATTTCGAAAGTAAGCCTCGGGGCATGTTAAGCCTTTTTTGAGAGGCTAATATCTTGATGAGGCTTACACACGGGGGGGAGTGTATTAAACGAAGGAACAAAGTACGCGAGTCTCAACATATCATGAGCTTAAATTTGGAGGGAAATTCGTCACTGAAAGCAGTTGTTATTTGGAACTGACTAGAACCGAGAATTGAAATCCCCGACAAAATAATATCCCTATGAACTTGCAATTAATTGTCAACTTCAAAACGCGTCAGCATGCAGTATTTAAATATATTGTATAGGTCACACACTAGCCGTAGCTCAACGTTCATGGAAGTTCTATAATTCCATCGCCTTTAATATGGGATCTGCAACGGACCTAAATAGGTTCAACTCCTTAGCGCTAGGCTATCCCTTGAATCTTTTTATTGTCGCTTGTCTACGTACTTTTAATGTGCTACTCTCTGTATATTGATTCTCTTTGTATCTTTTTTTCACAGGACTCTTTTTATATTAGCTTCTTTATATGCTGTTCCTGTATAAATATACAAATAGATAAATTAATTAATTAATTAATAAACAATATTTGGACGTTTTCCATCAGCTTCAATATCTTGTAGTCGCTGGTTATTTGTAGCAAATGTTTGGCGGCATCGTCGCTCCAGACGAATGACATGAATGATCAGCCGTTGCCTACTAGTTATTTCTCTTTAACGTTCCCGCTTGAGACGTGTGAAATGTTGGCTAAGACGGCTGGAACTAGGAAAGATACTCAGCCAGTCGATCACGTTTCCCGCAAACAGCAAACGTCAAACTCAAGTTGAGAATTTCTCAGAATAGAAAATAAGCAGATAAAAACAGTCCCGAACGATTCCTATGGTTAAAACTGGCACAAAACTAATTATTTTTTAACAAGAGACTATAAAGGGGACAGAGAGGCCATCCCCCATATACACCCTATTCCATAGGTAATTCGTCTCGAGTTATTTTTAACACCACAGATCTCGAGGGGGATTAAACAACAGCCAATCACATAGCGCGAATGTGTTCCGCGTGGATGACCCACGCTGAGAGCCACGCGTCCTTCACGAAATGACGCAGAACAAAATGGGGGAAGACGCGGAGAGCGATTTTGCTATTCCTTTTGTCGACGAAAACGACTACAGCGAGATTTCTGCGAAAGCTGTGTCAGCGAAACCGAAATTAAAAAAGAATCGCCCTTCCTCTCTTGTATAGAGCTAACAGTAGAGCAGGGAAATCCTTAACACACTGAGTATTTTCTCAGGATCATTTATAATTTAGTTTGAAGAGAGCAATTTCTGGTTTGATGTTTATTTTTTTCAGTCTTTATAGCGATTATTCCTACCCACGTACTTTGTCAACTGTAGGCGAACCCTCCTAAAGCTGAATTTCAAGGGACCATATTCAAGCTCAGAAAGAGAAATAAAATTTCGTCGTTGCTTATTTACGTCCTCCATAAAACGCGAAATTAGGCATTTTCACGTCGTAGTCGTGCAAAAACGGGAAAGAAATGAACAAAAAAGTGTGTTGCACGTGCGAAGTTGTTTTTTTGCTAATTAAACCTATTGTTTTTTTGATGTTCTAGTTGTCGTCCGCGTCGTTGGATCTTAAACTCCCTAAATTGTACAAACGACCGGTTTCAATAGACCGGCGAAATTTCTCATTTTATTGAAGCACTGAGTTTACGACAACTTCGAGTTAAACTGATTTCACGGGTTGTCAAAGAGTCCAGCGATTCCTTTTTCCCAGGTGAGCGCCGACTCATTTCGCTTCAATTTTCAGGAATGCTCTCGATCTTTTTACGCTTTCATTGCCTCTCGCCCGACATGTTTTGCACGGCGTTTGGTCATGCGAAACCTCCACGAAACATCCACGCCTCGCGCGAGGTAACTTTATCCCGATTCTAAAAATAACTCGAGACGAATTACCTATGGAATAGGGTGTATATGGGGCCATGGGGGATGGCCTCTCTGTCCCCTTTATAGTCTCTTGTTTTTTAAGTATAAGCAATAAAGAGTAAACGGAAAATAACGGGAAAAGTTGGTCACGTGTTACAAATTCACGTCTGCCGTTTGGCGTAGACGTGAATCTTAATATCTCTAGTCAGCAACTATAAACCGCGGTAGCGTATTCGTATGGATGGGCGAATCCAAACCGGATACACCACACCGAATTCGTGTTGACGCTGATATTAAGTATGCGGTTTCAGCCTATCCCAGGATTCGTGTGGACGTGGCGTTGCAGTGCAGCCGAGGAAAGAGGGGGGGGGGGGGGTGGGTTGGGTGTACTCCCTTATAAGGCCTTTACGGGGATGTGCCGCTGGACAGGGTATGGTTTTTGACCAACCTCGTCCCCAGGGCTTTCCCTTTCGCCACACCCATTTTTTAAGGGAGAAGCTCTGGGGACGAGGTTGGTTTTTGACCTCTCTGTTCCAAACAGGGTACAAAATTTCGTGTGTCTGGTATTTCCAGCACGATCGATTTGATTTCCTCGATAAATTTTGTATACAAAAGTAATGTCTATAGACGGCGTGCATTTTCTCCTTTGTCCTAAACAGGGTCAGGGTTTAAAACCCTCAGCGGCTCACCTATACCCAAATATTAGTCAAGCCACCCTCACCACCCCCCGAGAGCAGTGCAGCAGATGTTTGAAATTCGGTTCATTTTGGACGTTCGCCTTCTATTCTTTACGTATCCAGCCGAAAAAATTGTAGCCCGTGTTGACCGGTCTAAAGCCGAAATGTTGTCTGCGGATACTCTGCTACGTAATTGGCGCATTTTGACCAGTTGGTCTGGCAGATGGGTAGTGATAATCAGCGATACCGACAACTTCAGTGATATTAATGACAATACTTTTATTTGTGGTATTTCCACTTTGTGACCTTTCACACACAAAATTTTGAACTCTTTATTATAATGCCACTATGTAATTGTCTAATTAAAATCCATTTGATTCCACTAATTCGATTCGCGACTACCTGAAACCTCTCTAGTATTCCATTCATCCTTGAATATTGGCGATTATTACACACTGCAGTTGACTTATAATAATATGCCTACACTTATGGCAGTCGAACTGTTATTAGGCGGCCGGCATCGCAGCGACGAGAGAAGTGGCAGCTTAACAAAGGCCACATTTTATTGGACAGTTTAGACCGCAAAGCAGGCGTTTTTTGCAGTCCAACGATGATACTATAAATGATCTCTCACCATCTTGGACGTTGAAATTGAAAAAGAGGCTGAGCGCGTCCGCCCCTCCATCCTAAGTTTTTCCATCACGCCATTGCTTTCAAGATGGCGGCCGCGATCTTTGTAATTCCGAGTTTTCTTTAAAAAAAAAAAAAACCCTGCTACGCAGGCTAGGGAAAGTTTGCCTTCAGTAGCGTTAGTCAAATCCAGAGGCAGTCCGGATTAATCAATTATTGCTTATATATACTGTCCACCACAACGTGGGGGCACGCAGGGACTTTTATCTGTAAACTAACCGTCAAATACATATACATACATACTTTATTGACTTTCCCAAGGGGCTTTTCAAAGACAATACATGATCCTATTTACAATTAAGAAATGTTTTAAAATATATATAAAATTACAATTCTTTAAGTAATTTAGTACGTAAACGAGTTTTAAAAACATCAATCGAGTTACACAGTTTAAAGGAATTGTCTAAGGAGTTCCATAAGTTCACAGTTCTATAGAAAAATGTTCTCTGACCGGCAGCTGTTCTAAAAAAGGGAATTTGTAAAAGCTGTGAATTTCTGGTGCTACGTCGGCTAACCTCTGCTCGAAGGAGCACGTGTTACCTAGAAATTTTGGCTAAAAATTTCTGGATAGCGTCTCATTCGTCTAAGTTATTTGGAGTATTCCTACTATCTTACCTATTTTAGATGATTTTTCTCAGGTCGTGTTTTTCAAATGTTAGAACCAAAATGTTGTGATTGTTGTTTAAGAACGATCTTCTGAAAATTTTGGTATAAAAACCGACCGTCCCATAACCAATAGGGACCTTAAGATCCGAGGATGGCGACGGCAGAGAAAACGTCGCTGAAAAAGTGAATTCGCGTTCTTTCAATCTTCATCGCGATTACTCCAAGTCACTAACTTTGTCAAATGTAGGCGAACTCTCCTAAAGTTGAATTCCTAAGAACCATATCCAAGTTCAGAAAGAGAGAGGAAATTTCGTGGTCGCTTGTGTACTTCCCCTGTACACCGTGGAATTAGGCATTTTCACGTCGTAGTCGTGCTGTGACGGCAAAGAAATGTACAAAAAGCGTGATGCACGTGCAAAATTGTTGTTTTGCTAATTGAACCTATTGCTTTTGTGGCGTTCCCGTTGCTGTCGCCGTCGTCGGATCTTAAGGTCCCTAATATCTGATGAAAGTACGGCTACGATCCATGTCCTCCAACTTTCGACCGGACCCATCAAGGTAGCTAAAACTTTTGAGACGACTAAAGTTCTCCTAAGACATCCGAACAGATAAATAGTTTTCAGGGCAGCTCCATATTAACAACAGGCTTTTAAATTAAAAGCATGGAGAAAACGATCGGAGACATTTCGTCGTTGGGTGCCCCTGACAACGATACCGAAAATATCTTCGCTAAAAGCTTGTACCCATTTTGCTCCCTGTACTTTTTGAACTGACAAATGAGCAGGATAAATATATAAATTATTGACATATGCTCGTTAATTAAAAGTAATAGTAAAACAAAATTGGGCGTTTATAAATGGACCAGAGGAGTACAGAGAATTCCAGATCGTACTGTGTAGGAGATCACCCATTATTTTCACACCGTCAATTCCCGTGACGTAATTGTTACAGCTAGGAAGATAACCCAAAGCATTTCAAAGACTTTGAAAAATTGACGAGGTTCACGGAAGTGGTAAGATTTCTTACGATTGTCAAATTTGACCACGAAGTATTTCGAATGTTTCCGTACAATTTCGAGAAATCAAAATGCCGAAAATTTCCGCAGGCAACAAGGAAGTCCG
>OZ038001.1:11683695-11688695 GCA_964035705.1 Porites rus | reverse complement strand
TGCTCTCACAAAGATTTCATAGGCACCACTCAATCAGATGTTTCCAATGAATGTTAAATAGCCTGGACATTTTAAAACTGTTTTCAGTAGCTAATGTTACTTTGTCTAAATTTGCATAAATTTTTACAAAAGTAAGATTTCTCATAGACTGTTTGATCAGTTGTAATATATAAGATGTTGTGTGAAATTCCATCATAATTTTGCATAATTTCAGCAGCCCTGAATGAACTACTACAGTCTGTGTGTACTCACTTGGTAAAAATGCCTTGAAATGGAATATTAACTGCTGTAGACATAAAGCCCTGCTGTTTTGCTGCCCCTGGGATCCTATAAAATGTGGTCAGTCTGTATCCCTCACTGTATGCTTGTGCCAATGTTGGGTAATACGAATCAATATTGGTACTGACCATGGTGGTTCCTGGTGCAAAGTTAAAGCCTATGTTGGAATGCATGGTAACCTGTATCATAAATTATCATAAATAAAAGGAAAATCAATTTTGTAAGAAGCAGGTCGTGTGTAGTGTACTCAATAGTAATATATATTATTATATAATTATATTTAGTAAAGTATTATTATTAGCTTTTCCTCTCTCTATCCACTCAGCCAGCTGCCATCATTCTCTCCATGAATAACTTGTATAAAACTGGAAAGTGCTGTTGCACAAGCTCACAAGTCTTCAACCAGAAAATGTAGCATTGTGCCAGGAGTTTTCGAGCAATTTCTCTAGAAAATTGCAGGCCTTTTCTAAGGACTGCAAAGAGTAGCATGACCCCAGACATATATGTTCCCATCAGTTATTGAAGATTTAATAACATGTTACATATACGTTAAAAGTTACATATATGTTACATATGTTCTCATTCAACCTTGTGGATTAATTACATACATGTCACATATATGTAAAAAGTTACATAAATGTTACATATATGTTCTCATTCACCCTCATGGATTTACATATATGTCACATATATGTACATATATATCTACATATAGGTGACATATATGTGGACCAGTGAAACGTATATCACATAAATGTCACATATATGTAGATTTGGTAAGGGTAGTCAAAGTGAATAATGTTACCCACTCTATGGAATAATTAAAATCACACCTGCACATTTATCAAGTGATACTGCACTTGCAGTCCTGGATAAGGTACAGTATCTTCTGGAATGACCACACCTTTGGCAGGCTTAGAAGCAGCTGCCGAGGCACCACCCTCTCCAGGTTTGGCTAAGACTTTGCCCTCTTTAGATTTACTGGCACCCATCTGAAATAACAAAAATAATATTTATATTTTATTTATAAATATGAATAGAGAATATTTTCAGCATGCTAACAGTTGGGAGGATGAAAGCTGAAGAACTTGGGATGCTGTCCTGCATTAAACAGCTCCCTACTCCTTATGGTCCCACAGTATGAATGCTTTAATCACCTTCTGCCCTTGATCATTTGGCCAGTGCCAAAAACAACGTAAGGATGTACATGTACCTTGTTAGGGCTTCCCCTATCTCTGTAACTATCAAACCATCCATGGCAAACAATAAACAAATAGAGCAAATGCCAGGCTCAGGTATCACTCTGCGAATTTCATTTTATTTTGCTTATTTCTTTGAGACCAGGGAGCCCAGGTTTCATAAAGCCTTCTGGTTTCTTCTGGGCTCCCTTGCAACCTTACAATTCTTTTTAAAATTAAATAATTTTTTGTCTATCCTCATTCAAATACATGTACATGATTGCACACCAATTTTTACTACTAAAATCTGAGAGAAGCTCCAGTGTTCGAAAATTCAGCTTGTTGAACTTTTTTATTAACTTAATTATAAAACCACATTTTTGTATTTCACTCTCCCACAAAAGAAAGAAAACAACGATTTCTATTTTGAAAGTACAAGTAACCCTTCTCTACAAATTCATTCATTTCAGGTCACTGATTTGCTTCATTCAGATGGAACACAGTCACACAATGACCCTGAGCTCCCACGCTGGTCTTTAATAAGCATGGAGCAATCAGAGATTATTATTTTGTTTGTTTTGCAGTCTATATGAAGACTAATTTTGTCTGCAAACGTTTCATTTCTGATATTCCAATATGCCCACCTGTATAGTGTTGAAGATAATTTGGGCAGCACTGTATAGTATATACTTTTTATACGCTTGAGGCTTAAAGAATTATATAGGAAGTGTCAAATGGAAAGGAAAGAAAGAATGAAGGTTATTTGGGTTGCAGAGCAACATGTACCTACACGCACAGATTGTAGGTTCTGTGACATCGATGAAAGCAATTAAAATGCACCTGTTTTACTGTCATGAAGTCATGCAACCGTACAAAATGTATGTAACTACAGATTCATAGCTCACCATTTATCCTAGGCTGGCAAGTATGGGCAGGAATTCAAACTTTAAATCATTTCCCTTGCTCAAACTGAGGCTTTTGGAAATGTTACAGGACGATAAAATAGGCTAAATGCATCCAAAACGTTCCAGTTGTTTGCAAATCATAGCGCTGCATGCAGTTGTGCATGCAGTTATATTGGAAGTACTGATCAACTACTACAAAGCTTTTCTTCGGAAATGAACGACAAACTTTCACCTAAAATCTAAACATACCTGTTAAAGGGTAGCTCATCAAAATAAGATCACTCGTAAAGAAGCAACCTCGGAAGGAAATTTTAAAACCAAATTACTGAAATGTGGGTCAGTAGTTCATGTATGACCCCATGAACTCGTTTCCAGGGTCTCCTGGTCATGCAAACTGGAATTTGCACAGGTATCCCAAACTACGTGACGTCGGATAAAATGGCCTTATCCTAACGAGAAAAAATAAAATAAACTAGAAATACGTGCATCGCAAACATCGAGAGGCTCGGGGGAGGAGGTCCGTAAAATGTCAGGGATGGGACCGGGAGGGCAGGAGAGAAATAGAGTAAACAACTATTGTGTTGCTGAGGATGGCGGGTATCAACAGGGACTCTAATATTGCAGGTTTTCAGTTTCAGTGTCACGCCATTCAAAATAGATCAAAATAAAAATCAAAACCGTTGAACAGATAAAGTCCAGAATCTGGGAAATGAAAGGGGAGGTAAATATGCAAAGACCCTCGCCAAATTGCGAGATATTCGAAGAAACGTTTTACCCAAATTTATAGAGATTTGTATGGAGACGCTATGCTGGTGCTCACCCGGATGAGCACCAACATGGCGGACGGAAAAAAACAGAAACATCTATCAGGGGCACCCAACGTCAATTTTCGGAAAATATCTGTTCGGAAGACGATTTGAGATCTAGAATTTTCGGAACATTTGTTGTAAAATTTATTGCTTGCCTGGTCTCTCCTAGGATTTTCGAACATCCAAAAAATGGTATAATTGCCCATTTTTAACGGATTTTTTCCCTTTGAAAGGTCACCTAGATCGAATTTTCGGGAGCCTTTTTATGGCTACAATTTTTGAAAAGGTAAGTTTTGATCCCTATAATTTTCGGATCACAAGACTTTCTGCTAGGAAGTCCGAACATGATATTAATTATGAGGAGGACTCGGGAAAAAATCCGAGTCCCAGATGGGATTTGAACCCACGACCCTCCGTGATCTAGTCGTGGGTTCAAATCCCATCTGGGACTCGGATTTTTTCCCGAGTCCTCCTCATAATTAATATCATGTTGTTGTTGTTTCAGCTTTAATGAAATCCGAACAGATGAAAAATTTTTAGGGGATAAAAATATGCCTATATCTACTGTTTAAATACTAAAATACGTTAAGCAATGCTGTTTTTAAGTGGTTTTGAACTATATTCTCGTTGGGTGCCCCTGATCTATTACCGAGTTTTGCTACAAAAACGTGAATTTATTCTTAGACGAACTCATAAACATTAAAGTAATACTTTTTCTAATACATGAACTGTTTAGATAGGAAAATTCCCTAAAATAAGTCAAATTTTAACCCACACGACCGTCTCTCTTGGCCGTCATGCAAATGCCGCGTCACGCAAAAGCTTAGAAATTCAAGCGTACTCTATCACAAAACCAAGAACCCTTTTGAAGCGAAATTTGTATGAAAATTAGTTTTCAGCTGCTCTAATACATCGTGAAAGTAAAATCTCGGTAGGATCGATAGTTTTGTAGTTTGAATCATGTTAGTCATGTGAAAACCAGCAAATGGAAGCTGAGAGTATACTCAATGTCCTTTTGGTTGGAGTAAATTCCAATCCAGTGCCCTGGCTTTAAAAGGGATAAGATCTGGGATTTAATTGAGGTTGCTGTAGTTAAGGAAGGGTAGCCAAAGTTGCATACGTCCGTGTCCACCCCATTTGATCCTCCCACAGTACAGAAAAATGATGAGATAGTGTATGACTGCAGGACAATATGCAGTTGAGGTCTGCTTAATAAAAGCTAACCCATGCCATCTCTGATAATAATAATTGTAATAATTAATTGTGAACTGTGTGAGTAGTAGTATCTGCTATAGCCCTCAGATGCAGATGTACTTGTTTTTGATACTACATATCAAATAAATGAGTGGACGAAATGCGAGGAAGTAATGCTGTAGTTAAAACAACAAGTAAATACTGGTACTTGGAGAAAAAATATTTATTGTTCGTGACCTACGGTAATAATCGAGAGTTTTTGTACATGACACTTGACAACTATTGTTTGTAACAATAAGGTGCAAAACATAATCACTGAAACATAAATTACATGTAGTAATGTCATTAAGGAAGCAGTTCATAAGAATTATGGAAGTGATCCTGACTTATGATTCAGAATATATGGGGCCTTCATTTAGCCCATTTTCTCTTGTTAGCACTTAATCTCCGTAAAAAGTACCAAATCGTTTATTCAAGCGGACATGTACGTATAGTTATTCATGTTCATGCATGAGAAACATACCTATGTAAGAGTGAATTAGCATGGATGAAATGTCCACATGTATACAAGTCATGTTCAAGGTGATCGATTTCTTAGCTTGTTCAGACATGATTGCTACAGCCATAACTTTTGA
>OZ038001.1:11635995-11683495 GCA_964035705.1 Porites rus | reverse complement strand
TTTTAGAGTCGACACTAAAAACGGCTGTGTAGCAGACTACCCTAACCCTTGAAATCTGATAGATCATAATAGACCGCTTGGGTCAACTGTGAAAATACTATCATGCCAAGGCCATCCAAGACAGCGAAATAAATGGCTTTAAGTGGAAGTTTTTCAACGTTTTCACATTGTACTTTAAAGATACAACCCCGGTGTAACCCTGGTAGATATATCGTGTTTTCAGATAGGCAGCATAGCAGAGAAACACTAACCCTTGTGAAAGGAAACATCTGTAAAGCATTCTCTTTATTGCGGAAACGATCAAGTTGAACGCAGCCAGCGTGATTGACGGTCACTTCCTTTTCGCCACTTATTTTAGTCAAAGTAGTTCCTCTCTACTCAAATGAGTCCTCTTTGTGTCACAGGGAGACTGGAGAGAGGAGGAAAAAAGGGCGGCGCCCTGCGGATGTGCTGAGAGTCTGATTTCCGGGTTTATATCCGTTCATCTTCAGAAGAACAACGAAAGCCACGAGAACCAGAGAACCAGGGGAGCCACGAGATTCAGAAGAAGGAGAAGAACCGCTAGAGATAGAGATCGAGCCACGAGAACCAGGGAAGCGATCGGAAAGAACAGGAAATCATAATGTGTTCAGTAATCGGCTCCTGTGTGTTACACTATGTATCATTATACTCTGATAGTAATGACGTCAGCTGTGTGATCTGACACCGAAGACGAGCCCTTTCCGTCACAGAGAAAGGAGATTCTCCTCCTAGCACTGATCATGAGGGATTCAAAGCAGAGGGCACGAAAGGTCAAAGATTTTATAGATTTCACTATGATTACAAATTACACCGCAGGGAATTTATGAGATAAAGAAAATGTTAAAAAGAAAAGCACGCACAAGAAAAGAAGAGAGAAATCTCAGGACGGAAGCTCGTTAAAGTAATTCTACGACATATTGGTGAAGTAATTAGAAGGTCGGGAGGGCTGGTAGGTATAAAAGTGTTCAAATTTTAAATGAAATTGAAAGTCATGAAAGATAACATCTCTCAATATTTTAGCTCGCGATATTACCCTTCCTATATTGTCACTTTAAAACTGATTAGGAAAAACCAACTTATCACAGGTTAAGATCATTTACCAATAAATGGATCTTTTTTAAGTAGTAGCTGATTTCATAGGTGATTATATTAAAACAGTTTCGTTTTGCATGTTAGATGAGTGAAAGTTCTAGCATTTTTTTTGACAGACTGGAGCGCACAAGTTATCAATGTTAAAAAAATACACATTCAAAGTTTAAACGTGTCACTTTTCGCCCTTCACCGTTCTCTTGAAATTTCCAGAAGAATGTGGGCTGTAGCGTAGAATTAAGTACAGCAGGCGCACAGACCAAGATTTAGTCTTTTAGGCAAGCAGAATTTCAGATGAAAACTTTCACCATTGTTCAGAGGCTAATGACAAAGAAACATTACAATATAGAAGGCAGGAAGTTGGGTGGAAGTATATAAAAAAAGAGATTTCAGTCTTAGAATTGAAGTAAATCAACTGAAAAAATGTTTTCATTAATTTTCTCTTTCAAAATTTGTTATTATAGAATGTAAACGACTTCCTTTTTCGCGTCTCGCCAATTACCCTAAGCGGATGAATTATTCCAACACCCCGCCTACACTTAAGTTAAAATATTAGCATATCCAATAGTTGAGTCATACTACGTAATTACGCTACCGATTGTTATTTATATCGTTTCAGTGTTTGAGTCACACAACAATTAACTGACCCAGTTACACGTTGGTCCAGCAATAATCCGCTCTTCACTACTCCAGGCGCGCGAGTTGCGCTTTTCAAACTATGTCCAATAATTCTCTGGATATGGTACCAGAAAATACCCTGCGATCTCGACATTTGGCGATCAAGCTCCTGGAAATCTCTGTGCTGTTTGTCATCACCGTCATATCTTTGGGAGGAAATATATTAGTTTGCATAACGGTTTATCGAAAGAAAGTTCTACGGACCATCACGAACATGTTCATAGTTTCGTTATGCGTTGCGGACATTCTGCTAGCGGCTTTTGCGATGCCGCTAACTCTAGGTGTTTTGATAGTAGACTATTGGCCGTTCGGTGATACAATTTGTCAAATTCAAGGCTTTAGCATTCATCTGTTGGTGTTCCAATCGCTTCAGATCATTACTTTGACGGCCACGAACAGAAACTTGAACGTCGTTCGACCGTGGCTTTACAAGCGCATTTTCACACGATGGAAAACTTTACTTATAATCATCGCCGTTAGCGTTTTGACAGCTGTTGTTTTGGGAATTCTGGCTATATTTCTCTCCTCCAGATATGTATTTCACCCTGGAAAAGCAATCTGTGTCATGACGTTCCCGACGATCGACCACAGTTTTCGCTTTACGATTGCATTTAGTCTTCTCTTCGTTGCTTTTCCAACAATCGTCATTTTCTCGTGTTACATACGAGTTCTGCGGACCATAAGAAATCATCGTCGAGAGTACGACGCCTCACGAGGAGAACACGATTCCAGATCGGTTTTAAGCCGAGAAGAAGTGAAACTGTCCAAAATAATTTTCATTATTATTATAGGATTCTTGTTTTGTTGGCTCCCTTGCGTTATTATAGACATCATCGACTCAACTCGCGCGGAATGGTTTCCCCGTCAATTGTACATATTTTACACATTTTTGGCTTACGCAAGCGCTGTGTTAAACCCCTGGATTTATGGATTTAATAATAAGCTAGTTCGCAGAGAAATGCTCTTTTTACTGACAACGATATGTAGAGTTTGCCATATCTGTAGGTAAAAAACGTGAAGATTTTATATATTTAACAGGTGGTTATTTTGAAAAGAGTTTTAGTGTAAGAGCATATAATTATATAGTGCTTTGTTAACATTGTCCAGTAGCTTTTATTTTGTTGTCTGTTAATTAACGAAAATACTGCAGACATAGTCCACGTATGAAGCTCGCGTGCTGAAAAAAAAAACCACTTTGCCGCAGGTAAACACTATTAATAAACTAGGAACTTTTTAATGATATTTATTAATTCATGTAGTTGTTTTACAAAGTGTTTTGTTTTATCCTAGTCAGTATAGTAAAAACAAAAGAGAAGAGCCTAGAATTTTTATAACTAAACAATTCAACGTATAAAAGAAGAAGTTTTATATGATGCTCAGTTAATTTTTATTTTAAAAGTTATATAAGTCTGGACGAATAACCAATATTTTAATTGCAGCTAAATGCTTTGTAGTCTTTGCAGAAGCTACAGGAATACAAAAAACCCCTAAAGCCTTATTTCCGCCCACGTAGGTAGATTTTAAATTAATTTTATCACAAGGATAAATGAAACTATTTCCAGTTGTATTCATATTTATATTTTGTAGGCCACACAGACATTTCATTCTCCACAGCCTGCCTATTTATCAATCTACATCAGTATACATGTATCCCCCGGCTCATAAGACAACTCACGTAGTTCACGTCCGGTCAATTCAAAAAATGGAATAAAGGCTCTCATGCATATATTTGTCACCAATCGATGTGTTTATCTCCCACTTCTAACTCCCTTTCTTGCTTTAAAGAACAACAAAAGAGTCAAGAAAGTTCCAAATTGGTAAATGAAACGTTTGGGCACGAATTAAAAATAACTTGACGCCAGACCCTCAGGCTTTTGTCTACGTAAATACGAGTAGTGCTTGTACTGAATTTTAAACGGTTCACGCCAAAATGCTAGCTGTTTTCGTTGGGTCATATATAATTTTTATGTGCCATGTGACGACTAGTAGTCATTATCGTCAAATCGTTTCAGTCTATCAATTCAAACTGGTCAGGCTTGAGACAAATTACAAGTTCTGATCACGAAACGAATTTTAACCATAAATTTTTTGGAAGACGGTTTCTTTTTTAGTCCTCCTTAGGCCGACTAAAGACTGAGTTGCCAGGGAGGGCTTGTCGCTCTTCAGGCGAGAAAGCGGGAGAAATAGAACCTCTTAGCATTAAAAGGGAATAGCGGCATTATTGACCATTACTTTAACATCCTATATCAGTTTGTCTTTACATCTTATTTTCCTCTTTAATTCTGCATATAGTGATCGGCAGGCTCTGCGGCAGGCATTTAACTTCACAGCGGGCTATGGTATATTTTTGTTTTCCTGAAATCAAATCGTATATCCTCACTTTAGGCACCTAATTAAAACACAGCGGTGTTTATACCCACGTTGCCTACCATCGGCGGAGAACACGGGTTGTTGCTTTCCTCCTCTTAAACAGTTCCGCGCGATTTGTTTTTGCACAGTCGTGACGTCACGCTTGTGGTTTTGTCCTCAGTTTTCTAGAACTCCGACTTGTTTAGAAGATGCAGGCTGCCGACCTAATTAGTTTCACAAGAAAAACATAAACAGAAATTCGTTGACAAAACATAGTCGAGGGTAATTATTATATGGACACATTCGACGTCGATCCGCTTTTCACCCACCTGAGAGCTGTCGTCTTCTAGTCACATTTTTGAGATACATTTTAAAATATTCCTTTCAACTTTCTATGGTTTAGTTTATAAGCCGCTTGCTATGTGTCACGCCCAAACTTTCTGGATTAAAAGCCCAGCCTCTCAGAAGAGTTATTTGTGGTGTTCTTTTTTTCTTTACACTTTAAATCCTCTATAAATTGCTTCTTTATTTGTCTCGTAATTTTTTGGGAAGTTTTTCTCCTCGATAAATTATTAAAATTGTTGTTTCCAACGCATCAGGGTGGAAAAGAAAAAAAAACAAAAATTCATCAAAGCCTTCTGTCCGTGATCTGCCATGAATGTCAGAAGCAGTGGCCTATCCAGACCTTCAGATAGGGAGGAGGGGGGGCGCGGGGGACGGTCGTCCAGACCCTGATGCACGGAGGTGGCTGGTCTCCCCAAATTTATTTTGGTCTAAAAATAAGGGGGGCCCTCCCCTGGATCCGCCACTGAGAAGATAAGCCTTAAAAAACGTCATAGATCGTGCAATCTGAGCGAAAAACATTGATCAAATTAATGGACACTAAACAGCTGACTGAGCAGCAAAACTGATTTTTGTGCAAAGTTTTCCATGCCGGCATTCATATATACCTAGCCACTAGGCTCTCAGCGTGATAGCACCCACCCAACGATGCAAAAAGTCTTTGAAGTTTGTAGACATGCATCAGTTTTGGCTGAACATTTTTAGCTTCATGTGCTGTGCAAATGAAAAGAAAGAGTGAGAACTGCCTGTTTATTCTGGCAAATATAACAAAAACAAAGCAAAAAATAAATATAAGAAGATATAAAAAAGCAGAAAAAGAAAATCGTTGCTGTTACGTTTTCACCGTGATCTGATCGGTCTGCTGCTTTTTTAAATAAAAAATTATGTCTTTTACTGATCCAGATCTTTTATCGAGATCCGTCGCTGATGAACTTGACCATGATAAGTTGTGGTTTTCAGATACATTTCAGAATTAATTACCGTTGGCTCCCGTGGCAAACATTGACGACTTATCATGAGCAAACTGAATACAAGAGCATTATCAGACTGTCCAACCTTTTGAGTAAGTAAAATCGAGATATTCTTCAATTACCGAAGAATCGCGCGAGTGCTGAAGACGCGAGTCGCTGGGGGGAGGGGGGAGGGGGGAGGGGGGGGGGGTAAAGGGGCATGCTCCTCCTGAAAGTATTGCAATCTTGATGCTCCGAAACGGCATTTTTAGCGTTCTGAGAGGAAAATTGCTGTCTGAAATGTTGCAATTGTTATTTTCATGCCTATTTATGTTTGCGTGTCTTCGAGTACAAGTGCTAACTATAGATCCAGAAGCCGATGTATGTTTTTTTTCGGGGGGGGGATATCAGTTTTAAGTATACTCTGTTCTTGTGTAAGTATCATAAGAATTCATATGATATGAAATATCGGAACAGATGTCAAAATCCGGATTTCTTCCTATCCCGATCACATTTTGGTCGGGACTCGGGATTTCAAGCGAAATCGCGGAAATCCCGACGAGATCGGGATGGTTACTCAAAAACTACAGAGTTCTTACCAGACCGCTGCATTGCGGCATTGCCGCACATTTTCGGGAAATGCCGTGCACTACAATTAGCGTAAGGGGTCCCAAGGACACAAAGAAGGATAAAAAACCTGTTACAAAACGTACGCAAACATTCGTTCACATACGTACATTTCCTTATAATATAAGCGAAAATTATATTGGTTATGGCGTCGTTAGAAAACACTCATCATTTATACTGCGCTTTTCAACAACATGCCAATTCTGAAGTTCAAAAGCCAACTGGTGATTGCGTTTTTCGCTGCCGTCAATCTTCTGTACGGACCTCTTAGGAAACAAAACTTTACTTTAACGGGTTCAAAAGGTCATCGTTTATGATTTGTGATTGGTCGATTTCGATTCGTTTTGTGTGTTTTAAGGTTCGTTGCTTGTGATCGTAATTAGAGGGTCTCAATGGGGTTAACTGATAGGCGTAAAACGGCCAAAAAAAAACGGTAAAAATTGAAAAATTTTAACCGTTAGCCGTAAATAGGGCAAAAAACAGTTAACCGTAAAAGAAATTGCTCCCTAGATCTGCTACTTTTAAGGGAGGTACTAAACTCACTTATGGTTGCGTTTTTTATTTCCCGGCTAGTGTGACTCCCTACGCACGTTAGGCGAAGCGACCTAGGCTCCATTTGCGCCACTCTCTCGGGAAACTAATTTTTTCCATAGTGAAAGTGTGGCTTCTTACTGGGGATTAATATTTGCGATTTTCAGGAGGTCAAGCCCTCGAAACACTAGTGAAACAACACGCGGAGACGTCACTGTTTGTAAAACACGTTCCCGATAAACAGCATTTCCTTGTTTTTCTCTGAAGCTACGGTAGACATCGTCATGCCTTGTCCCTCTACGGTGTCTTCCCATGCACGATATCTTGGTCAAGGCATTTCGGTGGCGAACTCATTCGGACCACGTGACCCGAAACACATTAGCCGCGCGGAATAATGAGGCCTACGGACAAGGCAACGGCAGACAGTCGTTCCGTTCAGTCCTTCGCTATCATTAAAAACACTGAACACGGGAATTTTGTTATTGGCCGTTTTCACGCTAGAGCTAGAAATGGATTATCCGTCGGAGATTTGCCTGTGTACAGCTGCGCCCTCCCTACAGACACCCCTTCTCCAAGTTTTTCTGAGGGGAGAGGGCCGCTGTAGAGAGGCTATCTGGAACGGATAATCCCGTCTTAAAACTGTCCGTCGAAATTGACATCAGGCGGATTGTTCATTCAAAATTAAAACTATTCCATTTTCAGATTAAGAAGTATTACCCATCTGACGCGAATCATCAAACGGATAACACGAATAATCCGTCTCTAGTGTGAAAACGGCCATTTCTGTTATAATGAATGTCGCGCCCCGGCCTTGAGTTGGGCGTTTGCGTGTCTGCTTGTGCTTTTTCACAAAGATTATTTTTAAATTGACTATTGACATTTCTATGTGTAAAATAATATTACAAGTGGAATACTTTATAAAAAGTATGATCTATCAAATGCTAAAATTTTTCAAAAGAATAGCTTGTTTCATCGCGAGATGATCCGAAGACCTTTATTTTGATTTAAAGATACAAAAAATACAAGTTAATTAATATTTAACTTTTTGAAACAAAAAAGTTAATTTTTAACTTTTTTGTTAACCGTAACTGAAGAAAATTAACCGATAGCCGTAGAAGAGCCAAAATTTTAGCCGATAACCGTAAAAGCCGCCACCCCATTAAGACCCTCCAATTATGATTGACGGCAGCGAAAAACGCAATTGTGCAGGCGCCTTTTGAACTTTAGAGTTCGCATGTTTGTGAAAAGCAAGGTAAAACGTTGATTTCAGGGTTCTCAATAGAAGGCGGCACCCGGCGATTGATCGCCGCTTACTTTGGGATTTATAGCCGCTTACTTTGTGTTTAGGTCGCTTTTCTTTGCTTTGTTTTGACACCTCTGGCTTTGCTGAAGAGCCTCCTACTTTATCAGTGATCACCTCCTACTTAAAAATCTATTGAGAACCCTGGATTTATCTATCTCTCGGTACCATCCCTGGTACCATCATTAGAAAAAAACTGAAAAAATGGAAGTGAAGAGGATAACGAGGAAAAGGAAGAAAAATGATCGCGTGGATCTGGGAACTAAACACAATCCGCCATTTTTGACTCAAGTCCCTGGAAACAGGCGACGTAGCTTTGTCCTACGTGTGTTTTTGACCAACCAGTAGCAGGGGTAGCGATTTTTTCAATACAAACACGTCATGGCTTCAAACGAAGGCGAAGATTCCCATACGAAAGGAAAGACCATTAAGGAACGACTTAAGATGATGCTCAATAACGACGTCATGAGCGATGTCACGTTTGTGATCAAAGATGAAATGGAGGACGTGGTTGTATTCAAAGCTCATAAGTTTGTGCTCGCTGTAAGCAGTCCAGTGTTTTATGCCATGTTTTACGGTAGACTTTCAGAGAGAAAAGACAAAATCGAGCTGCCTGATTGTGACTCTGAGAGCTTTCTTGAATTCCTTCGGTTTCTGTATTGTGATGAAGTTAACCTCACCGGGAGTTCGGTGCTGCAAGTTTTATACTTGGCAAAGAAGTATATAGTGCCGCAATTAGAGGTAGCTTGCTCGACGTTTTTGACCGAAAACCTCTCTTCTGAAAACGTTTTCGATATCCTTCCTCATGCAAAGAGTTTCGAAGACGACGAGCTTGTTGCTCGTTGCTGGGAAGTTGTGGATGTCAGCGCTCAAGAAGCGGTGAAATCGGAGACATTTCCATCAATAACAAAAGAACTCCTCTTTGAAGTCATCAAGCGAGATGGGCTTTCAATTCACGAGATTGAGTTATTCCAAGCTGTAGACCGCTGGGCTGCTGCGGAATGCGTTAGAAAAGATCTTGAACCCACAAAGGACAATAAGAGGAGAGTAACAGGGGAAGATATTATAAACAATATTCGCTTTCCTCTCATGACTCAAGCACAGTTTGCAAGAGAGGTCCCTCGCTCTGGTCTGCTCCCCAAAGACGAGATTATTGAGTTATTTATGTGGTTCAGTTCAGTGTCAATAAGTAATCCTAAATTCCTCAAACGACCAAGAATGTTATACACTCATTCATTTTCGCGCTGCAAGAGATTTCCCCAAGTTAGTCATGGTTGGGGCTACTCTAGTGGAATACCTGATGGCTTGGTATTTTCAGTAAATACCCCAATTGTTATGCGTGGGGTGCGGCTGTTTGGGAGTCGGGGGTATTCATATGAAGTCTCCCTCAAGCTGTACTCATTAGTTCAAGGAAGAAATGAAAGTGATCAAGAGTTATTTTCAGTGGAAGGCTGCTTCACCACTGATGCAGAATATACTGATGGTTATTATGGCTTTGATGTTCTGTTTGATCGCCCTGTTAGTCTTGAAGCAGGTGTGCAGTATAGGATTTGCGCCAATATCTCAGGCACAAGTTCATGGTATGGTTCCAGTGGGTTGAATATGGTTGAGTGCGATGGTATTTGCTTCAAGTTCAATGGTCAAACCAGTCCAAATGGTACAAATGATTCAGGGGGGCAGTTTCCACAGATCTTGTTTCACGAATGCTGATGATGTTTGCAGCTAGTTTTCTTTTTTTGTTTTTTTCTTCTGTTGCTGTTGTTGCTGTTGTTGTTGTTGCTTTTTGCACAACATTGGACTTCACAGTCAACCCCAATATTATTATTTTGGACCCTCAGGACCTTTTAGTTAGTGTCTTTAATAGCAACATTTCTATAATAATAGCAAGGTGTGAAAAGATAACCTTAGAAAGAGTTAGAGGAGTAGCATATTTACATTAACTCAGGGCCATCATTAAGGACCAGGGCAGGGGATTTCCTCCACCAATTATGAGCGCAACCTTCAGCTGGTAATTGACTATACCTAGTCACCTTAAACCTTGGTGACAGCCCTGTACACGTGATTATAATATTGAAGTTAATATTGAATTCAATCAGTGTAGCATACCAGTTGAGTCATTTAGTCCTAAGCACCCAAGCAAAGGGCCATGCCAAATGAATGCTGAAGAGGGTTCATTTGAATGGTCACAACATAGGATTTCGTCCATGGGCTCAATAGTTAGAACTAACAGATTAAAATAATAAATAGCGCTTTGTGAACATACCGCTGAAGAGGTTTCATTTGAATGGTCACACCGTAGGATTTCGTCCACGGGCTCAAAAGTTAGAACTAACAGGTTAAATAAATAGTACTATGTGAAAGTATTGTTGAAGAGGTCTCAATTGAGTGATTACTGTACATTATAGTATTTCATCAACAAAGGCGTAACGTTTAGCTATACTTAAAGTAAACAGAACAAATTAAAATTAAGAAAGTGCTGATGAAGAGGTTTCATTCGCATGGTCACACAATAGAATTTCATCCACAGACTCAAGAGTTAGAACTACATACTAAACAAATAGTACCATGAGAAAGTACTGCTGAAGAGGTTTCATTTGAATGGTAACACCATAGGATTTCATCCACAGACTCAAGAGTTAGAACCACATACTAAACAAATAGTACTATGGAAAGTACTACTGAAGAGGTTTCATTTGAATGGTAACACCATAGGATTTCATCCACAGACTCAATAGTTAGAACTACATACTAAATACAGGGCTGTGCTCTAGCAGAGCCCGGTGGCCCCTGGCGCCTAACTTTTGCCCTCGGGCGACTAGAAAATCTCAGATTTTTCATACAAATCATATGCTGGGCACCCTAGATTTTACAGTTTCAGAGCGCTGGGCTCCCTTCAATTTTCCTTAGAGCACAGCCTTGAAATAAATAGTACCATGAGAAAGTACTGCTGAAGAGGTGTCATTCGAGTGGTCAAACCATGGGATTAAGCTACATACTAAATAAATAGTAGGTCTAATTTGAATGAAATACTATGGGATTTCATCCACAGACTCAAACTAGTGTGAAAATTTTTTTCTTGAGTAGTTGCACCACAAAACTCAAAAGAGTGTAGGTTACTTTCTGTCATTCTTAGTTTGTCCATAGATGTTTAATCTCTTGGATCACCAGATTAAATGTCTTGAATTCAGGACTTTGGCACATGTAACCAACAGTCATTGCAATAAGGGAAGATGTGAAGATTTTTTCACTGATAATAATCCTTTCATTATTAAAGTTTTTTTATTATTATTAGAGCAGCATAACACAACAATACATACATGTACATCTCTTATAAATATTTCTTGGCAGAAATAGGACATTGTATATTAAAAATAAGGACCAGAAAAGCATGTGACAACCTTATTATGTAGAGTGAGATTTTCTTGTTGCAATAAATATAACCTGCACTGTAGGTATTTTCTGAGGGCTAACAAACACTGACTTGTCAGTTGTTTTCTATTTTCTTTCTTAACCCATTCGCCCATGAAACGCCCGTAACCGCCTGTGCGGATCCACATCCCCAACTCGTTTCCAGGGTTCTCTCTTTTGCCTCAAAGTGAGAGAGAACCCTGGGAAAGAGGTTACCACGTCCCTTCTACCGCTTGTGACGTCATCAGTTTTGATGGTCCAGGACAACTTTGTCATCTAACTTTTGAAGGGTCAAGAGATCTTTCACACCATATGACAATGAGCATGATTCGGTCAAGTAGACCGGAGAGAAAGTAGCCTGACTTTCAGGCTCCGAGATAGTTGAATTGAGAAAGCGTGAACACCCTTCTTTTTTCCTTTTTTCCGCCCCCAACTTTTTTTCTCAAAAACCAACACTTTCAAATTCCAATTAGATCTGGAACACACGGACACGTTTAAACGAGTTCATATGAACTCTTAAGTGCTTCGTGGGTAAAAAAGCAATTTACAATTTTTACAATTTTTCGCGTTCCTTTCACTTTCGCGTATTCCCCACTATCTGAGAGCCTGGAACAGGCACGGGGACCCGAAATTTCCCGTGAAAATCTTGTTCCATCGCCCACCTACCTCTCCTTTCACCTAATCCTAAGATCCTACAAGCTTTCCCGAAAACGTTTCCCACCAAAATCAAGCCAACTAAATGACTGCCCAGCAAAAGAAATAAAACACGAGGCAGGAAAAGCGGAAGAAGAGGCGATGAGAAAAAGCTAAAAGAAAAATTCAAGACTGCTGAGTCACTTTTAAACTCAAGAAGAAAAAGTTTGCTTTCTGCACATGCCCGAAATTCGGAAGCCAATATTTTGCAGCTGCATTAGAATGCCATTGTACGAACTGTAAACGGCCTTTTGGTTACTTGTAGCTTTCTATACCCAGGCGCTTTTTTCAGCAAAATTCCCAGGAGTGAATGAGTTAATACCCAGCTCATTGATCGCATTACATTTTCTAGTTTCCCCGTGAGCCGCTCACTGCTTTCAAAATAGACGATGCGGGGAACACTCATGAAGCACTGAGTGCCTGTCATCCATAAATTATTATATGCCTGCACTTCAACAGGCTTTAGTAATCTGTTCCTATCCAGCTCCGAGTCATTTGCCCTCTCGTTACCAGACAAATTTAACGTAGACACAGCGCTGTTTATATCAGGCTGTTGTGGGTGGCCCAAGAACTCACCACTCCACTTGGCTTCCCCATTAGAGAACAAGAGAACAACTAAAACAAGTCATAAGATCAAAAAGGCACATGGTCTCTTGAACAAGATGAACATATTGTACTGTTTTCTGTGACTGGGTCTTGAAGTATGTTCACTTGGTTACATCACATGCATACTTGACGCACAAGGTGACTTCTTCAGTGATGTTTTTGTGGTCAAAATTTTCCTGTAACAGTTTCAAAGGCTAATCTCCCCACTTCAAGATGTGAAGCTTTCAATAGATTGATATGTAATTTTCAGGTTGAGCATCAGCAGGATAAATTGTCAGCTGTTCGATGTGAGGATTGGCGATGAAGATAATGCAAAAGCCAAGGAATCCACTGAGAATAGAAAAACGGAAAGGGGTAAGAGTTAAAAAAAAAGGCTGAAACAAAATGAGTGGGAAAGTTTTCTATGAGTGTTACACAGACAATTTGGCTTGTTGTTGTTGTCGTAGTTATTGTTGCTGTGTTTTTATTTTTTGGAGGGGGGGTGTGGGGTGGAGGGGGTCATAAATGTAGCTTGTTACACTTCAACTGTTTGAAAGCTCAATAAAACTCTTCAGTATGCTGCAAGGATTTGCACCATTACTTTTAAAATAATACTTTCGCAAATGCAAGATGTAGGCAAAACGTTATAGAGCAGTGCCATAGCAGAGATACACTAGATTGAAGGGCGTTAATGTTTCCCCGTTTTTTTTTTCCACACCAGGGAATCGTTTACGGCAGCTAGCGTTCAAGTGTATATCGATGTGTAGAAACTGAAGGTTTGTTGGGTTGATATCTTAGAAAAGCCTGGGTGACTTTCCAATTTTTTTTCCCATTTCGACACTGAAGCGTTCGGCCTTTCGGCTAAAACAAATTCGGTATTGAACGAAATGTGATGTCGTTACGAAGAAAAAACTTTCACCCCAACCCCTCCCCCGCATCCCCATCTTAAAGAGGGCCTCGACGTTTTTCGTACGTTTTCCACTGAAAAGCGAGGACGACGAAAAGTGTGGAGACAACAAATGCGAGAATGGTGACGTTAGATGCCGATCTCCATGCGCCTTTCTTCAGTCCAAAAAAAGGCAAAGACTGGAAAGGAACATTCCTTCCGTAAAGAGTGGCTCAAAGCTACGTTGTAAGACTAAACTTTCGAGCATGTCCAGTGATGAAGGACTTAAATTTGTTGAAGAAAAGTTTTTAACGCGTCAGAGAAATAACTTACAATGTGGAAATGCCCCTCGCTTCACGATATTCCCAAGACAGGAGACAAGGAATGTATTACACTTGGTAAATTCGTCGTCAATTTTGTCGAACTTTTCCTCACTAAACAAAAAGGAAAAACAAACAAAAGTAATATTGTAAGGTGCACGGTTCTTCGATAATCTTCTAGTATATTAAATTTGAGAGATACTTGGTTCTCTATGGCGAATAGACTTCAAAAACACAGGCGACTTTGATGGATGGCGTGCAAAGGCCCCTATGTTTAACCCGTTAAACCCTAACATCAAAATTCAAATTCTCGTGTGTTACCCCTATACGTTTTCAATAGAAGTAGTGGGGAGAATTTGTTGAAGTATCAATTATATTCATCTTGTGTGATCATGTCCTTAATTCTCATGACCACACTGTTTTACAAAGCATTGATATTACACTTAAAGCTTAAAGGGTTAAACTGAGACACTCAGGTAGAGTTAACCTTTTAATCCCCAATATCCGCAAACGAATTCTCCTAACTGATCTTCACACATTTCCTTTGAGAATTACTTGAAAGAATTTGATAAAGGATCAAAGTATCTTCTCTTTTGTGAACATTTTATTGATCCTCACAACTTATCCCTTGATCATGTATTGATAATATTATACACGAGAAACTTGATGTTGGCCACTCTGGGGAGTTAACAGGTTTAAAATAACAAAAATTATGTGCAATAAAAGATACGAAAAACATCAAGAAATGTTTGAGGAATTTTAGAAAAGGGCGAAAACATAATTTTTGAAAACCTCGGTAATTTCGTGGCGTCTTAACAGACAATTCTCAGGTTCCAAAAATTATCATTTTCAAACCGAGGCTGAGTGCCTCAAAACCTTTCTTGTGAATATGAGTTTTATTTGCATGAGATTTAAAAAAAACATTTTCATATCAATGGCTTCGCATTTAGCCTCGCTTTGAAACAGAGGCTTGGGACAACGAGAAATGGAAACATTTTTAAAATATATTTACTCAAAGTTTTCTCCCACCTGATGTGTTGGATGCCATTGTCCCAGTAGGACTGAAACAACAGAACTAAATTGAGGACTTTAAGGATTACTTCTCTTAAATATCCAACCTGACACGGGAAAAAAAAAGAAATTTGCTTCAACCAATCAGAAGCACCACCCAGATCTGGAAACTGGCACATCATCAGTATGGAATTTCTGCGCTCGTTCCTCAGAAGTTGTTTCGCGAGAAACCAGATATGGCGTCGCGAAATCTCGGCTGTTTTTACAGACTAGAAATAGGCTAATGTCCATACATATATTCGCGTGAAATGTCCAAAAAATTAGAACAACACGAACAACAAGGTCTGGACGATGATATGGAGGGAAACTGGGCTTTAGAAATTGACTTATATACAAGGCAAGGAAGTTTGAAAGTTAATGATCATTGTTCTTATCATGAACATGTATTGCTAAGACTACTTTCACGCGTTCAGGCAGTGGAGATTGGGGCAGAATGGAGAGTGATGCTACCTGGGCCCCTCGCTGTTTTTTTTCCTGCTCACTTTTCTATGCGTCGTTCCCGCCTGGGACAGGCTTAACTTTCACACAAATATAACACTTTAAAAGCTGCATATCTTAAATACGTTTGAAAATGACTTAAGATATGATGATGTATTTCAAAATATACTAAAGACGACGACCAGCTGATCAATATTCTTTCGCGACATGACAGTTAAGAATAACTCAAATTAAGGATCCGCCAATGGCTTATCATACCTTTTGACTAAGTAAACATCGGTCGTATACTTTCTGAATATACGTTGAATGTGCTTCGATGAGATCATCCAAATTATGAGCCTATCAAAAAAGATAGACAGTTCAAATTTAATTTCAATCTTAATTATTTACCGGTTATATCAATCAGAGATATAAGAATAAGTACCTGGTTTAAGGCTTGTTGAAATTCCAGTCCAGTTGAATGCAAAATCTATCATTCAAAACGAAAGAAATTGGACAAGTGCGCCTATGAACACTAGAAGTTATTTAAAAAAAAAACAACCTTATAAAGAATTAACACTTTTAAATGCAGTGTCATAGAAAACTTTTAAAAATATCATGGTCGTAGCACAGAACAAATAGGTCAATTAAGGAGGAACTCATCTGTATAAAGAAACAAAAGCTGGGAAGTATTTTGGCCATTTGAAAAGAAGTGAGGGCTTAGGAAAGATCACCTTAGAGGGAAATATAGGAAAAGAGAAAGGGGAAGACCAAGAAGGCAGTGAGAAAGGGACAAACGGGATATTTTCGATACGTCCCTAACAGAAGTTGGAAGATTGGCACTCGATAGAGATTATCGCTTATATCGCTTCCGCTGTGCAGTCAAAGATGCGACGTCCAATGAGATAAGCAGTTACAGTAGAAGATAAGTGGATGTTTATTACCACAGGTTCCATCACTTGAATATCTTTACTATAAAAGTGAGTTTCTCACAGTTTCTGCATACTTTAAGGCAGATGACTGGACACGATGCCAAGAGCATACATTTCACAACAGGTTACGTAAATTATGTTTGTTAGCTGACCATGATACAAGATTAATATACGAAACAGTTGTTGAATTTTAATAAGGAACCTTACGCAATTACGAGGGCAATAACTTAATTCCTCCTGTACCTCGTTTTCTTTTCACGTACTTGGAGTTGTTAAGAAATTTTAAGGTGATGTTACACAAGTCTACTCGCAACAACTACT
Source organism: Porites rus (assembly GCA_964035705.1). Lineage (NCBI taxonomy): Eukaryota > Metazoa > Cnidaria > Anthozoa > Scleractinia > Poritidae > Porites > Porites rus. Next base: position 11,666,975 of record OZ038001.1, on the reverse strand, counting down.
TTTAGCGCAACACAGCGTTGCGACACGCATTGTTTTGAGTGAGTTCAGCATTGTTCTAACATTGCAACGCTGTGTTGCGCTAAAAATCGTCGTTGCGAATCGCCCTGTGTAACATCACCTTTAGAGATTCTCCGTTCTTCTCTTCACTAGGCGACATACGAAACCACGAGAGCTACGGTTGTTAAAAAGTTTAAGTTAAAAAGGGAATTTGCGCTGTTTCAAAATTCATCGCGATAAATACATTACTCCGCGAAAATTTGTCAAATCTAGGCGAATATTTCTGGAGTTGAATTCTTAAAAACCGAATCCAAGATCAGGGAAAGAATAAGAAAAACTTCATCTTGTGACGACGTCCTCCATAAAACTTGAAGTTAGAAGTTAGGAAATTTCACTTCGTAGTAATGCAGTGACGAAATCGAAATGTGCTAAAACTAGGCTGTTTCAGGCGTTCAGATAGTGGATACCGCGCAGAGAAAAATGAGGAAGAAGACAAGAGAGGGGTACAGTAGGGGTGAGGAGAGAGGGGGTGGGGTAAGGAGGAAAGAGGAGGTAGGAGTAAGTAGAGAGGGGGTGGGAGTAAGGAGAGAGGGCTTCCTTTTTCCCCCTCCGCTCTTCATTTCGCGCCACCCTCCACTGTCTGAACGCCTGGAAAGGCCAGAATTGTTGTTTTCCTTAATAAAGGCCTTTTCTTTTCCGTTGACGTTCTCGTTGCCGTTGCCGTCTCCATCGTAGTTACGTAAACTCCCTAACCACAAGAACGTAAATTTCAACTTACTCTTGTCATAAAGTGATTATGAATGCTGTTGATAAACTGCATCAGCTTAAATCTGAAAACAAACATTTTGTGTAGGAGATCCTGATCAGGTTTCCTGGAATCATCTGTATCTGGTTTGGTTTCTGCTTCATCTTCATCACTCACGTCATCTTTCTCCTGTGGCAATCGTCTGTCACCCTGAAGGTCTAACAAAGAAGATGGCTACCTTAGCCTGCGAATACAACCGTCTCCAGTCGCTTCTCGCCGTGGCTAGGGACGTTTCGCATCGGCGAAGAGCGCGGAAAGACGGCTATATTCGCAGGCTAATGGTTACCTTGACTACAAAAAGGGACAACATTTGAACTGGACTTCTCGTTCTTCTATAATTATAAAAAGTAGTAGTTACCTGAAAATCTCAGTTCATGTAAGCTCCATTTTGCCTGTTTTAGTTTCAAAAGGAAGAGAAACACTAAATTGTACAGCTTCTGACAAGAACCATCAATAACAATGTTAACTGGCCAGGGAGCCTAAAAGAAAATGAGAACAAATTATGAGAACATTCCTCAACAAATTCATAACTTTGTCACAAGTTACTAACGCAAACTGGATAACCCTACTCAAATCATCACTGATGAATGAAAAATTCTCGTCCCAAAGCCTTTTTAAAGTATTTTTCAGGTTTGAAAGATGTCTCTTGTTTCAACAACTATGTGTCAATAAAAGGAACGGCATGCTTTGGAAACGAGAGTATGAGTTAATTTGCTATAACTTTTCAAAACTTGGACGAATTACAAAAATGAATTTATAGTCAATAACATGAATACCTTGTAGGTGAGTCCAAGTCCCTGTAAAGATTGGCCCAGCTGTTTACGGCCGTTGGAGCTTGTTGCTGATAAACTTACTACCAACCTTGAATAAGGACAAAGAATATACTGGGAATCAGCGAGCAACAATCTATCCCTAGTTCTTCTAACTACAGTATAACTGTATGCATAGTGACGATATAAAATGTCTTAGAATGTGCATTACGACCAGATAATGCACAGACGTGACGTAGGGTGCAGACTTCTTAGCGAACGCCTGAAGAAAGAAATCTTGGAAGAAATATGAGTCGGAGCGGACGCTCCCCACAATTCGCCACTTTAGAGTCGGCAAGGGAACTGGAGTCGAAATGCGTCCCGCAATTGTTTCTGGGATCGCTACTGGGGGCCACGCCGTTCAGCTATTGGCCAATTTTTAGCAGTTCCAGAAGTCTTTGCGAAAGACAGGTTAACTCGGCCCAGTTCCCTTCTCGGCGAATACCGGCCGGGTATAACTCGCAGTCAGGTTCTGACAGCAAACAACGTTTATCGTTTCATCTCGCTTTGCCAAGACTGTTTTATTTTTTTTCCCAATATGCTAGTCATGCCGATGGCTTCAACATCCGTTATGCGTCCAAACAAAACCTATACAAATCAAAAGTCCGTACAATATATGACTCTGGAAAACAAACAATAACTTACACTGCGACAATTACTCGATAAATTCTCTTTGATTTAAAACACCTTAGTGTCTTGAACTTCTCCAAAAATTTGAAGCTTCGTTTACTGCCAGAATAATAATCTCACAGCGTATATTGATCCCTTAATTACTAACGCACAAGAGCAAATCTCAATCTCAATCTCTTATATATCACACGTCCTGCATATTGTCAGGAGCATCAGTGTTGAATACATTATGTCTTTTAAAAAATAACGAAGAGTGGCAAATGTTGAGCTCCGCCAATAAAGGGGGGAAAATGTTGTTATCTGTTATATTGCAGGGTTGTCAATGCACGCAATTTTTATCCTTTTTTTAATAACACTAGTTACCGTGTATTTTAAGATGCTAAATACTCCCAAAAAGTAACCGATTCCCAGATTTTTTAAAATAAATTATATGCTGTATTCACCTGTCTACAGCTTGAGGAAAGCGAGGTTGCAGTGCTTCTTGTATTAAACTGTTCAGGAATGAAATATCTTGCCATGGATCAAGTCTTCTCGCCTGAAAGTTTTATCACCATTCATAAGTACAGCAAAAACTACAAAATATTAGTTTTCCTAAAGACGAATGCACATATACACTGTAACTTGCAACATTCATACAACTGTTCTTCGCGATTGCTCGTTTTAGGGTTGCGCTTGATTAGTCCTGGGCCTTGTTATGCCGAATTGCACTATGGGACTCCTTGAGCGGGGGGAAGGGGATGAATTCTGAGCCAACCAACAGAAAAAGCGACAGCGTCCCCAAAACAGTCCCATGGTACAATTCGACATAAGGTGGAACCAGTCTCACGCGCAACTTTTGAATGGTTGATAGCCCACGGCTGATGTATTAAAATTCTCACATGGCTACGAGGCTTAAGGGACAAAATGGCAAGTTTTTTCGAACACTACGACCAGTTTTTCTTTTTTCTCAGTCCGTCGAGCGAAAGGCGCGAGACACGAAAATGACCACGCACATGGCTAAAGGCGCGAGACGGGAGAGGCTTCTCGGGCTGCCGCCCTCGTTTCTAGCGTCTCGCGGCTTTGCTGCTCGACGCTTGCGCGTGCACTCCCCTCACTAAATCTGACGAAAAGAAGAGACCGCTCGCAGTCTTATTTTTCACGACTCCATTGTCTCACAATTCCGAAGAGAGGTGGGCACAAAGAAAACCAAACCAAATATAGAAAAATGACCAGAAAGCCTCGGAGTCATTTAATATATCGAACGAGGGCGAACGTGGGCCATTGCAGCCAAAGAATGAATATTGCAGAGAAAAGGAAAAAATACGCAAAAAACGGTTTTCGTAGCAAGAGTCCACCATTCACCATCGACAACTGTTTCATTATTGCAGTGTCTTTCAGACATTAGTTCTCACCTTGTTAAATATCTCGACATAAAACTGATGCATTGCATCGCCAGCCTCCAAAAGAAAGAAGTTCTACGAAATAATAAAAAGTAAAGACAGGAATTACTGGTTGATACATTCGTAAATTACCGATTACATTTCAGCATTGAAGACTTTCAGAGAAGTCCTAAGTAGAAAAATGAAATACATAGGGAATGAGTCAAAGAAAATTCGAAGTCCCGATGAGATTCACTGAGCTCACAAGAGCCCTTTAGAAGTCGGCCGGGCCCTCCAACCACTGGGCTTCCGGAGAGAGTCAAGGAGAGCAACGCCATGCACAGGGAGATTTCACATCCGATTCGATAATAATGAGTGAATAAGGCTTACTTCTATTTTTTTTCCCTTAGGAGCCATTTTGAAATAAGCGGTCAAGTGAGAGTGTATTTTTTCTTTTTTTTTAGGAAGGGGGAGAAGAGGGATGTCTGAGACAGTCAAAAATTCTGAAAAGACCCCTTGTCGTATCATCAGTGATTTGAGTGGCTTTCGAGCATTGCTCGGTTCCAGACTAAAACAGACGACAAACCAACGGGACCATGGGATAAATATCGCTAAATTAGTAAATGTCTTAATTGAACAAACAAGCAAAGAGGTCTACGCAAGATAAGAGTGGTCGCCAATGCAACTTCGTGGTAACATGATTACTCTTGGAGGATTAAACTGTACTGTACTTTACTCACCCTCATAGCTGCCAAATGATCCAGCAGACAAAACTCTGTTTTAAGAAGACGAACAACGGAAATGCTTCCCTATAACAATAACATCAAATGAAAATCACTTTGGTGCTAATTTTACTAACCTGAGATCAGCCAGGTCTCTATTGGGTGCCGCGCTAAAAATTGTGCTCTCTTCTTTCGACTATGCTATAGGAGTTTTATTTACCAAACGAAACGAAAATAAAGCCTGATCTCAGGTTATACTTCTACAATGAAATGAAATTTTATTTATAAACTGAACAATTATTTGAAAACAGCAGTTTCACTGACCTGCGAACAACGTTCCTCAATAAGAGGTGTGAGACATTCATGAAGTAATATTTTCACTGGTTTTAACAGACCTACAACACCTGAAACGAGAGAAATAATCTTGTGTAAATATCATTTACCTGCAATAAAGCGAGGGGGGGAGGGGGGGGGGGTTCAAGTTTCATATTTGGAAATGAAAAAATGAGCAAAGAAATGATGGAGAAACAAAAAAGAATATACTTAGAAGCAACAAGAAAGCTTTACCGGACGAGAAAGACTGGACAATATGGAGAAAATTGACCCGGGAAAGAGAGTCACCCTCCAAGCCCAGTCAACCTTAACGAGCGGTTTATATGAGAAAAAAGTTGTTCATTTTGCTATGAGCCAAAAAACAGCGCACACTCACGCTTTTCTTCAGTTTATTATCCTTTGATGTACGTAGAAAACCAGAGCATCCTTGCACTTACCAAGTCAGCCAACTACCTACGGTATTTAAAGTCATCAAAAAGCTTATTCAGTAGCTTGGGCCACATACCTGAACAGATTCTCTCAAGCTTTCCAGAGCTTCAATAAAGGACAAATGTAGAGAACCTCTGTTAAAATTGGACTTAAAGACATTTGCTAGCAATTTTGTTTAAGCAATTCCTTTCACCAACACCCTGAAGAGGAGATTTGACTTTCCATGTCTGACTCACTTACTTAGGGTTTTGGTCAAACGCGGGGAGTCAAGATGGGGGTAATAATAATGCGATCAAACTGGCTTGTCTTATAACTGCAAAGCAAGCCAGCTGAAGCAATGTGCGTGGAAGGTGTCTCACGATAGTCAGTTTGTTATTAATCGCAACGTTCTGACAGCTACCTGCTACTACGTACCAGACGAAAATGTCAAAAAGTTGCGCTGGGCTACTATTGGCACTGTGGTTGTTAGCGATTAGTACATTTTAGATTTCACAGATGGTAGATTTTTTTGATCCTCAGTTGTTAGACAGTCAGTGATGGGTACTATTCCCTTAGCGGTTTGATTTGGTACTGATTCGATGCTTCGTTGTATGATCGTAGGCGAAAAGGTACTGGGATCTAAGTTCCACTGTTCCTATTGGCTTTCACCAGCTGGCTATTCACGTGGTACAAAACCGCCATCAGTAGAGAAAAAGACACGTACTGGGACAAGAACCACAAAGGAAATTACCATTATACATTATGTAAGGTTTTTGTTTGTCTTGTCCCAGTGCGTCCTTTTCTTTCCAGTATGGCAGCGTTGTACCACGTGAATGACTAGCTGTAAAGGGCCAATCGACATTCTTAGGGTGAACTCTTACATTGAGAAACCCTTTTACACTGAGGAAGAGTATAGCCAGCTTTTCGACTAGTTGTACGCCTGGCTGACTTTCATTTCCACATATCCTGGAAATTACACGCATGGATAGTATGCACTGACCTCACCAACACTTTGAGCTCTTAAGCTTTTTAGCTCACCCCAACAATGCATAATTTATCAAAAATTTATAGGCCCAGGACTACAGGTCTATGGGCTGGCTGCGCCCGTGCTGAGTATACAAAGATGTAACACATCGATGAAATGGTCACCAACTACCATCAGGCAATGTAAGCCAACAATACACAAGGCTAGCTATTCTACTGACCTTGTTTCTGCTAAGCTTGCAAAAAAGTTGATTAATTAATTAGTTAATTAATTGTAGGTATACCTTTTGTTTGAGAATGTGCTTTGGTTAAGAGGCGATGAGTCCATGAATGAGCGTTGCAGGACATGGTCACCGGCATCAGAGATTACTGATAGTACTTGATTAGAATCAGCTATAGTATTAAGAAGGTTTCCTTGATTAGTGTTCCCACCTGGGCCACTGTCTTCTGGAGCTGTAAAGCAATAAACAGAGCCACAACAGACCTTACATTCTGAGACGAAGGCGACTACGACTACGAGATTTTTTCAATACTAAGTGGTTCTAAGTAGTGCTCACACGTGAACCAGTGTCTTTTTGACGGGAAAACGTGATAGCCGTCTTCATTCTGCTACGTGCTTGAGCGAGAATGTCGTAGTGGCAGAAACAAGTCATAAAATGTTGGAGATTTTATCATTTTGCGATAGGGAGAGGGCGTAACCTCCTTCAATAAAAAGAAAAGTGCTGACCTTTCAGGTGGACAAAAAGTAGAATGAAGCTTTTCGGGGTGTCTATTTTTTCATTTTAGGCGAAAAACCTTTCAGTCAAATCTCCTACTCGTGGTCGTTCTCGTCCTCGAATCTAAAGGTCTCCACTGACACAACAACAAAGACGACAACAAACATCTTCTACTCGAACAGTGTATGTTGAACTTAATAGTTCTCAGTGCCGTATACAGACCTTGAGATGGGGGGGGGGGGGGGAGAGGAGTCAACCAGACCCTTGGATAAGGGGGGGGGCCGGTCTCCCCCCAAACTTTTTTCGGTCCTTCTGGCTTCAGTTTGGTCTAAAAATAAGTGGGGGGGGGGGCCCTCCCCTGGATCAGTCACCGGTTCTTGCTCTTGCGTCGGGGGGTCGGTTTGTCTCGAGGCCTATGCTCTCGCTTAAAAGAGAGGGGGTTATTGAAGTTGTTCCTCTAAAAAAGGAAAGCTTATTAAAGAGAGGAGGGCTCAATGGATGATTTATGTATTTTGTTCAGTTTCCTCTTATTAGTCAACCTTCTCTCTAAAACTGTGTTCGCAAATATAAACTTACAACGATAACTTGGAAACTCGGTCAAAAGTCCATCCAGAAACTGCTGGTATAGTGATCCTATACAAAAACAAAAGATATCCAGTGGCCATGTGAACTACCGTCAAATAACAACGCATATGCCAATTAAATATAAATAGCGTAATGTCAACCATAACCCGCCACTGAATCAACCAACCTTGTGTTCTTGAAGAATGATATTCACCCATCTGCCAAGATAAAAAAATCCTGCTAAGCCTGTTAATTACAATTGTCAGGCAATTGTACAAAAATTTATCCGGTTTAACATACAAATTTGAGAACTGTTGCTTTTGGAAGAAGCGCTGGATTACATAATACCACAACGAGAAAATCTTGTAGTCATCTTTCCCTAAAACGGACACAGCTGGGGCTGACACCAAGTGTCCATCTTGGATTTTTGTTAGCATAAGAAAACAGCTGACATTTCGCGACGCCACCACTAGTTTCCCGCGAAATGACGTCTAAGAAACAAGCGCAGAAATTCCACACTGATGACGCGTCACGCAATGCTCCTGATTGTTTAAAGCACATTTCCCTCCCACGACCAACCAGAAGCACTATCCAGATCTGGGTAGTGACACGTCATCAGTATGGAATTTCTGCGCACGTTCCTCAGACGTTATTCCGCAGGGAGACTAGTATTGGCTTCGCCAAATGTCGGGTGTTTTCTCAGGCTAGAGAGCTGTCAGCCTTGTAGACAGTCAAATAAGATGACTGAAGAATGGCAAAAAATAAAGAAGTAAATCTTATTTCTAGGGATGTATGGGTGTCTCTCACGACAGAGTTGACTACAAGGCTGAAAATAAAAGTCGGCCATCACGCAATGGTCGATCAAAACTTTTCCAACTTAGGGGCAGATCCAGAAAAGTCAGAAAGGGGAAGGAAGGGCACTTGCGAGCCATAGAGGCACTATTTATTTTACTGAGAATTATTTTAAAATCATACAAAATTTCACTGAAAGGGGAAAGAGGGGTGGTACCCCTAGACCTATGGGGAATGGAGAGGATAAGTCGTTACATCACCGATGCATGGCAGCACAATTTCTGGATCTGAACAAACCGTGGTGCTACAAATATGGCAGAAATAAAAAACGAAATAAATTGACTTATATGACTTTCCTGCACATGATTGCACTTAGGAACAAAATGGTAGCCCGTAATTTTCTTCAATCGTTCGACAATGCAAATGGAACCATTGAGATCCAGAAATTTTGCCACCATGGTAACTTGACGTCACACTTCTCCCCTCTATTAAACCTACATTCAGCCGCGGCCACCTTTTGACCGTTCCAGCAAGAGTTCTCCCATTGTTGTCACCTCCATTAAGCGGCCATCAAGCGCTTGAAACACTTATTTTGGCTTTATTTTAAGAATGTGATGAAGGAAAGGTAAGTCCTAGATAGAAAGTGACGACTGATTGAGGACCAGTAATGCTGCTCCCGTCGCGTGTTTGTTTCCAGAAAAAAGTCACTGTAAAGTGATGTTTCTGCTAAATGTTATGCCTATTTATGACGAACCTCTATCGAGGGGCCAACGACCAATAAGCGGTAACTCGTCGGTACCCCGAGGGTGACTTCTTAATGGCAATTCAACTGTATTTTATCAATAGAGAAACAATATCCCTTTTATACAAACCCGCAAGTAGCAATGCTAAGCAAAGACGGTTTCTATTACATTTATGCTTCTTTTATATACTCCTTCTTTGAAACGTCTGTAAGTAGTAAAAAAAAAGCATTCAAAAAAACAGTTTCTACCTTTCCGAGTCCCTGGGTTAATTCAACAGATTTACCAGCACGAAATATCTGTGAAAAAGAAAAGGGAAATGAGTTATTACCAGAAACATATGCTTCTGGTTATTACAAAATCTTGATGTTTATTACATTTGGCTCTTCCTATCATTGCAAAGTTGGTTAACAAGAATTCTACACATCACCTGATTGACAAACTCCTGTAAAAAGCAAGGAACAACAGGGTTTTTTAGTTGATCATTGCTTCTAAGAATCACGCCTTCTGACCAGAATGATGAACTGTCTACACTGATATCTTCGTTTCTGCGTAACAAAATCAAATGAATTATCTTTCAGTGGAGTGTCAAACATAACTCAATTCCTGTCTCCTCCTCGGGCGCAAACAAGGGCGAACGCGCGAAAAGTGAGGGTCTGGTGACGAAGCACCAGGGATCATGGGAAGAAGAACGACCGTTTTCTCCTTCACAACTTTCTTTGCGCGCAAATTTACATTGAGAGAGAGGCGTCTGGGCCTTGTTGGTTACTAGTCCTGTTTAGCTTACAGTTGCTTTTATGCATGCCGGCCCGGGTTGTTCAAACGTTGGATAGCGCTGTCCACCGGATAAATTATTATCCAGCGGATTAATATTGGGGAAACCAATTGCGCTATCCACTGGACAGAGATCCACCTTTTGAACAACTAGGGCCAGGTCTGCAAATAATTTTGTTTTTAGTGGGGAAATAGGTCCAACCAAGTAACCGGTTTAGTCAGACAATCCAGATAAGAAGTTGGCGATACAAGATCCAAATTACTAAGCAAATCTTCAGTTACAAAATGACATTCTTTGGTATTTGATTTTCCTGGTCATCGTGTCTGACTGCAGGCAGGATTTTGTCGAACATGGGGATATTTAGTGTGAGTCATTATCCAACGACCGACTGTTGAAAGCTCTGTACAAGTGAATACAGGTGAGTATATTTCAACTTACTCTTCAATAAAGAATTCACTGTGTGGGTCACAAACCAGTCCTGATGTAACCCAGTAATCAATAAAACTGAGGCACGGCTCCAAACTCTGAAGAAAAATCTTCAACAAAAGATTCACCTACCAATAAAAATATTAAAAAGCCCATGAAATAGAGTTAACCGGGGCCCAGTTGTTCGAAGGCCGATTAGCGCTAACCTGAGGTTGAATCTTAATCCGGGTTTCTTTTCCTTTTGTTCAAAAGCAGTTTCTCGCATAATTTTCTCTATTCTTTTAAGATCATCCAATCATCATATTGTACATAAAAAGAATTTAACTGAATACGCTTTTTAAGCTTTCAAATCTGAGAATTTTTTCAAATTTCGCATTAACCCTAGGTTATCCTAACACAGCTTTGAACAACTCGGTCCCGCAAACGGCGGATGTATAAATGTCTCAAGGAAATACATGCCTTGATGTTTCGGCAAGGGAAAACGAAAGGCTAAAAGTTTTCAAGCACAAACAGAAAGAGATCAAGTGAAATTGTCCTTCAAAAAATTGGCAAGAAAAGAAGAGAAAGACTGTGATACCTTTTGGGAATCGAGTTAACACGAGCGTCATTTTGACCAGCTTTTATCTGGTTGCTTTCAAAAACAGTATTCTAGCTGTCATTTTAGTGATGTCATTGCGCAAACGCGATTTCCATGCTGAATGGCCTGGATTATTCGTAGAAACTACAGGCACACACTGACGTCACCGCATGGTTTAATAAAGAGGACTTGTAATGCAGTCTTCCATCTTTCTTTCATTCTGAGTTTGAGAATGAAATCCCGGTGCAACACTAAGTACACCAACTACACCAACCATACTACACTAAATACACCTCTATGTTCGTGACGGTTATCATAAATCAATTACCAATTTACTTTTTCTATTTTTTTTTAACATCATTTTTTTTAGTTTTTTCTTACGTATTTTCAGCTAAGCTGGCCACACGTTATAGTGAATCCTTCGAGCATATAATGTCAGCTTTAATCCACGAGTGTTCACGCGCAAGTTTTTCAACCGGATTAGATGGTAAGCACCCTTAAGAGTGAAAAGGCTTGGGAAGTTTTTCATACACAAACCTTCCATTTTCCAGCATTTCCAAGGTCATCTGCTTGTACAATGGTTTTGTAGAGTGTAGTTAGTAACCTGCAAGTTTTCTGCAAAAGAGATTCCAGTTTCTCTTTAAAGAAAAAGGATCGGATGGGATTGGAATTTCGTCAAAGAATGTTTCCGCAACGGCGTAAACTATACCTGTGCAGTGTTAAGTTCTCCGGCCTCCAAGAAAATAGCCTGATAAACACTGAACAGTGTATTTATCTGAAAAACGAATTCAATAATAATACAGTAAACAAATTTCTTATGTTACACTTGCATCAATACGAGACGAATTACAATATAAAATACATAACATTACGTATCATATTAATCAACTCATTATCAATCTTCAGTTAATCACAATGATACTTTAAAACCACTATTTTATTTTTCTCATAAGTTACATGATTTGTACTACTTGAGTTAAAGTTAAAAAGGAATGAAAAGTGCCTGATATACCTCTTATGTCTACCCTATAATCAACAATAATGGTTAGGAGACATAGGAAATTGACGTTGTTCAAAATCATGGGTAATTATGGCTAGAGGACGAAGAAAATTGGGAATAAAACTACATGTAGTTTGAAATCACTTTAACTATGTATTTCATTTTGAAGTACAACATATAAGATTCCGTTGTAAAACAATGTTTAAACTACAACTGGTTTTACAAAGGTTTGAGACACCTTCAACATAATGGGTCTGAAAATGTGTTAATTACACTTTGCTTAATTCATGCCCTCTTCTCCCTCAAAAGGATTGCAATACTGCATTCAATACAACTTTGAAAGTAGGGGACGCAGAGAACCTCGTGTATTTGAAAAAGCTCTTCTTCTTCTCCCTTCTTGTAACTAAATCAATGATCAGATGTATCACAGTCACACAATTAAAGTAATAATTAACCTCATCAAGTGTTGTCTTCAGCTTGTCCTTAAGTAATGAAAGCGAGACTGAAACTTCTGAAAAACAATTTAAACACGACACACTGTGTTTGTTTTCAGTTTTCCAATTTACTACAGTGAAACCCCACTCTACGGACGCAATAATAAAAGATTTCTATGGATTAATACGACGTTATCCCTTAAAAAGAGTAGCAAAATAGCTTGACATGTTTGGTTTTGATCATTTTGTCTATCTTCCGGTGTTTGACCCTTATACTGTGGTCGTTTAATAAAGTTTTCTGCCTTCTATTACACAAGTTTTAATTAACACGGACACCCAGATAGTACGGACACTATGGTATTTCCCCTTGCTTTGGTGTCTGACTGTTAACCAGGTTACACTGTGCAGACTTGATCGAGTCATACCAACAGAGGCATAATAATGATAACAACATCATAAACTATTGAAATACTGCTTTAATAAGCCTCAAAGCCCTTAAAGTGCTCAGTATAAAAATTTCTTCTAATGTCAATGGTTTATAAAACATGTTTGGTGGCATTGGAACACAGTAATAATTAGAAAGTGAGAGAGCTTAAGCAACAACGACAGCGACGTCAACGAAAACGGCATAAAAGCAATAGGTTTAAATTGGCAAAACAACAATTTTGCACAGGCATCACACTTCTATGTACATTTCTTTGCCGTCACTACACGACTACGACATGAAAATGCCTAATTCCACGTTTTGTGGAGGACGTGAACACAAGGGAACGACTTTCTTCTTCTTTATCTGAACTTCAATACAGTCTTTTAGAATTCAACGCCGGAAAAAAATGCCAAGATTTGACGAATTGAATGAGATAGAAAAAGTGCGATAAAGTTTAAAGCAGCGGGACTTCACTTTTAAGTGACGTTTTCGTAGCCGTCGCCGTTGTTGTTGCTTAAGCTCCCCAATGATGATGTGATGGTGATGATGGGCACTAACCTTGTTTAATAATATCCTTTTCAATAGATGACAAAAGTGCTTTGTATTCCTAGCAAAAAGAATCATTATTATTATCATTATCATTATTATTATCATAATCATAACTATAACAAAATTCTCAAATCTGATTGGCTATCAACTGCCCTGATTTCAGCCTTAATTGGACAGTTAATAGGACAGTACGCGTCATGCCTAAGTAATTGGACAGTACGCGCCATCACGCGCGCGCTTAAATGGCTTTTTTTTCACTGCTAGCAAAACAAAATTTCTAATTTCTTGTGTTTTGATTTAAAAAATAGCCTATTATATCACAAATTTTGTTAAAGTTACGATTAATTGGTAACAGAACTTCGTGTCGTCCAATTCGGTCTGTAATCATACTCGTGATTAAACAAATCGGACTCCCGCTACGCGGTCGTCCGATTTTGTTAATCACTCGTATGATTACAGACTGAATTGGACTCCACTCAGTCCGGTTACCATTACTTATTATCATTATTACCATAAGCATTACCACTATTACCTTCTTGGTTTAATGGAAGAAAGATAGAGAGTTCTACTATCATATTTTTCTAGTTTCTTGTTGTAAGTAACAAAAATTTAAGTCACTTTCAAGTGAACAAAAATATAAAAGAAAAGCAAGTGTTGACCAAATTTGCGATATTCGAAAATGACGTCAATAGTACGGGTAATCACCAGAAAAAAAGAAACCAACCGAGAAGACCTGGGGATAAGGTTGTATTGTTTTGGTAGAGCAATACAAAATGGCATAACATATCTTCCTTTTTGCCCATAACCCGGAGCGAACAACTTCCATGCGCTCGTGTCACGGAGTTTTCACGGACCAGTTTATTTTTAGAACGGTTTTGGCGCAAGTTTGGAATATCTATTAAATTCCACGAACCAGTTAGTAAAACCTACAGCCCTAAAAATTATATTTTTTGCCTTTTAATAACGTTTAGTTTTCCTTTTTGATATCTTATACTTCGAATGCGCACAAAGACATGGTGGGAATTCTATTTTCGAGGGAAAAAGTGCCCTACAATGTGTCTAAAAATAAACTGGTCCGTAAAAACGCTGTGACATAGGCCTAGTGCGGGAAATACTCGCTCCGGGTTATGGGCTCCTGGCCATACTAAATAACTACCGCCTAGAAACATAACTAGCAATCTGAAAACAACTTGATGGACGAAATCTGCTATTTGAAGAATATCTGCTATGCGAAACACCCCTAAAACTTGCTGAGAAACAGGCAAATGGAGACGGGAACATAACATCATCATCGGCCGACCGGAGTTTGTTAACATTGATCTTCAACAGTGATCGCGTTCGTCTTCGGCCTTGGCTGATGACATTACCCTCGATCTCCATAATTCTTAACACCGATCAAGGCTGATCAGAAGGTGTTAACATTGACTTTTAACAGTGATCGAGTTTGCCTTTGGCTTTGGCAGATGACTTCCTCCTCGATCTCCATAATTCTTCAGACCATACTCAGTCCTTATCCAGTGATTTCTTATTATTATTATAATGATGATGATGATGATGATGATGATTATCATTAGGAAGTATGACGATGATTATGATTAAGAAGTTGACGTTTAAGCTTCCTGATCTTCACAGAAGTTACAAATTAAATTAGATTAAATTAAAACATACATGTACACACAAACATCCTCTGCTTGCAAATAGCTTGACTAATCGAGGTGCGGGCAGAGGAAAACACAAAGAAATTTATAACTAGGAAGAATTTAAGTAGAGCAAAGGATTAAAACTATGACTATGATTATGATTATGATTATTATCGTTATCATCATGGCACAGAGTTGCATAGTTACACTTACTTTGAAATAAGAAGAGAGAGCAGTGGCAAAAGCTTGCAATGTTTGTGTTGATTCACCATGTGGATTGAGAGCTGATGATACAAACTTCTGCAAAGAGTGACTCCTTTGTCCAACCACAACAAAAACAGACAGCAAAATGTTCAGACACTCCTAAACAAACAAAGAAAACAACTCAATTTTAGGTATTGTATAGTCCAAACATCCATGAGCCACCAATCAAAATGTAAAGAGTAGGTGGTCATTTACGGGAGGTGGTCGCTTATGAGAGTGGAACTGCAGGAGTCTTTTATAAGGAGAAGTTCCGACATAGATACTTAGTGAAGAAAATGTATCGCATGCCATATGATCTCTATTAGGTTACAATATGTAAATCCATGTTGTTCTTAAAAGTTCTCTTCAAACTCTTGAGGAGCACACTTGTCCCTATGTGAAACAGAGATCAAACCATTTTTTTTTTTCAGGTTGCTTCTTTGAAGAAGTTAAAAACAATGGGAAATTCTTAAAAAGTCAACCTAACAAGTGGTCGCGGTCGCTTACGAAAGGTGTTCGTTTACGAGAGGTTCTAACTGTAAAGCTTTGACGGCGAACATTTTCTTGTTCTGGATAGCCAGCCGCTTAAGGTAGTTGTTTACAAGAGGTGGTTACACATGGAAGTTCCAATGTATTGATAGTGAAGAGTTGAGAGTTTGAGAGTTTTGAGTACCATTATTAGAGGACTGAAAAACATGCACGTTACTGTACGATAAATAACTGTACAGCACAACATACTGGGGTTAGATGGAGAACTTGAATGTTTTCCCTGACAGCTAAAATACCATGATGCATGTTCCTATACACAAAGGTGTTCTGTGCTCCTGTTAGCATCCTGCAATAAATACATGTATTTTACACAATAAACAATATTGAAACACATGGCTGTAATACACAATGAATAGGGCTCTGGGAAGGCATCTGTGAAAAATTGACAGCGGGCACCCATTAGACTGAGAAAACAGCCAACATTTTGCGATGCAACCACTAGCTTCCCAGCAAAATAGCATCTGAGGAATGACTGCAGATATTCTATATCACTGATGAAGTGACCTTCCCAGATCTGGGTAGTGCTTCTGACTGGTTGAAGCAAAATTCCCTCACAGCACAACCAATCAGAAGCACTACCCAGATCTGGGTAGTTACCTGTCATCAGAGTATAGACTTTCTGCAGTCATTTCTCAGACGTCATTTTACAGGGAAACCAGTGGTGGCATCATAAAATAATGTTAGCTGTTTTCTAAGGCTAGGTACATGTACATCTTTTGGTATGTTACACAAAACAACATGAGCAGAACTTGTGGTCTGCCTGGTCATGGTAAATATGATTTGAAGCTGACACAAAATTTTGTGAAACAGAATAGTGAAAAAATTGCACAGTATATTAATGCAATAGGATATCAACAGTACTCTGAGCACAACTTTGTTGGAGTGTGATTTTTCAAGTTATCCCATGTAATGTCACCTTAAATCTACACAAAACAGTATTATATGGCTGTAAAATGTGAGATCTAACACTGCAGTGTTTTCGATTATAAGAGCCGGCCGCCTACTTTTCTTTGGAAAAAAAAAGACCCAGAAAAGTAAAAATTATTTAATGATGTCTGTGTTCTGTTCAAACATTCTAATTTTTGCCCCAGAATTCTGGAAATGCAATCTAAGAGGCCCAGATTGCAAAATTTTTCTAGGGGACATACTCCTGTATCCTCCTAGTAACTCACACTCTCGGCCCTCCCAGGTTGCACCTGTGGCATGAGTTTTTCCCTTCTCAGCCTACTCTAAAGCTTTTGCCACCTACTTTAATTAAAACTTTTATTTGAAAACCCTGCACTGCATAAATTCTGAATCAGAAGGAAGCATTACCACAAGGTCTCTCTCACAATCTGAGTTTCTGTCAGTGTTTTACTACAGCTGTTGTGGTAGAATGGATTGCACTGCTGTTGATAGCTCTCCCTAGGATTTGATAAGTTACTGTTAATATAATTATTGACTGCAACATTTTGTTACTACAATAATGTTTTAATAGAGAGGTAAGTGGAATATATGGCCTTATGTGAAAACTGATCTTATGTCAAATTCTCCATGCTACAGTAAGTTAATAGGTAACCTGGAAGGAGAATTTAGCAAGGAAATAGACACCAACATTGTTCCACTCACCACTATTTCTGTGATTAGCCAGTGGTAAGTTCACACATTTACTAATCAAATGCAAATGATAGATGTTTTCTTCAGAATGAGTTTCCTAATACCTGTAACTTGAAAATTAATGAACCCTACAGATGCTCCAATTTTTTGGAGTATGACTTTCCTGAAAGCATGAGAAATCAGTTGTCAACTTGAAAGAGTGTGACATGAGTCTTCAAATCATGAGATTCATGACCAAGTCATGAGACTTGGCAAGTCTGAAATAGGCCATTTTACAAGGAAACAGTATATTTAAGCTAAATGTAACCATGTGTACAGGATACCAAGCAAAGTGAGAGGAGCACAGGAGCACCAATCAAAGAGGGGATTCAACAAAACAAAGCAGAGATCTTAAGAAAAAAAAATCTGAATACATGCATGTTAGTGATATGACTGTACAGTACTATACCAGGCATCTGCAACAGAACAGTTCCTACTATGCAACATGTCTAACTGATTAATTCTGAGTGGTTCTTGCCAGTATTGATCAACAATGTTATCTGAAATCCAGCTTTTCTCCACCTGCAGAAAATTATATTAATATTAAGATAGTGGTTAAAAGACAAAAAAAAGAAAGGAAATTACTTTTAAAACATAGTTTTTATGAATATTTTGCAAAAAAAGTACAAAATAATTGAGTAGAAATATAAAAGAAGGGTAACAAAATAATTATTATTTTGTACTTATTTTTGCTCATTGTTTGAGCTATTTGAGGAGAATTATATGACTGACTCAAACAACACCATAGACAAAAAACTGTTTACAAAATATTCCATCACTAATAACATGCAACCAGACTCGATTTGCATGAAGCTTCTTAATTAGACATCTGCATAATAATCAAGCACAGTGCACAAATTCAATCTAATTTAATCAAACTTCAACTCTTTAAACAATTTTAACACCTAATGATTTTCATTCTTGATGATGATATATATATACAAAACATCAAAACATTGAATAATGTTTCTCAGTTTAATTTTTCTTGTCACAAGAATGATATTCACCTTGCTAGAACTGGAAGCTGTTTGCGATGACTCTTGTTGATCTCCACCTCCACGTTCCCTCACTTCCAGTAATTGACCATCAGGATGCCGCACCATTGGGTGCCCCTCAATGACACTGATTCCAGAATCACTTGTGGCCTCCAGCTCATCATCCTGCAGTTACAGTTACATAACAATAAACAATACTTATTACTCATGAGCAACTTGAGAATTCAGGCTGGGTACAAATGGCTTTTCAGCACCTAAAATGCACTTTACAATAAAATCTTACCTCTTCATCTGACCATGCCTATGAAAGAACAGTAAACAACACTATGATAAGTTTGTAAATCACTGACAGTCACAAAAATATTTATATTATGCCAGTGAATTATTGTTAGCCTGTGCATATGTTACACGTACAGTAGCCTGAGAAAATAGCCAACATTTTGCCATGTGACAGTCATGTCACCACTTGTTTCCCTGCAAAATAATGTCTGAGAAATTATAAACGAGTGCAGAAATTCCATACTGATGACGCATCCCTAAACAGACCTGGGTAGTGCTTCTAATTTTATTAGTTGAAGCAAATTTTCAGTGAGTGACGAAAAAAAAAATGATTATTAAAACACAAACAAATTTTCTCTCATTTCGTTATCTTTGCCAATTAGTGTGGGCCAAAAGCTTATTGCATTGTTCCCTTTCCTAAACAAAGCACAAGAAAAATATAAGGCCACTGCTTTGGGCTCTATGGCCCCAATTTTTTTCAGACATTATGGGATCTTTAAACCTCACTCTTTCCAATGAGGAAGGATGAAGGAGACAAGGCCTGCAACTGTTTATGCGCATTTGATCATATTTACATGTATTTTGCGTAATATAAACAGGGCTTCTGATATTTCGCGCGGTCGCGGACCCGCGAAATTCAGGTATTTCCGCGAAATCCCGCGAAATTCCCCAAAAAACGCGAAATACCGCGAAATCCGCCAGAAATATTTCCAAATACATGTCGGCAAAACATATTTAATGCTTATCTTGGCTATTAGACCGGTTTTATTCACACCAAATGTCCAAATTTAGCTTGAAACTTCGTCACTGCAACGAGTAAACAACTAAAAACAAAACTACCAGGCGTTTTTAGATGAACGTTGCGAAAAACTGGGCACTAACCGTAATGTTAATAGCTTTAACATTCGCTAATTTCTCGAGCGAACTGTTGTTGAAAGAGCAAATGATTATCCCTGTTAAAATAAACGTTTACCAACGCTGGTCATATCGACGCAAGATTGACTGATTTTAGCGAAATTTGCCAAAAAAAAATCCAGCGAAATCGGCTGTATTTTACTGATTGTTTCTTGGCGAAGTTTCCCCCCAAAATTTCCCGTGAAATCGACCGATTTTTTCTAAGAATTTGCCCTTGAAAATCCTTCGAAAATCGACTTTTTTCCGCTAAAATCCCACGAAATCGGCCGATTGTTCCGCGAATTTTGACTTTTTTCCCGCGGAAATCCCGCGAAATCGGCCGATTTTTCTGCGAATTTTGACTTTTTCCCCGCGAAAATCCCGCGAAATCGGCCGAATTTTCCGCGAATTTGCCCCTAAAAATCCCGCGAAATCTTGCTTTTTTTTCCGCGAAATATCAGAAGCCCTGTATAAATATTAAATTAAATTATTATTATTAAAATTGCCACCCAATGATACCATCATCTGAACTGCTCATGAAGTCAAGATCTTGTTTGCATTAAGTCAAGGTCTTTTATATTAATAGCTACAGCTATACCGTAGCATGATCATGATCTTAATAATTACCAGTTTTTTAAATGGCTACACCAGACCAGCCTTCTTTTTTCTAAAACTGAACTAGCTAGGACAAAGATACATACGTGTACAATGTATTTGTTATTTTTTTTGTATGGAAGATACTCCTTTATCATGTTAAAATAATAAATATACAAATAAATTATATCAGTGTAATCCCCAACAAAAGTATTTATACCTGATAGTGGTCAGTGGGAAGGCCAAGAATTTCCTCTTCTTCTCCATCTAATAAATAACTTTTCCAGTCAAACCATTCCTCTTCTGCAGTTCAAAATAACATCAACATGAACCGTCACCACCTTTAACAGTCTTGAGGCAGTGATAACATACCAATTTATGACACAACTGTGTGTAAACAACCAGTATGGAGGAGAAAATAATTATATTAAAACCAAAGACTGCAAGTGGTGACTTTCAAGAGGGAAGTCCATGTTCACCTCTTTACCTCTATGCGTCTATGACTACTCCATGCCTAATAGCAACGAGAACTGTCATTATAAAAGGCAAGTAAATGAGAGAAATGACAAATGATTCCATGTAAAATGAGCTCCTGTTTAAAAAAAAAACTGGGAATTTGACTTTAATAACAATAATACTGTACATGTATCATAATCTTTGTAAATAATCAACTTAGACTGGTTATAGACCTCAATTTACATGTACATAAAAAATAATTGTTCTGTAAGATTGTCTAGACTGAGTACCTACTTCCTGTACTAATAATAACATGGAGCCATCTTGGTATCTTATCTTGCCAATTCCCCTCTCCATCCCCTCCCAGGTAGATATGACACTCTTCCCCAAGTTACACTTAATTTGGTATGCTTGAAACCAAGATGGCTCCCAGGAAAGAAAGGTTCAATTCACCATATTTGGGAATATTAAAGAATTAAAGGAATAAACTGTAGAAATCACTTAATTAAGCATTCACTGTATCCCAGGATCTAGGAATCTGCGTGAACATAATATACTGATGTATACAGGGTAGCATTTAAATGGTCCAAAACCAATGGTAGAATTACCATTTAACAAAACATTTGCTTATTCTTACTCTGGAACAGTACTATCAACCTAATGTATCCAAAGCCAAAAAAAATGCACCTTATTTGGGTGTTAAAGTATCTAGCACCAAAGTACTAATTGGCTACACTTTTTTTATGTCTCCAACAGGAGATGGGACTACCATTTTACGTCATCCAAACCACGCGAAGGTCTAGCTGCTTGCAGTGCAAAGGGAGTACCTTCATTTCTCAGTTATTTTAAGACCCTGAGTATTGGTCTGGCCCTGGGATTTGAACCCGCGACCTCCCGCTCTGCAGTCAAGCACTTACCAACTGAGCAAATCCTGCCGTGGTTAAAGCACTTGATCTTGCCTGCTTTTAGGAAAAATATGGAAAAAGTCTAATATTATCTACCTGGGGCCTCTTCCTGTGTCACTGGAACATAATCCACACTTGTTGGAGAACTGGAGAGTGTCAACAGCAGCAGAAGGAGAGAATAGTGAGCATCGGTCTGCAAAATAAATGTTTCATTGACAATAAAATAAATTAAATAACTAATTCATGAATTTAAGTTAACTAATTTCCAGCTCCTGTGAGAAAAGGAAAACAACAATATAAAATTTGAATTTTTATTTTTTATAAACAGTATTATCTTCCAAAACAAAAGAATGCTCATCTACGTAGGTTTCATCTGAGTGGTTGTACATGCACTAAACGATGTCACTCACAGATTTAATAGTTTTAACAGAGGCTTGGATGACAGGGCCCTGTCCCTGAAAGGCCAATATTAGCATTAACCCAGGATTAAAATTTTGTTCCGTTCTTGTATAGTACATTCCTATGCATTGCTTAGGGTAACATTTTGTGTTCTATCATTACTGTATCTCTTAGTAAAGGCTCAGCAGTATTTTGCAACCTCAAGTTGCATGTCCTTAGATGAAAAAACCTTGCTTGAAATTTGGCTTAATCTTTCGAGGAACCGGGCCCAGGGTGTTAAGAAATAAAAACTGAACATGGATGCTATGTACACAGCAATTTTCACTATTTAGTGTTGTGGTTATGTGCATTTGCATTTAATCATTCCCATACTCCAGATGCAGACGCTTTTTCAACTTTCCGAGGGTGATTATCTAAGGGTGTATCAGCTGTAGAACACATTGAATCACTTAACATAGTTCAAACAATGGTAGTCTTTACACTTGGCTGTTATTAAGTAAGACTTTATTAGTGATGCTAAGTTTTACTTAACCAAAGATGCGTCTGTGAAGGCCTAAGTAAAATCTCAATTTAGTTTACTAATATTAATATTGCATCTCATTAAAGTCAGAAAGTTGAAATGATTAAAGAAAAGTTTCAAGTGGGTTGAGAACCATCCTTAAAACCGACTTTGTGAACTTGTGGTTTCTTGTACTTTGAGAAAGGTTATAAGAATGACAATTAATCTTAATTCTATTACATGGGAAAATAGCCTTAAGTTAACCTGAAGCAAAAAAAAAATTGGTTTATATGACGTGAAAGCTTTATTTCACTTGAAGCATTTTAAATTTACTTGTCTAAATCAATATTTCTTAGCTTATTTAGGCTCTAGTTCAAAGACTACCAGTTGATGTCTCAGTACCTTTTTTTCATGTGTACTTGAAGACAAGGGCAAGTCAAGGAATCTGTTACATAAGTTTCTCAGGATCTCTGCCTTCTCAGCTTGTGAATGAACCCTCAACTTTTGGCACACACTGTGAGTAACAAGCCGTACAAGAGTGATTTCGGTTTGATTGAATACAAGTATAATCCAAGAGGGAGTTAGCAGTCAAAAAGAGGATAATTATTAATTTAAAAGTAAAGTACAGCTTTAGTAAAGGAAGTGCACCTAGTTTTTCTGCCTACAGTGTAGTTTTACACTCCCCTCAAATGATGTACTGTGAAACAAAATAATCAAAACAGAACATAACAGGATTAAGGCAGGGGAAAGCCAGTTGGCCAGTTAGGTAGAGAGTCCTTATTTTATAACAGTATCTTGAAATAGTCATCATCTCACTGCCAAACCTGAGGAAAACAGCAGGTCTGGGGTATAGAATGGTAAATTCGAGACTCTGCACGACTGCGAGGCCCTGATTTCAAAACTTGAGACCAAGACTTTAAATGCTGAATATTTTGAGATAATGGTACAAATAAAGCTAAATAAAATGACCAAAAATGCTAATGGAAGCTACATGTAGCAGAAGCCCACCAATAAGCAGGGTACTGCCCTGTCGTGTTTTACTGTCTTAATCTACTTTAAATACTCAGTTCGATATGCTGCACCCACAAACTCTGAAACATTCTACTCTTGAAAATCAACTGGAAAGAAAAAAGGAAAAATCTGAGACTCCAAGACCTGACGGCAAGAAAATTTGAAGCTACGAGACACAAAAATAATCCGAAATCAAGGATTCAAGACCAATCAAAAACACTCCTGAGATTCCGAGTTCAAGCCAAACTTTTCTGCGACCCACATTTTTCGAGTTACCATTCTATACCCCTAACAGTGCACTCCCCCCCCCCCCCACTCACATGGGTGGTCCAACCACTGAACCTTTTATATACCATTCTAGACAGAAATGGAACCCCTTTTGTATACCTTCTACTGACAAGTTTAGAACTTTGCATCCCTTTTAACTACTGTAAAGGCACTCTATTTAAAATATGAATTAATCACAAACCAGAACATTTTTCACAACTTTTTTCACACCCATAAAATGCATCTGTTAGACCTCTTTAAAATAAGAAGCCTTTTTACAAACCGAAACAGGCGAAATCCTGACCCTTTCTTAAAACTGAGGCCTGTTCAAAAAGATACGCCTTCTGGGTGGAGCCCCCGGGTATACACTGTATGCCATTATATGGAGAAACCCCCCCCCCCCCCACCCCCAAGATGTCCCACATTCCAACCCATCAGAGTGCACCAACAAAATATTGGGGGTTTGCAGTGGGAAGTCCTTTATGTTCCATTTTCCTTTAGCTTCAAAGTTGCCGGGGGTCATGCTCAGAGTAGCAAGGGAAAAATCCTCGACCCCGGTCCTTAAGGCTAGTTTTCACTAGCAATGGAGTCAGAGTCTGAGTCGTAATCAGAGTCGTAAGAGCGTTAATGACCTAGTGAAAATAAAAAATCGGAGTTTTAAGAGGTGTCATAAGTGTGGCGGAAGCGGAGTCAGAAGAATCAGAATGTTTCCATTTCTTCCGACTCCACTTATGACTCCGTCGCTTACGTTCTAGTGAAAACCAGACTGTCGGAGCCCGGACAAAAACTGTCCTTAAGTACGGATATAATTCATACGGGCATTTTAATATACTCACCCATCAATGCTTCTTTCGACTTTAAGACTGTTGACATCAAGAAACTGATGATAACTACACCAAAAAGAGATATAATTGTTAAAACGATCATCATTGATCAAAGCCAATGTTCTTTCTGAGTTCTTCACTTACCGAAAATTTGACAGCGCAAACTGCACAGACACGGTAAAATTTCTCGACGATTTCTGCAGGTAAAAAGGAAATACAGCCAGCCTCGATATAGCATATTGTACTCTCGAATGTTTGAATATCGTATATTACCTTAAAACCAGTCAAAACTTTCACAAACTCTTCAGTAAGCCTTTGGATATTTGGATCCTTGAGCGAAATAGGCGCCATTTTTGTTTTCGTAAAAGAAAATGCTTCATATAAGAGTACAGGAAAATGGATCCCAGTCCCCAGGGAGAGAAATAGAAAAAAAGTTTGTGCCCCTTTTGCTCCCTGATATAGTGAATTTAATAAAATAATACCAGAAGATGGTGACTAATTTCTTTACACTGCTTTACACCAAGATTTCATTTATCACCTTTTTATGTCATGAATTGAACGTGTGGGCATGATTTATTTCGCTGCTCGTGAGAGATCCATCGTTTTCTTCGCACGTTAGTTTGAACGGAAAGCGGTCGTTGGACACTATGATCTTGCGCTAAGCTGTGACATATCCTTACTTAGTTTTTTTCGGACTCTTTAACATGTATATTCTTAACCTGAGATCAGGCCCAATTTGAGCGGTTCTCATACATTCTCTCTAACGGCTAGCGAAACGAAAATAGAGCCTTATCTCAGGTTAGGATATCCCCGCTCCCCAATGTAGCATTCTTGGGCTGCCTGTGGCAATAATGCAATGACGCACACAAGTATTCCGCTGAGCAGAATTTTCAGCCAATCAAAGACGAGCCAGTCATCCACAACAAAGTGAAAATGGCCGAGCAAGAGAGAAAAAGCTCTGATAATTCCACCGCAGCGTGTACAGAATCAAGCGGTGATACCACTAGCAAGTACGTCGACAGTTAACTCAGATGTTATTTTAGCATTTAGAGCTTCGATTGAGACTTTTTGCTGTTATTTTGTAGGTTTGATCGCCTTGTGTTATTACATTTCTTCATTGTGTTTGTTTCGAGTTTTGCCTTGGGTTTGCTGTTTTTACATTCTTCCCTAACTTTTTGGAGACTACAGGTATGTACGTAATCGCTCATTTTTCAAGTTCATTCTAGTTATTAGGATGAAACTATCAAACTGTATGTCGAAATCAAGTTTAGATGCGCATGCATTCTTCCGCTTTCACTTCGCCGATTTGTCGTTGCGATTTTGGTTCCTCTTGAATAGCTTTCAAAATCATTTAATTGCTAAGGTTACGCGTAGATATGACATCTTTCAAATAATATATTGTTTTTTTTTTCAAATAATATATTGTCTTTTTTCTCCGGGACTGGAATTCCATTCATAACATTGAATGGGATTAATTCTCTGCCATCATGTAAAGGACGTTGCACGTAGCACGCGTTTCGTGCCATTCGAATGTTCGTGACTTGTTACTGTACCCTGCAAGCAGGTCTCATCTTGGAAAGGATTTTACACTGTGAATTTACGAAGTTGTTCGCGCCCTATCCTGCTTGTGGCTCGTGGACCTTAGGACAATCCCCAGAAGCACGAACTGAACTTGGTTCACTCTAAAAGCCTTTCCAGATTTCAAAGAAACTATCTACTATGGTGATGGTGGTCAGAGGAGACGTTCGATCCCCATAAAAAATCCAGATCCAAATTTCTCTTTGTAAAATCCTTAGAGAAAAATAGTAGAATGCAAAGGTTCTGCCAAAAAGGTTTCATTCAAGTGAAAACACTACGGGAGTTTGTTCACAGATTTTTAAAAAATGTTAGAGTTCTGTATGATGAATCAACTGTGGATGTCCATCTTAGAGAGGTTTGAGTCTTTCAGTGGTGTCCTTAAGTCAGAGTTGACTGTAACTCAAGTCTCTTCAGATGCCATCAAACAGTGCTCAACAAACTCTCTTTTGAACATCCAGAAAAAAATTGAGATGATTCAATAATAATGGATTAAGTGTGGCTGCACATTCTATACTTTAGATATCTAAAAAGGGGCTTGCTAGGGAGCGTGCAAAGAAAGTCGTGTCCAATAGCCCAGGGCTAGTGGATTTTGCTATCGGGCTAGTGATTTTTGTTCTTAACTTGCCTGACAGGCAGGTGCTGTTTTTACAGAAGGATTGTAATCAATCCTGCTAATCAAAAAGGGTTTGGGGGCTAGTTGAAATGACTTGTGGGCTAGTACATGCTAGCTACAGCTTGCCCAAATGGCAGGCTGTAAAACTGACTTTCTTTGCACCCTGCTAGGTTATGGAATGAACACAATTTTCATTTAAATTTTGTTGCCGGGCAATAAGTGTGTAATTGTGCTTTCAGATATATGAAGAGAGTGGATTTTTTGACAACACGCTAGAGAGTAGCAGTCATTATATTCCAAAGAATGACATTGTCAATGTTGTTACGTACAATGCCAACTCAAGCTTTTCCCTGGTGAGGTGACACAAAGCAGACCAAGAAAAATTGTGGAATGGATTATAACTGATAAAGAACAGCCACCTAACTTGCTCTGAAGTGTCAAAGTGATCAATGAAGGCACATTAATTTGCACAGTCTTCCCTGGCATGGTCATGTAGAAACTAGACTACAAGGTGACAAAGTGTGAACACACTCTGGTTAAAGTCAGTAGCTCACTTACTTTAAAATGTCACAGATCTCCAAGGCTGTTATTGAGGGAAAGAATGTAGTAGGAGAAATTTACTTGTAGAAAGTTACCACCCTTATAATTAACAACCCTGTGTTGGTACAAGACATAGTCTTCAGACATGTTGATCCTGTACAGTAACAGTACCAAAAACTGCTGTGGTGCTGTTCACTTATTGTATAAGCTTGTCATTCCCCCCCCCCCCTCCCCTCCCCTCCCAGTTATAGGTACCCTACGAAGGGAGAGAAACCAGTTTCTCTCCCTTCGTAGTCTAGCTTCCGGCCTGGAGAAACCACTGCTCATAGGGTAAGTTACAGGCCTATTTACCTGTAAATAATTAACAATTATTCCTCGAGCCCGAATGGGATCTGAGTCAATAGCCCATGAGGCTGAAGGCCGAATGGGCTATTAACTCAGAGGCCATGAGGGCAAGAGAAATAATTATTTTAGTAAAATCCAGCTATTTGGTCAAAAATATCGAGAATAAAGAAATTTTAGCTACAGTAAAAACCCACGAGTAAGAACCTAAGATTTAAGAACCTGTTAGGCTAAAATTTGCAATTTTGACCCCCTCTATATAAGAACCTCTTTAGCCTAAAATTTGGAGAAAGGTTCTTATTTTCAAAAATCATTTAAAAATATTTACTAATTGCAATTGCAAAAGTTAAGTTAGTACATATATAAATGTTGTTTGATTGGGGTCATTGAGAAAATGTTTATAATATTGTGTTTTACAGCACAATCATGTATATAAAGTTGTTTTGAATCAAGAAATTTAAATTCATGGGAGAATAGATCTCTATTATGGTCATATTAAAATATAAGCAATAATTAGGTATGCAAATTTAAGGGTGCTGATCACTAAAATCTTCTTAGCAATGACATAATTTTTTGCAAGAAATTAAGAACCTTTTAAGAACCTAGATAGCCTAAATTTATGTTAACAACCATTTATGTAAGAACCTATTTAGGCTAACCCTGGAAAATGTAGGTTCTTACTTGCGGGTTTTTACTGTAGTTAAAGCTAGACTTTAATCCTTTTTTGCCGCCAAAAAGCCCGCGCTTTTTGCTACTAGTGGGCTATAACATATAGCCAAGTAGTAGCTCAATCAATCAGAATGCAGCATTAATAATAGACCAATAGTTGGATTTTACTGAAACAACATATCCAATATAAGATATAGGATTTATTTTGACATTTTGAGGCAGTGAATCCAAAACGTATTTTGATCAGCACTGCAATAGCTTGCTTTGAAGTCGTTATCTATTCCGGTTATATAAGCCCCCTCAGATATAATCCCCTCTGGCCATTTATAAGCCCTGCTAAAACCCCTTACAAAAAATAAGGTACAAGTGCAGGGCTTATAAGTGGCAGTCTGCAGTATTTTTAGAACTTTGGACATGTATGATTTAATGTGCCATACATGCATCAATCATCATTTCACTGTTATGCTTAAATTTTAGAAATGCAGTTTGCAGTTCTAACCTGTACTTGTCTTTTCTGTTTCTGGGTCAAATCCTCAAATACGAGTTCCAGATCAAAACATTTTACTGACACAGGCAACATTCACTCTTGTCTGCAAAAACATTTAATTTAACTCACCTACAAAATTCAATATTTAAAACATTTATTTGTTGGTGCCAAAGCTTCATAAGGAAAGTTAAAAACGAGTGACTGCCGATATCAAATTTATAGTAGATAGAGTTTACTAGTTAAGGGAATTTGCCTCTGCTATCTTGGGGACCCTGTGTGTATTGCCACTTTGGGTTCCCTCTGATAGGATGCAGTTGTTCAGGGACACACGTGGCAAAATGCTCTGAGACAGCCATCTAAAGGTGGTTGATGATACCCTTCTGCGACAGACTATGGTCTCTTGTTATCCCACCCCCTCCCCACCCCCT
Organism: Porites rus; assembly: GCA_964035705.1. Classification (NCBI taxonomy): domain Eukaryota; kingdom Metazoa; phylum Cnidaria; class Anthozoa; order Scleractinia; family Poritidae; genus Porites; species Porites rus. Next base: position 11,638,082 of record OZ038001.1, on the reverse strand, counting down.
CCCCCCCCCAAAAAAAAAATGAGAAAGAAAAAGTTAATTGACAATAATTATATTTTAAATGTGGGATTTTTCATAGACATTGATTTTTGATAGCTATGAACACAGGAAGAGAAAGGGATCAAATTATTTACATTAAATTAGTAAAGACTCCATTCATTGCATCTCCTCTGTTATGTTCAATGTACATAAGATTGATTAAGTAGAACTCTGAATTAATATAAACAATAGCACAGTTGTAGTTAGTGTTCATGTTGAATCAAAGAAAATAAGACAGTGAATATTCCCTCTAAAAATAGTCGCACCTAAATGAGGATTTATTATATTATTTCTAGGTTGGGTGTGGTAACTTTTTTACTAAAAGATGTAATAATAAGAAGCTGCAATCAGATAAACACAAGTTCTCATACAGTGTAGAATCTTTTGATAAATATGCCATAAATCTGCTTTACTGCTACAGCATGCAAAGAAAGTCGTGTCCAATAGCCTAGGGCTATTGGATTTTGCTATCAGGCTAGTGAATCCTGTTCTTAACTTGCATTTGCCCGACAGGCAAGTGAAGTTTTTTGGGGGAATTTAAATGATTATTACAGAAGAACTTTAATCAATCGTGCTATTAAAATAAAAAAATTTTAGGGGGCCAGTCAAGATGACAGTTTGACTAGTACATGCTACAACCAGTTGCAAAAATGTTGAGACACTCCCACGAAAAAATGACCTTTCTTGCTTCAAATCGCTGCTGGTCACCTGTCTGTGAGATATAATACTGACCTCCCTCTCCTTCCCCCACCCCCCATTCAAAGTTGTTCTCCAAGTTTTGAGCATGGTCTTGTATTGCTAGCAACTTTGATAAGGGGTGGAGGGGGCATCACAAGCACAAGATCATGGACAGGCCATTTATGCCAAAATACGGTCACAGTGTCTCAAGCACTTTTGCAACTGGTTGTAGCTTCAGCTTGCCCAAAAGGAAAGCTGTACAACTGACTTTCTTTCAAAAAAAAATTCAATATCACTCTTAATGGTAGAAGTAAAAATAAGGTGACTCAAAAAATCTACAATTCTATTTTAAGTTAATATTTATTTATCATTGTTGACTAATATGTTAACACTGCAGTACAGTAATGTTGTGCCAATACTGTAGCTTAAGAATTGTAAAGAGGTTGTAGCAAGATATATGCAACCACGGATTTATAAAATGTATACTAAAAGTATTTGTTACAATAAAAAATACAGTGTTCAGTTTTTACAAGATTTGTTGTTCAAAATTTGTTTGTAGTAAATAGACAATAGAGAAATTTATGCGCCTGGTGCTTAAACGGATAAGCACTCTATAAATTTTATTATTACCCTGTGTAATAAAAATAATTGTCATTATCGTCATTATTATTATTATTATTATTATTATTATTATTATTATTATTATTATAAAATGTTGTTATCAATTTATCACTACACGTCAGATTCAAATTCAAAAAATCTGAAAGATAAAATTTGTTCATCATCCATGTCCAAAATGGCGTTGAACGACTAATTTGTGGATAGATACAATGAAAGGTAAACGACGGGTAAGACACGTGATGCAAATTGATTTAACGTGATTCTAAATCGCTTTTGTATCATATTCAGGGACAAACTTATCCTTTCGCACTTGAAATAACGCGAGCATCGAAAGCCCATGCATCTTGTAGAGTGAAAATTGAATAAGCAAAGAAAAATGATTCAAAGTAAAGGATGTCATTTTCACTGTCTAATCTGCGTCTGCAATGGCATCCGGGAGAGAAAGTTTTTATACAGGGTGGCAGCGACTTTTAGTCCAAGAGACCTTGCCAGGGTAAATTCCGACAAGCGACATGGCCCGAAATGTAACGACAGCGTGTAAAATGAAATCGCGACAAGAGACAACCTCCTTCGGCCAAATTGCGACAGTGACGGCAAAGCCGACAATAAGCGACAAGCATTTACAAACACAACCACGAGACGTTTTAAAATTCAGACGGGCGACATGGAACCCTAGCCCCCCCCCCCCCCCCCCCCCGCCATATGCATATGTCACATATCTATTACTAGGAAGTCTTCCTCGTGTAGCGTTA
>OZ038001.1:11550995-11630995 GCA_964035705.1 Porites rus | reverse complement strand
GAGAATGATTTGTTTAATATATGCGCCAGTGAAGGTGCCAGTTCCGATGCGCATTCTCTCAAGACGCAAAGGGCGATATTGTCAGGCCCAGGGGACTTGTGAGGCTTGAGTTTCAAAAGGAGGTGTCTTACTTCATTGACACTTTCGAGTCTCATGACAACAACGTAAATTGCGGTAGGAAAATTACCATAATCGTCGACGGTAAACACAGAGGAGTTCATGCACTGAGCACTGAATACAGAGGTGGTCTGTCACAACATTGTCTATTTTTAATGAAACAAGATTGTTAGTTCCTCTTCTTTTGGACTTATAATAAAATTCCAGAAGGGTTTTGGGTTTTCATTTTCTTTCAGATCGGAGGCTAGTTTGTTAATGTATCAGTCGTCGGTATTTTTCCCAAATGGTCGCTTTGTTACTTCTGCGAGCACGTTTGTACAAAGATCTTTTCTTTTTGCACAAGGCAATAAGTTCCTTGGTGATACAGGGAGCATTGGGTTTCTTGTTACCCTTGCGTTTAGGAATGCATTGGTCTACTGCAGTGAATAGTAGGTCTTTCCAACAAGCCCAGTTTTGATTAATGTTATCATCGAAGAAAACGCAGTCCCAGTGAAGTAGGATAATAAGGATCTCAGATGGCCCCAATCAGCTTTAGTTGAGATCCATTTTAAACATGCAGAAAGCGCATGCGCGCAAAACTGATTACCATTTTGGAAGAGAGATATTTATCTATTTTAAGCAGCTGTTTTAAAATATCAAATTATCAGTGAGAACAATCAAAACTCTGACATTGAACATCGTTCTCTGATTTGCATTTTACAGTTTTCTTGAAAGAAGGTCAAAAGCTTTACCACTTACACAGAACAATTGCGTTATGATTCTCCGTTTCTTCAAACACCTTGTTTTTCGCTATCATGTAGCATTTTTGGTCGGCTTTTTTCTATCGCTTTATTTACTTTACTACTGTTATCGATGGCGCGAATTAGAGTTGTGGGAACTCAATTTTGTTTTACAGTCTGAAGCGAAAGTCAACACGCGTTCGCTAAAAGCTGAGTATCTGTTGCAGGAGATCATAAAATCAAACGGTTTCCTTGCTGCAACGAGAACCAACAATGAGAATAAAATATTATCCTCTGGTCATCGCGTTTGCGTCGTGGATCCAGCTCTGACAGAGTGCCACAATATGGGATTTGCTGCTCTTCTTCTCCGAACGATTGACGATATTCTTCTCTGCGAGGCTTTTGGAAGCGATCGATCAGTTGTGTATTGGAAAGCGTGTAAGTCAGTTTGTTCTAGGGATCCCAGAGTTAATTCGTGGGAATGGTACTTTGAACCCATCGGCAGTGGCTTATTGGAATCACAAGCGGAACGAGTTTTATGCCCTTTGATGCTCGAGAACGAAGAGAGCATGCTTCGAACTTACCCTAATCTAAAGCTAATTTTAAACAGCAGTTTTAGAAATCGATCGTACACCGCTGGCTTTGCCAATAACAGAATAATAACAGAAAAAGAGAGAAGAAGAGTAAACCAAATGCTTCAACAGTACATTAAACCCAACAATAGAATTATTCGAAAGCTTAATAACTTTTATCAACGATACCTGGCGGGGAATACCGTTTTAGGGGTACAAGTTCGAGGCACAGATCATTGGATGGAGACGAATGAGAAAAGGCTGCCACATTTAATGAGCTGGGTTGAAAGTGCCCAATCAATTCTTAAAGCTCTGCCGCAACCAAGCAAAATATTTATTGCTAGCGATAACGACGAAGTTATTGAGAAGTTTGTTGCCGTTCTTGGAAATGATAAGGTAAGTTCTTTGCATATTGATCTCAGTTTTCAGCTTTGTATCTTCCATACGTTTCGCTGTCTAAGGGGTCGTTGACTGTTGATTGCACAATTGTTATTTTCCGGGCTAAAATGGTCAAACAACATCAATTAACGCTTCGATTCCCTTCAGTGGAGGCACAATATTCCAAATCCACCTTACCCCGCCTCCCAATTATTTTCCAAGCGGGGTGACTTCATTAAATCTAGTTTGTTTTTCTAACCCAGTCTGAGGTAAACATTGGTTGTTTGGGTGTTTGTTGGTGTTGTTGCAGAAACTATTTTTGGTTGCTCAAAAATTGCTCGAAAAAACGAAAACTTTTTTTGGTCTGAAGCTAAAATGTGCACATTGTACAACGAAAGTAAGATTTCTAAGAATTTTTGTGCAATTTTGCGCCGTAACCAGCGTTGCTAATTACTTTGTCCTCAATTAAAACCAATAAATGTAAAGAGGCAATTAAATTGTTGAATGACCTTCTTCACCCGGGACACTCAAGTCAGTCGAGTGTGAATCTTCGTCCACCATTTAGAATTTTCTCTAAAAATCGCTGACCTTGCAGCTCGACTTTTATGATCTGCCCCAGGGGGGAGGATCTTTTTTTACAGGAAATTAATAAATTGTCTACTAAAACATTGTTAAATGTGGAAGAAAGGCCAATTTAAGCATATTCTCGTCCCCAAAGCCCGTCGTTTTTTGGTAACGTAGTCGGTTACAAATTAAGCCGAGTGGCTCTGGGGACGAGAATGATTTAAGCACTAAAAGCTGCTCTGATATCTCAGAATTAGAACATAACTAGAGAAATTGCTCAGAATGCAAAAAGTTGCTCAAAACGACTCAAAGTGAGCAAAGAGGAGAAGTTGGCAAAAAGTTAGACATAAATAACAAAACAGCTAAGAGAAAAGCGACTTGAGTTTTCCGATATTTCGGACGGACAGTCAGTTCTTCTTCAGAGGATTTAATGAAGAAACGGTAAGTCGTTACAATAGACCTTTTTACCGATACGGCGGCCATATTAAATTAATTCGATTTAAGGAGTATTATAGGATGCCCAGGGGGCATGAGCACAATTCGTTTGTATTTTCGAGCGCTTCTTGGGACATTTTTTCTTACAGTTTTCTTAGAATAAGATTGTAATGGGAAAAAAGATCCTTGTGCCGTGTTTTGATGTATATAATGATCGTCCTTTTCCCGGAAAATATGCAGTGAAAGACCATATTTCTAATACTAAATAGAAAAAGGCGATCATTATTAGATCCAAACACGGCACAAGGATCTTTTTTCCCATTACAATCTTATTCTAAGAAAACTTTAAGAAAACATGTCCCGAAAAGTGCTCGAAAATTCAAACGAAATGCGCTCATGCCCCTGGGTATCCTATATACAATACTCCTTAAATCGAATTAATTCAATATGGCCGCGGTATCGGTAAAAAAGGTCTATTCAAATAGTATAGACGAGTAGCTGTTGGAAATTTGATAGAAAGGTAATTTAAAAAACTAAATGGGCCAATGATGAGAAACGATTCAGACAAATTAATAAAATAACATAAAATAACATAAATAAATAAATAAAAATAATATTGAAATTAAAAATTTAAAAAAAAATCACAAAAAATAAAAATATTGGAAATATAAATAAAAAATGTGTAAAGAAATATCATGATAATAATAATGATAATAATAGTAATAATAATAATAATAATAATAATAGTAATCAAATAACTCAAAATGAAATGAAATAAAGAGTATAATAATAATGAAATCAATAAGTATATAAATGGTTTAATGGTCGTCCTCTCTGTTTATTCGGCTTCTCCGTCCGAAGTATCGGGTAAACTCCTGTCGCTTTTTCTCTTTGCTGTTTCTTTATTTATGTCTATATAATTTTTGTCCTGGATAAAACAGCAGGATTTGGCTGCCGTCATTTTGTATAAAATGTGCTAAAAAGTTGCCTTGTGGAAAGCCCGGATCAATTTAGCTTTCTAGGAAACTGCCCACCTACCCCTCCCCTAAGCTAACATTAACACTTACTTCTCGCTTAGGGCAAAATAATGGCTTACGGGAGGGGTAGGTGAGCAGTTTCCCAGAAGCTTAAATAGATCCGAAAGCCCTAGTGGGTGTTGTTCCGATTGCCTTTTTAGTCTTTTTTATTACGTCATTTGGTGATTGCAACCACCCGCAACACAGGCAACATTTCTACACCTCTGTGTTGTAACCCCCGTTAATACGGCCTCCAACGGGCCATAAACATTTGGCCGTCTTGACTTAGGGAGCTTTAGCAACGATGATAGCGACGGCAACGGCAACGGCAACGGCAACGAGAACGTCAAAAAAGCAATAGGTTTTTGAAGCAAAACAACGACTTTGCAGCTGCATCACGCTTTTTTGTCATTTCTTTGGCGTCACTGCACGACTACGGCATGAAAATGCCTAATTTCACGCTTTATGAAGGACGTAAACAAGCGACGATAAATTGTTCTTTCTCTTTCGTAACTGGAGTGTGGTCCCCAAGAAATAAACTCCAGGGAAATTCGCCTACATTAGACATTTTCAGCGAATCGGAATAAACGTGAAAAAGCTTGAAAAACGAGAATTCATTTTAAAAGTGACGTTTTCGTTGCCGTCGCCGTCGTCGATGCTAAAGCCCCCTTTTTTATAGGGTATCGTCAGCCTAGTCCCCAGGCGTTTTCGGCTCGGTCATTCCTGGACTCTAGCATGAGCTGTGACGTCACCGAGAGATACTCGCCGAGTTCTCTCGCCCGCTTTCTTCCAGACTTCGCGCGGACAACGGATCAAGAGAGAATACCTAGGGACTAGGCTGGGGTATGGTCATTCACGGCTACTTTTTTCACCTCTATTAATATAGTATTTTAAGGAGTGCTATTACATTGCTTAGTTTGTATTAAAGAACATGGCTAATCAGAAGCGAACAACATGACCTTTCCCAGGCATTTTCAGTTAAAAAGAAAAACGCCTGACAAGATTTTTATTTTCCAACCTCTCTCACAAAGTTCTCTCCTCGGGGGGTCGAATACCTGAGAGAGCCCTGGGAACGAGGTTTCCTTGACGCCTGTATTAAAGGACAAAATGCATGGGAGAACGGCGATCGTCAAGAAGAGCTGTTTCTATTATAATCGCTGCCAGTTATCTCAACTTTCTTTCCAGTGATCCTAGCGATATTAAGGAAGCAACAACGACAGCAACGGCTACGAAAACGTCACTTAAAAATTGAATTCGTGCTGCCTCAAACTTTGTCGCGCTTATTCCATCTCGTTTAATTCGTCAAATCAAGTGCAATTTGTTTTGCAGCTGAATTCTAAAGGACTGTATCAAAGCTCAGGAAAAGAAAAAAAAAGTTGTTGTCTTGTGTTCCCGTCCTCGACAAAACGTGAAATTAGGGATTTTCACGTCGTCGTGCAACGACGACTAAGAAATCTACAAAAAAGGGCGATGCCCGTGCAAGGATGTTGTTTTGCTAATCTAAGCCTATTGCTTTTTTGCGGTTCTCGTTGCCATCACCGTCGTCCGTGCTTAAGCTTCTTATTGTAGCATCATATTGTCCGTCTTGGAGAGAGTTGACTGTAATTATTTGAGACTTATTCTTTGCTGGGTGTGTTTTGTTATCAGGTTGTTTTCACCAAAGCTTTCAGAGCAAGTAAGTACGACGGTCCAATACCTGCGCATGATTTTCAGTTCGAGGACAACCCCGCTGACCCATACGAACGCGTTATAGGTACTCAAGTATTGCTAGATATTCTGTTGTTAGCAAAGTGTGACCACTTCCTACACGCCGAGTCCAGCGTGGCCTCGCTTGCAAGCTACTTCAACCCAGCTATGAAAAGTTATTTCCTGGATGAAACGCAAGTAAAGGTAACGTGTTTCATCTATATGACGACTTAATCTCGTAACCAGATCGTTTTGTGAAAGATTTTGGTGAGTCAGTTCTTCTAGATTATCCGGGAGTATCAATGGAGAACAAATAGCCCGCCATCTGTAATATAGGGGTCGTCATATCTCGTGGATGTTAAATCAACTGTAGAACTTCTCTTTTCTCCCTGCAAAGCAATAGAGAATGAGCGAAGAGGGCGAATCCATGTGCCCATGAAATCTTTTTTATGTTCAGACTGGCGAACGTCTATCTGTTGTTTTGCGACCGCGCCGTCTACTTTAACTTTAGCGTGAAGTGTATATAGCGGATTCGCTCTCTTAGCTCATTCTCTCTTACCGTTTAATACGATCACGTAAAGACTGTTAGATTAGATAAATTCCCATGTCGAAAATGATTTGGGGGCTGACTGATTCGATATCGTGTGCAGGTGATGGGGATTTCCGGGGGGGAGTTACGTCGGTTATACAGGGGCGGATCTAGGGGGAGGGTGCAGGGGGTGCGCACCCTTCCCTGAGATGACCTGCGGTTTTCTAATACAATTGGTATTCTGCAAAAAAAAAAACAAAAAAGACAAACAAACAAAAAACTATGTGGTTTATTGGTGTTGAAGTAGAGCAAGAGACGAGTGCACCCCCTCCTAAAATAATCTTGGATCCGCCCCTGTTATAGGATGGGTTGATGTAAGAGGGAAGGCGTAATGTGAAAGAGAAAATCTCCAACCTCGTTCCCAGGGTTCTCTCCTAGGAGAGAGCCCTGGGAACGAGGTTGGAAAATCTCTAGATGACAGTCTCTAGATTTCAAATTTGCAAAGGTAAATAACTTGTTTATTCTGATCGCCTGGAGGAGGCCGCTAGTTCACTTATTGGCAGGGTTGTTCAAAGCTAGGTTAAGATAACCAAGGGTTAGTGCGAAATTTGAATACAGGTATGAAAGCTTAAAAAGCAAATTCAAGATTCCACAAGATATTCACAACTTTTTGGTGCGATTTGTGAAAACGATGAACCGGGTTGAAACCATCTAACCACCCCGTCCCTGTATGTCCTATTAGAGTGTTTCTTAGAGGCTTAGATTGATTTTACTTGAACTGTGAAACAGATACTAACAAATAGCGGAATATAGTCAGAGGTAAACAAAAGAAGACAATGAAATAAGTGCATTTAGTATTTACCAAGTCAGTGAATACCACTTTTCGCGCGTCTTGATTGGCTCCCGTAACTCGGAATATCCTTAGCTATTCACTGTTTTGCGACCGGAGCCAAGATGGCGTCTCGTTTCCAGACATTTTCGAACGACGAAATTTGAGAGAAAAATGAAGCAGTCCGGTACAAACAAATACCAAGAAAGCGACGAACTTTGGCTTGTCGGTGTTTACTGATGATAGGTAGAAAATTATTTTCACGCAGAATTTGCAACAAAATCGTAAAAATGCACTTGACAGTATTCCTCGAAATGTTTGTAAATTGTAAACAAAGTTCTTACTAAGTGACGTTTTTAATTTACAAAGAGTTACTTTTTTCATTTTTATCCAGCTGATTTGGTAAATACTAAAACTATCCCCCTCAGGGTCGGTGAACAGCGCAAGATATATACCTCGACGCTTCGCGTCTCGGTATACACTATTAACCTACCCGTCGGGGGATAGTTGTATATTATAATAGAGGGTAGTATTCTCCTACCTATTTCACGGGTTTGCTAAAATCACTCTAACAAGTTAACCAGTATGCCTGAATTTTAGACATCCCTTCTGATGCGACCCGAGATGTCTCAAATTCAGGCTAGTTAATCAGTGAAAAACTGTTTACTTTGACAGGCACGAAGGCTAGTTAATCAGTGAGAAACTGTTTACTTTGACAGGCACGACAAAGAAAACTTCGCACAAAGAGTAGAATTAACGATGAGGGTGAGCCCAAACTAAAGACAACGGAAAAACCCTTGGAAACAATAGAAAACGAGCTTGATGATGAGTTCAGGAACCTCATGGGGTCAATTGAGTGTTTTCAGCGCAACTCTCCGACAAGCGCATGCCCAAATGCTGCCAAAGGAAAGTTCGTCAATTTGACTGAGGCACGAGATTTCTTCAAACCTTACTCATGAGGAGAAGGAAAACATGGAACAGCTAGATATTCATAAGTGTGCGACTAGTAGTAATAGGGACTTTAAGATCCAAAGACGCGACGGCAACGAGAACGTCACTTAAAATCTCAATGCGCGTTCTTTTAGTGTTCATCGCAATTATTCGTACCCAGTTACTTTGTCAAATGTAGGCGAACTGAATTCCTAGGGACCCTATCCAAATTCAGAAAGAGAATTAAAATTTCGTCGTTGCTTGTTTACGCACTCCATAAAATGCGAAATTTGGCATTTTCACGTCGTATTCCTGCAAGAACGGGCAAAGAAATGTGCAAACAAGCGTGGTGCACGTGTATATATAAAAACTTTTTTTTTTAACTTTCTCGTTGCCGTCCACGTCGTTGGATCTTCCTGACTCCCTAATCACAAATAAGGAGTGCGTTTATGGGGCTAACTTCAAAGCGAGGCTCAAAATAAAAACCAGTTCCCCGAGATAAAGCCCCTGAAGTCAGGCCCAATTTTAGCAGCTTCCATACATTGTCTCCTACGTGGTTGCGCTACGAAGAGAAACGAAAATAGAGCTTGATCTCAGGTTACTAAAGTAGCGTCGAAACAGACCTACATAGCTTATATATACCAGAGTACCTTTCCCAGGGCGTAGCGATACACCTGGAAAATTTTGATGGTGGCGCTTGTTCGAAAAATCTAACCTTCTTTCGGAAGGCAATAGGGGGTTTAAGCAGCGACGTTTTTGAGCGACGCACGTCAAACGGAAGTGGGCCTTTTTCTCTTTTAGTATGCCTTGACGCCACCAAATTTGTATTACAAAGTGTCTTTACTCTTAAAGAGACGGTTTGTCCAAAGATTTGCCAAGAATCACGGCTCAAGAGTGCAAAACGTCCACCTCCGGTTGACCCGCGTAGCTAAAAAACGTCGTTGCTTAAACTCCGTTTAATCTTTACGGCAGTATTATACAAACAACAGAGAAGTAGGGTTTTAAAATTAGCATGTTATAAGTGACAGCTTTACTTACTCAGAAAAACTGTGTAAACGGAGCGGGTTACAAAAGACGAAAACAAACTTACATTTACTTTGTGTCATTGACGTGATCGTGGCACCAAGACGTTTATCGTCCTAGCCATAACGCGTCTACAATTTCGCTCCGTTCTGGCCTGACCCAGTGGACAGCATTATTTTCTTTTGAACCACTGAGGCCAGCGATGTACAAGTCCATTCTCTTCTCACCGGGCGCACCTTAAAAGAACTACCTCATGAACAACTGAAATTATAGAATTGCTACAATCTTCGTCTTTCAAACATGAAAATTGTAACTCAATTCAACAACAGTGTTGGTTGTGTTGGTTTACCTTATAGAATTCAGCTTTGTTTGGGGGAGAGAAACATTCGTAAAGCGGTTTTTTACTGTGGATTGTTGGTTGCTTGTAGAAACGTCAAAACGACGAGAGAAAAGGGAAATGTTGCAAAATACTTTGGCCAGGATTGTAGTTTTTCGCTTTCCGTCAATTTTGCTTTTTCGGTCCAACCAACATTAGTGAGTGAAAATTCGCCTAAAGTCAGTTATACAGACTAAAGGTCGTTACCGTGAACGAGGTTACTGTTGGTTGTTTTGGCAAGTAACAGTCGAAACATCTTCGTGTCTTCTTCACTTATCGAACTTGGGATCGAATGACTTTGGTAATCTTCGAGAGCTTTCGGTAATCAGAATAACAAAGATATAGTGACAAGGGATATACTGATCAAGGAATCCCTCAGTGTTTAAGGCATCTTACGTAAATTTATACACTAACAAGAAATGTCTACTTTCTTTGTAAACTTGAATATTAGTAACGTACTTCTATACAACATAAACACCCGGTCTTTGAGAAACCTGTCGATCCGGAACAACTGGTTTTTCTCTGAGCTTTTTCACAATAGCCTCTAAACTCATGGCCATTCTCAAGTCGCCATCGACAGTCAATGCACCTTGCATGTAGGCATCAAACGCCGTAGTTTGTCCGTAGAATATCTGTTGCATATTTTCAACGCTCATAGTTAGTACTACATCAGGATTATCTCCTTGTTTTTCCGCATAAATTCTCCCATGTCCGCTTCTTAGATCAAGAAACCAAGTTCCCCCATTTTCTCCAATAATGTTAAATTGGAACATTCCACCAATCTCCTTTACAAGGCTTTCATTGAGAACACCGCTGACCAACTTGACTAGCTGCTCAGGAGCTAGAAGATCGACCCTAGTTCTTTCACGTCCAGATTGAGCAGAGGTAACGGGGGGATCTGGTAGGGAGGGTGCACTTCGTACAGCATTGTCTCCACCCAAAGCTAAAAGCAAAAAACATTTACTTTTCTGAAGAACAGCTTAGAAACAACAAGAACTGACCGTCCTTAATCCTTGTATACATTACAAATGGCACTAAAGAGGACTTGTCTTTGATGGGCACCGCTTAAGGTGGCTCCGTCATTGAAAAAGGAGCATTAAGCTATGACGAACTTTTAAGCTTTTCGTCGTAACTTTTCGCAGTAGACAATCATGATCAGTTGACCTCTTTTTGTCTACAAAAAGAGTTACTAACTTGAAGTAGAGCTAAATGCCTTCTTGACACTGCTCACTGAAAGCAACGTTTTAGATCCAAGTTCTGGTAGCCTGCGTGGCAGGCGTCGAAATAGGTAGGAGAGGGAGCTTTTTTCTCCCTTTTACCTTCCCCTCCCCTCCCCGTTCCATTAGGAAGCTTGACCAACGACGATGGCCACGGCAACGAGAACGAGAACGGCAAAAAAGTAACAGGTTTATGAAGCAAAACAACAACTTTGAACGTGCATCACGACTACGACGTGAAAATGCCTAATTTCACGTTTTTTGGAGGACGTGAACACAAGACGACTTTCTTTTTTGTTTTCCTGAACTTCGCTACAGTCTTTTAGAATTCAACTCCAGAGAAAGTTGCCAACATTTGATAAATTGAACGAGATGGAATAAGCGCGATTAACTTTGGAGCAGCGCGAATTCACTTTGTAAGTGACGTTTTCGTAGCCGTCGCCGTCGTTGTTGCTTAAGCTCTCAATTTTCACACCTATCGCAGGCTCAGTTTTGGTTAAACCGAAGATAATTAGGAACCAGGCTTTAATAAATATAGGTAAATATCGGCTAAACCTTGATTAAATACTCATCCACATGCTAAACTCGATATTTTATAAACCAAGATGGCCGTCCGTAAGGGTGGGTAAGCGCTTGATTCTGACTATCTTTCAGGAAAAATAGGGGACTGTGAACCTGGGTTTGCCCATGTGAGTACCCACAAAGAAGGAAGGATTGCAACGAAAATCAGTTTGTTTTCTCTTATATAAACTACCCCGGTCACACCAAGAAGTACTGAGACTTCAAGTGAATTCTTGGGAGGAAATTAAAAAAGTCTTTTCCTCGGGATTTTGTCAACAACTTCAAACAGTAACCTCGAGGGTGCACATAGGTCTTAGGTCTTAAGCCTTGACAATAGGCGACCGTAATTAGATTTAGTACACGAAAGGTGTAGACATATATTTTCATGCACTGTTGTACAATGTAAATGAGGGATTTTCAAATTACTCAACAGTGCCTATTTGAGTGAAACTAAACCTACACTAGTAAACCCGCACTGTACCTGAAAACATACTCGCCAACCCTGATGGGTCAGAAGCGAATGTCATGCTTCCAAGCTTCGAACTCTGAGATCCTCCTCCGCCAAAAAGGGCAGACAAAGCACTGACAGGCTCTTCAGCCTCCTTCAACACCTTCACCGCTGACCTGAAAGTTACACAAGAAATAAGTCAGTGTGAACTTGCGTGACGTCACGCTTTAAAGGGGCTTAGTCACGTTATTTGTTATCTTTTTAAAAACTTAAGACGTGTCTTCGCATCAATTGATTTCAAAAAATAATGGTCTAGTTTTGTTATTTAAGATTATATTGAGGCACTGAAACTGTTTCCTGTCGTCTGTTGCGACGGATGACAAGGATGGACATAGATTGAAACTTGAAAAAATTGGGCCAACTTTTTCAAGTTTTAATACTATGCGTGTAGAAAAAAATCACGAAAAAAATTATCATGGTTAGTGTTCCCTGATAAGATTTGTTTGATATATTTTTCATAACTCTACAGGAGCATTCTGTGTATGGCTAAAGATACTAAGTTATGACTTTTGCACAAAATTAACCAAGAACAGCAATATCCACGTGACATGGCTACCACTTTAACTGAGCCGAGTTATCTACAGTGGGACCCTGTTAATACAATGAAGAAGGGCCACAGAATAATCGTCTCGGACACATGTTTTGTCCATGAAATGACTACTTAAAAGTATACAGAATGGTGTCTTATGTCTCAACTGCAACCAAAGGTCATTCGTCTGAAACAGAACCAGCAATGGGATAGCCTGCAAACGTAGATGCATTTAATTTCCGGTCCTCGCTTGGACAATGCGTCAGGATTCGCAGGCTAACAGTCAGACTTTTGTCAAACGTTACCGATTGGTTGTTTATGGTATCGTATAGGCACTTCAACTTTGAATTAAAAATCGACTTTGTCTACGCGCAATAATTCCTTACAATATCAATATGATTATATTTAAGAGCACATGCTCTGAACACGTTTCCGATCATTGCTTCTTTTTCTGCACTGGGAATTGGTCCGACTCATTCTACAGAGAGAACGTTACTGCTCAGTCTAAAAAAGATTTTAAAAAATGATAACCGCACCTGTTTAAGAGCAAATGACGTTTTAACTCTCTGGGGAGCTCCAGCTTTAAGGCAAAAGCCGCCATGTTTTAATGGCACGCGCTAACCACGCAAGAAATTATGCACCGTTAAGGATGCGCAATGCAATACTAAGGAATAACCTAAAGCTAATATCAAATATAAAGCTAATATCAAATATTATTTAAAAAACCTTTCAAGGTCTTTCAACCTCTTCTGTTAGGTTCTCACTGACACCATAAGCGCACATAATTAGGTATTTCCATTCATAATATAGACAGCAGTTACCCCCCACCAGTTGGGAGGGGGGGGGGGGGGGGGGGGGTGTTACTTCCTTATAAGAGGCTAATGGGAATGTGCCGCTGGATGGGATCGCATTTTCGCGACTGGATTGACTATAATGGGGTCGCATTTTCAAAATCGATTGGGCTCGCTTTATATTTGGAAGAAATTTGCCGTTTTTGCTTTGTTTTACTTTGTATTTGAGGGCAATTTTCCAAGTACAAGCCCCCGGGGAGCTTATATTTGGAGGCGCGATTTAATGGAGGGTTTTTTGCGTTACAAGTTTGGGAGCCTTATATTAGGAGGGGCTTATACATGTAGGGGCTTCTTTTCGAAATTTTGCGAAACTTTTTGATGGTTAATGTTAATATACGTTTTTGGCGGTTGACGGTAAAAAATAACAAATGACGCTTGACGTTTAAATTTGAAGCCGTTTGACGGCTGACGGATGTGGTATTTAACAAGAATCGGTGGAATAACTGTTACATATTCTTATATAATCATATTAAGTTATTACTGTTGAATTATTTACAATTAAGAAATATTGTACAGTTATTTTTTCCTGATTTCATTTTTAAAAGTGACCCGAGAATTGAATTTCGGGCATAGCGGCTAAGCTAATGAATAAACTACGTCTGGAAACATTGTGCGGCAGGTTGAGCCCCGGTCAAGATAATAGATGGGTTCACAATAGACACTAAAGTGCACTTGAAGTGCACTTGAGTTCAAGTGTACTTGAAAAGCACTTGAGGTGCACTCAGCTTTTTAGTTTAAAATGGCGTTCACACTTAAGTTAAAGTTAGAGTCCCGGACTCAACATTGATAATAATTTCGTTTTTATTTGTTTATTGAGTATGTGTAGTGTAAATACATTTATTTTCAATTAATACTACGGTCTGCGTACCCTATGTAAAAAGGTTCTTATTTTCCAAAGAAAAAAATACAATATAGCTAAGACTTTTTTAGTGATTCAGCTTATTCCTCATATAAAATCTGCTTACCAAATTAGAAGTTATGAAAAATGACCATAAAAAGAAGGACTAAAGCAGTGACCTCAGGAATTTTGAAGTCCTACTTCCAAAGAGGATTCTGAATATTGACTTATCTTATTTGCTCAAATGTACAGAATTTGTTCATAAATTTTAGAAAATAAGAACCTGTTTCAATTTTTAGGCTGAACAGGTTCTTATATAGAGGGAGCTTAACTGGCAAATTCTAGCCTAACAGGTTCTTAAAATCCAGGGCCGAGTTTTTCAAAGCTGGGTTAAGATAACCCAGGGTTAGTGCGAGATTTGAATTCAGATTTGAAAGCTTCAAAAGCATTTCAGTTTTAATTCTTTTTGTCTACAAGTTGATGATTGGAAGCTCTAAAAATAACAGAGAAAATTATCCGAGAAAATGCTTTAGAAACCCGGGTTAAATTTAACCCCGGGTTAAGCGCTAATCGCCCTTCGAACAACTGGGCCCAGGTTCTTAGTCGCGGGGTTTTACTGTATGTTGTGTACTGTACAGTTGTGACGTCTTTTACAGCTATACTGACTTTACAGAAACAGAACCTCACCCCACCTCCAAAGTCAGGGAAAAGCGCCCTGGGGACGAGGTTGACACAAACACCCAAAAAATCTGCTAATGGTTTTGAAAACTTACTCTTGCAAGGACGTGCAAGCCATTCTGAAAATTTTTAAGGTAAACTTTATTGTTGTTGTTGTTGTTACATAATCAGCTCGACGTACGGAAGAATAAAGCTTATAATTTCTTTACATTTGTATGAAACTTCGGAGTACCATTAAATAAGTTCAAACCAAAGTTTGTGGCTTTTTTGTCGCTGCCGGTGTGGCATTTTCTGGTTTTTCTGTTGTTTCGTTGGTAGAAAGCTCGAGAAATCTACTTTTTTGTGCCGCTTTGTCCGAGAGAAATTTTGTTGTTTTCCATATAAGGTCAAACTAAGGTATATGAGCTGATAACCGAGATTGAGTGAACCAATCAGAATGCTAGAAATGCATTATCCGAGGTTCAAAATTTAATAAATGGAGCTGACCTAAGCATCGTAACCCTTGCAGCATATAGCTTGCTTTAAAAATACACGGAGATCCTTAATCTGAACCAGATATATGAAGAAGTTTACAGCGCTGTTAGAAAAGACAAGCACTGCACCAGAATATCTCATAACAAAATCGACGTGAAAATCAAGTGAAGGCTTGACTATCGCAACATAGGCTAAGTAGTAAAGTAGTAAAGAATAGGGAATAACAAAAGCCAGGGTGACAATTATAAGTAAATTAGTTGTTTTGATTTGGTGTGATCTCACTCTCCCCCTAATGGCGTTATCTTTCAGTATATCGACTCTTCCTTTCCTTCTTTTCCACACCCTCCTGGCCAAGATGATGTTAATACCAATCAAAGCAATGCTTGGTATGACGTACTGTATCAGTACAACGCTTGCAAAAGTTACTCTGTAAGGTATATAATTGGTATCGGGTTTACAGACCACCGTGTAATGTGTAGCGGTAATATTGTATCTTATACCATTCATTGTTGCGGCAGGAGCCAATGCAACTAGAAACCCTGCAATCCACGCAGCATACACTATTTTACGAACAGTGGTAACACTAAACGTTTTAGGAACATCACGGGTTGAGAGAAACCTCTCTACGCTTATAGCAATTAAATTATTTATTGTTATAAAGGTAAACGTAACATTGATATATCGAACTGTTCTACAAGGCCAGCCACTTTGGAATACATCAGACATTATTTCTACAGAAGCCAAAGGAACTGAAATAGAACAAGAAAGTATGTCTGAAAGGGCTAAACTCTTCATGTAGAGGTCGAAGTTCCTGAGGAAAGAAGAGGACTGAAGAAAAGGAACTGACTTTTTCTTGAAAAGAAAATAAAGAATAAGGATGTTGCCCACCAATCCAATGACTCCAACAATTAAAAACAGCACAAAAAGGACCAGTTTTGTATCGAAACCCACCGGCGTGACCACGTAAACTGAAGCAGCGATCGCTGCAGCTGCTGTGCTGTTGCTAACAGAGGACTGATTGTTAGTGAACACGGGGTTGGACAGTAATTGGGAAGAGCGTCCCATCTGCAAATAAAATTATGAAAACGACAATGAACCCTTAATACCGTTGAATATAGACCACTTCGAATAACATCATCGGACTTGAGTCAATTCAAACAATTCGCAACTCGACGTTTTCCGAAAAATCCTTTTTGGATCTATTCAAGCCGTTTTTGGTCACTCTCTTGGCCACCCAAAACGTAATTCCTAGCAAGTCGAGCACTACGCTGACTTCTGCTACTGATGAAAATTACAGCTTTCTTGGTTTTGGGCGTGTTTAAAAAGCTAAATTTTGAGATAAAACGATGTAATGCCCCCTTGACATTGACCTTTCTATTTTTCTCCTCCCCACCTTGGTTTCCCCGAGGATCGTGAATCTGCTACGTTCGACAGTGCGACATAACCGCGCGCAAACTGTTATAAGCGTTGATTAAAATTTTACTGTTTGCACGTTTTATTCCATTTGCTTTTTTTGTCCTTGTTTATTTGCTTTTCTATCTGCTGTTTAACCAAGTTTAAAAGGCTGATTATCAGTATTAAAATTTAAATTGAAAAAAAAAAGGGCCTGCCTTTCTTGTAAATAGGTGAGGCACTCGCTGGTTCGGCCAGATCAGCTTTCCCCTTAATTTTCGGTCAGCGAAAAACGGGCTTGCAATAAAAACGAAATTATCAGCTTATTGGCTAAATGTACAACGACTGAAATACTTCAAAGACTGTGCATTTAAATAGCTATCGTTCATACTTATTTTTACTGTACTGACCTCATTTGCAAATGAGAAAAACACGTTCCCGATGGGCGAATTTCTGAAAGACTGCAGTCAATACCTCTCCACTGCAAATGAGCCGAAAACGCTGACAACAAAAAGACAAACAAGTTAGTATCTTATTTCACCAAATAACATGAGATCGAAAAAGCACTGGAATAAATAAAAGTGGTATGAGAACTGCAACTCACCCTTTAGTTCAACTTGTTCTTAGCTGTACTTGATCACTGCTGCCATAAGCATTTCACTTGCAGCAAAATTTACGCACTCGTTTATCAGTTGATGTGAAGTGTTAGACCGTTTTGCTGAAAATGCGACCGTGTGGAATGCGTCTTGCAATTAGTCGGTAATTTTCTGCTGCACATAAGCCTCATTTTCTTTATTGTTTGCTGGTTTCCTGTCGCTACTAAAACAGAAAGCGGACAGCCATGGAGAATATGGCTCTCGTTTTGTAACTTCCCAGAGAAAATATGAACAATAAAACATGTGGGACTTGTTTTATTTTACCAAAGAGTAGCATTATTTTTCTGTAAGTTTAACCAGTTTCATTTTCAGAAGGACCACGACTCTTAGTATTGCCTTAAAATCCATCGTTATACATTAGTAACGTTTTAATTTGCGCCCTATGATATGTTATAACCACGTTTTAAAAGAGGAGGGCTCGTCTTTTCGAATTGACAACAGTTATTTGAAAGCAATACCAAAAACAAAATAAACAATATCGTCCTTTTGGAACGAAGTGATTAACAAAATTCATTACCAACAATCTAGCATGTGACCTACGCTTTCCTGGCAGACTTCTGTACGTTTAGCCTGTAATTCTTGCCGATTTTATTCTGACAATAATCATTTCGGTAATTTCTGTGCATATCTAGTTTCAAACCTTTTGACTAGATTTACAGTTGACCCATACCAATTTTTAAAAAAAATCATGAGGGATTTCATAAAAAACATGGCCGAGGATTTTCTAAAAAGTGTTTTCAAGTTTTTTGTAAACAATAAAAATACAAGCAACAGAAGTTTCACCTTGATCAAAGTGACAATATACTTGAGACTCAGATCTGATATATTATTAACATGAAAAGGATAATCTTACTTAGTTACTGCAATAAAGATAATCGATCTGATATGTTTTATTGGGTCGTAGTGTAGAGTCGGGTATCACAGCGAAAGATTCACTCTAGTGTACCTAGTTTCACATTGCAAATAATAATGAACATAAACCTTCTCCTGTCAGGAATTCGGTGTGAAACAGATGTTCAATTATCATGACAACGCCTTCGCCAAAATGGAATCCAACCTCGTCACCAGGGCGCTTTTCCCTGGCTTAGACCAAATGGTTCAATAAAGAGGGATTCCTTAACTGAGAAGTTTATGATCTGCTTACTTAACAATTAATGAATTCGGCTTTAACTTATGAAGAATTATGGAGATCGAGGAGGATGTACGGCCTCGACGGATAACACCCTCCGAGATCTCCATAATTCTTCATATGATAAGAAAGCCAAATTCAATAATTGTTTTATTATTCATTCAAAATAATTCCTAGTTTAAAAATATGGCTAAAACTAGCCCCTTTAACTGAGCCGGGTTAACTACAGTGGGACCCTGTTAATATGGTGTAGAAGGGCTCACAGAATAATCGTCTCGGACACATATTTTGTCCATGAAAGGACCACTTAGAAGTGTACAGATTGGTTTCTAATGTCTCAACTATAACCAAAGGTCATTCCTCTGAAAGAGAACCTGCAATGGGATAGCCTGCAAACGTAGACGTATTTCCGGCCCTCGCTTGGACAATGCGTCAGGATTCGCAGGCTAGCAGTGAGACTTTTGTCAAACTTTACGGATTTGTTGTTTATGGTATATTACGGGGGCTTAACTTTGAAATAAAAACGGAGGGTTCCCATACTAGTTTAGGAGCAGCAGCACCTTGTGTACACGAAATAATTCCTTACACTATCAATATGATTATATTTAAGAGTACATGCTCTACACACGTTTCCGACCATTGTTTCTTTTTCCGCACTGGGAATTGGTGTATATTCATTCTACAGAAGACAATGATAACCGCACCCGTTTAAGAGCAAATGACATTTTACCTCTCTGGGGAGCTCCAGCCCTACGGCAAAAGCCGAAAATTACATATTTGCCTAAAAGTGACTAAGATGGTATCTATATAACTGGCCACAGAATAGACTATAATAGGGTAGGGGCTCTGAAATGCCAGCGGCACATACCTAGCAAAAACTAACCTAAGTACGCGCCCCGGTTGGTTAGCTCGAAAGCTAAACTCCTCTGACCACCGTGCAGTCAAATTAATTTTTATTTTATTCCTGCCTTACTGTATACAATGTAAATATTATATATAAATGTGAATAAACTGAATTGAACTGGACTGATGTGAATACAGTGCACAAATCACAAGCCTCTGTTAATCAAGATTAACTTTGTGTGAAATCATTTAAATTACATGTACATATAACAGTGTCCGAAGCCCGTAATAAGCAGGCAACCACACGCCAGTATATATCATGAAAAATGTAATTTGTGTATGTATGATGTAAATAACTATTTTGCCGGCAAAGAACGGAGAGCTGGGCTCTAGTGTAGCGCGCGAGGGATCGCAGTCAGGGGGTTTGATTTAGTGACCGTTTAGTTATGCGTGTCATTCTACGGTCGATGCGTCAGCTTGCTTTGTTTAGTTTAATTTTCGCCTATTCTGTTAGCCTTAATTTCGTTACCATCTGTACTGGTCCCTATGCTTCTTAGCTATTTTACGTAGCATCTCGTTTTCTGCTCGTATTCACGTTATTAGGCCTTTTTTTACTAGTTTTGCCTTTTAACCCCAAAGGCGACGCCATAGCATAGGTTGGGCTTACACGGTCCCTATTTTTCCAATAATTGGGTTTTTCGGGTTTACGTCGTGTCCGGCTGTGGCGTGTTCTTAGCATTAATCTAACAGTGGAGTTTTTCACGTGAGTTAATAAAGCGTATCATGGGCCTGGCTGACCGACGCGCCCACGCCTCCAAGTGTTGTTTTGTGTGTTCGGTTGTGTAGTGGAGGCAAAATATTAGGTTCGGCTCGAGGGACTCGAAAGGTAATATACAGGGTGTATAGGGGTCTTGTGTGGTAAATTTTTCCACGTTTTGACAGTTGACGGTTACATTTCAGAGCTTTTGACGGCTGACGGTTACTAAGTGGAAATTTAGTCCTGGAGTTGAAGTAAATTTTAACTTCTGTATAAGTTATTATAAACTCTTGTGTTTTGGAGAGGTTGTCTTGGCCACTCACTTATAAGATTTCGAAATATTTTCAGATATAAGCAAGTTGCGTGGTCTTGCAATGTCTAGAAAGAGTGTTTTCGAGAACATAGGAACTGTTTTTTTTCCTAGTTTAGAGACTGTTCAGGAGCCAGAATCCCATGAAGATCAGCAGAAATAAAAATATTTGAAATACCTTAAAATTTTTTGACGGTTAATATTAATCTGCGTTTTGGCGATTGACGGTAACAAATAACATTTTTTGACGGTTGACAGTTAAATTTTAAGCCGTTTGACGGCTGACGGTTAACCCCATTGAGTCCCCCTTTTCTGGCCAATCAGAACGGGGACTTCAAAAGCATTTGGAACTTTCACAATAACATTGACATCTCAGATGTTCACTCATTAGCTAACCTACTTGCCGCAACTTGTTCTCACACTTGTGGAGAGTAGAAACAATAATCTAAACAAAGTCTGACAGTTAAACAGATGAATTTGTTTTTTCCCCTGTACAGCTATTTACACAATGGTGAGTCTTAGTATATGCCTTCCTTAATCGTTTCTTTTATTCCTGAGCCATGACTTTAAAGATATACACTAAAAGATATTAAAAGATATATAATAGTTGCAACATTTTGCAACGAAAGTGCTCGCATTTTTCTTTTCGCTGTTGAAAAGTTTCAAGACGAACTTGAAAATTGAAGTGGACTCTTTTTAATTGCCTTGACACTGATCTTAAGCAAATAGCGTGTGTATCTCCTTCTTGTATTATATATTCATCTAGATTAAATAATTTTAAGCATAAACTCTTTATCTTATTCCTTAAGTTTGCTAGTAACGTTTCTCATCTTGAAGAATTA
Organism: Porites rus; assembly: GCA_964035705.1. NCBI lineage: Eukaryota > Metazoa > Cnidaria > Anthozoa > Scleractinia > Poritidae > Porites > Porites rus. The sequence goes on along the minus strand of OZ038001.1, from coordinate 11,610,236 downwards.
ATGTGTTATGATTGTCGTTTTTCCCTTTATTGTAACCGTATTAGAAGGTAATTAGTTTATATCATCTTATATCTTGTTAAACCATACATTTGTCTAGTTCTATTTTTTCGCTTGTTGTAGTCGTATATTTCTGATTAGGCATTGTTTTTATGTGTATTTTGTATTGTTGTGAAGGCCGTAAGTTAGATAACTCATTGGGTTATTACGTTACCTTCGATAAAAAAAGAATATTGTATTGTATTGTATTTTGAGTAACTTTACATTTTTCTTGTTTCAATACTGTTGAACATCTTTTATTCTTAATGAAATGAACCACAATCAAGTATTTTTCCGAAAACAAGGTAATTACTTGGTGATACGGAGCAAAAATTATTCAATGCCTAATCAGTATGAACTGAGAGCGCATGTTGGATACCGGCTCACGAGTCCAGTCATCCATGTGATATTTAACAAGAATCAGTGGAATAACTGTTATAACCTAAGCATTATAACCCTTGAAGCATACAACTTGCTTTAAAAATACACGGAAATCCTTCATCTGAATCAGATATATGACGAAGTTTACAGCGCTGTTGGAAAAGATGAGCACCGCACTAGAATACCTCAAAACAAAATCGACCTGCACATCAAGCGGAGGCTTGACTATCGCAACATAGGCTGAATAGTAAAGTAGTAAACAATAAGGAATAACAAAAGCCAAGGTGACAATTATAAGTAAATTAGTTGTTTTGATTTGGTGTGATCTCATTCTCGCCCTAATGGCGTTATCTTGCAGTACATCGACCCTTCTTTTCCTTATTTTCCACACCCTTCTGGCCAAGATGATGTTAATGCCAATCAAAGCAATGCTGGGTAAGAAGTACTGTATCAGTACAACGCTTGCTACAGTTGCTCTGTAAGGTAGATACCTGGTATCAGGTTTACAGACTACTGTGTAATGTGTAGCGTTAATATCGTATCTTACACCATTCATTGTTGCAGCAGGAGCCAATGCAACAAGAAACCCTGCAATCCACGCAGCATACACTATTTTACGGACAGAAGTAACACTAAACGTTTTAGGAACAGCACGGGTTGAGAGAAACCTCTCTACGCTTATAGCAATTAAATTATTTATTGTTATTAAGGTAAACGTAACACTGATATATCGAACTGTTCTACAAGGCCAGCCACTTTGGAATACATCAGACATTATTTCTACAGAAGCCAAAGGAACTGAAATAGAACAAGAAAGTATGTCTGAAAGTGCTAAACTCTTCATGTAGAGGTCGAAGTTCCTGAGGAAAGAAGAACACTGAAGAAAAGGAACTGACTTTTTCTTGGAAAGAAAATAAAGAATAAGGATGTTGCCCACCAATCCAATGACTCCAACAATTAAAAACAGCACAAAAAGGATCAGTTTTGTATCGAAACCCACTGGGGTGACCACGTAAACTGAAGCCGTGATCGCTGCAGCTGCTGTGCTGTTGGTAACAGAGAACTGATTGTCAATGAACAAAGGCTTGGACAGCCATTGGGAAGAACGTTCCATCTGCAAAGAAAATTAGAAAAACGATAATGAAACCTTAATGTCGTTGAATATAGACCACTTCGAATACCATCATCGGACTTGAGTCAATTCAAACAATTCGCAACTCGACGTTTTCCGAAAAATCCTTTTTGAATCTATTCAAGTCGTTTTTTGGCCACCCAAAACGTAATTTCTTGCAGGTCGAGCACTACGCTGACTTCTGCTCCTGATGAAAATTACAGCTTTCTTAGAGGAGCTGTGTCACGAAATTTAGTCAAATTAGGAGATTACAAAACATCCCGTTAAATTAAGAGAAACATAAAAAATAACCGCTTAAAACTTCAAAGGGAGGTAAAAATAACATAACGGATTGAAATTAGGATTTTTGAAAACTATTCAGCCCAACAGTTTTTCAAAGTTGATCCCTGCTGCTTGCAACTTCAAAAATAATGCTCAGGAGACATATTTGTTTGTCTCGGATCTCTGATTTTGTCATATACATGTAATTTCTTTACTTACTTTAAATTCCATGGCGATTGAGGGCAAGTAATTGGCAAAATTAAACAAAATGAACTGGACTGCCGTGACACAGCCCCTTTAGTTTTGGGCGTGTTTGGAAAGCGAAATTTTGAGATAAAACGTTGTAGTGCCCCCTTGACATTGACCTTTCTATTTTTCTCCTCCCCACCTTGGTTTCCCCGAGGATCGTGAATCTGCTACATGCGACAGTGCGACATAACCGCGCGCAAACTGTTATTAGCTTTGATTAGAATTTTACTGTTTGCACGTTTTATTCCACTTGCTTTTTTTGTCCTTGTTTGTTTGCTCTTTTATCTGCAGTTTAACCAAGTTTTAAAGGCTGATTATCAGTATTAAAATTTAAATTAATCTAACTTTTGAAAAAAAAAAAAACACGTGCCCAACGGGTGAAGCACTCGCTGGTTCGGCAAGATCAGCTTTGACTTTATTTTTGGTCGGCAAAAAACGGGCTAGCAATAAAAACGAAATTGCGATAGATGTACAGATTGTATATGAAATAAATCATATAAGAACTGCCAAAATGAAATCAAATGAAGAATGATCCTCGCGTTGTGACCACAATTTATGCAACTGCGTAAGAAGTCTGAAAAAAATTCAGGACTTCAACGGGGTTTGAGCCCGTGACCTCGCGATACCGGTGCGATGCTCTACCCAACTGAGCTATGAAGCCACTGATGTTGGGAGCAGGTCATGTCTTCATATGTTTCCGTGAAAGAGGTGAATGTGATAGCTGTATATGAAATAAATCATATAAACTTATATAAGAACTGCCGAAATGAAATCAAATGAAGAATGATCCTCGCCGTTGTGAACGCAATTTATGCAATTGCATACAAAAATTCAGGACATCAACGAAATTGTCAGCTTATTGGCTAAATGTACAACGACTGAAGTACTCCAAAGACTGTGCTTTCAAATATTTATCGTTCATACTTACTTTTACTGTACTGACCTCAGTTGCAAATGAGAAAAACTCGTTCCTGATACGCGAATTTCTTGAAGACTGCAGTCAATACCTCTCCGAAGCAAATGAGCCAAAAACGCTGAGAGAAAAAAGACAAAAAAATTAGTATCTTATATTCGACCAAATAACATGAGATCGAAAATGCACTGGAATCAATAAAAGAAGGATAAGAATTATAACTCACCAATCGAAATGTCAGCTGAATAGTCTTTATTTCAACTTGTTCTTAGCTGTACTTGATCGCTGCTGCCATAGTAAGCATTTCACTTGCGGCAAAATTAACGCACTCGTTTATCAGTTGATGTGAACTGTTAGACCGTTTGCTGAAAATGCGACTTCGTGCAATGCGTCTTGCAATTAGTGGGTAATTTTCTGCGGCGCATAAGCCTACTTTTCTGTATTGTTCACTGGTTTCCTGTCGCTGCTAAAACAGAAAGCGGACAGCCATGAAGAATATGTCTCTCGTTTCGTAACTTCCCAGAGAAAATACGAACAATAAAACATGTGACTTTTTTTACTTTCTCTGATAGTAAGATTATTTTTTCTGTAAGTTTACCCAATTTCATTTTCAGAGGTACCACGACCCTTAGTATTGTTAAAATCCATCATCATACATTAGTAACGTTTTAATTTGCGCCCTATGATATTTTATAACTACATTTAAAAGAGGAGGGCTTGTCTTTTCTAATGACAACAGTTATTTGAAGACAATAACAAAAACAAAATAAACAATTTTGAATTTTAAAAACAACTTCCCTTTCTTGAACGAAGAGATTAACAAAATTCATTACCAACAATCTACATGTAGCATGTGACCTACGCTTTCTTGCCGATTATATTCTGACAGTTACTTCGGTAGCTTCCGTGCATATCTAGTTTCAAACCTCTTGACTAAATTTACAATTGACGTGGACTAATTTTTTTTAATAATAATAAGGGATTTCGTATTAATTAGTATACTCTTTTACAAAAGAGTGTATTTACAAAAAACATGGCCGAGGATTTTCTGAAAAGTGTTTTCAAGCTTTTTTTAAACAATAAAAATACAAGCAACAGAAGTTTCACCTTGATCAAAGTGACAATATACTTGAGACACAGATCTGATATATTTTTAACAGGAAGAGAATATTCTTACTTGGTTACTGCAATAAAGATAATCTGATATGTTTTATTTGGACATAGTGTAGAGTCGGGTATCACAGCGAAAGATTCACTCTAATGTACCTAGTTTCACATTGCAAAGAATAATGAACATAATCCTTCTCCTGTCAGAAATTCGGCGTGAAACAGATGTTCAATTATCATGACAACGCCCCCACTTAACGGCTTTCTTAAGGTAAAAAAATCTTGAATTTAGGTTTTTAACAAACTACTAATTAAACATGTCTACATTAAAAAATATTTCATAGTTTAATATCTTTAAGCACAGCACAGCCTCACTTTTATCAGTATATTTGCCAGAAAATTACTACGATCTTAATTTTAATTTTAAACTGTCTTTTAGCTCATTTCCCTGCGCTTTTAAACCGGATCCATTAAAGTACTAATAAAATGGAATTTCTGTTAATTCTCGGATGTCCGTTGAGGTTAACATCCATTGCCTTGACTCAATAAGAGAAGAGTCTTCTCTTATTGCACGAGTCAGAAATCCCTCAACACACTTTGATTTGATTTTGACAGGTCAATTGTGCACTAACGAGTCCCCAAAAAGTTCAGAACACCAGCGCAAACAAACTTCAAAACCAGAAACTGATTACCGTTGCCGATTTGCGGTTTAGTTTTGACACACCCTCCTCCAACAAAAATTCAAATTTTTTCTAGACTTCATGCCGATGGCGACGTCACTGATCGACTTGGTTTGCCCGTGGTTCGTAGCAGAAGACACTTGCCAAAATCGTGAAAACTACCGTTCAATGCGAAGGCGTGGGAAAGCACTGCTGCCTTGATTTGGCCATAATTGATTAAAAAAATCATTTTTACCTCATTGATGACGTTGTCTCAGTAAGGTATAATAAGGGACCTCTTTATGCAAATTTGTCATCCCGGGTATTGGTACGATTTTTTGCCAATTGCAAAGTGGGTACGATTGCAGCCAATCATAAAAAAAAAACTCATTAATAATTCAAGAAGAAAAAACGAAAGAAATAAATGTTAAATGAGTGTCTTTATATCTAATAAAGACACGACTAATTTTTTAGACCAAAATAACCCCAAATCTAAATATTAGTGCGAGAATGAGTTGATCTACATCAGGGATTTTGAAGCCGTTCAAAAAAGTCGCAGTTAGTATTATCACGTTTAAAAACTCTCGGCTTCTAAACGAGCGACGGCTTTGAAATCTTTGACATGGGAGTTTCAGTTAATACCTTTTCTTCAGTCTGGTCTGTGATAAATACTGAGAAATTAATTGTTTTTAAACCATGGTCATTTGCAAAGATGCTCCCAGAGATACTCAACACTCCACATTCGTCAAATGAAGACCAAATTTAAAACGCTCTTCACTCGCCGGGGGAAAAATTCTAAAGAGGGTGGTCTAATTTTAAACAAACAAGCTTTTGAAACACTCAGTTATCAATACCTGAGCTTCTTAAAAGTGAAACCCATTGTTAATGTAGAACTAGACAAAGTCCACTCGACTTAAGTGCAACCATGATCTTTACCGTGTTGGTCAAAAGTACATGTGTGAGAACACAAGCTTGGGTATTAACATTTTATTAGCCTGAGAAAACAGCCGACATTTGGCGACGCTGCCACTGGTTTCCCCGCGAAATGACGTCTGTGAAACGAGCGCAGAAATTTCATACTGATGACGCGTCACTATCCACATCTGGGTAGTGCTTCAGATTGGTCGTGCCGCGTGGGAAATTTGATTCAACCAATCAGAAGCACTACCCAGATCTGGGTAGTGACGCGTCATCAGTATGGAATTTCTGCGCTCGTTTCTCAGACATCATTTGGTGGGCAAACCACCAAATGGTAGAGTCGCCAAATGTCGGCTGTTTTCTCAGGCTAACCCTTTATCACCCTAACAGCTCTTCCGTTTTACAAGTACTTACATTTCAATTTTCTTTACGTCTACGCCCCATACTGCTGCTCCTTTGTGAACAACTTCCTGTTATCATGAAAACAAAACAAAAATACAATAAATGTAGTTAGTAATTACCATCATTAAAATGTGACTATTCATTGCAGGGATTGAAAAAAGCTTGAACTCTAGCTTGTCTTTGGGGCAAGCAGCTCACTTATTTTGCTTTACAGTGGCCAGTTCTTGCTTATCCTCGTCAATACTTTTGTTAGAGGATGACTTGCTTAGTCCCTTACCCATTGGGCACTAAGTAAGCTTTAAAACAGCTGTTAAAAGTTACTTACCCAGCAAGACAATCTATTGGTTCACCGGTTAATTTTATTTCACACTATTTACATTTCAAGTTGACAAATATAAGTTGCAAGAATTACAGATTTTCTTGATTAGTAACTCTTGTCACAGACTAAAAGACAAGACTGTTTTCAAGCCCTTCATTGCAGAAACATAAGGAACATGTTTTCACAAAAATTTTGAAATTACATGGGATATCTTCTAATAATTAGAAGGTATCCCATGATGTAATTATTACATTACAGGTGCCACAAACAGGTAATATGAAGTGAATTCTGTTGTCTTGCCCTGACAGCATTACTTGTTTGTACCAGAAAAAAATATTTTAGCCATAAAATAAAAAATGCTTTATTGACCAGGCTTGTCCAGTCAAACTGGCTGGAATTGGACACATGCTTTTGTTTTTGGGAAAAAAGACCTTGGCCAATATCCAGGCATCTAAGAGCTTTTAGGAATACAGTTGTAGGTGCTAAGACAGAGTGTAAGATGAAGAAATCAATGGAAAGACACATGATTCTGAATGCAAACAAATAGTGATAAATAATGGTAATTGAACTGAGTGGAGTGCATGTTTTGCATTCCGCCCATAGCCAGAGCGATACTGCATGGAGATATTAAAAGAGCGGTTATCATAGTGTTAATTAACTCCTACGAGGACATTTTTGGGCATATAAGTGGCCACCCGCTATTAGACACTATCAAAATAGAGCAAAAATGTACAAGGTTTTTTCTATTCTCTCCCTCGGAGTCTTCAGCATTTCAATTGTGTAATCAGAAAATAAAAGTATAGCGAATAAACCTGTTGTAAGTGCAAAAAACTGGTACGTGATTCTCTTCCAAGTGGATTCGACACATATCCAAATCAGTGCAATTTGTTCTGAAATCATTCACGTGATTTCAAAATTGAACGAAGGCACAGCGGGAGTTCGACTTGAAATCACAAGTATGATTTCAGACCAAAATTGCACAACACAAAGTTCAATTACCACTTTATTTCATCGATTTTACCTGCAATTTGTATAGGTAATAGCATGATTTGTAGTGACATTAAGCATAAATACCATTTTTTTCTTGATTATATAGTGATATTGTTAGAGAAAATAATATTGATGTTGACCATCCTTGGGTCTTAAAGGGTTAACAGTATACTAATAAGTGACATAATTGTTAAACAGAAAGTACAAACAACGTATCACCTGAACTTGTTTGTTGATAAATTTCCTGTCGTGCTGAATTTCCGCTAGCTTCCTGGAGCCCAGACAACTAACAAGTGATGTTTGAGCAAGCATACGTAGGGAATGGTTAAGGTCCTGGACAGCTGTTTTGGACAAAACTACATCCTTAATGCTGAAATGTACCTCAGCACCAACTGTGGCATACCCTCCATCACAAGTGCGTACCTGCGAAGTAGGGATAAATCATAACATTGTTGACTTAAATACCAGATATGCGATTAATTTGGAAGAAGGACAATTTTTATACCAGAAAGCTCAGAAAAAATTCTAAGCTCCAGGTGAGAATCAAACTCACAACCCTCTGAGTTCTAGTTTGGACGCTCCAACCACTGAGCTACTGGAGGCTCTATGGTGAGCAGGGTTGAAATTTAATTATAACTACACCAGTCATAGAGGACTGCATCGAGGACTTCCTTGAAATCGGCTGTCCACCAGCGTACAACGGAAATTACCATGACATGACTGTAAAGAACTGAAAATATGATGTTTTAAGTCCTAGCCCTTTGTCACAACAGATGACCCCTTATTAAACGTCCCTGTTGTTGGCTTTTCAGTAGACCACAACCCTTTTCTTTTCTTCGTAGCACATCAAGTTACATGTAAAAGAGCTGTACTGTATACATAAAAAGGTCTTTAAAGACCCATCTTACGTCCATCTGGCCAATCTCTGGCAAGTTATATTTCTGGGCCATGCATTTTATGGGTATTACTGCGCATGCATAAACAGAAAAATACAAAACCTGCTGAGGAGGTACGCTAAATGCTCTGGCTCTTGTGTCTACTCTGGTCCAAGCATCAATGCAAGGATTGATGAATATCACACCTGAATCAAAGTGACATGTTAAAAATAAAAAGTGTTATGTTTAATAAATTAATATTGGTAAACTATGACCAGTTCAGCCGACAGCTGTTAGCAAAGCAGTCAAAACAAGTGTATTTGTTGAGGATCCACCTTGACTAGGGGTGGTAGAGATATACAAGACACAACCCTGAAGATGAGCCTCAAAGATGCAGGTTTATTCATAATTATTATTCGGTCTGAAAATTTGAGATAAGACTTCTCTATTTCTTTTGTGCATTAACCATGTACTGTCACTGAGACAAACAGCACAGGGGCTTGTACCGCCACCGAAATGATCCCCACCATCGAAATGATCCCCGCTACCGAAATGACCCCCAATCACCATCGAAATGATCCCCACCACCGAAATGATACCGGCGGTCACCACCGAAATGATCCCCGGAATATCGGGAATGGAATTAAGGGGACTAGAAAAACTGGACAACAATTTAGTGCGTGCTTTTTATTTATTTATGTTGCATCTTTTTTACGGTATGCAATTTACCTTTTACCGCACTTTATTTTGCAGTAAATTGTTTTTTTTTTTTGGTCTAACACTAGACAATGCTTGTTCAAAAGATGCAATTCACTTATGTCTTCTATTTCTTCCAATTTTTTAAAAATATTTTTGCAAGAAAATCTTTTTAATAAAATTGTGTTAAAGCAAAATAAATCAAATTTTGCAATCAGGTTATGTCTTCCTGATGATGTCATGACGACAGTGATGACGTCAGTTACAGGCTCACATTACAACACGTGCTTTCCAATTAATTTCGGTACTTGCACTAGCTGCTGTAGCTGTCATCTCAAATCATTAACATCATGAAAATTATTCTGTCATTCACAATTATTTTTCTGCTGTGCTGACTCTGTGCGGCCTTTGCCAGTACATGGAAACTCACCCTGATGTCATGGAGTGAGCCGACATTTATATCTGTGGATTTCTTTCTGACATAAAAGAATAGTGTGACAAAATGTGCTGACATTTTATAGCCCGGCAGCATGTTCTAACACTGTCAAGTTTTTAACGCAAAACTAGTTGTAATCTGCTCGTTATCACGTTATAATTATGATAAACCTGTTCCCTGTTCAAGGCGGATTTATGTAGTTCCTTAAAAAAATGTTAAAATTTTGAAAATAAAATCAGTGTATAGAACTGTTATCAGTCTAATTGCTTTCTCTATTTTCCTCTGTTTAGAATCGTGTTTGCATGAAGAAACGAAGAATTTAGAATAGATAGCAAAGTCCCCAGTCCATTTAAGCCAAGGTTCCGAAAATTTATGACGGGATCATTTCAATTGCGAATAGGTATCATTTCGGTGGTGGGGATCATTTCGGTGGTGATTGGGGGTCATTTCGGTGGTGATTGGGGGTCATTTCGGTGGCGGGGATCATTTCGATGGTGGGGATCATTTCGGTGGCGGTACAGGGCTGCATTGAAAACTTATACTATCTTCTAAAATGTTAAAGAAAGGGACTTTGCAAATTAGAAACTATCTTTTTTTATGGCAGGGAAAGGAATAACATAATGACACTACCAGTCTCTCTAGAGTCGTGAGTGGTTGGCAGTGAGTGGACAATATTGTATATGTTGTGGTTCAATTTTATCCTTGGTGTAAATTTTATTTTCCTTTGTTTTGTGGTATGGTAATCATGTACATGTATGATAATGAGTTTATTAAAAACAATTAAAAGGAAAATAAAATTTACACCAAAGGAAAAATTGAACCACAAAATATACACTAGGTTTGTACATGTAAATACTTCTGTTATTAATACAACCTCTTAACATATTGCCTGCATGCAGAAGTCTCCTATTTCCTTTGTTGCAGGAGACGTCTGCACACAGGCAACTTAACATAATGGGTGACTTTCTTTACTAGCATACTTTGATCAGGCATTTAATTTACCATTATGAGGAAAATTGCACAGTCCAGCCCATTCTCAGAAGGGCAACAATTTCAGTACTCTTTCCTAGCTTTACACTGAAGAACTGTTGGGTGGGGAAGGGGGAGCTAGGACAAAGACATACTGAGTATCCTGCTACAATCAATGCAACATTGTATAGTAGATTGGGGTTATAATGACTGCTTTTGATTTTATATCTGATAGTTGATGTTTTATTTTTAATAAAATGCCATAGTTTAAAGATGTCCAAAACAGTTACATAAGAGGTAAGGAAGAGATATGTCGATTGAAGTTCTTGTGTGAAATATGAAATTACAAGCAGAAAAAATGGTAACTAACCAGGTCCTTTCTGAGGTAACAGTCTTCCCAGACGAAATATCACTGCTCTCTCATAGTCTTTGATAATCTGTTATGTATAATGCAGAATAAGTTAAAATTTAGTCAAAGTCTAAATAATTTTATCAGAAGTTCAAGTTGCTGTGAGTCAAAATTGATGACTTGTAAGTACTGACAATAAAATCTACAATTTCAAGAACCTCAATATAACGAACCTCTATAAATGAAGTCCTCGGTATAACAACGATTTTCTTTACCCCAATAATAATAAAATATATGAAAAAGAACCTTGATAATAACGAAACCTCATTATCGCGAACAAGTCCCTTGGCCCTTTGTTATATAGAGGTTCCACTGTATATCATTAAATTATAAATACTTTCTTGTATATCATTAAATTAGTCAGTTAATTCTAAGCATGTCCATTTCAGAACACAAAACTTGACAAATACAGGACAAATTCCGAGGGAGAGGTGCTTACTGAATACATGATGTATTAAGTAAGCTTTAAATCGGCATAAGTTGCAGCTACATTATTTTTTGTCTTAATGTGGGAAATGGTCCCTTTTCTGTGATGAAGGAGGTTACATTGAGCAAAACACAAAAGTATAATGCAGTCAGCCTCTCCTCCTAACCCAAGAGTCTCTTCAAAGGCATTTTCAATCTCCTTGCTTTACAGAGTCTCTTTTCTGCATAAAGAGGAAAACGATAGGAAATATTTCCTTGTAGGCCAACTTGGCAGTTAGGGATTACAGGTGTATAAAGCCAGTCATCAAGAAAAAAAGGCTTCAAATACAATAATGTACATGTACATGTAGTCTATTTTTTCAACATCTAGATTTTGAGCATGCTCAGTAGTTTGGACCTTTTATAGCCATACCACAAGTGTTAGCCGGATTCATTTTCTCGTTATAAATACTTCCTGAAAAGTATATCACGACGGCTTCCCTTCGCTGAAGGTCAAGCGCATTTAAATCTATTCTAGCAACCGAAAGGTTGCAGCGTTGGGTTGCCGTGTAACGACATGACCTTTGAAAAGCAGTCTCCTCTTTTTTGCCTTCAAATAACTTGACTGAAACAGGATCTTTAAGTTGTTCTAATAAAAAAACCGCTTTGCGCTGCTTTAGTTATTTAAGAACTCTTTCTCAGAACTTATTATAATTTGACATTTCATTAATAAAGGCAAATTTGAACATACTTTAAGCTATGTGTGACAGCTGCAGTTTTTAGCTCTGTTAATTTCTCAACAGTAAGCATTTAAATGTATGAAATTTAAGTTTGGCCTCGTCTTATCTGCGAGCTTACCTTCACGCAGAAAAATACAGAAGCCGGGAACGTAACGAGGAGAAGCAAGGACGTGAAGAACGAGATCAAAGATTCTGCAATATTCCATCCTGATGGTCCGTCTAACGAAACACAAGAAATGTTAAAATATGCTAGAATCAAGAAAATCTTAAGCTTAGTTACTAGCCGCTTAAATTTGAGAGCTTTTTACTACGGTTCGTTCGAAGCGGCGCGCATCTCCAAAACTCTTTTACCTGTTTTGTCGTGTTCATCGAAATAAACCGCTACTTGATGCTCTGGTAATCGGCTGTAAGTGAATGCCTTCGCCATTAAAATTTCTGGAAGACTTTCTACGCCATCAATTCTCGATAAGAATCAAACATGATCCACTACCCTTTCTGACTCATTCCGACTGCTTTCCTTTTTTCTGAGCCCGCTAAACTAACTTATTGTCAGCGTATTTTCTGCGAAATTCAAAATGGCGGCCGCAGTTAGGTTTTTTGTTGGTCGCCGTAGATTAGCATTTTCGGGTCCGCTTTTGCTTCATACGAGGACAATTGCAGCTAAACGCAAAGCACTACGTGCATTTGAACAACGGAAGCACCAAGATGATGTTTTTCTTCTAAATTACAGAGCTCCACCAAGTCACACTTTCGCGGAAGCTTTGAGCGCTCTTCGTGCTTATGCCATAACTAATATCGATCAAACTGTCGAGCTGCACATCAAAATCAACATGGGAGATAAAAAGGTTGGTTTTGTTTAAAGTCATTAAAGTTAAAATCTTAAATCTCTGTTCTAACTCGTGAAAAATGACAGTGGCAGAGATGCAAAGATCTAAAATCCGGAGACTTTCATAAGCTTATTTAAATATGAAATCACAGTCAGAGTATATTGTAAATTGTGTTCTTTGAACACTTTCTTGTACATTACAGACTAAGATCAATCCTTTTCATGGACTTATGTTGCTTCCAAAACAATATGGAAAGGAGAGAAAGGTGTTAGTGTTTGCAAAGGTGAGAGGTTATTACTTATAAAACTTAGCCACTGACTCTGTGATTATCATTGAGATGTTGATCAGAAAGAAATCACAAGAATCTACCAGTCATTTGCAAGTTTAGTTTTTTTATCATTCCTGTCAGCACATGGGAATTTGCCGTCTCTCCCTTCATAAAGGCAACACAGGAAGCCATAAGAATCCACCATAAATCATATCTTTCAAATCAACACTAAAAAGCAGAATCAATGAATGCATTTCATTGAACTCCTTCTACCTAGTTTTCCATGTAAATGAGTTTGATCCCAGCATACAGTAGTTGTCCAAGGATGGAGCTTCACCAGTCATTTTTTTTAACTAAGGGCCATCAACATATTCCCCCCGGTTAATGTAAACTGGATGCTTAGGTCAGACCCCCTCCCTTCCCCCCTTCCTTAATGTCCACTTGAAATTTTGCTGCCCCCAGAAAAGGAATAGTTCCCCCTGATATGCACTTACCTGAAGATGTCAATGGTAACAACACAGTTTACTGCCTTTAAAACGTGGTAGAAACTTCATATTTTAGTGTAGAAATTAAAAGATCACAATGTAAAGGGGAGAGTTTAAAAGATCAAAACTTACACTCCCTTCTTTAATTGGTCCTGCTTTCTATTGAATAATTTCACGAGTGCTGTTCCACACGTGAGGTAAAATTTGTTTTAATATGAAAATGCATCAGTTTGCTTTTGTCCAAAAATGCCCCACACTTACGCCCACTGCATTACCCCTAACGTCCAGTTGATGTTAAGAGGAGGAAAAGTGAATATGTCGATGGCCCCTAACAATATCCTGTTGTGTGCCTATCCAGTTGGTAACTTAAGGAAGACTGCACCAGATTAATGCCAAACAATCAACTTTATTTAGCTAAATTTGTAACTCGCCATCCTTGACAACAACTATCAGGTATTTCTAGACCTACAAATAAGGGAATCTGGGTTGATTGATACATTTTATTCTACTTGCAAGTTTAAAATGTAAATATGGAGAGTGTTTAACACTCCCTTTTTATCATTAGGATGAAGCTGCCGAGATTGCAAAGAATGCTGGAGCAAACGTTGTTGGTGGAGAAGAGCTCATTAAAAAGGTACTCCAATGAATTTACTGACTGAGTTTATTGACTTGTAATTTTAGCATTAATTAAAATTGCTCTGAATCGACCAAAAATGCCAAGTGACACACAATAATAAAACATTGACTAAGGCACACAGCATTATGCTGTATTTACATTATTATACAGTATTATAAACACTTACTAGAAGACTAACATTCTGCTAGCAGCTTTCATGTCAATCTCCTCTGGCCCTTTTCTTAGCCACCTCATTAGCGCTGTAACTTATTGCTATCCTTGTGATGTCATTTTTCTTTGTTTGTCATTAAGGTTGCTGATGGTGAGTTGACAGACTTTCATCAAGTTCTCTGCACTTTGGAATTTCTGAGCAAAATGAGACCTCTGCAAAGAATACTAAGGGAAAAAATGCCAACAACTCGAAGAGGTAATCTTCTAGTATAGCATTTAGGGCTGTGCTGTCTGTGACCCATGGCAACTTGGCCAAATTTGCAACTCTTTGATTATTGAACAGAAATTTTGTATCCACACAAAGCCATGTAATATCATCCATAAAAAAATTGTTTAAATTGAATTTTTTATTATTTTATCTCTGTAGGAACTGCCTCTGATGACATTGCAACTGCAATAAGAACATATAAACAGGGCCACCCATATAGGTGCGACAGGCTTGGATATGTCAATATTGGAGTGGGAAAGGTACATATGATAGATTCGTAACAACTACATGTACAAGTTTTTCATGCCATGCTGCTAACAGACAACCAATAACATCGCGACTTAATTGACCAATCAGTTTAATACCATCAACTGATGTGATACAACTCACTTTGACTCTGAAGATGACTACCGCAAAGGTTATTTAAACATCAATCACTGTCAGCAATAACAGTCCTATTCAGGATGACCTTCAGCCAGACGATCATACTCAACCTACATGTACTTATGGAATGACTCCTGGGTTCAAACCTTTCTCATTATTATACTGTACATGTAACTATCAGACAGTGTATAGTACTGTAAATTGAAAATTAGAATGTTTCCCAAATGTTTTTCCTTGTTGGTGGACCCTAAGGAATTCATCACAGTTTGAGAGTAATCTTACAAATTTGAGATTATATTTTTAGTGCTAGGTTATAATATGACTCGACCTCTTCCCTGCAAGCAAGCTCTCCTTCTGGAGGGTTTCATCAAAAGTCATGGACAAGCCGCATACAAAAGGAGGCACAAGAGTGTGAGGGGCAGTTTTGCCACTCACTCACTTGTTCTCTTGCAGCTCACCTGACTCACAATTCAAAAGGAAAAGCTACCTTGGATGCTGCCCAACCTTTGTCTGGTCATCACCACTAACAGAAATAATGGTCACCTCTCCTCAATGGCCACTTCTTATATTCTCCCAAATATTTTCACTCTTGTTTTAAACTGTCCTGGAGAGCTTTGACTGGAAAAGCAATACATGTACAAGGACCTTCTCTTTTAGCATGGCACATTTCACATGGTTTTGTAATGATTTATGGGAGCCACATGTACAGCGTATACTTTAGATCTGATAGTCAGTCACTCACAATATAGATTTGCTGTTATGATGTTTAGCTACCCAATAAACTTCACACGACATTTTCTGAGTGCATTATTGTGTTGTTTGCTTTTAGCTCACGTGCACCATTGTCTTATTCTGTTGTTTATACCTTATGATTTTGCTTTGTAGCTCAGCTTTAATGATGCAGATGTGAGGAGTAATGCATTAGCAGTCATATCTACTGTTCATTCACATAGAATATCCACAAAAGGTAATTCGATATACATGTAATTTATTGTTTAAACCGAGAGAGAATAATGTGATACAGATAGAGACGGAGACATTCAGTCTTGCCCTAGGGATATGTGAATTCCACCAAAGCTAGTTTTAGACAAATGAAACGCTTCAAATTAATTGGAAGTGGAATCCGGAGAGGTCCGCAAACTTTTATTCAGTGATATCAAAAGAGACGACCCAGGAATTAGACCTCCATTTAATTACAACCTCTAAAAATATCCGCAGGGAAATTCACATATCCTGGCCAATGTCCTAAGATTCCCTCTTTGTCCAAGTATTCTCTCTTGTTTAAAACTTTGAACCCTAAGATTATAATTCAAATTCTTATTTGTTGCCCCTATTCATTTCCTACCGAAGAAGTGGGGAGAAGTTTATAAAATATCAAGCAAATTCATCTTGTGTGATCATGTCCGTAATTCTCATGACCACAGTGTTTTACAAAGCATTGATATTACAAGGAGAAATTTGATGCTGATCACTCTTAAGGCTTAAAGAGTTAAGCCCATTCACGACAGAACAATCTGTAACTGGCCGTGTGGATCACCACCCCTTGCATGAATTTTGATGTCATAAATTTTAACGTTCAGAGACAATAATAATTGTTGTCTCTGAACGTTAAAATTGATGACATGATGATGACATGATGTCTACATGTACCTTGTGCAGGGGAACGAGCTCTCTAGAACCATACCAAAGTGAGCGCGACTCCGTTTAATAGGCTAGAGAAAAACACAAAAAAATATTGCATCTGGGCCAAAAAAGTCTTGTTATGTTCTACTACCCACCTGGACGTTTCCACAATACTTTGATTCACGCTCGGCGTTTTCCAAGAAATTTTCCAACCAAAATGAAGTCCAGTAAATTCCCCGTAAAGGGGTTAAAAACGAGTTAGGAAAATTAAAGCGAAAGAAGTAGGAAGGATAGAAAGAGAAAGGTATAAGCCGAGGGACTGTAATGAACTTTTCGAAATTTTTCTTTCGGCGTAAGCCCGAACTTCAAAAGCTCTATGTAGCTTGTGGCACCAAGAATAAAAGCTAGCACGACAACTTGGGAAGGTTTGGTTTCTTTTTAGCAAGGTTGTGAGTGGAAAATGGCTCGACAAGCTTCAAACGGCGTTTTTCGGCAAAATGTCGGAGTGAGTAGCTTAAAGGATGAGTACAGCTGTATTTTCTGTCAATCTACATCAACTCATGTTTTAATGAGAAACTCAGTGGAAAAAACCGTCGCTTTTTATTACAGGCAATGAATGACGCAACAAGTCCCAACAATGTTGGCCCAACAATGTTGGGAGTTGTTGCGCCCGTTTACACGTAGCTTTAGGAAACTAGGTCCTTGTAGTTGGCAAGTATAACGGAAAGACCCCTTCTAACTTGTTTTCATATTTTTCACCAGGCAAGTTCTTGGAGAAAATGTGGCTTTCCTCTTCAAATGGCCCCGGTTTTCGTTTACTCATGGATGAATTAGTAAGCTAGTGTTAGCACTGAATGATTCATGGAAAAGACGAACTTCACAAGCTTCTGGAATGCTGAAAGGGCCTTCTTGATTATCTAACGTATTTACATAGTTCCGTTTGTGGTGAGAAGGTCGGCTACTCTCTACTTCGGAAACAATCGTTACATCCCATACCAAGAGAATTCATGGAAGGATTTGGAAGCCACTGTAGCCAGTCACAGGAAGTAAAAACCAAAGACCACGAAAGGTAGACAAGAAATCCACAAGGGTGCCAACTCAAGAACTCAGTTCCAAGCACATGTTCGTTTAACTTTGACTCTGAAAAGTCTTACATTCATTTAGTGACTAAAAGTTAAGAATATGATAGTTCAAGGCCTTGAGGAGAAACTTTCTGCGATTATAAATGCAAAAATAAGCCTTAGCAATGATTACTATAGGCTTACTATCCCGACTGCGATCAAACCTGTGAGGCAGGAACAAGGTTATATAAAGTAGTTGGTAATGTGAGCATGTCTCAATTTCTCTGGCACAAATTTAAAAAATTGTTTTGGCGACCAGTAAGTATATATTGGCATCAGACCGTCAGTGCGCATGCTCTTCAATCAGCTTTCGCAACTCGTGAACTCTTTTCAAGAAATAGCAAGAACCTTGCCCAATCCCTTGGCCTCATTATTACGCACGCGCAGGACATATGTGTTTCGGGTAACATGGTCTGAGCGAGCCGTTCGTCTCGGATTCATCACCGAAATGCATAAATCAAGAAAAGATGGAAGATTTCGTACAAAGACTAGACAAGCAAGCAAGAGCCGCAAACTGCGCCGCAATTTCTATCAGAGGTCAAGCAGTATTTCAGTTTTCTTTGGTGTAGTTATTGTGTGCGAGGTGATTAACCTCAAACCCTTAAAATTCTAAGAGTAATCAGCACTTAGTTTCTCCTCATAGTGAACATTGCTCAGTCGTGAAAAAAAGGAAATGAAGTGAAGTGAAAATGATTTTGGTTGTAAAAAAGTTCTCCTTACCAATACCATAAGAAATGTACAAACAGAAGTATGGAGAATGTACATGCTGTGTAGGTCTTAAGGGTTAGGCATTGAATAGTCTGAATTAAACCCTAAAGAACTGTGAATTAAAGGCGACCATCACGAAAAGGTTATGTTTGGATTTTATATTTCTATTATTCATCTAGTTTTTTTTTTAGTTTTTTTTTTTTCGAGGGGGGGGGGAGGGGGTGGAAGGGGCGAGGGGGTACCTTGTTTTAGCGTGTGCTTGTGACTAGTTCTTTGCCGTTTTGCTTTTTCTAGATATTTTGAACAAGAAAGTTAATAACAGATTTAGCCTAACGTTTACGATTATTCTGTGCGATTTGTACCTGTCATTTTCTGTTTATTTCACACAAAAATTCATAGTTTTCGTGTCAGTTTCATCCATAACAATTATTTTGTACAATTTTTATCTGTTCATGCGTTGTTTGAGCAATTCTCAACTGCCGTTATAGCGATTCAAAATCTCTCCATTACTGTATTTCCTCGAATAAGCGCCCACGCTCTGATAACCGTCCACCAACATGGCCAAAATATCAAACAAGCGCCCCCCCCCCCCCCCCCCGGAGCCGCGGAATAAGCGCTCCCTTTCCCACACCCATCACATTTTTATAGTAGGGATAAAAGGAAAACTTGTTTCTATTGGCACTTTATTGGAAACTCTCAGTGCAAACAGTATAATGGAACTAAGATAGGCTTGATTACCTACAGGAAAACTTATAATAAGCGCCCCCTTTGGATTAAGCGCCCATACTTTTAGCCGAAATTTTAAATAAGCGCCCATGCGCTTATTTGAGGAAATACGGTCTCTTGTGTAGTATCCTTAAGTGAAGAAAATGCTCATTTTGACTGCTAGGATTGAATACAAGTAAATTTTATTGGCACACGGGGAGTAAATTACTCGTTAAAAATACGTGGCAAAACATGATTGAATATTCAAAATGGAGGGTTAAACAAAGGAAAGGAAACTGGCGATTTTCTAACAAATGAAATTATGGATGCTTCTTTAGGTTTCTTCCGTAAATGTGTTAAGTGTTTATAGAAATTTTTCTTTTGCGAAAATCGTTCAAGTAGGGAGGTAGTTCCATTCAGCTATATCCAGCTACCTGTAGGCGTCAACACACCACCTGTTGGCAAATAAAGAGCGTATGGTCCTACCTTCCGCCGAGCGTGTTATTGTTCATTTATCATAACATCACAGACATGGACAGAACTCTGCAGTTTGTGTTACTTTTATGCTTTTTGGCGCTTTGTATTGCAGCGACAAAAGAGACCAAATCAGGTAAAAATGCAGCTAATTCGGATTCTGGGAACAATGATGACGATGCTAAAGTAGAAGTTGTTCATGATGTGAAAGAGGATTCGACGAAGGAAAAGAAAACCGCTGATGATCACGAGACGAAAAAGAAAGCCTCTGATGAGGACAATAAAAGCAAAAAGAGTGAAGAACATGATGAATTGGACGACGACGACGATGATGAAGATGACGATGAACACGAAGATGAACACGAAGATGAACACGAAGGTCACGAAGATGAACACGAAGAAAAGGAAGAAGACGAAGAAGCAGATCCGAACGCTAAGATAGAAGTTCACGATCTCTTCACCCCAGAAGACTGCACAAACAAATCCAAATCTGGTGATCTTGTAGTGATCCACTACAAGGGCTGGCTAGATGATGGACGACTGTTCGATACCACCATTGACGCGGCCAAAGGATACATGCCTTTTGAATTCATGCTAGGAACGGGGACAGTTATCAAAGGTTTTGAGAGGGGCGTCTTAGACATGTGCAGAGGACAGAAGCGAAAGATAGTCATTCCTCCATCACTTGGTTATGGAAAGAAAGGGGCTGGAGAAATTCCCGGTAAGCAGTTTGATTTTAAGTTGTACTGTAAGTTGTAGTTTCTTATCCTCACATAAATTGCTATTGTTTGTTGTCAGTGAAGTTTTCCGGGTAAACAAATTATTTTCTCCCGCGTGTAAATAGGCAAAACCTTATTTTGAGGGCTGTTTTGGCTTGCAGTACTTTTTTTAAATCTCCTAAAACACCTCCGGTGATAAATTGAAATATTAAACGATTTTCCAATCTTAGTCGACGTTCGTATCAACTAACATTTAACAGCAACAACCTCTTGAATGTATTTTGTTTCACTGATTTTTGATTTATTTAATACCAGATATCAAAAAAGATGTATTAAATAACGTTTTGAAGTACGACGATATTGTTTTAATTTCTAGTTATGACCTTCATATAGAAAATAATTTTGTTTCTTTTGAAACAAATTACGTATTAATTAACCGAGTGTGAATACACGAAGCGTTTTTCAACTGGCTCGATTCGCTCGTAAATAATTTATTTGACATTTGGCATAGACACAATAAATCATTTTTATCATTCATTTGTTTTGATGTAGAAGCCAAAAGGCATTTCTCGATATTTGTTTCATTAAAAAGGAATAGGAGAACGCAACCTTAACCCAACCTGCGGAAAGCCTGGGTACGAAAATTTGAAAAAAAAAATCGATTTTTGTGTTTGGGTCATGTCCCAGAAACGAAAATGCGTCATAGACCCTTAGATTTCTCGTTCCTAGAGCCCATCGTATATTTAGATCACGAGCGCATTAGGGGAAAAAAAAAACAAAAAAATAATTCGGATAATCCACTAGCCTGCGTAGCAAGCGTTTCCGTGCGGTTTCGGAGCAAAGAACGAGGAACGAGAGTCAAAGACCGCGCGAAAACTTGCGCGAGTAATAGAGCCCCCTCAAGACATTTATTTTCTCGTGCTCCCATGAGAAATAGTCTTTGGTGTTACTGCAGATAACTAATTATATCTATAACCCTTGAAAAATGTAAAAAAAGTATGCGATATTGTTTAAATTATTCTGGTTCAATGTTTTTGTCCACAGAAAATTGAAATTACTCAGTTTCCCAATGGATTACGTCTTAATCTACCTCGTTCCCAGGGCTCTCTCCTACCCGCCCTACGTAGGGCGTGACATTTTTGACCTGGAACGAGTGACGTATTTTGAGGCATTGTTCTCCTTTAATTAATATGCCCAGCACGCATGTCAGAGATCGACGTCGTGTGGGCCTAGGTCTCTTGAAAAGTGAATCCACGGCTGTTTCAATATTCATCACATAGTCAAACTGAATGTTAGTGAATTTTTCTAGAGTTGTATTCTAAAGGACTGTATCTAGGTTCTAAAAAAGAAGTATGGATGATTGTTGTCTTGTGTTTACCTCTTCCACAAAACGAGAAATTAAGAAGTCTGACGTCGTGGTCATGCAGCGACGGCAAAGAAATTTACAAAAAATCGTGATGCACGTGCAAAACTGTTGTTTTGCTAATCCAAACCTATTGTTTCCTTGCCGTTCTCTTTGCTTAGAACCTACAACAAAGCGGGGCGGAGCTAAGAAAAATGCCTCAAAATACGTCAACGTTTCACTCGACCCAGGGAACTTTCTACACCGTCTTCTGACCAAAAGCTGCTCAAATAGGCAAATTTCGTACTCTTAACCGAGCATGGAGTCTGCTAGTTAATTATCCGATTCATGCAAATTGTACCTTGTTTCAAAGCTGAAAGCGGGTAGAATTCTTCAAAATTTTATCAAATTTGGGTGATATGCATTTTAATTAAAAACAAGCTAAAAACATGCTTACCTCGATCGATGTTAAGTTCCCGTGTTAATTAAAGGGAGGTTGATGCAAGCTGATATTCTTCAAATAGCAATTTAATCGACAGAGTTGAAAAGTTGCTTTTCTTGGTATGCTTTTAAGTAGAAGTTTGCCTACTTCGAACTCTTCTTCGCAAAATGGTTGAAATTCTTCGCCGTCCCACCAAAATAACACAGCCTCGTATCCAGGGCGTCACGGTTGATGTCTCTAGCGTTTATCCTGCACTAAGGCACTGAGGCCATTTGATCAAGAGACTATAAAGGGGACAGAGAGGGCATCCCCCATATACACCCTATTCCATACGTAATTCGTCTCGAGTTATTTTTAGTATCGGGATAAAGTTACCTCGCGCGAGGCGTGGATGTTTCGTGGAGGTTTCGCATGACCAAACGCCGTGCAAAACATGTCGGGCGAGAGGCAATGAAAGCGTAAAAAGATCGAGAGCATTCCTGAATATTGAAGCGAAATGAGTCGGCGCTCACCTGGGAAAAAGGAATCGCTGGACTCTTTGACAACCCGTGAAATCAGTTTAACTCGAAGTTGTCGTAACCTCAGTGCTTTAATAAAATGAGAAATTTCGCCGGTCTATTGAAACCGGTCGTTTGTACAATTTAGGGAGTTTAAGATCCAACGACGCGGACGACAACTAGAACGTCAAAAAAAACAATAGGTTTAATTAGCAAAACAACAACTTCGCACGTGCAACACACTTTTTTGTTCATTTCTTTCCCGTTTTTGCACGACTACGACGTGAAAATGCCTTATTTCGCGTTTTATGGAGGACGTAAATAAGCAACGACGAAATTTTATTTCTCTTTCTGAGCTTGAATATGGTCCCTTGAAATTCAGCTTTAGGAGGGTGCGCCTACAATTGACAAAGTAAGTGAGTAGGAATAATCGCTATAAAGACTGAAAAAAATAAACATCAAACCAGAAATTGCTCTCTTCAAACTGTAAATTATAAATGATCCTGAGAGAATATTTAGTGTGTTAAGGATTTCCCTGCTCTACTGTTAGCTCTATACAAGAGAGGAAGGGCGATTCTTTTTTAATTTCGGTTTCACTGACACAGCTTTCGCAGAAATCTCGCTGTAGTCGTTTTCGTCGACAAAAGGAATAGCAAAATCACTCTCCGCGTCTTCCCCCATTTCGTTTGCGTCATTTCGTGAAGGACGCGTGGCTCTCAGCGTGGGTCATCCACGCGGAACACATTCGCGCTATGTGATTGGTCGTTGTCTAATCCCCCTTGAGATCTGTTGTGTTAAAAATAACTCGAGACGAATTACCTATGGAATAGGGTGTATATGGGGGATGCCCTCTCTGTCCCCTTTATAGTCTCTTGTATTTGATCGAATATCACTCAGTAGGGGGGGGGGGGGAAGAATGGGGGAAGGGGAGGAAGGGGGTACAGAGAAGTACTAGGCGTTCTTGGATTATTATTCTCTCTTCCCCTGGATGTCACCAAAAACGTCATCTAGGTACTTGAGTCAATCAGAAACGGAGAAATATTTTGAATTGAGTTTTAATTTTTTGTCTTTTTTGCGACCAGGTAACACGACTCTCACGTATGAGCTAGAAATGTTCGACATTCGTCCCCCTCCCCCACAGGCAGACTTGTTCTCACATATCGACGCAAATGGCGACAAGAAACTGTCAAAGAAGGAAATATCAGCGTACATGAAGGCCCAAGCACAAGCTCACGGTATGCCAGTATACGACAAGAGATGGAAAAAACATCACAAGAGCGTGGTGGCTAATATCTTTGAGCATGAAGATGCTGATGAAGACGGGTCTATTTCTCATGATGAATTTAGCGGCCCGAAGATGATGTACCATGATGAATTTTAGGCCAGCGCGAGAATTGAGCTCTCGTGTTTTCGCGCGTGCAAACACGGCAGATTGTACCGCGTGGACGGACACTTTGCTCAGCCAACATAACCACGTGGTTAGCTACCCGCCAGAAACTCGAAGTTAAATTTAAACGTTTTTTCTAAAAAAAATCAAAACTGTAGTCGGGAAAGGAGGCTCTTTTCAGGTTCTGAATGAGTTATATTTCCATAAAAATTGTCATAAAAGGAAGGAAATCATTAAGTCTTACTTTGCTCGCTAACACTGGCATCTTTATATCTGGCGTTAACCCGAAGTTAAAATTAAGTTTCGTCGTAATATACAATGGAATCAGGAAAAATTGTGAAAGAAAAAAATAAACAAATTGAACTGCAACAAACCAGAAGTCTTTGTGGTAACTGAGTTTAATTTGTTTTAATAGTTCTAGTGTGACTATTTTCACTAAATTAAATATTGATGATACTTCACCGTTTAATGTGCAAAACTCATGTTTACTTAGCGAAGGTCAATCGTAGGGCGAAAGTCTTACCCAAAGTATATTATTTTTTCTGTGACTTCGATTTCTGTCGATTTCGGTTATCAATCGATATTAATAGGCGACTTAAATCGATGAATTAGACTGATTTCCGATATCGGTTTTTATCGATTAACTACGTCTGCAATTCTAATTTTCAGGCTTTCAGATAGTCGGAGCGCGGGAGAAAAATTTACGAAGAAAAAACAACGTTTTCCCCGCGTACGCTCCCCACTGACCCCACTGACTGCCGCGCTCTTTCATCTGAACGCCTGGAACGAGCTAATTTCCTGTAAGCATCCCCGCCTCTTTCATATGAAACTCCCCCCCGGGGGGGGCTCTTTTGTGCCTTTGTTACTGATGCGCAGGGTGAATTTCTTATTTTTTGATTCAAAAGCGGTAGCTATTGAATTGCAAAAACTATCGTGCTTAATATTATACCTTACAGTGTGGAAACAATACGCCTCAACCATCGGTGAAGATATTAGAAAACAAAAGAGCGCGCTTCTTGACCTTAATCACAGTCATATAACTCGTTGATCTCTTTGACGTCGTTTGCTGTCAAAGTTCCCGTCAACTGTCCTCCAAGACTTATCCATGGCTTTCCTCTGGCTATGATCGTGGGTCTTTTTCCATCGACGGAGTATAGAAATCTATCATAATGCATCACCGAGTCATAGTCGTAAGAGAGGCCAAGGGTGTCCACTTTTCCGTGATCGTACTTCTTAAAGTTTTTGTCTTGACCTGGAAGTGAAGGAAAATGTAAAGATTCAGTATTTGTATAGAGTGGTTTTCGTTTGAGTGTCGTAAAACCAAAACCAAAGTAATTACTCTGGCCAATCACATAGGACACAGACAATACATTGAACCAATCAAAACTCGAAGTAATTACATGTGGCTGACGCAAAGCGCGGGAAAATGCATGCGAGCGCGTCACAATTGGCTTTGGTTTTACTTCTGATTGGATGAAAAAGTGGCGCGAATCTTTTAAGCCAATCGCATCGTGTAGAAAGTGCAAAACCAATTACTTTTCGACACTCAAATGAAAACCGCTCTATCATTGAGAACCATTCCAAAACAAGGAACCTAACCTCCTTGGACCCGAAGAGCGCATTTCAAGTTTCACTCAAAGGTCGCTACCATATTAAAGTGACTGTTTTAAATCTAGTTCTTTTAAAAGTTGTTGACCTAATGTACTAACGTTAAACGCATTTTACTTAGACAGCAATAAGCATTCTTCCAGGATGGAACTCATGGACTGCGCACGAATTGGCCATGAGCTTTGTAATAGGACAATTGCACGATGACGTCATTTTACTACAACTACCAGAATCCTTGAGTTTGTTGTTTTCTTGTGCAAATTAAGGCTATTGTAAAACGACATTTTTGGGTATAAGTAAATACCAAAATGAAAATACCTTTATCGAATAAGGAACGTTAATGAATCATCAAGCATTGCTATTTTAAAATATTTTAATTATTATTGTCACTGAGTAGAGTGTTTTGAATTGTTATATAAATACGTTCTACTAGAATGTACTGGGCTTACAAAAGCTATTTGTTTTTCGTTAATAAGGTTTGGCCCTTCTCTGTAAAGATGCTCTTTTGGACGTCGGTTTGTCTTTGCACACGTGCCACTATTCAATTAAGAAATGATGCTTTTTGTTTAAACTAAGCCCACACAGAGGTTCTTAGTCTAATTAGTTCTGTTAAATTTAACGACATTTGTTTGTTATCTTACATTAATTGGCTTAATTGGTTTTTCCTAAATCTTCGGAAGCTTGACCTTACCAAGTTGTCTTTTCCTGGACATTCCTATTTTTACTATCTTTCGCGTATTTAGTGGTTTGATCGAAACTTCAGTGCGCTTCCAAAAGAAACCCTTGTCCAACAGACTATCTTACTTAACTCGTTGTGATAAACAAGCTTTTGTTACTGCCTAGTTCAATTTACTTGCTAAAAGTTGTAACGAGTGATATCTTTGTTTAAAGGCTTTCGCAATGTAAATATCTTGCTAATTGATTTTTGACTAGGGATTTGTAAACAATCTTTTAGTTAATATATGGAAAAAGGCGGGACTAATTACCATTGTACGATATTCCAACAAGAAGCTTTTAAACGACAACTTAAGCACTGTACGCGAATTGACAAATTGTACATTTTAGAGTAACGATATTGTACATATGTGATTTTCATTCATGTAAACATTCCTTGCAATTTTTGTGTCTCTCTGACTGTTTTGTTTTGACTGGACAATTATTGGACAAAAGTGAATTTTGGAGTTTTAACTGATTTTCCTATTACGACACAACCTCGAAGGAAATATGCTAATAATTCTTATAGCCAATCGAATTTTTACTGATGTAAGATTATTTTAAGTTGAGTAAGATTGGCAGCCTTCAGATTCAGTCAGGATAAAAGGAGCTGTAACTAGGTCTTGTCAGAGAGATACTGCCAGCCTTGATTGTGAAAAGTTGAGCAACAAGTAATCTACATTAAAACAGTTTAAAGAGACAAAAAGTTTGAGTTCATTGTAGAGGATTACTGTTCCCCCAAGTTTCCTACTACATATTGTTCTTTAATCCTTAGCCGGATTGACAAATTGAAATAACAAAGCAAAACCGAAATGAATTCTGGTAGTTGTAGTCAAATATCGTCATCATGCAATTGTCCTATTGTCAATCAAACGCGTGTGTTAAGAAAGATTGAAAACGGCCGCCGCTCTTGAGCGTTCTAATTTTTTTTGCCTGTATTTTTTGGATCGATAACCTTCTGTTTCAATATATGGAAGCATCGTAAAATTGCCAAGGTGCGGCTGTCAGGCCCTGGGGGACGGGGGGGGGGGGGAGTATTCTATTCCTATAATGGTCCATACGGGGAGGTTCCGTCCGGTATATCAAAGGGTAGGGATTTCACTTATTGAAGTACATGAAAGAGTAGGGAAATCTGTCATTTCGGTTGTTAAAAAGGCTTCAAAAGCGCTACACTGATGCATGTTACGGCTGTGCAAAAGTCGATACAATGTACTGGTTTGTAATTTATTTATATTTTAAAGGCTGTGTATTTACAGCCGTTAAAAGGGATGGAAATTTCTAAACCAGGTGTGCGAAAGGGGGTACATTTTCTGTCAAAATGGTATATAAAAGGTAAGGGGTTGGACCTCAAGGCGGAAAAACCTTTTTGATTACCCCCTGCCCTTCTCCCCCTGGGGCCAGTGCCGAAATGCTGACTTTCAATCAGGTGTTGTTGTGATGGGAAATAAGATGAGGTGTCTTTTTATACCTGGTTGGATATTTTGCCACAAAACCTCAACATATCGATCTCTGTCAGGTCTGCTTTGCTCGTGCCAAATACCTGTTGATTAAACAAAATCATCCCATGTAAGGAAAGGTAAATTAGTGGAATCCGGATTACACCTCAAGGGATCCGGAATCCCACAAACGTGTAGATTCCCGAATCCAAGTTCCACTAACAAAGACTGGAGTCCAGTCCCTAGCTGGAATCCGGACTCCACAGCGTGGAATCTAGAATCCAAGACTGTCTTGGATTCCCTTGCATGAGCGAAATGAGGAATGAAAATTGGAACAAATTAAAGATATAACTTAATATTATATAAATATATTAGTAAATAGCAGTATAATTAAGTCACGATCCCAGGGGAGACTCCCTTATGAAAAAAAAGGGTTTGTTCGTCGTCTCGCTCAGGGGTGTCCTGTCACGAAAAGCTGATATTTAACAATTATTCCTCGAGCTCGAATGGGCTCTGAGTCAATAGCTATTCACTCGGAGGCAATGAGGGCGAGAGGAATAATTGTTTTAGTAAAATCCAACTAGTTGGTCAAAAATATCGAGACAAAACAACTTCAGCTAGCAAAACGCGATTCAGCCGCCACTGTTTTGGTTTTCAAAGCCGGCGTTTTTTGCTGCTAGTGGGCTATAACATACATCCTAGTAGTAGCTCAACCAATCAGAACGCAGCATTGATAATAGTGACCACTAGGTTGGATTTTACAACAGCAACAAAAAGCTCAGGGCCCAGTTGTTGGAAGGCCGATTAGCGCTTAACCCGGGGTTAAATTTAACCCGGGTTTCTTTCTTTTGTGTTCAAAAGCATTTTCTCGGATGATTTTCTCTGTTATTTTTAGAGCTTCCAATCGTCAACTTGAAGACAAAAAGAATTTAAACTGAAAAGCTTTTTAAGCTTTCAAATCTGAATTCAAATCTTGCATTAACCCTTGGTTATCTTAACCCAGCTTTGAACAACTCGGCCCAGGGGAGTATGTAAAGAAATATCTACAAAGAAAAGTAACCAGACGCCGTCAACAACGGCTGCAAACAATTCTTCTTAAAGTAACGTATCAACACAGCACTTATGTAAAGAAGGCAAACTCGTCCCCAACGGCTCTCCAAGGGAAAAGCCCTGGGGACGAGGAGGGAACCCCTGGTGACGAGGGGGGAAACCCCTGGGAACGAGAGGAAAACCCCTGGGGCGAGGTTGGTAAAGCTGTGAGTCTAAATAGTTTGTAATTAAAGAGCTGGATTTTATAAAGATGAAGTTGCACGGGAATTGAAAGTGCTTCTCCTTTTCTCCTTTATTGGGTAAGGACTTTGCGGACCAGCTATATCAAAGACCCGACACCTAAGTTTCGAACATTGGCCCTTGCTACAGCAAATTGAAATTACATTGGAACTTCGATATAACGAAATTTTATGGGACGTAGTAGTACAAAGAATGAGTTTCAGTTTACTCCAATAAAGATTTTCTGTTGACTCCAATAACCGTAAAACATTTGAAAAAGAGTCTCGATATAACGAATCCTCGTTATATCGTTTGCCAATACCTTGGCCCTTTTCTCTCATTATCGATCACCTGACCTCTACTACACTACTGCTTACCAATAGCATGCATAAGTTCGTGTGCAACAACGCCAACGTAGTCACACCCACTCCCAAGGGAAAGAAGTTGAGCTCCACCGCTTCGACCGAGCTTTGACCAGCATCTTAAGGAAGGAAAGTTGAATAGAATAATTCGCCTCTTTAGGAACGAGAAGCAAACTGGATCAAGTTAACTTTTTGACTTCATGGACTATTACTAAGGTAAAATATAAAAAGACAAATTGATCCTGACGGCAGAGCGATGACCAAGTAAACAAGATAGTAGGGAGGTTAAGCAACAACGACGGCGACGTCAAAGAGAACGGCAATAAGGCAATAGGTTTAGATTAGCAAAACAACAACTTTGCACGTGCATCACGTTTTTTTGTACATTTCTTTGCCGTCGTTGCACGACTAGAACGTGAAAGTGCCTAATTTCAGGTCTTGTCGAGGACGGGAACACGAGACAACAACTTTCCTTTTCTTTTCCTAAACTTTGATACAGTGCTTTAGAATTCAACTCCAAAAAGATTTGCCAACATTTGACGAATTAAACAAGATAGAATAAGCGCGGTAAAGTTTGAAGCAGCGCAAATTCTTTTTTTAAGTGACGTTTTCGTGGCCGTCGCCGTCGTCGTTGCTTAAGCTCCCTAACAAAACAAAAAAATACATTTTAACAAATTTTCCCGACATTTCGGGTTGTAAGGCAAACCTTCTTCAGGGGCTAAAAGAAAAAGAAAAATGAAACTGAAACACAAAGGTTTGAAAATTTAAAGTTAAAGCAATATTTGGTGATTGGTGAAAGTGTTTAGGTCCTATCACCGTTACTAGTAGTCTGCCACACAGCCGTTTTTAGAGTCGTCACGCAATGCTCCTCCCCACTAACTTTGTGGGGAGGAGAGTTGCGTGACGACACTAAAAACGGCTGTGTAGCAGACTACGTTACTAGGGACAGGGAGAAAAAACTGGCCAATAGATGACGGGCGCCTTCTTAGTCACGATCCCAGAAAGAATTGCGTGACACATTTCCGAAGTGTACTCCAATGAAGTGTAACGCCATCTCTAGATCATGGAATGTAGGCTTGCAGCATTAAAGAAAGTTGCAAAAAAATTAGATTTCTTTTCGTGCATGTGCCTCTACTGTAAGCTACCAATCCAGAGCATTTCCACTTTTGGAATTGCTTCGATCCGGGAATCAAAACGAGCAATTATCCAATCACGGTTTAAATTTAAAGTCACGTGTCGCGGGGTTTGTTCTTATGAAATTTCTGGATGACAGTCAAGTGTACTTGACAAAAGCTCAGATATGAGGGAACTTTGAACTCTTTCATTACTCGCTGTGATCAATCGTTTGCAAGAAACGAGAAACGTGTCGTAAGATCTCCGAAGATTCTATCTACTGTCCAGATGGAGTTATTTCACCCCAAAATATTTAATGGCAAGCCTCGGTGGCCAGGATATCATGATTCAGCTAACTTTGTGAAGGCAACAGTGCCATAGTATTGGTCTGTTTGCAACTACATAAAAATTTGGAGAAAGTGGGTATGAATTATCGGCGCGAACATTTTTGGCACCGTTTGGGGACTAAGCGTTATTTCTGATTGACTGATGGTAACCAAAGGCAGCCATGAACCAATCATTTGCTTTTATTGTTGACTCAAACGATCCCAGAGGTCTTAGCGCATAAAACATGTACAGAGAATTCCGCATTTTGATCTTCGCTGAGAGTAATCAACGCGTTGGGTTATTTTATGAGAAACAAAGACGTTTTAGGTGTGGATCATCTAGAGTTTCCTCTTTGGTTCCATTTTAATACCCTTATTTATTTTTTGTACATTGTAATAAAAGAGCTTGAAATTACTGTAATTGCTAAATGTCAGTACCCCTTGTTAGCATTTCATTTCTACTCACCCATTTCCCTTGTGCATTTTGACATGATCTCCTCCATAAGTCTGGTCAACTTCGCGAAACTTCAAGCACGTCTTGTCATGGAATGCACTGATGGCGTCAGCAATCTTTGGTCGCAAATGTCCTACAGGAATTTGAGAAGAAATGCTAAATGAGTCACAGAAAGAAGCAATGCTGATTTTTTTTTTCAGGCTTTCTTTTCGCAACTGTAAACTGCGATGATCTTCTTTCATATAATTGCTGATTTTACAGTCGGAAATATGTATATTTTAAATGCATAACGGTTAATGTTTAATGCATATATTCCTATTTTTGTTTTACAGTATTGCCTCGCAGATAGTTTTGGTGTGTTTTTGTTTATTGATTTAATGGTTGTTTTTTGCGTTTTGCTTTTTTGACCGACCCACTCTTACGAAAGAGATGGCAAAGAGATCTCTACGGTATTACACAATACGTTATGGGAAATCAAGGCTAGAAAAGTCAAGCCACTCCCAATTTTTTCAAGTTGTGGTTTGTGTGTATATCTAGTGCTCTACATTTTCCCGCTGCGTTGAAATTTGTGCTTTGTCGATCATTTAGTATTCCGCGCACCAGTCCTGCGGGAAACGCTGAGCTCTTTTTTGTGTGTATCAAAATAGCAGCTTTTCTCATTTTCACACTTATTTGCTTCTGTTTCTGGTTTTAATGAGTTGGTTCATCAGCTGACTAGTCCCCAGTCGTCTCTCTCTGTCTACTCCTTAGTGACACGAGGGGGTGATGGGAAGGAGGAAAGCGAGGGAGAGAGAGTCTTCCTCCCTCTTCCCTTCCCATCACCCCCTTCTCCCGATGCGCGCGTTACGCGATGACGACTGGGGACGAGTCAGCTCCATTAGTGAAAAGGCAAAATTTACGCAAAGTCTCTGATCAGCTACAAGCTTTCTTAGTTTTAAGAAAAATGCAGTTTGATTTGTGAATTTCTTCTTTTGACTGACTGTTATTCAGGGAATCCAAGACAGTCTTGGATTCTGGATTCTACGCCGTGGATTCCGGATTCAAGGTACTGGATTCCAATTTTTGTTAGTGAAGATTTGATGCTGTATTCCAAATGTTAGATGGCCAGTTCCGAATTCTTTGAGCTTTATTTAGGAGTCCAAAGCCCAGGATTCCGGATTCTATAAGCACAAATCTTCCGGATTCCGAATCCCATAAGTAAAATTTCCCTGATTCCGGAAATCCACATTTCCCTGACAAGGGGCGATACATTACCATAATCAACAAGTATATGGATGAAGTCTAATTTTTACATTGAGTTCTATGAACCTACTCAAATTTTCGTCCACAGAATAGTAAACCACTTTGTTAGGCCAGAGTTTCTTCTGAACGCGTATGACATTTCTCTTCAAATCCGTCTCAGGTCTTTTATGATTTACTACAGCCTTGTCCCCTTCGTCAAGGCACAAGTCTCCCTCGAACAGTTGACATCTAGGCTTATTGCGAGGATCTGAGAAAGCAAAACATAGAAAATTATTAGATCTGTTTTTATTACGTTTTGCACAACCCCGTTCCCAGGAAGAGGACAGACCCCGGTAACGAGATCGATTAACCAATCACAAGTAAACTGACCTCAGCTATGAAGCTCACATGCGTTTTTCCCGCGCTTTGCACAAACTGTCTGTATTTGCCCTCTGGTGATTGGTTTATTTGACGGTAATCTCCTGTCCTGATTGGCCAGAGTAATCAGGTGGTTATTGGGACAACGATACTCAACTTAAAATTTAGAGCTGTTGTGGGTGGTTAGTCTGATATGTAAAGTAAGTTAACAAATGGAATCATCGCTAGAATTCCCAGTGGAAATGACTTGAAAATGAAACAGGTTTCTTAAGTGTCAGTGTTTCCCCCTCTTTATAGATCAGTGCCGAGTGCCTTACGCAGCAGTTCGCCCGGTATTTGTTCCGTTTACGCATGTGCCGTTATAAAACATCTGAAAAGTTTCTCATCACGCAAAGCGTCCTTCATCGCATTACCTTCATTGACAGCAATGATCTCTTCTTCAATAGAATCGTCTTCTTGGAAACCTCTGCGATTCTCGTCATTATAATCTTCGTTCACGCGTACAATGTGACTATGCACATTTCCACCTCTTTCATCGTTCTCTAAATACACTGAATAACATAATTCAGTTACAAACTAGCCGGTTATTTATATTGCAGTTAAATTTAGTTTAAAAAACAGCGCGTGACGTTATTCGTTACATGAAAAGCAATGGGTACCACTGAGAGCAGTCATTTTGTCACGTGAGAGCGTCATCTTACCCAGACTCCACGAATATGAAACTGAGAACGGACAGGTGTCAGATTATGAATTCAACTATTATCCATTGTATTCTCACTTCTTCAAGCCCTCCCCTGAACAATTGCATTGCGCTTAAACAAACAGGGCAATTTCGTGGTTAGGGGGTAAAAAGCGCGGACTTCCGATGTCTAAGAATTTACTAACCGGGATCACGTGATTTTAATGGCAAGAACTAAAACTTAACGTCTGGCACATACGATCTGACATGCACTCGTTAACGTAAATTTGCAGAGTTTTTTAATTATTATTTTTTTCTAGTCAAGACTTTATATACACTACATAACTAAAACGCAAAAACGTGCTCTAAACCTATCAGGTATGGAGGAAGCAGCCTAAAATTGAAACGGATGTAGAGTTAAATGTGGACAACCAGGAACTAAAGTTATAGAGTCAAATCGTGAGAAACGACAAAGCTATTTGCATAAACTCCTGTTTTAAAATTTAACAGCTGCTAAAATAAGTAGAATTTTAGAACTAATGTTACGAAAAAAAGAATAACCAAATGAGAACAGCCGTTCCACAAAGAAAAAAAATTCTAAATTCAGCTCTTAATGGTTTGGTCGTTATTTTGTACAGTTGGATATAGTTACATGATTTCTTGACTGGCGTTAACTAAAACTGTTAAAAAGAAACTTACCATAAGGGCGACTCTGAACTGACATCAGAGTCCAGAAGAGAATTGCCAACTTCATTATCATTTTGCTTCCACGCTTCTTTTTCTGCAAACCGCGCTAAAACAAATTCAGAACGTCAACGGTTACTGGGAGATGTTTGTTTTCACTGAATTCAAACTTGCCTCCAAATGATGTTGTTAGATGTGTGCTTCTATCTTTATACGGTCGGCTGGATTCGTCATAGACCGCTCATCCGTAATGACTGTAGCTGTCACGCAATTGGATGAAAAGAATAAAAGGAGGATCGAAAACGAAAAAGAGGATACAGTTGTTTCTTAAAAGTGCAAGAGTTGGTCTATGTAGGTTAGAATTCTGTCTCATTTTCTTGTAAACTTATTGGAAACCGTGATGAATTCAAGGAATTTTCAAATATTTATTCATGCATATCATAGTATATGTCAGAGTTATTTGCTAATCATTCAGAGGGCCTTGTAGAATTGATTACCTTACAAGATAACGAAGCACGTGGCAAAAAATTCGTTGAAGTGCGTGGTTTTAACAAATTGTACACTTCTTGTATTTATTAGTACAGACTAACATTGTCTACGACAGTTATTCACGTGGCAAATATCCGTTACAGCATTATGATTTTAAAATTTTGCACTAAATTTTAGCAAAGAAACACGTGGTAAAATTCGTTACAGAGAAAAACTTGGTTCAAAGTTTTAAGAATCTACTACTTTTTTCAAAAAATCTGCTCTCCTCTGATTGGCCCATTTGTTAAAACTTGAAGCATTTTTAAAATTCAATGTGCAAACACATCCATAAACACAAACGTTTTGACAGACCAATTTAGCGCGCTGTCTCCTATAGACACACAAAAAGACAATATATAGGAAGGACAAAATCCCTAATCGATTGAGTGGGCGCACGATTACTTCTCCGTTAACTGTTATTTGCATGCACTTTCCGCTCTGCAGCTCTCGGTCCCATATACATGTATAATAACGCGTTTTTCTTGACAATTTTTTTCTGTAGTGCAAATGACAAAATATACATACGGGGACTTTTTCTCGCAACGGAACGTTAGCCATATTTTTCCGTTTACTCCCATGGATTTGCGCTAGGAAAACTTCTCAAGGAAAAACTCAACAAGAAAAAGCTATACCCAAGTTAAGCTTCTTGTTTTGAAGGCGGCAACTTTACTGCCATATGATACTAGGAGAGAAGCTTGTCTAGCGTGTTTTAATCATTTGCTACATTTAGGTTTACGATTTTCTTCTATGACGCTTTTCAAGTCGATCTTTAACTTTTTTTTTCAGCCTCAAACGACCACTGACTACTTACATATACAATTTATATGATCTACATGAGTTCTTGAAGTACGTGACACTGGAATCGGTCTAAAAGTTTGAAGTCTTAACTTGCGAGTTACTTTCCATTAGTTTTTCTATAAGAATAATGAATTCTTAAAGCGACTGGGTGTGTTTAATACTAATAAACAGCAAAAGTTCCATTATAGTTTAATTGGTAAATGAAGGGCGCTTAAAAATTAGGTAAGACATTTCACACAAAATAAAAATTCCCAAAAGTGTTCTATATTAGTGTACCGATTGCACGTAAATTTACATTTTTGCTTTTTTCGTTGTTGCTATCGAACCAAAATAAAAATATTTTGGGGACATATGTGGGAGAATTAAACTGTTTTCCGATATTTAAGTGGTTTTAGTTTTATATGAGCCGGTGCCATTCAATTCCGCTTTACGTAATTTTACAGTTTAAACAGAGCATTTCCAAATAGTTACCGGTTTTTTTCTTGGGAAAGCTATGTATTCCTCCTTTTCCCTGTCCTTAAAGCTGAAGAGCTTACTGTAACTTACAGGGAATTTTTTGGTAGTTTGAATTTTCCTTTCAGACGGTGTGTGAAACCTGCCAATCAATTGCTTTTTAAATGTCCTTGGTGCAGTTGACAGGTGAAAATATGCCTCCTTAATCTCTTTTTTTATGACATGCATTCAACATTTAAGACATGAGACGCCACCACTTGAAGTATGACAATATGCTGATGCATCTATAAGGCAGATTTTAATTGCATAGACGTTGCTGATCATGGTGATGTATATGCCTCCATTGTTAATCGCTTCCTAATGCAATAGTTTTTTGACATCAAGTTTACAGAGAAAGCACCATGTTTTTCATGAGCTGAGAGGCATATTTTGTCACACATCTTATTTTTCTAGAGGGAAAACTAGACTCTAAACTCCATTTTTTTTTTTAAAAAAATGGCGTCTACAGTGACACCCTCTTAACTGATACTAAAAGCGTTTATTTTCCAAGCAATTGTTAATTAGTGCTATAATTTACACAATAGAAGGCCGCTATATAATCGAATGGTTATTTAACGTTTGGTTTTCTATAGAGACGGCGATAAAAGATGTTTCATTTGCATTCAAAAAGGTTTCTGCCTCCATCGGGCTTATTAAAAGCTGTATTAGTAATCAGAAAGTGCTGGTATTAAACGTTTCAATACAATTTTTCAGGCAATTGCTCTAATGAAATGGTTTTGTTTTGATATAGGGTGCTGAGGACGTTTATTATTAGAGCTAACTTAAAGAATATTCAATAAAAATTATTTTCTCTCCGATTCCCCTAAGCGGAGGTCTCTGCATGTTCAAAACTATTTCTCAGCTCTTGTCGGTGTTCAACTGAAATGCTAAAAAACCAATGCTTTCCAACCAAGTCAAAAACACTCACCAATATTTATTATTTTATTGTTAAAGACGTGATGTAACAGATGGCTATTCTTCTTCTCTAAACCCTTTTGACTCTTTTTGAAGTGTTAAAACTTCCACCTTAATAAACCGTTTACTTTACCGCCGAAAAGATGCTTCCTTTTGATCCCGCTGTTGAATCTTTGATTTAGTGCACATTTTAAGCATTAGAAAGGCGCTAACCCTATATATTTCGTAGTTCTGATGGTTTTAGCGTAAATACAGGCATTTAAGATACAACATAATCGTCTGGCAACAAGAACGGACGAGCACCAGGGATCCGAGGTCGAGAAGTTATGCGCTTCACTCGATCAACGTTGCATTTCTGCAATGGCGTAAATTTCGGGGGAAAGTTTACTCGCCAGTGACTACGAAGATAATAGCTAGGGACATCCCCCAAACAGACCCTCCTCAAATACTTTCCACGTGGGATTAACTACCGTTTTTATCATGTTCATCAACAGGGTAACTAATAAGACTGAGTTAAAGCGGAATTACCGTATTCCTTATTAACGATCCGTTTATTTCCTTTTATTATTATTATTATTATTATTATTATTATTATCATTATCATTATCATTATCATTATCATTATCATTATCATTATCATTATCATTATCATTATCATTATTACTATTATTATTGTTTTTTTTTTATCTTCGTCATTTTTTCGTGCGACACGCGCGTGTTGGTTCACAAATACTCTGCAGCCCTTTGCTTTTTTAATTTGCTATATATTTAGGCATTTGGAGCCAATAACACCGTTATCTTGTACTCCTTGACGTTAATATGAATTTTCAACATTGTCTGCCTTCTTCACATCTTTATCTAGCTTAATATTGCGTTGTTCAAGTCCCAAAACGGATTCGTTTTCCTTACAGCTCTGTTTGTAACTGTAACTGGCTCCTCTCGCCACCTCTCACAACCAAATTTTTGTTTCCACCCAATCCTTAAGAAATTCCAAGTCCAATTAACTATTAAATTTAATTTTTATCTTAAATTTTTTAATGAATGCAAGGGGCACGGGGAAGGTATACAAGAGTCCTGAAATCAAGACGTAAAATTTTTATTTATTTGTTTTGAACAATATTTATTCAGGGGTGCCCAGTTCAGCGAGGCTGGTTTGAATGGGGCCCTGATGAACAGAAAAAAAAAACACAAAAAACAATAAAAGAAAAAAAATTGCAACAACTAAGAATAGCGAAATTGGAGGCTCAGTTTGGCTTGGATCTAAAGTGCCTTTTTATGCCAAATCCAAACTTAATTAAATCATGCTCTCTCCTTAGGGCCAGAGAAATCGTGTTCGAGATCTTGGCTCCGCTGAACCTGAAGGAGCCCTGGTACTAAGCTGTCCGAGCTAGCGACAGACGGAGCAAATCTCTATAACGCGTGTTATATGAATGGATATCTCGCGCGTGGCTAAATTCATTAAGTAAATATGCTGGAGCCAGGCCATGAAGGCTCTTAAACTTACGCCAGCATGCACTTTAGAAATTCCGTAAAATGGATCGATATTTCCTTTTAGTTGTAGGGCTAAATAAAGAAAAAGAAAGTTACAGCGGTTTACATATGCGCGTTGAAATCCTCGAATTATATGACATTTATATTTAACAATTAGTCGCCTCGGGCGACGTAAATATCGGCGAATAGTCACCGAGACGAACACCGAGACGAAGTCGAGGTGACTATTCGTCGATATTCACGTCGCCCGAGACGACTTATTGTTTTAGTATAATTACTTTGATGATTATTCGACAAAGTAAAATAAAAAAAAATTCCTTGTTGTTTGGCGGGGCTTTAAGATGTGGGTCGAGGGGCGGCTCTGATCGAAAAAAGCTGGTTTTCTTATAATAGCTGCCATCGGTTTTCCTCACGGAAACGTAAAATTTTGCCAGACATTTATTTAATTCATTGACTCCCATGTTTTCTATTTCATTTGTGAACTCTTGCTGCTGTTGAAACCATTCTGCAGAACAAAATATTTCGCAAACATTACCGACACTTTGGAGCAAAAAAATGTAAACATTCATACCAGTTTTCAGTAAATTGTGTTACTTGCAAAATAGAAATTTTATCAACCTACCTTTGAATAGCTTGACTCCAAATTTTGTAGCATCTTTTGAGGAACAGCATTTTCTTTAATTTGATCAATTTCCGACTCCGAAACATCAACAAATCTGGCTGCCATTTTGAAAACTGCTAGCCTTCAATGTTGTAATCACCGCGCGGTGATTATAGCGGGATGAAGCGAAGGTACTAGCCAATCATAACGCTCTATTTTCGATAGTCATCAATGCAATTATACTATATTGCTGATTCTTTCAAGTGTACTTTGTCCATTCAGCTTAGCTATTAGTTCCAACAGGTTAACTTTAAGAAAAAAGGCATGAAAACAGGGAGATAGGGTTGGGAATCGAATCCCCAGTTCCAGTAAACCCTTGGAAATAGAACAAGTAATCAAATCTGCAATTACCAAAAGGAATATAGTGTCGTGGAGCATACCTCAACAGACGGCTTTGAGAATGTTGCTTCAGTTGGCTTCGGGTGTTAACACTCCTGAAGCCTGCGACTTTCTGCAGAAAATTTGCAAAAATCCACAAATTTAAGCGCCACTTTGACACAGCTGAAGTGCACACGTTAAAACAACAGCGCGGCAGGTAAAAACCACACGTATCTGCATTTGAAAAGTTTCCTTTAATCAATTAATTCTTCCTTTTTCAATAGAGATATCGATGGTGATAATGATGGATTTAATAACATACTGTCGCTTTGAAGAGGAATTTAAATACTATATAAATGGGTCAATGAATCCATCGGCAATGTGTCAAGAGTCAATTAAAAAGAATCCATAAAGCTAAATAAATGCTAACCATTTCGGGTCACTCTTTTTAACCCTAATCACTATGGTCAGTGCTCAGTGTTTGTTCCTAATCACGAAAGTCAGTGCCAAACTCTAATCAATATTTTCAGTGTTCAATGCTGACCTTACTCATAACTAGTTAACTGACCCATGAAGCACAGACTCATAAAAAAATCTTTCCCCTCTCTCAAAGCGTATTTAATATAGTTGAATACGAAGTTCAGCTAGTATATATAAACTCATCATGCATCTGCTGAATACTCTAAAACCTTTAATTTGGAGAAACTGTTTGCATTATTGGCTTTACACTAGTGTTTAGAGATCAAAATAATCGAAAGGTTAAGGGTTTTGTGTGCCGACTAATTATCATCTTGTGCAAACATTAGTTTTAAAATGCTTTAAAGGCGACCATAAGGTAATCAGGTGTAAGAATTCGCTCCAAATGGCTTTTGAAAGTGTTTTCAATAGCTTCAGCTTTGATAAATGAGCTCGAGGTTAGTAACAAAGGCATTCAGATTAAACTACGGTATTTTGAAAAAAAGAAAAACAACTGTTTTGGAGACACACCATCTTTCTCTTTATTAATATTAATTATTTTATTCCTAATTCACAAAGTGCCGTTTATTGAAGAATGAGATTGGGACGTTTAATTGACATCACTTGCATCTAAAAAGGTTCTCCTTCATTATTTACGCCTAATACCCTTAACCTCAAATTACTTTTGAAAGGTGGCTATTCAAGTGACACGTTCTGTAGTTTGTGTCTAGACTAACTTTCCTTGGAATATAATTACCTTGTGGTAAGTTTAAAAGCGGTCAACCTTTCAGTGGAATACCTGAATCACGAATAGATCAGTGGATATCAATTTGTTGTGAATGAAATTGTTACTCCATTTAAGTGCGTCTCTTCATCGAGAGAATGTTTTAATCAAAAGTCATATTCACCGGCTAGGTCGGAATCTCATTACAAAACGCAGTGGTGGGTGAAACTTTCAAGCTGTTTAATAGGAAATTTGTAAAAATTTCGTACCGTTCTAGTTCGACACTCTAGAACTAGAAATGCGTGTATCAGGCAGAACCTCGCGAAACTCGGGGGAGGAGGCCCGCAAAATGTTAGGGATGGGAGGGAGGGAGGGAGAGAAATAGAGTAAATTGTGTAACTGGGGAGGGCGGGTTTCAACAGCGGCTGTAATATTTTTCTTTTGGCTGTTGAAAGGTTGAGAGGGAAACTGGGTCCAAGTTTGTCCACAAACAGTCCCATAATGCAATTCGACACTCCTCGCCCCAGTTTCACGCGCAAACACAAAATGGCCGATCTGATCTTCAAGGCAAACCAAAGGATGGCACTTAATTAATGTTAGAGAGACTTAAAAAAAGCTTTTGCCGGCCTTTGGCGCATCAGAATCCAAGGCATGTTCCTTAATTAACTCATTCACACCTCAACCGGCCCTTAACCGCAATTTTGGAGCCACGTCTTGAACTCTCTTGTGACAAAACTTCGACACTTGCTTATTTGTGCAGAGGAGATAAATCTTTTCAACCATGCATATCCAAACGAGCGCCACTTAGCGAAAAAGACCGGAAAAACGCAAAAAAACGAAATTCTGACTAGAAAACGCCACTAAAAATCTTGTTCTTCGGTGACCTCTATCTATCTATTCTTACTTGAAGGAAATCCACAATCTTTATGATTTTCGTGAACATTCTTCCCACAGCTGAAAAAAAGGTCAATGACAATAGCCTGCGTGGCAGCCGCGAGTGAGAGAAGTAGTCGCGCGCGACCCCCTCCCTTACATTCACACGCGGAAACAAAAGAAGAAAATTTTGGAAGCTGCAATTTTGCATTAGAGCCGGCCGCCTAAAGTTGAAGTGACCACACAAATCTTTAATTTCTTTTGCTATACAAGTAGTTGTTATTAAATTTCCTTTCTAGGAATTTCGAGTAAAAATAATTATTGAGCGCGTGATCCGTTGAAGTTGTGACAGTTCCAACTATTATGGCTTTCTCTCAAGAGCTATAAACTTCCTGGTTACGGTGCCGGCTGAGGTGACAAATATGTCTAACCTTTTACGCTAAAACCTGTTGAAAGAAATCGTTTAAGAGAGATCCTTCACGTTCGCCGTGTGTAGTTCCAAGAAAGCTTTAATTCTGGTATGTCAGGTATTTTTTCTTCCGTCTTAGCTTGAAGCAGCATTGTTTCAAGGGCACAAAAGACGTCACATAACTGTTTGAACCTTGACAACTTTATCCGATTTTTGAGAGTATGAAAAAGTCGCAGACTTAGAACTTCTATTGTATTGATGTATGTTTTAGCGGATGTCCAGCCCAGATTAGTGATTGCTTTTTCAAAAGAAATCATGACAAACATGATGAATCCTGATCAGCTGAAGAAGGCGTGAACAGGTCTACCTGAATTTCGGTCTATGTATATAAAAAGTTCCAATATTGGAGCCGATCTGTGCCCTAACCTTAATTTCTTTTCTTTTCCTTGATCAGTACTGAAGCCACAAAAATCTGACCTGCGGTCCGACCCAGCGCTGTAGCTGTGGAGGATCTCGGGATCTCGTCTTTTTCTTCCGACAAACGAACGGAGGGAGTACTAGTTAAGCTAACTTTCGCCGCGAATACCATTGAGGAGGAGGGTTTTAATAAAACTATTTTCCTAGGCTGCAAACTGAAGGCCGTCAACGTCGAGCTATATCTATATTTTCTTTAGACTGTTTTCCTGCTCATAGGCGACTGTACTTACATTAACTGTGTAAGTAGCTCCCGCTCCTTAAATGGTCTACAGTTGGTATAGGGTTTAATGCATGGAGGCGAAACCAATTGTGAAATTGCACGCAGTTTAATTTAGACATACTACTGGTGAACAGTTAAGATATATAAATATTTCAAATAACAAAAATTTGATGTCTGTCTGTCTTTCAATTTGGCACACATGGGGTTATTCACATCCCTTTTCAAAGCAAAAATCGTAAACAAATCCTTTGAATTTCTGTGGATAAGTCCTACTATACATCACGTATTCTTACCCATTCTCCTTATATGTGTGTCGTGCCCTAGAGTGTGGGGCTCTTAGTGCTTAAAACAAGTATGCATTTGAAATATTTTGATCGAAAATTGTTAAAGAAACCACGAAGGCCTTTGTGAGTACAGAATATTATTTTTTTCGGACTGAAATAGGGTCAGTGTTGCCAGGGCCGATCGACAACTTCCTGGCCAAAATTCTCCAGGGTATCCGCTATTTATTGCCCAAAAGAAAACTTTTCTCACGTTTTTCAATAAAGGGAATTCAAAAAAAAAAAAAAATGAACTAACAGTTTGTACTGAGATTGAACTTAGCTCAATAACTGAGCTTTCATTCGAATGATAAAACTTAAACTATTTTTTTTCATCACCTAAAGCACGATAGAGATCGAACGTTTGTGTCACGACTTTTCTCAGAAAGTGAGTATCCAAACATAAATAAGGTCAGATTGTGAAAGAGGAAAACAATTCTTGCGTGCTTTATGTGCGAAATTTGCAATTGTAGACTGAAAAGTATTAATAGAAGCGGCCTGAATTACCAAGTAAGACAATCTATCATGTTTTCCAAAAAAATATTCTACGACGCACTGGTGAAAGAAAAGGTGTATTCCACGCGCGTGCACGCAGTGACAGGAAACATAAACACGCAAACTGGCAGAGTTTCAAGTGCTGCACTTGACCAAACATATGGAGAAGTATTCCTGACGTGATTAGGATTAAATCTTGGCTATTTATCAAGAATCGAAATTGTTGCGTAATCCCCTGTCCTGCATCTGTTTATCCTACCTCTGACTGATAAACGTCGAAAAATTCCATGCCGGTTTTAATACACCGTAGCCATTGAATCTACATATCCCGGCATAGCTAATTGAACGAAACCAAACCAAAAATCAGTCGGTCGGATTGTTGTTCGATCGGTTCGGTAATCGAATAAAATGGAACTGCAACTGTTCGGTGAGTTCGATAAATCGAACTCGTGCAGTTCGATCCTTCTGATTACCGAATTCAATCCAATCAATCGAACTCAATCGACGCGATCAGTTCGATTTTTTCGGCGGGAAGACAAAACGCATCCAGTTTCAATTGAATCGGAAATATCTCCCTCTAGTATGTGAAGCAGCTGAAAATAAAAAATATGCCATTTAACCCGGAATTAACTAAAATCTTTGTTGTTAAAGTGATTCAAAATAGAAAAATTCACAATTAATACTGGGAAACATGAACGGCACGTTAAAAAAAAGGTTAAATTTCTTACCCGAAACAATACCGACCGCGGATATCCTTAGGGTACCAGAAAAGTCAAACCTTCTTCGATAACGTTTCGATTGAAAAAGGACACCTTGACTTTATCTGAACGCACGCAAAAGTGTAGAGCATAC
The DNA here is from genome assembly GCA_964035705.1 of Porites rus. Lineage (NCBI taxonomy): Eukaryota > Metazoa > Cnidaria > Anthozoa > Scleractinia > Poritidae > Porites > Porites rus. The sequence continues at coordinate 11,566,029 of OZ038001.1, read as the reverse complement.
ACAAAAATAGTCATTACCAGCGCTACCGGCTATATGATATTTCTATTAAAACTACAAGCGGCGTTTGCAAAAAATGTTGCACAAGAGAGGCAATACAAGCTACACTTTTGGCGTTACAAAGCTTCATTAAATGTAAAAGAAATAACAATAACGCGAATAGCAAAATATTTCTTCTGAACGTCAAACTAGGTAGCTGGAAAATAGGTGGTTGGCTCCTCTGCTCCCTCGCGTGCTCTTGTTTGAAATTGAAGCCAATACATAATTTATTTGACGCCTTGTCTGAAACCAGATGTTGCAGTGTTCGATTTTTGAACGTTCGATTGTGTTCGATTGGCACAAGGGATAATTTTTGGATAAGTTCGATTAAGTTCCATTACCGAACTCAATCGAAGCACCAATCGAACGACTGGAGTTCGATTGCGTTCGACTACCGAACGTTCGATAGAGTACTAAAGTGATGACGTCATAAAAATGAAATTTTTTAAATTATGGGATTTGCCAGGATATTCTGAAAGAACAATGTGCAAGAGGCCTACTTGCCGAAAATGAGCATTTCGGGGCAAATTGTCGCTGAGATCGTAGCCCAGTTATGCTTAGAAAACTCCATACAAACCCTTCTAAATTTTTTTGGGTCGACCCAAAAAAATCTCCTCTGCTCCCTCGCGTGCTCTTGTTTGAAATTGAAGCCAATACATAATTTATTTGACGCCTTGTCTGAAACCAGATGTTGCAGTGTTCGATTTTTGAACGTTCGATTGTGTTCGATTGGCACAAGGGATAATTTTTGGATAAGTTCGATTAAGTTCCATTACCGAACTCAATCGAAGCACCAATCGAACGACTGGAGTTCGATTGCGTTCGACTACCGAACGTTCGATAGAGTACTAAAGTGATGACGTCATAAAAATGAAATTTTTTAAATTATGGGATTTGCCAGGATATTCTGAAAGAACAATGTCCAAGAGGCCTACTTGCCGAAAATGAGCATTTCGGGGCAAATTGTCGCTGAGATCGTAGCCCAGTTATGCTTAGAAAACTCCATACAAACCCTTCTAAATTTTTTTGGGTCGACCCAAAAAAATTTAGAAGGGTTTGTATGGAGTTTTCTAAGCATAACTGGGCTACGATCTCAGCGACAATTTGCCCCGAAATGCTCATTTTCGGCAAGTAGGCCTCTTGGACATTGTTCTTTCAGAATATCCTGACAAATCCCAGAATTTCAGAAATTTCATTTTTATGACGTCATCACTTAAGTACTCTATTAGCGCCGGGAAATAGGTATCAGAATGTTAAGTAAAAGGCCGATCAAGGAAGGAATGGAAAACGCGCACGCAACTCGCGACCTGCGATATCTGCAGCTCTCAGCTCTTTCAATTTTGTTAATTTTATTTTGATGTCTGTATCACGCTTAGTTTGTTTTGAACTATTTTACAAATATTTTGAAATATAATATGATGTCCCCAATCTAGCTGAGGGTATCTTTGACCTGTTGAAGCTGGGTGGTCTCCATATTTACCACGTAAGAAGTTCCAAAGTAGACAAGTGACGAGTTTTCAAAACCTCGAGTATTTTAAGCTGCTAATTATGGAAGACAACTGTCAGATCGATATGTAATGATCACCTTCCCACAGGAAGAAGCTACTTAACTTATTTTGTACACTCTAGTCGCAACAAAACCACAGTGAAGTATTGCTCAGAAGCTTTCATTTTAGCATTCCAGAGACTCAAAAGTTAGAACCACATATTAAATAAATGGTACCATGAGAAAGTTTGGCTGAAGAGATTTCATTTGAATGGTAACACCATAGGATTTCATCTACAGACTCAAAAGTTAGAACCACATACTAAATAAATAGTACCATGTGAAAGTTTTGCTGAAGAGATTTCATTTAAATGGTAACACCATAGGATTTCATCTACAAACTCAAACGTTAGAACCACATATTAAATAAATAGTACCATGTGAAAGTTTTCCTGAAGAGATTTCCTTTGAATGGTTCGTCTACAGACTCAAAAGTTACAATATTTTACAAATCCTTTCATACGACAGAAAAAGCTCAAAGCTGTAGGCAATAAGCAAACTTACACAAGCAAAGTGACACAAAAAAGTTTATATTTTAATTTACACCTTTAGGCAATGTTTCATCATACAGACAGTTAGTCATGTTTTATTACAGTCTCTTTAAAGTATTAAATTCAGAGTATGATGTACATATGCCTATTAAATAACACTGCATTATGCTCCTAGATACAGTTTATTTACTCTTCCTTTTTTCAATAAAAATAATAAATATCTAGATCATTGAAAACAGAGCCATCAGCACCTAAATGACTTTAAGGCAGGGATCTGAATGGCACTTTATTTTGAAATTGCTTCAGCTGCAGACATTACTTTGATCTCCAACGGCTGGGCTTGTAAATATTTTCCTTCCTAAGCATGAGAAAGCTTTTGTTATCAGTTGACTTTAAGGTTTGGCTAAAACGTCTGTTTAATGGTCTCTATCTTATATTTTGTGATCTTTGTAGACATAATTTGATTCAATTTTATATCATGGCTTGATATATATGCACGATTCTGCAAGGCTTTGGCCCACTTCCCCTTTTATGATAAACACAAACTTCGCTGTCATATAAATATCTTACGAGATAAATTGCAAACGTAGTTCTTTTCTTACGGTTTTTTTTTTTGCTTGCGCACCCAGAGAAAAAAAGCGCTAAAAGTAGACCTTAATAAAGTCAATAAATATTAAACCCATTTAGGCATAATTAGATATGTAAACATAGCAAGTGCAGCCGAACACACAATGAATAATCCTAAGGTCCATCTATAGTCTTGAAACCAGACCTCTCAAGGTCAGGCGGGTGACAAAAAACGCCAGCGATCTGGGCGGTAGATTAATCTAGCGACTAATTACAGTGCCACTTTAGAAACGAAAAGAAAACAGGGCAGAGTTAATTTTCGCAACGACTTAATTCTGGGGCTGTTACTAGGGAAAATAGGTCACGCCAATAGCTGACCGGCGCGTCCTCAGCAGCCATTCCAGAAGCAATTGCAGGACGAATTTTGGCTCCACTTCCCTCCTAGTTTCTAAAGTGGCGATATTAGAAGTAAGTATAGAGAATTTCTTTGGAAATCACATCTGTTCTAAATTTTGTCATTCATGTTCTAAATCGCATCATTTCGATTTTAAATCGCACCACTTTTGTTCTATATCGCATCATTTCTGTTTCGAATACAAAAGGAGATGCAAAAGCCTTTCTGTTTCCGCTTTTCAACAAACCGGCTACTTGATCAATAAAATATTGGTACTGCTTAAATTCTGCGATTTCAGAAAGACTGTAATAAAGTGGTATTTGAACTGAGTGGAGAGCAATTTTGGTCTGAAATCAGAAACGTTCAATATGGCCTACATTTTTGACGGTTAAGAGCCTCTAAAATTTTATAATAAATTAGTCATTATAGCGCTATAACCTGACTTTTTGTCAAGTACCATAAATGAAGAATACACCCCGTGTAAGAGAGAATATTTGTCATGGATGTGAAACCGTGAGCCATGCAAAACCGATGGGTCATCTCCAAGTAGGTCTCGTCCAGCTTGAAGGCCTCATCTTTGATGGGCCCCACAGCGTCACCATATCCGTGTTCCTTCTCATATGTGTACCTTTCATTCATAATGGTAGCGACCTTAGGTTCAAGATGTAGGGCGTTGATCACAGTTGCTAACATCGAAACAGCGAGACCAGACATCTGAGAAAAACAGCAAGCAGCAACAATTCAATTATTTATATTGCAAATCACTGCTAGGCCTAATCATCGGGTATGGCAGTCTCCCATTAAATAGGCAATGTCACGAGGGAATAATGGATGTTTTACATCAGTTCTCTGCTGATTTCATTACTTAGTGCCTTAAGCCTGTACCTATACAAAAAATTCTCCCGTAGAAGACATGAAACAATTTTTATGAGAGGGCAATAGAGTCTGCTATGCTACACAGCCGTTCTTCGTGTCGTCACACTGACGTATCTATGGCGTACATTTGCGGACAGAAATAATTGAAAATAAAAGACAATTTGAAGTTCAAAAATGAGACTATCCATGTCGAAATCTCGTCCTCTGAATTTGAAATCGCAATGAACGTAGTCGAAATGGCATCATTCGAACTTGAAATTACTTTGAACAAGTTGAAACTATAAAGGGAAAACTCGATATTGCGGATGTTGAAGTTCAAATCACCATTCCAGCTAAAATGCAAATTACATGATTTGAACTTCAATTCACCTTCTCCACTCTAATAAGCCACTTAATCGTCAACAATGCAACCATAATCCTCCACAAAATTCCAAATGAAACCTTTAATTTGAACTTTAAAGTCACGTCACATATTCGTCAGACGGTATTGTGTTACAAAGGGCAGTATTTTCTGCGCTAGCGACATTTCTCTATCAGAGAATTTAATCTCTGAAAGGTGTTTTTCTACAATTCTAGCTGAGTAATCTCTATTCTGCAGGCGTGTTTTGAAATTGCTCATGTTTTCCTCAAAAGTAAATTGAGAGTAATTTGTTCTCAGAAACCTTAACGCTTCTCCTTTTATAAAGTTTAAGTTTGCCACTACAGCCCAGAATCTGTTGGATTGTCCTAGAGTCACCCTTATCATTCACATTGTCCGCCATATTGACCAGAGAGTTCGAGTGAAGGGAAATCTTTTCGCGCCAAAATGCAGTTATGCAAACATCCCGTATGTACAATGTAGCGAAACTCTTATCATTTCCGGTTGCTGTGTATTTTTACTTCCGCTTCCTTTCGAATTAAAATTTTGGTTTTTCGAATTAGAATATGTGACGTGACTTTAAAGTTCAAATTAAAGGTTTCGTTTGGAATTTTGTGGAAGATTATGGTTGCATTGTTGACGATTAAGTGGCTTATTAGAGTGGAGAAGGTGAATTGAAGTTCAAATTATGTAATTTGCATTTTAGTTGGAATGGTGATTTGAACTTCAACATCCGCGATGTCGAGTTTTCCCTTTATAGTTTCAACTTGTTCAAAATAACTTCAAGTTCGAATGATGCTATTTCGACTGCGTTCATTGCCATTTCAAATTCATAGGACGAGATTTCGACATGGATAGTCTAATTTTTGAACTTCAAATTGTCTTTTATTTTCAATTATTTTTGTCCGCAAATGTACGCCATACGTATCTTGCGCAGTAGGCGCTTGGAAGTAGTGGAAGCAAGAAAGAACGGGCGCGCTAGAGGGAGACACGCGTGTTAGCCTGTTCCAGGCGTTCAGATAGTGGGGAGCTTTGCGAAGTAAAAAGGAGTGCGAATAAATAAAAGCTAGGGAGGAGGAGCCAGTCCCCCTCTACTTTTCATCGCTTTCTTTACTTCGCACCGCTCTCCACTATCTGAACGCTTGGAACAGGTTGACACGCGTGTCTCCCTCTCGCGCGCCCGTTCTTCCTTGCGCCCACTACTTCCAAGCGCCTACTACGCAGGCTACCCACAACGCTCCTCCCGTGTTGTGGCGAGGAACGTTCCGTGATGAAACAGAGAACTACTGCATAGCGGAAGACCTTTAATAGATAACAATGACTTCAACCAGGTTGGCGTCCAGCGGTTAAAGTGAAAACAAGGGTTTGGGTCAAGGGGTGCTCAGTCTCGCGGGCTCATAAACCTGGTCTCGGTCATTGTTATTTAAGGATTTTTCTGTACAGCAGACTCTCGAAGCACTAACCATAATAATTGTCTTGGTTATTTTTGCAGGGATAGCATTATAATTCGAAAAAGTTGGCAAAACATTTTCAAGTTTCAATACATGTCCATTCTTGCTGTCCGAAGCAGCAGATAGCCTGGGAAAACAGCCGTTTCTCTTCGCTCTTGGCGCAGGTTTAACAGCAGACAGAAGGATATATGTTCAATACCTAACTACAGTCTTTAAACGGTACCATTAGGTTTAAAATTTGATTGATGCGACTCGAAGAAACGTTGTAGCTTTTAGTAAAAGATATAAAATAGGGTGACATAATCCCTTAAAATGAAAGAGAAAAATCAAGAGAAGAGGGAAGCGCCCAGTCTAGTCTGCCCTTGGGATATGTGAAGCTATGATTGGTCATTGCAACGATCTAAAGCTCTATAGCTATGACTGGTCATTCCAACGATCCCAGTTTTGAACAACGGATAGTCTGTCAGTCAATCATCTTGACCTGGAGACGAACCCTAATGCAGGGATAGCGCGGCAGTAAAGCCACGTGATTAGCCAGACCAGAATAAACCTTCCAGTACTACCAGAGGTAAATTAATTTAAAGGCTATTCGTCGCAACTTTACCTGTAATTTTTCACATCCGTTCCACAGCTGCACCGGGTGCATAAGGTAATACGTAGTCAAAGCGACAGCTGATAAACATGAACCCACAGCGAAATAAACAGGAAAAAGTTCGTTTTGTAAACGGCCAAAGGTGTGTCTGGTCAAGGTAAAGTACATTTTGTAACCTGAAAGGCAAGACAAGTGCAAAGATTTCTAAGTTCTCTGTTGGCTTTTCATGACCGCACTTTTAGTGTAGACGAGGTAAGATCAAGATCGCGGAAGGCAAGAGTAACGTTAACTAGGAGGGTTTTGGGACGTGCCCCACCCAAAAACTTTAAATTATTGAAGCTACCCCAATGCAGGTGTTTTTCTACTGTTCTTGTTTTGAGTGACGTCTAGTGCACCGGTTGCAGATTCATCGCAGCGTGGAGGGGTTCTCTGAAGTCTTAATTATTATTTTTTTTAATTCAGTCTGAGGAGTACAGGAATGAGAAAATTGAATCCTAAGAAAAGACGCTTTAGCACACCATTAGTTTTAACTGTTTTAAAAAGCATACAAGTTGTGTTTCCCTCTCCACCCACTCCTGCGACAAATACCATTTGTTTCGTGATTTTCCAGTTGCAAATTCAATTAGCGACTGGAAGTAACATGAACTGAGATATTTCAACACAGTACAGGCGTTATGCAAGGTCATTAAAGAGAAATTCATGTTTGATTTCACGTGCTACTGCAACTGCGTGTCTGTTTGTACGACTTCGCGCTTTTGGTACTTTAATTGAGTTCGGGTGTTTCGAGACTGTTACATAAAAGCTTCTTTCTTCATAAGCTGGCCCGTGGAGAACCAGCGTTTTTTTTTTCCTGTTTATCAGGCAAGCGACAGCGTGAAACACGCGCGACGTGAGAAGGATGCTTCGCGCTGTCCTACGCTCGCTTGAAAAAACGCGGAAAAATAACACCTGTTCTTAAGATTATACTTAAACCTATTCATAAGTATAATCGTTTTATTTCTGACAAAGGCCGATTTTCGTGTTTGAATAGATGACATTTAACAAGTAATTCCTCCAGTGTTTGCAAAGCCCATAAGGCCATCTCAGCGTTACTGAGGGCGAGGCATCGAATGACGACTTGTTTTGGAAAACAAATCAATTTTTAACGGCTGTTGTTTTCTATCCGTTGTTGTTTCTCTCAGCAATGCAAACAACTTCAAAAGTTCTCGTGTTCTCTGCAAATATCACGACACAACAGCTCAAAAAAATAATTCTAAAATTCCCTCACAGAGCTTGAAATTGAAACAGCCATGGTTACTAATTTATCAGCTGGGAATAGTAGCCGGTCAGAAATTTTAAAAGTACGAACGAAACAAACGATTGCGTGAAACTAGTACAGTACTCGGCAAGTTGAACCCCACATAAAAAAGGCGTCGCATTTTATAAATCAAAGGTTGTCTAGAAACGTCGAGATACGCAAGAAAGGACTTGACCTACGTTGATTACAAAGCGACGTTAATCCGCTTACAGCTTTAGAGAGGCTTACAGGCTAAATACGCAATTTGTTTGACCAACGTCACTCCCCTATTTGGTCTTAGTACATTTTTTAAAACCTATTATGTAAAAAACCTCCGAAAACACCCTTCTGATCTCTCTCAAAGTCATAAAACAGCAGAAAAAAATAATTCCACGGACACTGGAAAACAACAGCAACTGATTGAACAAGCTTCAAAACAAGGAAAACAAAGGCTTTTTGTTTTATTTCAGCATTCACATGCCTGTAATGAAGTCTCTGTTTAAATTGACTGTGGAAAATTTTGTCAGTTTCCACACGAGAAAGATTGTTCTGAAATTTAAGTAAAGTTTGGGTTTTTCTGTCAGTTTTGTCAACGCTGTAAGAAGTCCACATGTTTGTTTAATGGCAACAAAAATTACATCATGTCATATACCCCACCTGACCTAGTCTACTGAAATTACATTCATATGTTTTATTAGACTCCATGAAGGCCTGTTAGTCTCGCAGGAAAAAAATAACCATTTTTCGACATGCATTCTATTACTTATACACTGATAAAATATTCTCTACTCACCGGCAATGAATGTCACCCAAAATTGCATGCCCATCCATGTCGCAAAAGAGAATAAGTGGAGCAGACGAATACCAGTTCTGAGCATTTCTCCTTTTCGGATCTCTTCTGAAATTCTTGATGACAGGGTCACTATAACAAAAGCTAAGGCGATTCCAAAGATGTTCATGCACAGTCTAATAGTCATCTTCGAGATTCTAAACTTTCTTTTTAGTTTCTCCTCTGATTTGTTCTTTTGCCAGTGAAGGATGTTCGTTTCTGAGGATTTGCAACTCGATCTGGTTGGTTTTATAGCTCCGAAAACATGTAACAACACACGTGTGGTGGGAAGTTTTAGCACTCTTAAAACCACTTAAGTGTGTTTCCTAACACATTCGACAAGTTCATCAGGTCGCATAAGATGAGGTTTAAAAAAACTTATCTTAACTCATGACAGATAAATTACAAAGCACAGCATGAATCAATACATTTTGTGTCTCCCTTATGCCGTTTATAACTTGCGCGCCACGTTTTTCAATTTGGGAGTAGAATGACTTGGGGAAAGAATTTTTCAATGCTGTTATCATTTCTAAATGACTCTTTTAGTATTTAACATCGAGGAAATAAATAAATCTGTTTTTTACTGACATGCAGCTGATAATATTCCGCCTGTTAGCGTGTTTTAAAAGTGTACAGCTTATCAGGAACACTAAAAAACAAATGCCGCGAATTTCATAACGAACTAAACGTGATGGATTGCAAAATAAAAGTCGAAGGGAGACACTCCAGAGCACAAACCAGTATTAACAGCCAAGGGAAATACGTGATATCTATAAGCTTAAATTATGCGGAGATCATTTGAATTCGTGATGTTGCTAAAATATAATATTCGTGGGTGTTACATAGCAATTTTTGTATCCAAAACTGCATAATATAACAGTCACATGGTAACCATGTTTTTCACTAGTAAGCCAGAGAAAGAGAAACATTTTTAACAGAACCACGCCAGGGAAGTTTTTCTGGCTAACAAGTCTGGAAGCTTAAAAGGTAGTACCAGGAACAGACAGTACGCTACAGGAAAGTATTACATCAGGGATACTTCAGCGTAACCGTTTTTTTTACTGTGACGCTTTCGGGTTTCAACCTCTGACATGAAAGAAAGACCTGCTGGACAGTAGCTTTCCGGGTTTCACGACGTTCCTGACTGAAAAGTTAATATGCATTCAATAGTACATGTAACAATACTCGTTTCCAGAATTTCATTCACGAATCGAATAAGACACCACAAAAAAAGCTCAACAAAAATGTTAAGTAACACTTTGAGATTTCATTAGTACAGGCTTACTAACACAATCGGCCGTTCAGGTACTGAATTCATCTGCCATCGAAAGCTAACAAGAGATTTTATAGTTACTGAAGAGACCAAAAGTAGTGCACAATCATTTGAATTTTACGGTTAGCCTTTTTCCACGGTCTAGAATCAACCTTTTGAAAAATTACAGATCACTGTTATCCTGATTTCAAAGAGGTGATGCATGCCTTTTTTTTTGGAGATTAAAATCTCCAATTCAAGCGTTACTCCCGCCAGAACAATCCTTGTTTACTAGTAAAGGGAAAACCAAAGTGATGACACCTGAAAAGACACAATTCATTTTTCTTAGTAAATTACGTTTCTTTTTTAAGCTAGAACACCTTCCTAAAGCAGGTAAGTGAAGGCTTCTGCGTTTTGAAAACTAAGCCTATTTTTTAAGTTTTTCAGGTTAAAGTCCTACATTCTAAGCCATTAATTCTTAATCCTCAGCAAAATACTAATAATTGAATGCAAAAGAGTGCGTCAAAAAATCGTGACTCAAAAAAACTGTGACAGGGCTGTTTGCAAGTGATCTTTTTAACTTATCTAGAGGACAAAAGTGAAAGGGTAATTGCGCGTTTTAGTTCTTCCTTTGGACGTCATTAGCGTATATAATCGAACGGTTCAAAGATTTCCTGTTCGGAAAAACGTAGCCTGAAGCGATATTAGCCTTCGTATGGACGTATCCTGTTTCCTTAGGCTAACTCGGTATCGTAACTAACGCCTAGGCCGGCAACGTCGAACTTTTCATGAGACGAACCAAACTCTAATTTGCGACAATCTAAATTAAGTAAAGATCGTCTGTTAGTTCAGACGTCGAACTTAGGACGCGTCAAACCAATCAACTGAACCAGAACCAAAAACAATTTTCATAAATTTTCATCATCATACAAATTTTTAGAATATATTAGTTTAGTTCGCTGAATGTGAAGATCGACTTTTGTCCCGGAGACGATTTTCAAACGCGCCTCAGACGTTCTATCCGTCTTAGGCAGACGGATAGAACGTGTTGGACGATCAAAGTCAGAGAACGTAACTGATCCTAACGTCGAAGTTTTCATAAACTTAGCTCACTAAGTTTGGTTCGTTCGCCTAGGCCTAAGGCGTTCAATGAGCAGATTCATCACAATTGCACGTGATCTAGTTTCCCGCCGTTTATTCTTTGACGATCTTCCGCAGTTTGTGTTTCATCAGCCAAAATAATACCCCCTGACGACGATATAGAATACGTCTGGTTAAAAAAGCCACATCATGCTACAAACTAAAGGCGTGTCCGTTTGAAAATCCAGGTCAATAGATCGTTCATCTTAAAGCATCTTTCAGCCTTTTTTGGTCACGCTGGCAATTTTTTCCCGTTCAGTAGTTTACCAAGGTACTATTTTGAGGTTCTCCTACTGTACGTTGCGAAATAACTGATACCTATAGGAAGCTTAAGCAACCACGACTGCAACGAGGTTCCACCCCACTGTATCGGCAGCAAAACAACAGTCCTGCACGTGCATCATATTTACTTTTTGGTTTGACTTCCACTGCACGCGACTCTCCCCATGAAACTTCCCTACGAGACATTCAGTGAAAAATATGAAAACACGATGACAAGTTATCTTCCACTTTTTAAACTTGGAAGCAGTCATGATAAAGAATTTGAAATCCATTGAAATTCACCTGCATTTTGGACAATAAATCTTTAATTTGAGGGTATCAAGAGGCTATATATACTTCTAGCATGCAGACAGTTTTTTAAACACCTCTTTATACATGTTTATAATGGACACTGAAAAAAGCTGCCTAGTCAGGATTAAGCGAGTATACCAGATTTACATGATGTAGACAATATTAAGACGTTTTAACCACAGATTTAAATAGTCTATCACAAGATCAGACGTCAGTCAGGAAAGGTAACAAACATAAAGATCATTCTAAGAAAAAGTAAAAGATTGCCAAAACCATTGAGTTCACATAAAGAAAAATGCTTCTTACCCAAAAAGTTTTCAATCGGTGAAGGGAATTGAAAGATTGAGATCCGTTTTTATAGAATATTCAGTTCGTATTTTGTGTTTGTTTGTTTGGTTACGACCGCAAAATAAAACATGGTGAAAGCTACGTGAACAATTTTAACTCTCTAATTTTTGTACCGCAAGTTTCAGTAAAGACTAGACGATGTATTACTCTATTTTACTTGAATAAAAGCTTAACATTAAACGTACTTTTCGCAACTTTGTTGAGTAATTTAAAACGCAAGCAGAGATGACAAACAGTTCATGGTACAATACAAAATAAACGTCCAGGTGGTTTGAGATTTTCCAAATACTTCTTGAGGAAGCGTTCAGCTCAGCCGGATTTCCCGAACAGTAACTGGCCGCCCGGGTGGTAATTAACCAAGCAAAAGCCACTACTTAAGTCAGGTAAGAGAGAAAACCGTTTTTCTCCCTCAAGCCAAATCCTTGATTTGTGTGTTTTGAACTTAGTTGAAAGTTAAAATCGTAATATTAAATGCTGAATAAAAGTTGTAAAATGAACTTCTTCGTTGTCATGTTTGGGGTGTTACTGTTTTGAGACGGAAGTAAACGGTTGTTAACCACACAAAATCAAACGTTTGTTGTGTGTCCATGCGGTTTGTGGTTTCCCTAGTTTCAAATCTTGCTTTACTTCCTAAGATTTTCAATTTCCTCACGGGTCGCGCAAAAGAATAAATCATTTCCTTAAAGATTTCAAAAGAGGTTTAAAGTCCATTCTTTTGGTGGGGTTTTGAAAAAGTGTCACTTAATTGCGCGCTTTACTGTGTGAAACTAACAAACAAGTGATCAAAATTTAATATTTATCTATTTGTTGGGGTGTGATCGTTTTCATTTCGTCGTAAGAGCGGGCTTGGATGCTTATATCATCGCCACGAAGGCAGTTACCTGCGGGCAGAAGTATCATCTAGTTATAACTTCCTTCCTCATTTTTTTCTCTTCCCACTGCGTCTCGCCTTTCTCGCGTGGGGTGATTTTCACGTGCGCTCGCGTTTCGCTCGCTCTACTATCCCTGAGGAAAAATGGGAACTACTAATAGTCTAAAGGAGCCAAGGTTATCAGGCCCCCAGAAAGTAAGGGACACTGGTGATCAAGGACAAAAAAAAAAAAAACCGGGCTTCAATTTATTTATACTAGGACCCTGGATTCCAGGGGCTTAGAGTGGGACTCAACTATTTCTTAAGGCATCTACATTTTAGTTCTCTACTAAAATTAAAGATTGCCGGTTACTTCGAGTCTCGACCCGAGGAACGCCCGCCCCGTTTTTCCGCCCTTTGGACACACAGAAAGGGACAGGAAATTTAGTAGTATCCGATACCGGCCGATAAAGGCGGTTTGGTACCACGCTCTCTAAAAATAAATTATAAGAACTGAACAAAACACTTATTTATTTCCCAAATTATGCTAGCACAAGACCCTGCAAGAGCTGATCAAACAACGCAATCCCAAAATTTCTTAAGTGTGTCGTTCATTTTGTACGTAGGTTACGTTCTGCGTTAGTGATCGTGTTTGTCAGGAGACAACAACTGGGATCAGCATTTCTAAACTTATTCATTTGGCAGCAGTTGTAAACTCCCTTGTAGAGGAATAACCGATATCAAATTTAATTCTTCAAATCAATAAACAGATGAATTATCATAATGCTTTAGACTGATCCAAGTATACCTTAAGCTACCTTAAGGGCGGAAGGAAGGTAGGCTAGGCTGAATTAAGGGCTAAAGTGGACCAAGGATTGCGGATGTCGGGTAGAAAAGATGATTTTTCTACCTGTTTTATCTTCTTACTTCTGGATCACGCTCAAACTTCCAGAGCTGATTATTGACACTGGGCTCTGGCTCAAAAAACAAGCAAGTAAACAAAAAACCAACAACAAAAATCCTTTTAAGTCGGTCTAAACCCAATGCCAAAGAATTTAACTTCACTATGAACATTGCAATCTGTACCAAGAAGGTATATAGCGCAAACTCACACTCAGGAACCTAGCTAGCTATTGATCGCGCTCCAGAAATAGTCGAAGTAACCAACCAAATTCTTCGATGACGTTTAAGCTCAAGCATTTGACTGGAGAGTAAGAAAATATGAAATAACCTTGTGAAAGGAAAAATCAATACATTTCAGAGAGAAAGTCTAAACGCGTAGTCTGGGAAAGTATTAAAACAACGGGAAGAACAGTTTCGTCGCACTTAAATTCGAAACGTTGTAAAAGAAAAAATAGTTCTAATTGTTACTTAAATCGCGGTAGCTCAATCTATATGCATTCTGCTCTGTAGGCCTACTCAATCCTAAGCCTTCTAAGCCTTATAAAAACGTTAAATTGTTCAATGACAATGACAATGTTCACAAGGTTTCATCGAAAATCTGACTTTTCTTCATTAACGGCGTTTTCAGCGAACCTCTTGACGGTCGGATCTGGGTTTAACCCATTCGTGCCTGGAGATTTTGCCGAAAAACGCGTTTTGAGTCTAGTTGGGTGATTTTCTGGTAACTGTCGTGCTATAAAGAGCTAAAGCTTACCACAAACCGGTTTACAGGTCGTACACTTCGCGGCCTTCTGATCCAGATGCAAATTATCGGCTTGCGAAGTTCGGCAAGCGCAGAATGAAGTTTAAAAGGGGTTTAAAAGTGACACAGCAGTCTTGACTTTTACTTTTCGCTTTCTCTCCTCCCCTCTTTTTTCGCTTTTCTTGCCTCATTTTTTTCTCTTGCTGGGCATTTAGTGGGCTTCGTTTTGGTGGGAAGAGTTTTTAGGAAAGCTTTTAGAATCTTAGGATTAGGTGAAAGGGAAGGTATGTGAGCACAGGAACAAGATTTTCATGGAGATTTTCATGTCAATGTCATATGGTTTTTTGCTTCTTTCTCCGGTGTCCTTGACTGAATTGTGCTCATTCTGGTATGGTTTGAAAGATCTCTTCACTCTGCACTAGTTAGCGAACAAAGTTGTCCTTGACCGTTAAATTGATGACATCACAAAGGATAGAAAGGACGTGGATCCGCACGGGCGGTTACAGGAGGTTCAGGGGCGAATGGGTTAATCAGTCTTAAACAATTTGAATCGGTTGAGTGAATAACACTTCTGAATCAAGGTCTTTAACAATATTAAAGCAATGAAACGTCATATTAAGAAATCTTGAGACAACACTGAGCTATTCATACACGTTTTTTTTACTCCAAGGAGAGCATTCACAGCGGAATCGGGTTTAAAGACAATTATATCAGTCTCCAACAAGAGATAACCAATGTTGGGTTAAATCAATTTTAATGGCCTGGCTAAAATTTTATCCAGTTTTGTTTTCATTGTAACACATTCTAATT
>OZ038001.1:11488495-11545995 GCA_964035705.1 Porites rus | reverse complement strand
TAAGTCCTTAACTTTAGAATATCATACCGTGAACAGTACTTTAAGTTTAAAACGTCTTCATCATTTATTTATTCCTTCCTTGTCTACAAAACATATACCTTTACTTATCAATAAATTTCGCTCCTTGTCACATGAGCTCTAAAAAACTAACGATACTTACTTTCTAAAGATGCTGTTTAGTGTAATTTTTGCTAGGTGCTGTTCGTCGTCTGTGCATGAAATCCTACCGCGTGACCATTTAAATGGTAGCCTGGGAAAACAGCTGACATTTCGCGACTCCACCACTGGTTTCCCAGCGAAATGACGTCTGAGAATCAAGCGCAGAAATTCCATACTGATGACGTGTCAGTACCCAGATCCGGGTCCCACGCGGTACGACCAATCAGAAGCACCACCCAGATCTAAGTAGTGACACGTCATCAGTATCGAATTTCTGCGTTCGTTTCTCAAACGTCATTTCGCGGGAAAACCATTGATGGCGTCGCGAAATGTCGCGGGCTGTTTTCTCAGGCTACCATTTAAATGAAAGCTACTGAGCAGTACTTTCCTAAGGTCATGTTATAATGATGCACAATGCACATCACATTTTGAGACAGTACATGAAATTTTTAAGTCTCACCATTCAGGCGAAATCTACTGAGCAGTACTTTCCTGTGGTAATGTTTATTACGTTGTACAGGGTGGTTCTTGCTACAGGTGGGTGGTTGAAGTCCTTAAATGTGACCATTCAAACGCAAGCAACTGAGTAGTACTTAGACGCGGTGATTTTTGTTAACACTTATGCTGCACAAGGGGGGGTCCAAACTCTCAAGTCCCCAGATGGATAGTATCCGATGCAATGAAAGTCACTCAGCATTACTTTCACGTACTGCGATGATTTATTACGCAAATAACATCCTTACGTTTGAGATTTAGGATATGAAACTGTGAGTGCAATAGGCTATTTCCGAGTTCCAAAAATCTCACTTTCAAAACGAGGCTAAGTGCAAAACCTTTCTTGTAAAAGTGAGATTTAATTGCACGATAATAAAATCATCTTAGCCTCGCTTTGAAACAGAGGCTTGGAGCAACTCGAAAAATGGCCTATTGAGTTTAGAGGGAGCCACTTGCAATATTAAAGTTTCGAAAAGTATTTTGAGGTCTCTTTGAGCCAGCAACATGTACTTGCTATGACTTCTTATTGGCCTTTTGTTTCGTGTGCGTCTGTGATTGGCTGACTGACTTTGCTGCTGGTTTTACGACAAATTGAAAACCACTCCACCATTGTCAATAGTTTACTACCGAGTAGCAAACGGTCAAATATTAAAATCATCTTTATACAAAATGGAACTTACTAACTACTAAATTCTCGGCAAACAAGCAGAGTCAGATTAATTAACACAAGTGATTAGAAGTACTGTGTCTTTAACATTTGTGATAGCAAGCACCCACAAACAAACAACTTTGGGAGACAAAAGCAAATGCCCAGTTGAACAATTAAATTTAAATCTTCATCTGTATCTTACTTAAATACCTCGGCAGGGCGCATGCGCTCCTTTGCAACCATTACATGCGTCACACAACGTTTCTCTGTCATGAAGACAAGAACTGTGTAACACTCTAAGGCTCATTTATCCAAATCTAATTTGGAGTTTGTTAAATTTTCATGTCTTTTTAAAATTACATTGTATTAAAGAGATAATCACACAGCACAATTGCATCACTGAAGATATGTTGCGTGACACTATAAGGGCCATCACGCCACACCAAACAAAAGTGAACCCAGAACGTGACATAATTTCGTGTGGGATAGGAACACCTGTACCTGTGCATACAAAGAACTATTGCGTGGCACGAATGATGATTGCAAAGGAGACCTTCGCAAGGCAAACGACGCGTGATAAGCGAGCGAAAAGCTCGTCCGTCTTATCTTTAAATACACCATCCTGGCATGTACAATTCTCTTCTTTACGTCAGCAGAGCAACTGTTTAGCAAACAAGCCAGAGGTTTGTAATTTGCCATTACACTTCCTCACATACATGAACTTACAAAATGGTTGTACTTCACAGTGTTTCCTCGAGATACTCAAGAAAAGACTTGACCTAAATCGATTACAAAGCGACGTTAATCCGCTTACAGCTTTAGAGAGGCTTACATGCTACGTACCCAGTTTTTGGACCAACGTCACACCCCTTTTCAGTCTTAGTACATTTCTTAAAACCTATTATGTAGAAAACCTCCTAAAACACCCTTCTGAACTCTCTTAAAGTATAAAACAGCGGAAAAAATAATTCCACGGGCACTGGAAAACAACAAGAACTGATTGAACAAGCTTCAAAACAAGGAAAACAAAGGCTTTTTGTTGAATTTCATCATTCACATGCACTGAACTCCCTGCTTAAATTGACTGTGGAAAATTTTGTCAGTTTTCACACGAGGAAGATGGTTCTGAAATTTACGTAAAGTTTGGGTTTTTCTGTCAGCTTTATCAAAGCTGTAAGAAGTCCACATGTTTGTTTAATAGAAACAAAAATTACACTCATACCCCACCTGGCCTAATCTACTGAAATTACATTCACATGTTTTATTAGACGCCATGAAGGCCTGTTAGTCTCGCAGGAAAAAATAACCATTTTTCGACATGCATTCTATTACTTATACACTGATAAAATATTCTCTACTCACCGGCAATGAATGTCACCCAAAATTGCATGCCCATCCATGTCCCAAAAGAGAATAAGTGGAGCAGACGAACACCAGTTCTGAGCATTTCTCCTTTTCGGATCTCTTCTGAAATTCTTGATGACAGGGTCACTATAACAAAAGCTAAGGCGATTCCAAAGATGTTCATGCACAGTCTAAAAGTCATGTTCGAGATTCTAAACTTTCTTTTTAGTTTCTACTCTGATTTGTTCCTTTGCCGGTGAAGAATGTTCGTTTCTGAGGATTTGCAACTCGATCTGGTTGGTTTTATAGCTCCGAAAACATGTAACGACACACGTGTGCTGGGAAGTTTTAGCACTCTTAAAGCCACTTAAGAGATGTTTCATAACACATTCGACAAGTTCATCAGGTCGGAGAAGATGAGGTTTAAAAAAACTTATCTTAACTCATGATAGATAAATTACAAAGCACTGCATGAATCAATACATTTTGTGTCTCCCTTATGCCGTTTATAACTTGCGCGCCACGTTTTTCAATTTGGGAGTAGAATGACTTGGGGAAAGAATTTTTCAATGCTGTTATCATTTCTAAATGACTCTTTAAGTATTTAACATTGAGGAAATAAATAAATCTGTTTTTTACTGACATGCAGCTGATAATCTTCCGCCTGTTAGCGTGTTTTAAAAGTGTACAACTTATCAGGAACACTAAAAAACAAATGCCGCGAATTTCATAACGAACTAAACGTGATGGATTGCAAAATAAAAGTGGAAGGGAGACACTCCAGAGCACAAATCAGTATTAACAGCCAAGGGAAATACGTGATATCTATAAGCTTAAATTATGCGGAGATCATTTGAATTCTCGATGTTGCTAAAATATAATATTCGTGGGTGTTACATAGCAATTTTTGTATCCAAAACTGCTTAATATAAAAGTCACATGGTAACCATGTTTTTCACTAGTAAGCCAGAGAAAGAGAAACATTTTTAACAGAACCACGCCAGGGAAGTTTTCTGGCTTACAAGTCAGGAAAGTAGTATCAGGAACAGACAGTACGCCACAGGGAAGTATTACATTAGGGATACTTCAGCGTAACCGTTATTTAAACTGTGACGATTTGTGGTTTCAACCTCTGACATGAAAGAAGGACCTGTTGGACAGTAGCTTTCCGGGTTTCATGACGTTCCAGACTGAAAAGTTAATATGCAACCGAGGCTTACTAATACAATCGGCCGTTCAGGTACTGAATTCATCTGCCAACAAAAGCTAACAAGAGATTTTGTAGTTACTGAAGGGACCAAGAGTTCTGCATAATCATTTGAATTTTACGGTTAGCCTTTTTCCACGGTCTAGAATCGACCTTTTGAAAAATTACAGATCACTGTTATCCTGATTTCAGAGAGGTGATGCATGCCTTTTTTTGGAGATTAAAATCTCCAATTCAAGCGTTACTCCCGCCAGAACAATCCTTGTTTACCAGTAAAGGTAAAACCAAAGTGATGACACCTGAAAAGACACAATTCATTTTTCTTAGTAAATTACGTTTCTTTTTTAAGCTAGAACACCTTCCTAAAGCAGGTAAGTGAAGGCTTCTGCGTTTTGAAAACTAAGCCTATTTTTTACGTTTTTCGGGTTAAAGTCCTAAATTCTAAGCCATTAATTCTTAATCCTCAGCAAAATACTAATAATTGAATGATAAAGACAATTTTGTGCGATGCAAAAGAGTGCGTCAAACAATCGTGACTCAAAAAAACCGTTACAGGGCTGTTTGCAAGCGATCTTTTTAACTTATCTAGAGGACAAAAGTAAAAGGGTGATTGCGCGTTTTAGTTCTTCCTTTGGACGTCATTAGCGTATATAATCGAACGGTTCAAAGATTTCCTGTTCCGAAAAACGTAGCCTGAAGCGATATTAGCTTTCGTATGGACGTATCCCTAGTATCGTTTCCTTAGGCTAACGCGATATCATCGTAACTAAGGCCCAGGCCCAACGTCGAACTTTTCATGAGACGAACCAAACTCTAATTTGCGACAATCTAAATTAAGTTAAGATCGTCTGTTAGTTCAGACGTCGAACTTAGGACGCGTCAAACCAATCAACTGAACCAGAACCAAAAACAATTTTCATAAATTTTCATCATCATACAAATTTTTAGAATATATTAGTTTAGTTCGCTGAATGTGAAGATCGACTATTGTCCCGAAGACGATTTTTAAACGCGCCTGAGACGTTCTATCCGTCTTGGGCAGACGGATAGAACGTGTTGGACGATCAAAGTCAGAGAACTTAACTGATCCTAACGTCGAAGTTTTCATGAACTTAGCTCACTAAGTTTGGTTCGTTCGCCTAGGCCTAAGGCGTTCAATGAGCAGATTCATCACTGTCAGTTGCGCGTGATCTAGTTTCCCGCCGTTTATTCTTTGACGATCTTCCGCAGTTTGTGTTTCATCGGCCAAAATAACACCCCCTGACGACGATATAGAATACGTCTGGTTAAAAAAGCCACATCATGCTACAAACTAAAGGCGTTTCCGTTTGAAAATCCAGGTCAATACATCGTTCATCTTAAAGCATCTTTCAGCCTTTTTTGGTCACGCTGGCAATTTTTTCCCCTTCTGTAGTTTACCAAGGTACTATTTTGAGGTTCTCCTATTGTACATTGCGAAATAACTGATACCTATAGGAAGCTTAAGCAACCACGCCTGCAACGAGGTTCCACCCCACTGTATCAGCAGCAAAACAACAGTCCTGCACGTGCATCATATTTACTTTTTGGTTTGACTTCCACTGCACGCGACTCTCCCCATGAAACTTCCCTACGCGACATTTAGTGAAAAATATGAAAACACGATGACGAAGTTATCTTCCACTTTTTAAACTTGGAACCAGTCATGATAAAAAATTGGAACTCCATTGAAATTCACCTGCATTTTGGAGGGTATCAAGAGGCTATAAATACTTCTGGCATACAGACAGTTTTTTTAAACACCTCTTTATACATGTTTATAGTAGACACTGAAAAAAGCTGCCTAGTCAGGATTAAGCGAGTATACATAATTTACATGATGTAGACATTCTTAAACGTTTTAACCACAGGTTTTAAATAGTCTATCACAAGATCAGACGTCAGTCAAGAGCAGGCTTGGATGCGTATATCATCGCCACAAAGGCAGTTACCTACGGGCAGAAGTATCATCTAGTTATAATGAGGTGATTTTCACGCGCGCTCGCGTTTCGCTCGCTCTACTATCCCAGGAAAAATGGGGACTACCCGTAGTCTAAAGGAGCCAAGGTTATCAGGCCCCCAAAAAGTAAGGGACACCGGTGCTTCACGACAAAAAAAACAACCGGGCTTCAATTTATTTATACTAGGACCCTGAATGACTATACTAGGACCCTGAATTGGTGCTCAACTATTTCTTAAGGCATCTACGTTTTAGTTCTGTACTGAAATTAAAGATTGCGGGCTACTTCGAGTCTCGGCCCGAGGAACGGCCGCCCCATTTTCTCGCCCTTTGGACACACAGAAAGGGAAAGGTTAATTAAGTAGTATCCGATATCGGACGATAAAGGTGCCTAAAAAATAAATAATAAATAATAAGAACTGAACAAAACACTCATTTATTACCGAAATTATGCTAGCACAAGGCCCTGAAAGAGCTGACCAAACAACGCAATCCCAAATTTCTTAAGTGCGTCGTTCATTTTGTAGGTTACGTCCTGCGTTAGTGATCGTGTTTGTCAGGAGCATGCACAACTGGGATCAGCATTTCTAAACTTATTCATTTGGCAGCCGTTGTAAACTCCCTTGTAAAGGAATAACCGATATCAAATTTAATTCTTCAAATCAATAAACAGATGAATTATCATAATGCTTCAGACTGAACCAAGTATACCTCAAGGGCGGAAGGAAGGTAGGCTAGGCTGAATTAAGGGCTAAAGTGGACCAAGGATTGCGGATGTCGGGTGGAAAAGATGATTTTTCTACCTGTTTTATCTTCTTACTTCTGAATCACGCCCAAACTTCCAGAGCTGATTATTGACACTTGGCTCTGCCTCAAAAAACAAACAAGTAAAAAAAAACAACAACAACAAAAAGCCTTTTTAAGCCGGTCTAAACCCAATGCCAAAGAATTTAACTACACTGTGAACATTGAATTGCAATCTGTACCAAGAAGGTATATAGCGCAAACTCACACTAACCACAGCCTTACATGTGGCAGTGCAACATTAATTAATTTGTTGATTTGAATAAACTTCCTTGATATTGTTATAAGACTCGCTAAACAAGGCGAGAAGGATGGAAAAACAGAAAACGCAAACAGAAAACGCAAACTGACATTTAAGCTGATTCTAAACAAAAACACAATTAGACTGTAAAAGGCTTTAAATCCGACTTCCCCTTTTTTTCCACAGAATTGCCCTGTAATTCTTTTTCCGCGGCAGTGGCCACAACTGCAGGTTTCGTAAGGTTTATTTAAGTACTCTATCTCTAAACGGTGGAGTAATCGCACAAAATTTTTTTTTATTAAAGCTAATTATATGTATTTAGTTCGTGGCAAGAACGGATTTTGCTTGAAGTAAGATGTCTATTCATCACCCAGTTGACTTGTAACTAAGCCCTCATTCGCAGAATAAAAATACCGCACACAACTATAGTAGGTTCGAAAGTATGTAACCACTGTCATAACTGTTTTTAACATTTTTGTGCGAGAATACAAACAGCCAACAGCTGCAAGTATTTAGGTAACGTTAGGTCATGCGCGGCTTTTTGCCAACGGGCTGCTCCGCGTCCTGATTGGTCACTTGGGTGTTAAAAAGCAGGATGGCACTCTTCTTACTGCGTCCACGCTTACCCGTGTTGCGGAGTTCCATTGCTTTTTTGTCACGCGTTTTCGGGGAAAATTGTGAGTGTGGATTCCTTTAACTGACTCATGATTACAATAATCTCCATAATGATTTTCGTTTTATAAACTTCCATGCCGGGGCCACACCTTACATCATGCTGGGAATTCATATTTTTACAAAGTTTTTAAAAAACTTTACTAGTACTAGTAAAAAAAGTTTTTGCAAAATTCTTTAACAGTGAAAAATATTTTTTCTTTGATTTTCTCAATATTACTGTATACTAATAAATGGAAAAATGGGCAAAAAAGAAATGACTTTTCGCGAAATTCATTTCATGGTATATAAGTAAATTATATTAATAAATTGTGGAATGGGCGAAAAAGGCTTGACCTTTTAGCGAGATTTTCATTTACTAGTATATAAATTATATTTACCCATAAATGGTAAAACGGGCCAAAAGGGCACGAATTTTTAGCGAGATTTTCATTTACTAGTATCTTCACACTATTTACTAGTAAATGGTGGAATGGGCGAAAAAGGCATGACCTTTTAGCGAGATTTTCATTTACTAGTATCTTGACACTAATTACTAGTAAATGGTGGAATGGGCGAAAAAGGGTTGACCTTTTGGGGAAATTCTCATTTACTAGTATCTTAACACTATTTCCTAGTAAATTGTGAAACGGGCGAAAAAGTCGTGACTTTTTAGCGAGATTCTCATTTACTAGTATCGTGATACTAATTACTAGTAAATTGTGGAATGGGCAGAGGGTTTGACCTTTCAGCTAGATTTTCGTTCACTAGTGTCTGACACACTATTTACTAGTAAATTGTAAAACGGGCGAAAAAGTCGTGACTTTTTAGCGAGATTCTCATTTACTAGTATCGTGATACTAATTACTAGTAAATTGTGGAATGGGCAGAGGGTTTGACCTTTCAGCTAGATTTTCGTTCACTAGTGTCTGACACACTATTTACTAGTAAATTGTAAAACGGGCGAAAAAGTCGTGACTTTTTAGCGAGATTCTCATTTACTAGTATCGTGATACTAATTACTAGTAAATTGTGGAATGGGCAGAGGGTTTGACCTTTCAGCTAGATTTTCGTTCACTAGTGTCTGACACACTATTTACTAGTAAATTGTAAAACGGGCGAAAAAGTCGTGACTTTTTAGCGAGATTCTCATTTACTAGTATCTTGACACTATTTACTAGTAAATGGTTGAACGGGCGAAAAAGGTTTGACTTGTTAGCGAGATTTTCATTTACTAGTACCTTGACACTATTTACTAGCAAATTTTGGAACGGGCGAAAAAGTCGTGACTTTTTAGCGAGATTCTCATTTCCCGTAGCAAAAACCTGTGTGACTTCTGAACGCTAGCGAGATTTATGAACTCTAAATGGAACAAGGCGACTACATTTATTCCCACGCCCAGAAAAGACAATGGAATTGCGAAACGTTCTACAATTTATCAGATATAGACTCTAATAAAAATATAGCTTTACTCGATGTCTCTAGCAGACCCCAGGAGACAATTGATTACATTTATGGACCAGCAAAGTAAGATTCACGTTTACCCAAACATCAGTAACAGCTTTGTTCCTGGTTGCATTCGTTGCCCCGTTATATTTAAAAGTTCTTCATGATTACATGGGTGCAGGGTATTTGCCTTATAATTGTTCTGATCTCTTGTTGTTCATATCTAGTCAGTGTTGTTGGTTGTGGATTTCGAAACGGAAGAATGGGGATGAGCGCATTTTGTGAAGCCTATATTTAACCTCTTTCATGGCCATTCAAAGTTGTCTGGTGTTTCCAAAAGGTGGGTGTTGTTACAGGGTAACGTTTATGGGAAATAACGCAATTTCAAAAGAGGTCAATTAACGTCTCTTTACATTTCTTTAAATCCCGTTCTCTAATGCACCAAAAAAACCAGCCTCCTTTTAATTTTCTTACCTGCACAGAAATGGACTAGGCCGGGGAAGGGGAAATGTGGAAGCGAACAGCGTGACTGAGAAAAAAACACAGCTTTTCTTCTGGGTAGACTAGAGATCCCGCCCACCGGAATAACAACAACAACGACAACAACCAACCAACCAACCTTTTTATTTTGCTAACTTAAAACTTACAAGAACAGCTTAAATTAAAAGAGATCAGGCAAAAAAGTATTCAGAATAGCAAATAGAACTAAACGAGCTGAGTAGTTACAATAATTAAATTACCTTGTATAGGGCTGCAACACACGAAAGATAGAGACTCAGAGGAAAAATATTATAAATTTAGGAGGAAGTAAAGGGTACGTGCGGCCAAAACCGGGGTTTCACAATCACACAGGAAGAACAAATTACCAATTGAAACTTCCACTAAGTACCTCCTGTTAACAGGGGCACCCAACGGGAAATTTTGAGAAAAAGACCTAAAAACAACAACAAAGCGTGAATAAAGTTTTCTGACACTATTTTAAGCATTTTGGGAGACTGCTGGAAAAAATTATCTGTTCCTCACTCCCAGCAAGACTGATGGAAGAGTTCCCAGCCAGCAACCTTACAACATGCAACCTGACTTACTGGGAAGTTTCATAGGGCACAATTCAGATCTTGAGTGGTAAGTAACCCATACATGTAACCCGTAGCAGCTATTCTAGAATATTATTTCTTCCATATCTCCCAGCCAGCAAGAATGTGCCTGAAGAACAGATATTTTGAGGAACAGATCCATTGGGTGCCCCTGTGTTAAGTGAGACAAAAGAACAGTAGAAAGTGGCTTTCTTTCTCTCCTGCTTTCGAACTGTTTTGTCCGTTCCTTTTCTGTCTAAACTGCCTTTTCCTTTCATTATTATACGTTATTTAAATACTAATAAATGCATTTTCTCGCTAAAAAGTCATTTCTTTTTGCCCGTTTTTCCATTTATTGCCGACGAGGCAACCGAGCTAAGAAGCGAGGTTGAATCGGCGGCAGATTTATAATCCCGCACGATGTAGGCAAAACCTCTCAAATTCTGCATAACCCTCTAAAATTTGCATTTTTGACCATATTTGGGTGAAAGTTAAACCCCAAATTTGGTTAGTGACGTCATGGTCTTGTATTTACAACGCGTGGTCCGAAAATTGGGTGATTCAGTGTGCAGCTGTTCGTTGTCTGTTCAAGAGGCCCTAACAGGTGAGCAAGCTTTAATACGATTTCTCGTTTGAAAGGGCTATTAGTGCTCTGGTCTGCTTTATAAATTGCGTTTAAAACAGCAGCTGATCAAGGAATAGGGTTTTACGCTAAAATTTTTGTCAGAACCAGCTTGTTCTTTGCAGCTCCATTTATAAGGAGGCAGCGTGTTCGCTTCTCGACTCAGAACCAGGGTCTTCCGTGTTCTCTTTTCCTTTGTGAACTGAATTTTAAGCGGTAGTTGATCAAGGCAATAGGGTTATATTCTCAAAACTTATATCAGAACCAGCGTGTTCTTCGCAGGTCGATTTACATTGAGCCAAACTTCACCTCCCGTGAGGAATGCAACGTATTTGCGGATTTTTTGGGGGAATTTTATTCATGTCTTTAGCTTTTGTCAACCAGCATGTTTTTTTGCAGCTCGATTTACATTGAGACAGCCCAAAACTACCGTGAGGAATACAACGAACTTGCGAACCTTTTGTTTTGAAGACTATCATAATTATGCCTGTCAAGAGAATCTTTGTCCTGTGACACTCGCTCATTAGATCTTTGTATTTTATTCAAGTTCATATTTTTATACCTCTGATACATTCCGCCCCATTCTTGCGCTTTTCACACAGTTTACTTTACACCAATTTTTTCTTATGTATATTACTACACGAAATATTTTTTTTTTATCCCCGATGACGCTGTTGCTCGGAATTTAATTATTATTTTTAATTTCAGAAGTCAAAGGCCTTATTTGAACTATTTTTTTCTTTCTTACGTTTATAGTTTTGATACAATGGAATTTTCCATGAAACATAAGTGCTAACTTGCTCATGATTTACCGACAAAGCTTCAGGCTATGTTGTTGTTGTTTAATGAAAGTGAAAGCCTAGAGTGTGCCGAAGTTGTTGTTTTGAAGTTGGGTGCATTCCTTTTCTATAGCGGAATCCATTTTAAACCTCTAAAATTATGAAGAAAAAAAAAAAATATATATATATATATATACACATCGCGAAGATTTGAATAGGCACATTCCACAAAAGATAAACGAATTCGCCTCGTTGGCACTTGCCAGAGGGTACCCCTAGTTAGTATATTTTATTTAACTACTAATAAATGCATTGTCTCGCTAAAAAGTCATTTCTTTTTTGTCCGTTTTTCCATTTGTTCGTATATTTTATTTAAATACTAATAAATGCATTTTCTCGCTAAAAAGTCATTTCTTTTTTGCCGGTTTTTTCCATATATTAGTACATATTATTTAAATACTAAGAAATGCATTTTCTCGCTAAAAAGTCATTTCTTTTTTTGCCGGTTTTTTCCATATATTAGTATATATTATTTAAATACTAATAAATGCATTTTCTTACTAAAAAGTCATTTCGTTTTTGCCGGTTTGTCCATTTATTTAGTATACATTATGTAATTTATTGAATTAGTCTCTTTAACTTTCACTGGTAAAGTTTTTTGCTAAAAATATTTTTACTAGTACTAGTAAAGTTTTTTGAAAACTTTGCAAACATCTGATGACCCCACGAAAGATAGAGACTCAGAGGAAAAATATTATAAATTTAGGAGGAAGTAAAGGGTACGTGCGGCCAAAACCGGGGTTTCACAATCACACAGGAAGAACAAATTACCAATTGAAACTTCCACTAAGTACCTCCTGTTAAGTGAGACAAAAGAACAGTAGAAAATGGCTTTCTTTCTCTCCTGCTTTCGAACTGTTTTGTCCGTTCCTTTTCTGTCTAAAATGCCTTTTCCTTTCATTATTATACATTATTTAAATACTAATAAATGCATTTTCTCGCTAAAAAATCATTTCTTTTTGCCCGTTTTTCCATTTATCGCTGACGAGGCAACCGAGCTAAGAAGCGAGGTTGCCTCGGCGGCAGATTTATAATCCCGTACGATGTAGGCAAAACCTCTCAAATTCTGCGTAACCCTCTAAAATTTGCATTTTTGACCATATTTGGGTGTAAGAACCCAAATTTGGGTAGTGACGTCATGGTCTTGTATTTACAACGCGTGGTCCGAAAATTGGGTGATTCAGTGTGCAGCTGTTCGTTGTCTGTTCAAGAGGCCCTAACAGGTGAGCAAGCTTTAATACGATTTCTCGTTTGAAAGGGCTATTAGTGCTCTGGTCTGCTTTATAAATTGCGTTTAAAACAGCAGCTGATCAAGGAATAGGGTTTTACGCTAAAATTTTTGTCAGAACCAGCTTGTTCTTTGCAGCTCCATTTATAAGGAGGCAGCGTGTTCGCTTCTCGACTCAGAACCAGGGTTTTCCGTGTTCTCTTTTCCTTTGTGAATTGAATTTTAAGCCGTAGTTGATCAAGGCAATAGGGTTATATTCTCAAAACTTATATCAGAACCAGCGTGTTCTTCGCAGGTCGATTTACATTGAGCCAAACTTCACCTCCCGTGAGGAATGCAACGTATTTGCGGATTTTTTTTTTGGAATTTATTCATGTGTTTAGCTTTTGTCAACCAGCATGTTTTTTTGCAGCTCGATTTACATTGAGACAGCCCAAAACTACCGTGAGGAATACAACGAACTTGCGAACCTTTTGTTTTGAAGACTATCATAATTATGCCTGTCAAGAGAATCTTTGTCCTGTGACACTCGCTCATTAGATCTTTGTATTTTATTCAAGTTCACACTTTTGTACCTCTGATACATTCCGCCCCATTCTTGCGCTTTTCACACAGTTTACTTTACACCAATTTTTTCTTATGTATATTACTACACGAAATATTTTTTTTTTTTATCCCCGATGACGCTGTTGCTCGGAATTTAATTATTATTTTTAATTTAAGCAGTCAAAGGCCTTATTTGAACTATATTTTTCTTTCTAACGTTTATAGTTTTGATACAATGGAATTTTCCATGAAACATAAGTGCTAACTTGCTCATGATTTACCGACAAAGCTTCAGGCTACGTTGTTCTTGTTTAATGAACGTGAAAGCCTAGAGTGTGCCAAAGTTGTTGTTTTGAAGTTGGGTGCATTCCTTTTCTATAGCGGAATCCATTTTAAACCTCTAAAATTATGAAAAAAAAAATATATATATATATATATATATATACACACATCGCGAAGAATTGAATAGGCACATTCCACAAAAGATAAACGAATTCGCCTCGTTGGCACTTGCCGGAAGGTACCCCTAGTTAGTATATTTTATTTAACTACTAATAAATGCATTGTCTCGCTAAAAAGTCATTTCTTTTTTGTCCGTTTTTCCATTTGTTCGTATATTTTATTTAAATACTAATAAATGCATTTTCTCGCTAAAAAGTCATTTCTTTTTTTGCCGGTTTTTTCCATATATTAGTACATATTATTTAAATACTAATAAATGCATTTTCTTGCTAAAAAGTCATTTCTTTTTTGCCGGTTTTTTCCATATATTAGTACATATTATTTAAATACTAATAAATGCATTTTCTCGCTAAAAAGTCATTTCTTTTTTGCCGGTTTTTTCCATATATTAGTATATATTATTTAAATACTAATAAATGCATTTTCTCACTAAAAAGTCATTTCGTTTTTGCCGGTTTGTCCATTTATTTAGTATACATTATGTAATTTATTGAATTAGTCTCTTTAACTTTCACTGGTAAAGTTTTTTGCTAAAAGTATTTTTACTAGTACTAGTAAAGTTTTTTGAAAACTTTGCAAACATCTGATGACCCCACGAAAGATAGAGACTCAGAGGAAAAATATTATAAATTTAGGAGGAAGTAAAGGGTACGTGCGGCCAAAACCGGGGTTTCACAATCACACAGGAAGAACAAATTACCAATTGAAACTTCCACTAAGTACCTCCTGTTAAGTGAGACAAAAGAACAGTAGAAAGTGGCTTTCTTTCTCTCCTGCTTTCGAACTGTTGTGTCCGTTCCTTTTCTGTCTAAAATGCCTTTTCCTTTCATTATTATACATTATTTAAATACTAATAAATGCATTTTCTCGCTAAAAAGTCATTTCTTTTTGCCCGTTTTTCCATTTATCGCTGACGAGGCAACCGAGCTAAGAAGCGAGGTTGCCTCGGCGGCAGATTTATAATCCCGTACGATGTAGGCAAAACCTCTCAAATTCTGCGTAACCCTCTAAAATTTGCATTTTTGACCATATTTGGGTGTAAGAACCCAAATTTGGGTAGTGACGTCATGGTCTTGTATTTACAACGCGTGGTCCGAAAATTGGGTGATTCAGTGTGCAGCTGTTCGTTGTCTGTTCAAGAGGCCCCAACAGGTGAGCAAGCTTTAATACGATTTCTCGTTTGAAAGGGCTATTAGTGCTCTGGTCTGCTTTATAAATTGCGTTTAAAACAGCAGCTGATCAAGGAATAGGGTTTTACGCTAAAATTTTTGTCAGAACCAGCTTGTTCTTTGCAGCTCCATTTATAAGGAGGCAGCGTGTTCGCTTCTCGACTCAGAACCAGGGTCTTCCGTGTTCTCTTTTCCTTTGTGAACTGAATTTTAAGCGGTAGTTGATCAAGGCAATAGGGTTATATTCTCAAAACTTATATCAGAACCAGCGTGTTCTTCGCAGGTCGATTTACATTGAGCCAAACTTCACCTCCCGTGAGGAATGCAACGTATTTGCGGATTTTTTTTGGGAATTTATTCATGTGTTTAGCTTTTGTCAACCAGCATGCTTTTTGCAGCTCGATTTACATTGAGACAGCCCAAAACTACCGTGAGGAATACAACGAACTTGCGAACCTTTTGTTTTGAAGACTATCATAATTATGCCTGTCAAGAGAATCTTTGTCCTGTGACACTCGCTCATTAGATCTTTGTATTTTATTCAAGTTCATATTTTTATACCTCTGATACATTCCGCCCCATTCTTGCGCTTTTCACACAGTTCACTTTACACCAATTTTTTCTTATGTATATTACTACACGAAATATATTTTTTTTTATCCCCGATGACGCTCTGTTCGGAATTTAATTATTATTTTTAATTTCAGCAGTCAAAGGCCTTATTTGAACTATATTTTTCTTTCTAACGTTTATAGTTTTGATACAATGGAATTTTCCATGAAACATAAGTGCTAACTTGCTCATGATTTACCAACAAAGCTTCAGGCTATGTTGTTATTGTTTAATAAAAGTGAAAGCCTAGAGTGTGCCAAAGTTGTTGTTTTGAAGTTGGATGCCATCCTTTTCTATAGCGGAATCCATTTTAAACCTCTAAAATTATGAAAAAAAAAATATATATATATATATATACATATCGCGAAGATTTGAATAGGCACATTCCACAAAAGATAAACGAATTCGCCTCGTTGGCACTTGCCGGAAGGTACCCCTAGTTAGTATATTTTATTTAACTACTAATAAATGCATTGTCTCGCTAAAAAGTCATTTCTTTTTTGTCCGTTTTTCCATTTGTTCGTATATTTTATTTAAATACTAATAAATGCATTTTCTCGCTAAAAAGTCATTTCTTTTTTGCCTGTTTTTTCCATATATTAGTATATATTATTTAAATACTAAGAAATGCATTTTCTCGCTAAAAAGTCATTTCTTTTTTTGCCTGTTTTTACCATTTATTAGTATATATTATTTAAATACTAATAAATGCATTTTCTCGCTAAAAAGTCATTTCGTTTTTGCCGGTTTGTCCATTTATTTAGTATACATTATGTAATTTATTAAATTAGTCTCTTTAACTTTCACTGGTAAAGTTTTTTGCTAAAAATATATTTACTAGTACTAGTAAAGTTTTTTGAAAACTTTGCAAACATCTGATGACCCCATCATGCTCTATCTATTTCGTGTTACGCTTCATTCGCAAATTTTAAGTTTGAGCTTATAAGAAATGATATGCAAATTTACTAAGTAGTCCAATGGCGTTTTAGCTCGGGCTGAGGTTAGCTCTCCCTGATCGGAGTCTTCCAATAACTGGTTTTCTCCAAAATAAAATGCTTGAAAAACGCATTACCCAAATCATGCTGCATTCTCTTCGGTGTCTAGCCTAAACTGTTGAATTAAACATTTTCAGAGGATGCACCAACGTAAAAAGCTTCGTCTTCGCGACTGGCTCAAAGAGATGATCGATGCGGGCTTGTATGGCTTAAAATGGGAAGGAGACCCGAGGAAGCGAACCTTTCGAATCCCTTGGAAACACGGCTCTCGGCATGGCTGGTCTGAAAAAGATGATGCCGCTCTATTTAGAGCCTGGGCCACATATACAGGAAAATACAAAGAAGGAAGGGACCTCCCTGATCCTCGAAAGTGGAAGACAAATTTTAGATGTGCTTTGAATGCCTTACCAGATATTAAGGAGATTCGCGAAGAGAGTTGTCCCCTTGGAAAGGATGCTTACACAATTTACAAAATGTGGCCAGTTCGAGGAAGAGGTAAGGGATTTGGAACCCAAAGATGCTACCGGAATGCGATAACTGTTAAGTTTGTAATAGCTCACTGTTAGCAACGTAATGATATTATAGTTAGAGGAAGATGTTAGCGTTTTCCATTCTCTGTCTCCATGTTTCTTTCGGCCCATAGGTGGTTTCTGATGCAATCTCGGGAGACACAAATAACAATGGTGAAATGAACAAATGCTGATGGACAAACGATCTTTTGTTTACCGTCCACCAGCATGCGCGGCGATGACGTAACGTGAAAAAAACCACCTATACAAACAAAGCATGTCTTGTTTGCAAATAGTTGCCAACGAACTCAGAGCTAAAGCTAATAAAAAAACGACCAGGGAAATTCGTAAAGAGTGGACCCAGTGTGGTATGGTGCGCATTCAGGGAAAGCATAGAGCGTGACTCAATAACGTCCTTCGTAAATCAATATCATGCGTGCACGTACTTTCCGGTAGTTGTCTTTGTTATGCTGTACCAGGTATGTGCAGCTTAATAGTTTTTAATTTGTGGATGGAACAATAAAATGTCACCATTCAAATGTGCACGTGTTTTTAGTATTTTTATAACGTCTAAAAAACGGCTCTATGTTTTTGGTCGATGTGAAATCCTTACAACCATTTTTCCGTTCTAAGTAATGTGAGTCGTACTCTCCCCTGCGTGCTGATGAAGTGATGGATGGGGTATAAAATTTTTCAATCTGTCGAAGAAATGAATCATAATCGATAGTAAACTCATACAGAAAATTACAAATAGCAGTTATTTCGGGATGTTAGAGTTTTTGGTCAATTATTGGAACGAAAGAAAATCAAAAAAAAATTACTTAATTAATTTATGGGCATGACACCAAGGGGCACGCAGGACTGTCCAAGGCTTATCTCTCTTACAACAGAAAGGACGATTTGAACCAGACAGAAAATAACCTCAGTCACGTCAGTTTCACATCCTTTCCATAATACAAAATGTTTGAAACAAGAGTGGATGTTTCCATTTTTTGCACAAACGATGACCTTGAACCAGCAACCGTCTTAGAATTATCATGGAATTAATTCCCTCATGGAACGTGCCGTGCGGTCAGCATGTATTTCGCTTTCATAAAAATAAAAATCCATGCCGGCACGCGTCATTCGATGAATAAGAATTGTCTAAATATCGTCTAAGGGGTCTTTTTTCTGCTTGAATACGTTAACTAGAGGTACAATACACTTGTTTTCGGGTTGACCATTTCCCTTTCTCCACAAAAACGCAACCCCTCAAGGAAAGAACAGTCTGGATAAGATTGGTTATTAGGTATTTATGAAATGAAAAGTTTTTCTTTTCAAAAAAAGGTTGGGAACAAGAATGATTAGATGATCGTTTAATGAATGATCTTTGCGGTTGGAGATTCCACGTAGTTAATATAACATGCTACAGTACACACCTGTGAGTAAGAAACACCTTTTTCCCAAGTTAGGCTAAACAGGTTTTTACGTGGTACTGAATTAGTACACATTTAGGCTATCTAGGTAAATAGGTTCTTCAGGGTTTTTTTTCTAAAAAAAAAATACAAGTACTAAAAGCTAATATTGATTTAGTGGTATTCAGCTTATTCTTTATATAAAATTTGCAAACCATAATACTGACATAGCAGTTGGAGTGATAAGGCGCGTATGTCTCCAAAGAGTACCCTGGATATCTTATCTTATCTTATTTGCTTAAGTGTACAGAATTCTTAGTTATGGATTTTAGAAAATATGAACCTGTTTCAAATTTAAGCCTAAACAGGTTGCATAGAGGGGGCCTAACTGGCAAATTTTAGCCTAACTTACTCGCGAGATTTACTGTATGATGGTGTCCAAGATAGTTCTATCCTTATAATCTAGACTGTATACCCTAAAGTTTGTCTGACCATTCAAATAAAGGCTAACCCGGTTTTGTGCAGTACATTTCTGTATATGTGATGCTGTTTATAACGCTGCACAGTCGGTGAATGTCAGTTTTGAGTCACTGTGAATGAAATTCTGCAGTGAGTTAAACCTAATGAGAGGTACTTTCCTCTGGTGATCTTTATCATGATGCTGTACAGGCTAAGTTAGTTCTGACTTTTAAATCTGTGCATGAAATCGTATCGTGTAAAGCTGTTGAATAGTGCTCTCCTGTGGTGCTGTCTGTTATGTTGTACAAGATGGTTCTAATTTTGTGTCTGTAAGTGAAATCCTAAGGTGTCAACTTTGAAATTAAATCTGAACCATACTTTCCTTTGGTACAGTTTCGTTTTACCAGAGAGTTCGAGCATTTAAGCCATGCGAGTAAACCTTTAACTAAGACAATTCAAATGAAAGCTACTGGCCATTATACTCCTGTGGTGCTTTTTATGATCTGTACACGCCGGATGGTTTCAACTTTTGAGTCTGGGAATGAAATCCAACAGTATGACAATTCAAATGAAAGCTTCTGAGCAGCACTTTCCTGTGGTACCATTTATTACGCTGTACTTGGTGGTTCTAACTTTTAAGTCTGTGGATGAAATCTCAAAGTATGACTCTATGAAAGATACCTAACAGTACTGTACTGTGACACTATTCACGCTGTATACGCCTTAAAAGGTGGTCCCAACTGAGTCTGTGGATAAAATCTAAAGCGGGACAGTTCAAATCAGTAAATGCTTGTGAGCAATACCTTCCTATGGTCTGTGTGCTTTTAACTTTTGAGTGATTTGAGTCAGAATGGGTAAAATTCTAGTGTGACTATTCAATTGAAAGCTACTAAACAATAATTTCTTGTGGCGCCTTCAAAGCGGTTCTTGAAACATCCACTGGTTTAACGTGCAGCATCATTATCCATAATTAATATTCTAAAAGTTGGATAAGATTGATAACTAGGTATTGTTGGTGTTGACAATTGAGTTCGCTTATTATCATTTTTAGATCGTTTAAGGTTGCAGCATGATCTCAAGGGGAGTGAGCCTCGTCACCCCTCAAGATTCACAGGATCTCATCTGTCTTTTACCTTTCCTTCTCAAGTAAGTTTGCATGATTTATTATTTATCCAGTTGCTGTTTTCGGTTTACTTGTCATGGGCAAAATTCAATCCTTATGACTGATATATATTTCTTTCACTTTTACTTCCCATCATACAAAAGACATTTTCGATAAACTACAACTTATATAATTAATTATTTGCTCAAGAGTGTCTTCATTTCTCTTTCTTTCTTTCTTTTGTTTGGGCGTTCATGCTGGTCCTAAGGTGCGTCAGCTACTTCAATTCTGTTGTAGCCTCTTCATACACGCAATACGGACCTACATTGTGCCAACGACTATGTTGTTGTTAGGGTTCAGAGGCTCAACAGTACCTTCATATTCTGAACCACTACTTTCGGAAAAACAATGTTGTGGCCTTAGTTCAAAATTTAACAACCCATTAAAAATGGTTTCATCACACACAACATTTTTTTTCTTGTCTAAACCACTGAGAAAATTGGCTAAAGCTACAAAAAGCCACATGGACATTATATGCAAATTAACGAAACGAACATACATATTCTTTGCCTTTGTTTGATAAAGTACGTGTTTTTTTGTAACTTAGAAGCTGCTCTTAAATAACTTACGAAAGCTCAATCAACCCTCAAAAGTTATTTATAAAGCCAGGGATTACAATACTGTAATATAACCAATGTTCGAAATAGCCAATCGATCATCATTGACCCGGAGAAGCCGGAGCTTCAGTATCCGGGCTCCGTCGCCGAGCAGTTGGTTCCTCGTATTAACTGCATACGGGCTTTATGTTGCCTCATTCTGATAGAATTTTTTCTAAATAATACCTGTTGTAGCGTTTTAATTATTGGCAAGAGAAAGGGCATGAGTGAAACTGATATTCCTAGAAACGTTTTAACTAAACCGTAAACGACGATGAAAGTTTATGTTATAAAACTGGGTTAAAGTATTCGCGACTTTTAAGAAGCAAATACTTTACTGAATATTAGTGGCCTGAATCGAAATCAAAAAGACCAATATTTTGATTTTTTCACTGTCTACCGACACTTCATCGTTTCCTTGATTCTTTCTTGCATATGTATGAAATTTCTTCGAACAATCAAGTCAAAATTCTACCTACCCTTAGAAGAAGCAATCGTCTAGGTAACCTTTTCTTCAAGGATAAACAGCACTCGGGGTACTTCGCTCTGCTATCGTTTCTGTTTCTAAATAAGTTTATGATTTCTTAGAGCCATATAGTACAAGTTATCTAAGCACACTGAGCGGCCGACATTTGACAATGGCCCTTCTGGGGAAAATATTATTGTAAAAGATTTCTATTCTTAGAAAGTCTATTAGTAACGCTCTAGAAACGCTCACTGGCAGTCGGTACCGGCGATAAACCACATCCTACATGCTGTCAATAATACACAGTCCGATTCAATTTTGCTTGTTATCAAGGCGTTCTAATCACTAAAGGAAACAACTTGTTTATACTGACAAACAAAACAAACACGAGGAAGAAAGACTTCGAAATGATAATGATTTCCGGTAAACCGGAAGTTACCGTAGAGCTATATTCAGGCTCTTACTACATGGCTAGCGTAGGTTCTTTTATTCCACATAAAAACGGGAAGACAAAAATCAGTATCAAATTGTATCGTTCTCATATGAAAGTCATGGTGGAACAGAGTGTCCTAGACACTGCATATTGCAAGACCTGGTTTCATTTGATTCTCTCAGCTCAATAGTTAAGTTTGCATCTTTATCTCCATTTCAGCCTGTATATCCATCCTTTGAACCGTATGACATTTCGTCTCCTGTGTTTAAAGCCAGCAGAAACTGCATGAGTGACGAAGACGTGGAAATAGTTACGGTAAGATGGCGGACACTAGGAAACAACTGCAACGATTAGCCGCTTATAAATAACGTCTTTGAACGGCATGAACTTTAAAACATTGATAGCGGCGTCCAAGGTACAAGTCGCCCTCTGATGTCGGAATCAGGGAAATTTTTGCTCGTGGAATCCGGAATCTGGAAAACAGCTCAAGGAATCCGGATTCCGCCAACAATTGGAATCTGGAATCCAAGAGTAACAAAAATTCGGTTTCCAATATCTGGAACCCCATCGACGGTGGGGAGTTCAAAATCCAGTCTTGAATTCCTTTCCATGAGGCGATACAAGGATCGTGGTTTCTGAAAGGGCAGCGTTTTGGTCGATGGCTTGCAAAATCAGAGTTGCCATAGGCTTTCGCAGTTTTTTCCATCAAATGTTTAACCATCAGTTTTGGCGTTTCAGTTACAATTTCAAATTTTTATTTTGTAATAAAACATGATAAAAAAATGTGGATGTTCCTTACCACACATCTAGAGCATACCTTGAGAACCTGGCTAGTTCCTTCATTTCTGAGAAGGTAAATGTCTACATTTAACTTCAAGTTGTTTTTGTACCTTAACAGTTGGTTGATGAAATGATGAGTGAAGCAAGCTCCCCATATCTTAGTAGTCCCGGAAGTAGCGCTGATTCAACAACTTTCTTGTGTGGTTATCCTGTGGACACAGGTCAGCAAGCATTCCTTCATAGGCCTTATTCAAAAACACCATAATACTCATTGTTATCCCTCCAAAATTTTGCTTTAAAGCATTGTTTTAAATTTTTCTTTGGACTCCCTCTTGTTTTCATCCGCTTTTTTCCCTCCGCTCTCCAATGCGCAACTCTCCACTTCCTGATAAAAACAGGTATGGTCAAGTTACTAGCGCATGCGTAGTCCCAGGGGGCGAGGGGGGGGGGGGGTACTCAGACTTTCAAGTGACGGGAATGATCGAATATGGGCAAAGATCAAAACTCAAAAAAAATCCCTAGGGATTCCAACAAAACCCAAAAAATCCGTGAACCAAAAATTAACTCCCCAAAAAATCCCGTGCTGAATTTCCGAGCCTTAAAAATTGCTAAATGCAATGTAATGCGTTAAATATTAAACAGCTGCAAAACAAGTTTGGTTGTATTTTATTCGCAGAACTACGCCGTTGGGATACGCGGGCACTATACCACGAATCCTCAGCTAGTTTTGTATACCCCCAAAAACCCTACTTAATTTAAGCCACCCAAAAAATACTTGGAAATTTTCCTACCCCCAAAATTCCTGGAATCGAAAATTTAAGACCCAAAAACATCCTTAGATCATCCAAGTCACTTTAAATGCGGAGTACCCCCGCTGGGTGCATAGATCAGATGTAGTCCTTTTTTCGATATAACAGCCATGGATATTCATGCAATATCAGCATTTAGGGGGCGCTTTATCATCCTGAAGAAACTTCGTGCACCCAGCATTTATTTACAAATCTCTATCTTGACCTTTACCGTTAACAATTTATTATGGCAATTTATTTAACCACGTTTGCTTCTCTAATATGTACATTTTTTAATGTCTCTTTTTTCTACAGTCATAAACCCGTTTCAGTTTCCAAGGCATGATGTATTCGATTAAGGGCTCCAAACTACCAAGTACCTATGCCCAGGGGACACATTGAACATTTTTAGGTAGTACTGTCTCGCTGGGGCACTGGAAGTTCTATACTACAACAGATAATGCTCACTCAAACTAAAGAGCCCTTCTCTAAAAATTCCCTACCCTAGGCAATAAGTTTTCAAAACTTCCATTCAGTTTCCCTTCAAATACTACCCTATCCTAGACTTAGCAAGCTACTTTAAAAACATCTATTTCATAACGATGGATATTCATTTAGCTTAAAGACAACTCCCACACCCTAAGGTGTCAGTAATTGTTCAATTGGCTGCTTTCACTGATGTAAGAAATAAAAAAAAAAACCGTTATACCAAGTTTGGGAAAACATGCAACCGCCGCCGAGTGTCAAGCTGCGGGAAAAAACCCCGCGAGTTGCTGTACATGTATCGTGCAGAAACGAACTGGTCGTTTTTATGCCAGGGCAATTATAAGACGTCTAGTAGTGTCTTCTTTATTTCAAGAATTTAATATAAGATAAGTCTAAGAAGTCGTCAGGAGCTCATAACCCGGAGTGAGAAACTTCCATGTACACTTGTCACGGCGTTTTCACCCGATCAGTTTATTTTTCGAACGATTTTGGCTCGAATTTAGAATATCTATGAGTCTTACAAACTACTCAGCAAAACCTACAGCCCTAAAATGGTATTTTTGAACTTTCTTCATCTTTTTCGCTCTGGGTTATGTGCTTCTGAATTTCTGTTATACAATGCTTTGAGTTTGGTCGCTGATCTCGTTGTTTTGTGGAGATTTCAAAAGTCCAAAGCATGCTCAAAGCAAGCTATGCTTGTTGCATATTCATTTACGTACTCAATAGGCCGTTTGCGAGTTCCCCCGGGCCTCTGTTTCAAAACGAGGGTAGGTCTTCAGCCTTTGATATAACTCACAAAGTTAACGCCAAAAAGGAAATTAATACCAAGTATTTTCGTAAAGTAAACTTAAGAAGAAACTGAGTGGCTTTTGGTTAAGATAGTACAACAGCCACGAACGGCCTCTATGGGTGCCATACAAAATATGCTTAATTAGATCAAAGTAAATGTTATAATTTCAGTAGCCTGCGTGGCAGTTGCGAAAAGGGGAAGGGAGGGGAGGGGAGGGGAGGGGAAGGGAGGGGAGGGGAGGGGAGGGGAGGGGAGGGGAGGGGAGGGGAGGGGAGGGGAGGGGAGGGGAGGGGAGGAGGAGAAAAGCGCCAGAAGGGAAAGGTAGAGTCGCCTTCCTTTTATTCCCAGTCCCCTATCTCTTTTCCCTTCTCTCCCGTCCCCTTTCAACAAGCCTGCCACGCAGGCTACAGTTTTCGCTTTTAGATAATGGTTCTGGTCTCGATGATCAGTAGGGGCGTATCCAGCTTTTCGACTTTTTTTAGGCATGGTCCCTAAAGATCGCGTGTTAGATGACCGGTAATATACTGTTGGCTACTAAAATTTCGTTATCCTGATAGCAGATCGTCTCTATTATTCTGGCAGGTTTTTAGCATTTACGAAGTTACTAGTAGTTCGCGTGGTTTGGACATATAAGACAAGCTAGTAGATTTCATCGCAACACAATGTCAGTGGTTTATAACAAGATTTATCCCCGCTGCTTCTTTCTCATTTACGAACGTTAAAGTATGTATGTGTCAGTTTTTTTTTTTGCTTCAACATTACTGGTAGAGGAGTCACAGTAAAGTAAAGCTACAATCATGGACAAAACTCCTCAATACAATATTCACATTTTTCTGTCATTTCTGGGTTCCGTCATAAAACATTGCATCGTTTTCGAAATTTTCTTGCAGTTCTCCCTCCCTTTGCCTTATGTAAAGTTAAAAATCGGAAAAATTCTGGATACACGCGTCCAACTTTGTTCAGTTTGTGAGATGAGGGGAGGGGTTGGACCTGTGTGAATTGGAAAACGCTCTAGAAATGCAAAAGTGTCCCAAGACTTTTGTCAATGATTGTAGTTGGTAGGGAAAATCGTACAACGGGCAGACAGGCTTATAGGCTGCTGGCTACGCCCAAGACTAGTCTGATTAGTCAAAAGAGCTATTTTATGAAATATAAAAGTATGTGTTGTTGTTTTTAAAGTGCGTGTCCAAGACATAGCGGAAACTTCTTTGGAAGGAAAAGAAAATCGCCTTTTATAGAGTCTATATTTGTAAGAATATATTTCCGTTAAGTTAGGTGGGAACGTCAGAAAAATCCTTTTGATATACTGCAATAAATGTTTTTTACTAAACTGCGTCGGTGAATACTACACTATGTGCCTTAATTGGTAAAGCATGCTGAAAGGAAAACACACTTTCCAGGATAAAAGTTAAAAAGTGGGCCGTAACAACTATAGGAGTTGACGGCCTCTGACCGAGGGTCTCAATGTTTTGATGGCTTTTACGGTTATCGGCTAAAATTTTAGCTCTTTAACGGCTATCGGTTAATTTTTTTCAGTTATGGTAAACAAAAAAGTTAAAAATTAATTTCTTTTGTTTCAAAGAGTTAAATATTAATAAACCTCTATTTTTGTATATTTAAAGCAAAATAAAGATCCTAGGATCCTCTCAGGATGAATTTAGAGAAAATGTAAGGGCTGTCTTTCCCCAAGGACAAAGCAAACTGCTCTTAATAACGGGCTGTTTTTCTTTTTTTACGATAGCGAGGGACTGTACAGAACGACTGTCTGCCGTTGCCTTGTCACTAGGCCTCATTATTCTGCGCGGCCAATGCGTTTCGGGTCACGTGGTCCGAGCAAGTTTTGTCTCGGATACGCCACCGTTGACCAGTATTTACGGTTCAGCTGGCTTTCACCATCTGAGTCAAGCAACAGATCTAGCTGCTGCTGGGTCGATAAAGAATAATTTTCTGTTTTGCTGCTGATTTTTGCGAGGCCTTACAGTTTTCAGACGTTATTGACCTTCCTGGCTTGCTCATCAAGGCCAAGAAGGTCAATAACGTTTTCCTTGAAACGTTTTTCTTGAATGTTAAAAGTGTCCGATACTCCTAGTGTCTTGCCTTGTATCTTTCGATTGGCCTTTCTTCACCCATTGGAAAAATACTAACAACAGCTTTCAATACTGGCACCGATTAAGTCAAGGTGTTTCG
The DNA here is from genome assembly GCA_964035705.1 of Porites rus. Taxonomy (NCBI): domain Eukaryota; kingdom Metazoa; phylum Cnidaria; class Anthozoa; order Scleractinia; family Poritidae; genus Porites; species Porites rus. The sequence goes on along the minus strand of OZ038001.1, from coordinate 11,519,425 downwards.
ATACAGTTTTTCAGAGGCCATACCAATATTTTTCAATCGCCTTTGAAGTGGTTTTTTTCCTTGTCCTATCGTTGTAAAATTTTCACCAGTAATTGGCTATGGAGTGAAATTTGTGAAAATGTAGTTTTATTTAAAATCGATATTACTATGACAACAATAAACAAAAAACTTTGAAATTGATAAAAGGCGAATTTTGTGTGATCTAGACCAGCTACTGAAAATCCAACACTAGGAACTTAAGAGCCATTTTCTGAGAAAATCGAAAATCGCAAGACACTCGTGAAAAAATCGAATTTTTTTTTTCTTTTGCCAAAACATCCCTTTTAGTACCCTAATTCAAGAAAAAATAGTTTTGGGTTCAAGCGATTCATTGTACGGGAGAAATTACAAAAAGTTTGAAAAATCGATTTTTTGCTGGTTTTTCGCACTCAAAACAACAGAATCCGACCGCAACTACGAGAAAACGTTGACCGCATAAAAAAAAAAATACTGCATAAGAAACAATCCCTAACATCGAAACTTCAGCCGAGTATTATTTCATACTTACTCTTTAATTTTCTGAAAGAAAATTTGAAGAAAGAAGTTTTTAACATTTACAATCGACAAGTTTAAAAAGGTCAAATTTGTATCTCTGGAAATGTTAATAAATGAAGGCGAACTTTAACTGTTGTAAAAGGCCACTGGTATATGCCGCTTCCTTGTAAAACCCATATAGAATAAAACGTTGGTTATTGAACTAAATTACTGGAAAGTTTTAGTTCTGGAAATCCAATACAGTCCTCACACTAAAGTAAGCAATTTGAGTATTTGAGTAAATAAAACTTATGCAAATTAGACGGCCCGCTGAATGAATTCATATTTTTAACGCAAAGTTTTGTTGAACGAACAACTTACTATTGCTTGTTGTGAGAGAAATTAAATCCATCTCTCAATCTGTTTGTCCTGTTAAGTGGCAACTCATCCATAACTGACTTTGACCAAAATGTGTCCAGCAACTTCAGCGCTTGAGCTTTCTAAACACTTCCCACGCAGCGCTTATTACGCATCATCAGACGCTTTTGTTATAATGAAACCCGATTATGTTTTGGTCCGAAAATAACATACAATGATGAAAATTAACCACTGCTCAAACCATACAGTTAACAAGGTGAGTATAACTCTTATTGAGCGAACAAATCAGATACTAGACGGGATAACAAGATCATATGACGCATAATTTAGCAAACAAGCAGAGATTGGTCACGCTAGCTTGTCACATACCGCGGTACGTACAAAACTTCGTACACTGTAAACAAATAAAGATGCAATTACAGCTGTCCCAATGAAAAAATGTACAACCGTACGTCTGTTTATAGATCATCAGTGTAGAAATATTCGACTCTGGAAACAATATTAATATAACATTTCCAGGTCAAATGCTCCTGGAATAAGATTTATATATTGTCACGAACTGTTTCGCAACTTACTATTGCACGTGCCTCTACGATTTCATTTTAATTGAATTATTCCCGTCCAGTATTACGAAACGCTGAAACAGCGTTAGAGGAGTTTCTCTCGTTTGTTGGGAGAGCTTTGTTTTTTGTCATGGCTTCGGCAACGTTTCCCTCATGTAGTTTTTCTGGTTTATTACACGACGCCACACCCTCTGGTTTAAGCAGCGATTATCCAGGCCAAGTTGAAGTTCTCGCTTTAAGAAATTGTACAAGGGACATATCGAGGCACTGCGAGCTGTATGGATTAAAAGCAGATACAGCACTTGACACTGAATGGAAACTGCTGTTAGCAAGAGCAGGTAAATCTTATGTACTGTCTTACCGTCTTACGTAACGGCTAAAAGTGGGGTACATTTCCATCATCTCTTTGTCACAGACCTCGATGGTCGTGTTATTCTAAGAAAATCTTCGGGTGCTTTCCATTCATGCAGCCCAAAATTCCGGAAGTTTTGGTTATAAATCAAATGGAACGGACCATTTCGGTTCGGCCCTAACAGAATATTTGGGAACGCCTTTGAAGCTGGTTCACTTTGACGGGTCCGGTTATTTCGGTCGGTCGAACTGAAATGTCCCCTTCCATTTGGCAAAATTATTGTCCCCAGTACTTGCGTACCGCGCTCTTTTGTATCCTGCTTGCAAGAACAATATGCAAACGAGTTCATCTCTTTAAAAATCGCAGGCTTTTATTCGCGGCGTAAATATTTTGCAAACCTATTATTAATGCTTACGATAGACTTCGAGTAGTCCCCCATTTTTCCTCAGGGATAGTAGAGCGAGCGAAACGCGAGCGCGTGTGAAAATTACCCCACGCGAGAAAAGGCGACACGGGGCGGGGAGAGAGAATTTTTTCCCTCTCCCTGTCGCGTGTCGCCTTTTTTCGCGTGGGGTGATTTTCACGCCCACTCGCGTTTCGCTCGCTCTACTCTCCCTGAGGAAAAATGGGGTACTACTCGTAGTCTATGCTTACGATAGCAAAAGAGATCTTTATTCACCACCCCCACCCCCCCTCCCGCTCCGCCACCCACGCACACACCAACACACACACACCTGTCACTGATACACAGACTTTACATGTAAAGACTTTTTTATGAAAACGCGACCTCCAGATGTCCTAGCACACGAGCCTCTCAACTCGCTCGTGATGTATGCAATGGATAATTTTACCTTTACCTTTGTTTAGGGGTATTTGCGGTGGAGGAGTCCCACTTGTCATTGACAATATGCCCTCGCCACAGAGCGGAATTTGGTATACGCTAAAGATCCTCAAAAGTGAAGTGTAGCATTCCACTAGAAATAGCTGCTCACAAAACAGCCTCAGTCAAAGGCGATCGGCATTTGGACAGCGTTCTATCTGCATTTATTTTAAACACTGAAGGAATACTTATTCAAGTTGGATCGCGTAAGTTTATCGTAACACTTTTGTAGCTTAAGTATACGCTTTAATTTTAAACGCGCGAGGACGCAAAGCAACATATGCGCAAGCGTTACAATACCCTTTATTCTCCTGTTCCCCTCCCCCCACAAAAGAAAAGATAAAGATATTCAAGTTGGCTAGTATGTTGATTTGCTCTTGGTTTTGAAGAATAGTAAAGAAATCGGCGATGGCCTTTTAACAATATTAACATTTATATATTTGCCACAGCTCTTTGCAGAATGTGCAAGCAACATTTCGCGGAGACAAACCAACAACAGAAAGTGACACCCGCACCAATGATTGAAGTTACTCCATGCGTAGAACTAGAGACTTCAGAAGCAGATGTAAGTTAGTAAACGGTAACCTTGGATACAGACAGTTATTCCAACATAACAAATGTCGAAATTCCGGAAAGGCTGGGCAACAGTGAATAACTGTAAACTTTGAAAATGATTCTGAAAATGATTTTAAGACGAATAGGTCACTGTTCGCTTCTTCAAATTCCTTTCGGTCTGGCCGGAGCGGGAGTATTGATAATGATAGAGGTATGCATGTGAATTCGTAGTTTCTTTTTTAAAATGATGTGTAACTTAAGTTCCCAACTATACTAAAAAAACTAATGCCTAGTGACAAAATAAACAGAAATATTGAAGTAACATTGTATGTTACAGAACAGCTCAAACTCATCTCCAGGACAAAGTGATACCAGTCAATCTGTTGAAGAGTTCGCAGAAAGCCTTGGACGTCTTACAATCGCTGATGACACCTTTCTGTCACCAGACACAATAAGCACAGCTTCCACTCAGAGTGACGAGCCCACACCTGTGATCTTACCTGAGCTGCGCGAAAAGCTGAGTGAGTTCCTGGTAGCATGCAAACTTGAACCGCTTGGAAAGCCATGGCTTTCTTGGAGTGATTCCTCTGAGCGAACAAGACAACGTCAAACAAGGAGAGCCACAGAAATAGTAGCAACTGTGCTAAAGAGCGTCACCCCTGATAATGCTGGTGAACTCTGGCGACGTTTAGCCTCTTCCACGGCTATGAACAAGGCTCTAGGTGTAAGTGAGTTGTCACATTCAGAGCATTTGTATTTAGAGGCCCTAGCAGAAGCGTACCAGAATGCAACCAGCTGGGATACCCGTAGACAAGTGCTTTCGATTATGGCAGGGGTCGGAACTTTCAACGACATTTCCCGTTATATCCCAGGGTTGACGAGATACAGATACTCCATGGCTAATCTTCATCGATCACAGTTTGGCCGAGGCGCTCAAGTTCCACAACAGCCTACCACACGAATACGAGTAGACTTGAGGCAGCTTGACCACTTTCTTGGTTTTATCACGAGCCCGCATCTTGTTCAGGACCTTCCATTTGGACAAAAACATCTCAAGCTTTCATCTGGTGAGGTTATTCAGGTACCTAACGTAATCCGTATGATGATACCCGAGCGAGTGGTACAACAGTACACTCAGTACTGTTTGGAGACCAACTTCAAACCATTCAGCGAAACTACTATGAGAAGGGTACTCTCTGAATGCAGTGCCTCTGTAAGAAAATCACTTCAGGGCCTAGATTATTTTGCAGCTGAAGGTGCTCGTGCATTTGATGATCTCGTGGCCCTCGTACGCCAAATAGGGGAATTAGGTTCCGACAAGGAGTGGGAGACTACAGCTGTGCAAGCTCTTATGACAAGCAAGCAGTATTTGAAGGGGGACTATAAGGTAATGTGAATTCTGACTCCAGAAAGACAGCTTGAATAAAACTAAAAATAAGTACTTATTTTACCTCATCAACAAAATCATTCCGTAAAAAAAAATATTTTTTGTACTCTTTTTCTTCTCTATCTGGTGCACGTGTAACTAGCTTACATAAATTCTCGAGATTAACAATCCGCGCACGCGGCTGGTGGTCTTTTCTACGGTTAAGGTTAAAATTTATTCGCCCCCTTACGTTAATAATATTTGTTAGATTAAAAAATCATTTGATTAACTATTATATTTGAAGTATAAGCACAGACAAACAGTAATCTCAACTTTGTCTTGTCAACAGGTTCATGTCACTAGCCCCTCTTACGTAGCAGACCATTGTGTGTTGTTTGCTCTTAGCGACAGTAGTGATACAGATTACCAGCAACAATGCAGTCACCAACACACTGATCTCTGGCAAAGATTGAACGGGTCCTTGGCGAGACGACCTTTCCAACTCAGGACGTGAAAGACGAAGCGCAATTTCTATTCCAGATAGCTCAGCTGGCCATAATGTCCCGGAAATGCCACATCCTGAGATCAGCTAACCAAGACCAAGCGAGAATGGATGCACTGGAGAAACTTGACGACAACACTGTCTTGATAATTAACGACTGAGTCCCAAACCGACTGGTTTGGTAAGCGAGGCATCTCCTGGCACGTTTCTGTCGTCTACCGTCGTGTGAGCGGGGTACTCCAGTGGCAGGGCTTTCTACACATAGTCCAGTCGTGCAATCAAGGCAGTGCTGCAGTGGTTAAAATCATGCAGGATGTCCTGAATACCATCAAGCTGGAACACAGTGAGATTAAAGTTAAATCTCTAATGTAAATTACAATGAAACTAATTTTGATTCTTGTTTTCAAGCCATTATAATAAGGTCATCTCATGACTTTACACTGCCCCAAAAAATCTAAAAGTCCTGAGTGAGTATAACATTTATTAGACCAGTTAGTAACAAATAGGACTTGGATGCAGATAAATGCAATGTATTTCATTAAATTTTAAAATAAATAATAAGTAAAGCAAATAAGATAAAATGAAATTACTTGAATTTAAGCTAGTAGCAAAGAGCAGCTGAGTTGTGCCCAGCAGTTTGCCATAACACAAAAACTTGTTTTTCTATTTGCTTGCAATTAAAGCAAAGTGTTATCTGTTCTGACCTCATGTTGAGTTGTGTGTTCAAAGGTGTTGACAGAAAATGCTTTTATTTTCCCTGTTGTTTAGAACCGCAAAAGCAAAGACGTAGGTATGGTTATATTATTTAAGTATTTTTATGTTGAAATGGTTGTAACTGAGTATAAATTTGTAGTTTGCAATATTTTTTATTTTGATCGTTTGGATTTATCTTTTCCCCTAAAATTTTAGCTCCCAAAGAACTAGTGATTGAGATTGATCATAATAAATACAAGTGTAAAGTACCAGGATGTGACAAATCATTCCGCAAGGAGAGTGGACTGGAATACCATGTCAAATATTACCATGAACAGCAGCCTGGGATGAAGAGGAAGAAATCTGGTATGCATACCACTGTATTACCATTTTAGTATTTACATCTTTCAATGTTTCTGTAAGTCCATTGCACAGGCTTGATTAGCCATATTTAGTAAAATCCAACTAGTGGTCTATTATCAATGCTGCGTTCCGATTGGTTGAGCTGCCACTAGGCTATAGGTTATTTAACAAATAGATTCCATGTTGCCGTGCGTCTGTTCGGTAATAGATCACAGATGACGTCAAAATGTGGTGAAAACAATTAAATGGCACACGAGCTGCCGGCGAGTGTGTCACTGATGTTTTTACCACATTGTGACGTCCTCTGTGATCTGTTACTGAACAGACGCGCGACAACATCTATTTGTTTTATACAATGATCAGAAAAGAAAAAAGACCGATAGACATACCTGCCTCGAACCGCTTGACTGTTCGAGGAGCCCACTAGTAGCAAAAAGTGCCGGCTTTGAAAACCGAAACAATAGCGACTTAATCGCGTTTTGCTGGCTGAAGTTGTTTTGTCTCGATATTCTTGAGAAACTAGTTGGATTTTACTAAAACAATTATTGCTCTCACCCTTATGGCCTCTGAGTCAATATCCCATGAGGCCGATTATGCATGTGTCATTTAGCTGACCTGAGGAAGGTGAGAGTAGAAGGGTTTTTGCGATAAACGTATTTCTAGTTCACTTCTGAAATGCTCCCGATCAGTCAATTTGTGGAGCAGATTTCAATAAATCAATGTCAATCAGTCAGTCAGTCAGTCAGTTCATTTTGGTCAATCTATCAGTGAGCATGTCGAATAGTAGAGACCTTATTCTGGGACGAGATTTGACTTCAAGTTTGTTGCGCGTATTCTCAAAACACAGACACCCTGGAAAAATTCATTTTACCTTTTTTACCTGAAAAGTTAACACATTTATCCAGTTTTAAGTGAAGGAGTCTTAGCCCCCCTCCTGATCGCAAAATGATAAAACCACTAACGTTTTATAACTTGTTTCCCTCACTAAGACATTAGAGAGCTTTAGACTCGAGAACGACATTTAATTTTTAGTTTTCTCGTCTATTCACTAAAAATAGACACCCTGGAAAGCTTCATTGTACGTTTTTTCACCACAAACCTGTTTTCGCCACTACGACATTCTCGCTAAAACTCGTAGTAGAATGGCGACGGCTATCACTTTTTCCCGCCAAAAAGACGTTGGTTCGCGCGCGAGCACTACTTAGTATTGACCACTCCAGAAAATACCACAGCATACCATAATGCTCTATGTTTGTCACCCCAAAATTTTGCATAAGCATTTTTATCAGTTTCTCTTGGGGCCATTTTAACTGCCAAGAGAAACTGAAGACAATGCATTTGCAATGAAATTTTGGGGTGACAGACATAGAGCATCATGGTATGTTATGGTATTTTCTGGAGTGGTCAATTGAGAAATAATCTCGTACCCAGATCTCTTGTCGACGAAGCCGAAGGCGAGATCTGGTCAAATCCGTGATTGCCTGTCAGGAATGTACAGGCGATGAAAGAGCGCAAGTTGAAATAAATGCTCAAATGGCGGCCGTGTTTCGACGTTTTAAACAACGAATTTGACAGAGCCGTGAAGTTTTCAAAACGTGGTTATACGCACATCTTAAGTATGAACGAAGTAATTTGTTGTTGTTGTTTGTAACATCAAATTCAACGCGGCAGTTAGTTTAAATTAATTATAATAGCGCACGCTGAAAGCTCAAAGCCGGACGCGACAACCTCGCTCTTTTCAAAAGTCTTTATCTTGATAATGAGAAAGAGTTTAAAAAAGTCTTTAAAAATAAGATAAAGATGGCTTTACAAGTTATATTGACCCGGAAAACTACTTCTTCAGTGAATATATTTCAACAGAACTGAAGACTAAGTTTGCAAAAGGCACACGCCATAGCGCGCGCAGGAGATAACACTCTCGTCATTCGCTCACAATCTAGCCAATCAAATAATTGAATTTTCTTACTTGACCAGATCTCGCATTCGGCTTCGTCAACACAAGATCTGGGCACGAGATTCATTGGGAAAATCTTGTTCTCGTACTTCTCGTAGTCGTCCTCATCTTAGAATCTAAAGCTCTCTATTCTCGCTAATACCCGTTGTAGAATGACGACGAATATGGCGTTTCCCCGCCAGAATGGTGCTGGTTCATGCACGTGCACTACTTAGTATTGAGATAAATCTCGTTCCTGTAGTCGTCCTCGTCTACAGGTCTACAATTTTTCCCTAAACAGTTTGCTGATTAAGCCAATCAGTACATTTGCCGGGCAGTAAGGTGACTTATCGATTGTAGTCAGACCTTCATTCTGCGCCTGAATATGAAAAGTCATATTCATTTGCTTAGGGTTAATTAACCTCCATTCTCTCTGCCAGAAGACCAGTCGATCAATCAATGAATCAACAAAACCGTTTATTACGTATGCATCAAGTCCAGTCTTTTATTTTGTTTCAATAAATATTTTCTGTATTGTCTAGCCTCTGTTAGGTCTGATTCTACTCCTGAAACATCTCCAGAGTTTGGCAGCCGTCGCGTGACAAAGCGCCGCATTCATAGGTCATCTGCTCCGGGACAGCTTTCAGGGAGCACTCAGCTAACAAGTCCGTCCAGTAACACCCCAGTGACAGGCTCAAATAGTGAACCAATAGAGCTGGAACATCAAGCAGAGATATTCAGATCTGTTAGCATGGACTCTGAGCCCTCAGTAAATCAGGACACAGACCTGGAGATTGAGGGAGTGGAGGTGGAGTTAGATAATATTGACCCAGGTATGGTGGAGAGCATGGAAGTCGAGGAAGAAGAGGATGTCAATGGAGATGTGATACGGTGTTTGTGTAATGAGACTGAAGAAGGAGGATTTATAATTCAGGTGAGAGACAGCAATGACCTAGTCCTTAAAGCACAAAATAATCGTCTTGAGCTAAATTTTGTGACGTAAACTGCCCTCTAGAAAGAAGAATGTCATTAACTACAGTTTTCCAAAAAAAGATTCATCTTAAAAGTCAACCTTGCGAATTTAATATTTAGTACGCTGTGGTGCATAATGAACAGGAAACGTACACTTATAATTTCATCAATCCATGTTAGTATTTCTTTTAATTTACTTTTTCTGTAGTGTGAACAGTGTCTAACATGGCAGCACAGTGAATGTGTTGGACTCAGTGAACTTACCGTTCCACCAAACTACCTTTGTTATGTTTGCACCAATCCAAGAGGTAAGCAAACTTCCATTTACAATCTTCCTTCTCGTTTCTTAATAAAACTAGATTTCCGGTAAATCAAAATACATGTACTTAAGAGAAATAGTTTTTAACCTAGTTATTACCTGATAAATGTATCCACAAATACCAGCAATATGAGAAGCTAAAAGTTAAAGTTAAAAATTCTGGATCTTCCAGCCAGTATTTTTGATTACTGTTATTCTACCTTCATCAGCTTGATTGGGCACAGATATGTCCGTTGGTACCAATGAAGCTTAATAGGTTCCATGCAAGCTAGGTACCCTCCCCTCCCCTCACACAACCAAAGACAGATACCCACTAGTGGTGGTTACTGCAAGAGATTGTAAGAAAGCAAAGTAATAACCGTCTGCGTGATCAGCTCGTGAACACGTGGCGAGTTACTTGTGCACTTTCCTTGGATCTCAGTCTGTAATTTCCGTTTGCGTTCATAATGATTCTTTAAATTTAGTCGTTGTTTTGTGAGCAGCTTAATGTTTTTGTTGGTAGACTGTGTTTTGAATCAGGAACGTTTGATTTTATTGTTGCAGGTTTACGAAGAAGTGCTAAATACAAGGTAACTTCAGTGTCCTGTGATCCACTGGCGCCTTAACCCTTTAAACCCTAAGATCAAAATTGAGATTCTCAATTACTGTCCCTATACTTTTTCAATAGAAATAGTGGGAAGAATTTGTTGAAGTATCAACTAGACTCATCTTCCCTGATCATATACTCAATTCTCATGACCACTCTGTTTTCTAAAGCATTGATATTATAAGGAGAAATGTGATGCCGATCACTCTTAGGGCTTCAAGGGTTAAACATGCAGAAGATATACTCTTTAACATCACCACCACCACTATCATCATCATTATCATCCTCCTCATCCTCCTCGTACACTGTAACGGGAAATCTGAATAAATTATAACGGGTGCTTAACAGGCGACTTTGGTAAAAGGAAAGGCTTCCCCTAAACACTGGAATTAAGATCTGGTGATAGACCTCTTTAGCCTGGTTTTATTTGTTTCCCATGCAAATTGGGTGGTCATATTCTAGACAACTCTTTCTTTCAATTTTGGTCGTCCTCATTATGTATATGAACGCATAATTTATGAAAAGATGGAGGAACAAATCCCTTGAGAACATCTCATATAACCTGACGTGAAAGGACAAATTGACGGTGTACTTGTATCTTGCAGAATGATTTTGACTGGTTTAGACGTGGAACGCTGGCTTGCATGCCTTTTGTATCTATTGAAGAACCTGAGTACAACGTAGAGCTGAATCTAGCCACACATGGATTGATGGGTGATCTTCATGATGTCAACAACTGCCTCAGAAGCCTAAAGCTTAAATTTGAACTGCTCAGGTAACATTTCTACCATGCTGAACGTTGCCACCATCAGGGATCTGTCATGGGAAAGAAGGGTTTTAAAAATCAACAAAATCGTAGCTATCTCTGTCATTGCGCATGAGCACACATAGCCATTCTAGTCCTGAACCCAGTTTAGGAGCCTTAGCTCCTATGGGTCTCCTGTAGCTTAGTTGTAGAGCATAAGTCATCTGTTCAACTCTCATTAGGAATATTCGGATTTTTCTTCCAAATCGCCGTGATTTTGATATTGTTGTCCTTCCTGTGAACAGGTGATAAGCACTGAAATTCCTTAGAATCCCATCATGCAGCAGGATGCAAGAGGCAAGGCACTTGGATCATATGGGTTGATACGTCTCGTAATTAGCAAAATATCTCTCAGTTGATGGCGCTAGATTTAGAATTATTTATGAAAACGGCTAAAATAGCGTTAGAGCTTCGTGATTTCAAATGTTTTTGGGGCATACCCTCAGTGCCCACGAGCAGCTCGCGTCTTCAGCGGTCGTAGATCTTACCTCGTTTATGTCAAAAGTCTGGATTCGGACCTTTTCCTAAGGAAAGTGTTGACGGCATACAAATGATAGTGACTTTATTATTAACTACTGTAAAGGGGATCCCATTACTGCCAGTTATGCTTCGTTCTCACGTTACATGGCGAATTTTCGACTGGCTGAAAAATTGACAACGCCGGTTGAATTTTGACCCTTTTCAGCGGTTTTACTATCTGCCCATGCGCAAAGCGCTACTTGCGCAAATCCAGAGTGTCGTCTGAGTCACAAAGCATTCTAGCAACCACGCCTTTTAGACGGTCAGGTGTTCACACCACGCCGGTCAAATTTTTACCCCACCGGCTAAAAATTTGATCGGGATTTTTTTTTAAAAAATTTCGTGCGCCTATCGTGGTTCTTTGTGAACGAAACACCTTAAACGCTCGAATTTTTAACTGGTCGAAAATTCGTTTGATACCGAGCCTTGTTCTACTTTTGATGATAGATTTTGTCCAATTTGAACTTTTTTCTAACCAGTTTGTGTGTACTTACAGAAACCCATCCCACCCAGATTTGAAATGCTGGAAGGAGTCGCGGAGAACCAATAGTTTAACGAGCACGAGTACGACAGTTGAATCTTCAGTCCAGCCTGCTGTAGAGGAAAATAAAACAGTTGGGGATACTTTGCCCACAAAGAAAGGGGAATGTGTCAAAGTAATGAAGAGTGAAGGACACGCTGTCGTAAATGGACATGCAGAACTAGGTAATGTTGCTCAGAATGGGCTTTTAAGAGTAAAGCAAGAAAGACCCTCAACACCTCCTCCTTCTCTAGACGGCCCTGGAGACTCTAATAACAATATACAGGGCAGGAAGGCTCCTGTATCGACAAATACCTTATCGACAGTAGCTGATACTTCGAGTAGGACTCATAGCTCACTACTTACAAACACAGATTCAGGGGTTGAGGTAAGTAAAGGGAGTACGGTTAAAAAAGAGGAGGAACCATTATCTCCCATTCCTGCGTTAGTCCCTGTTGGTGGACCAACACCTTGTGTAAAAAGCCAGCCTGAGCAGGTGAAACCTGAAACAATATTAAACTTGACGCCAGACAATTCACAGTCTTCGGTTAAATCTGAGGGGCAGAGAGAAGGGGCTGAAAAGTCCGCGGAACTTAAATCCTCAGTCGCATCCACTGGGACAGTGTCTATGGAATCTAATCCACAACCAGGATCCCAGACTCAGATTAAGCAAGAGAATGAGCTTAGGATTTCATCACAAAGTAAAATACCTGCAGAAAGTAACATTACAGAAGATACCCAGGGGGAATCTGTGCAAAGTTTGTCAGATGATGATGGCATTGGAGCCATGGACAACTTGCTGGGTGATCTTAATCAAATACATGATGATCTTGAAGAGCGTATGGATCAGATTGAACAGCAGTTAGCAGGTGAGACACGTTGTGGAATTATTCAATTATATGGCCTCTTATTGGTCCATATTACTCACCTGAACCAAGTCCTGTAATTGGATTGGTGACGTTATCGCGAACTTAACATTTGATTAACAACATTAATAGTCATCATCATCATCATCATCATCATCATCACCATCCTCATCATCATTGTCGTCGTCATCACCACCACCACCACCACCACCATCAACATCATATTAATAATAAATGAACCTGGCCCTTTTTTTCCCTTTGAGCGGAGTTCCGTTGTCAGAGCAAATCAGTTGGCTTTGTCGAACCCTAAGGGCGCGATAAGTTTCCTTTTTAATTGTTTAGGAAAGTCCTAAACAAATGGGAAATTGGTGAATTGCTCCCACGCATTTTCCATCATCTACCTCTGCTGTGATTGGTCAAGGATATTACTATGGTTATGATCTAACCTCACGCCTATTTGGTATTCCGCTACTGTTTGTTTCTCCGCAATTTTCAAAATAAAATTCGTGATATTCCCTGTTTCTGGATTCTAAATTTTATTTCTATTCACAGTTCTTGAAGAGGCGTACGGAGGCACTCCATCCCAGCTTACGAAGAAAACTGACCTTAGAAAGCTCGTTAAGGATTTGGGTCGAGTGAGGAGGATACTGCAGCAAGTGAGCTAAGAACTGAGGAGATGCTTTCCAACAGAGAAAGCACTGTTAACAAGTCAACTACAATCGCCTTATTTTTCAAAGTGGAAGTTATATACAGATCCTTTTCTGCTTTTGCAATCTGTCATGTCTAAATCGATGTTATTTCACGCGAGTAGGACGTACAGGAGTCAGAGAAAACGGCGACTTGACAATTAAGGGCCGTTGCTAAAATGTGTTTGTTATCGTTGCATACCCGCAGCCTTATCCTATTGTAAAAACCTTATTAAGATTGAAGAACATTTGTGTAAATAAGAGAAAGATGTTGAATAACAGATAAGCCATATGTAGCATCAGCAGTCTTTTAAAATATAGACATTCAAATCTCTCTCTAGTCCTTTTTATCTCCTGGAATCGCAGGAAGAGGAGGTTTATGGATGGGAGGAAACGAGAAAAGAATTCACTCTTCTTATGGTAGACTAACAGTTGTTTGTCAAAAGGTGGATCAGCCATCCAGGGGATAAATCACTATCCATCGTAAAAGTATTAGGAATTAACACCAATAGATAGCGTTATCCAGTAGATAGTGATTTATCTGTTGAATAGTGTCATTCACCCTTTGGGCAACTTGGGTTTTGGAGCTATATCTTTGTATAAAACTTAGCGTTGGATGTGAGGGCTAACATCTGAATTTCAGCGTGGTCAAACTCTTTATTTCAACGCCATACGTTATGTTTTATTCAATTAAACCATGGTTTTCTTTGCGCCATGTGCCTATGAACGATTAACTAGTCCGCACGCATTCTACCAGCTAACGCATGCGACTTGTTCAATAGTTCGGCTGCTCTGGCTTTTAGGCCTAAGAAGGGAAGGATGCAGTTCTACCTCTAGGAAGCCGTGGGGCTGGAGAAATAATAGGGACTGATTTGTGCAAATGGTAAACGCGATCCCCGAATGAAATTTGCGACTGAATTTTGCTTACCATTTGCTCAAACCGCGTGCAGGGGCGGACCCAGAAACTGGAGACTCCCAGCTATCTAAATACCACTTAATTATTTGTTCAAGACCTCTGATTTATCTGACTCAAAGAGAAGGCGATCGCCTCTGTCTCCCTTTGAACCCGCCATGCCTCAAACTGACCGGTTGGATCATTTAAATGATGAAAAAATTGGTCGTTTCTTTTATCAATGAAAAATCCTAGTGATCGGCATTTTTTTTATCTGATCTGGGATTTTAGTTAAGAAACGCAACTAAATTTCGTTGCTTCGCAATGTAATTGGCTAGTTCGTAAGCTTGTACCCAATTTTCCAACGATCTCCACAACACCGCGCGGTCAAGTGACGTGAAAACATTGTAAGAGGGGTGATTTAATACATAAGCCCGAAGGACCTGGTTTGCGGGGGAGCTCGCTTGGCCAAGATCGTTGCACTTTCATCAAGCTCAACACAAACAAACGTCTCCATTATACAACAACCGAGCCAGCCCGACCATCTAGGATTTCGGTATCGGAATGGCTTGATGCGGGGATAATCGTCACCTCGACAAAGACCTGTTCAGCTTGAACTTAATCGTATTGGTCATAAGGAAACCCGTCTTTCAGCCATTGTCATAAATGAGTCTGTAGCATTCCTGCTTAAAGCCTCTGTGGTGCTACGCAAAGAATTAAAAAGGTCAACGTGACGTCAAGATTAAAGCAAGCCAGTAAAAAGATGCAAATCTGTATAGTATGAAAGAGATTAACAAAGTGGAAAAGATACCGTATCTTTCCGAAAATAAGCCCCGGGGCTTATATTTTTCAAAGGCCCTTTTTGAGGGGCTTATTTTTGTAGGGACTTATGTGCGGAGGGAAATTTGCGTTTCAAAATCGATAGGGCTAGCCTTATAGTTAGAAGTAAATTTAAAGTTTTTGCTTTGTTGTACTTTGTATTTGAGGTTAATTTTTTAAGTACAAGCCCCCGGGGGGCTTATATTTAGAGGGGCGATTTAACGGAGGGTTTTTTGCGTTGCGGGTTTGGGGGGCTTATATTTGGAAGGGCTTATACATGGAGGGGCTTATTTTCAGAATTTTACGGTAACGTCCAAACTCTCCGAACTCAGTGGAGTGTAAAGACAAGTGCGAGGTATTTTTCCTTTTTCTTTGTGATTTAAATAGGATTTGAAATGCTTCCAAAACGTTAAAAAGCGAAAGAGTTCAGAATCGTGGAACCTCTCAAAACGTATAGACAAGCGACGGGAAAAAGCTAACTAGTCGCTTCAACCGTTGTACCACGTTCTGTTTTTAAACACGTTCTATTTCTAAAGATACCCAATGAAAGGCATCAAAGGCTTAGTATAATTATAAGTTAACGGAACTGGGAGCAGATAAAGCTCATTCTCGTAAGCTGTCACTGCGAAGAGGTAAACTAGGAATGATGTACAGCGTGTGTGATGAGAAGCGGAATTTTAAAGGCACGCTTCTACGTCTTAAAGTTGTGAGGATGACAAATTTAGCTCATATAAATGATCAAAACTTTGTATCACAACTTTGTAACAAACTTAAGTTAGAAAACCGTTTTCCAGAAGTCATGGCACGTGGGATATGTTGACTGCTCATTTATTGACGCTTAGTGGTGTGCTTGGTTCTTGGTGCAATCTTGCACACGACACTCTGCACTCCTCAGTCCGAGGTTTAAAGCATTCATGTCGTTTAGATTTGTAGATCATTTCAACCAAATAAGTGACAATGCTAAGAAACGTCCATTGTGCGCTGTTTCTTTAAATTTTGAGTTCCAAAACAGCGAGGTATAAACGTTTTTAAAGGTGCACCATTTAAAGTTTTGCTTTTTTTTAAATATGAATTTATTCATGCAAGTTGTCTCACGTGACCCCAATAACTCTCTTAATCTGATAAATTACGTCTGATCTAATATTGTTAGCGTGAGAATACCCACAGGGATGGATTTAAAAGCCGTTCAATAAATCGCAATACAATAGTGACCGTGCTCATCCGCAGTTTCAACAAATCACTCGGTTGTGCGCTGTGTTTTAAACTTAATAAAACACTCGTGCTAGTTTTATTTATTAAGTAGTTTTTGAGAACAATCAATCAATAAGGCATTTACGATGGAAGTGGATTTTCATTACAGGGAGATCAGGGAGGGACTGACAATTTAGTTGATTTTGAGGGTTTTTGTAGTTAATTTATTTTGAATTCATTTAGATCGACGAAGTTTTCCTCGTAATATCCAAGGGAATGGAAGAACCTTAGACCATACTCTGACACTTTTAACTTTTATTCACTCAGGAAAAGCTAATTAAAACGTTCAACATCCTGTTAGCACAAGATTGTGTTCAAATAGTCAGCTTCAATTTGTTTAAAACTTGGGCCTTTTCGACGTTTATTCAGCACCAGACTGCGATTTATGTATGGGTAATAGCATGATTTGTAGTGATATTTCGAAATTGTTTTGCGTAATTGAGATAATTTTGAAATGTTACGAGTGGTATTTATGTCATTTATGCCAAATATCACGAACATTTTTACTACTACCAGCAAAGGTTTTGTAATTTTCACATGTAGGTATTTCAAATTAAGCTGAAATACTACTGCTCTAAGCCAATCAAATTGCAGAAATTTCTCATGTATAGTAGTATGATGGAAGAAATGAACCCAACACCGGAACGTGAACGTAAACTAAGACTTCCTATAGCGCTGAAACGACACTATTGAACCGGTGCTTGAGTTGAACTCACCAATAACATTTTGCGCGCGTTCGATAATCTCTTGAAACCCATGTGCTTTCATCAAGTGCCTTCTCTTAACAGAGCACGTTGAACAATACTTTGATGGGCATAAAAATAAAAAAAAATTGTTACGTAATTAGACTACTGTAAAATATGAATCAGTCTACTTAGCCTGCGAAAACAGCCGTCTCTCCTCGCTCTTCGCCGAGAAACGGCCGTTTTCGCAGCCTACAGTCTACTTCACCAGTAACAAACTGATCTCTGGATGAGTTTCATCCTTGAATCTGTTGGATGAACTTCATATTAATCACTTATTGCCAAGTTTTTGATTTGCCTGCTACCGGGTTGAAATAAGTTCTTCCTGGGATGATCTTCTTCCTGTTTTTATTGAAAGAATATACAGTGTTTTTCTACTTTCAAAGCCTTTCATCTAAGGATTTTTGGGAAAACAAAAGCTGGCCAAAACCTTCTGAATCTTCCCCAAAAGCCAGTTAATGTTCTTTTGTTTCTATGTCGTCTTGGTTTTTAGAAAGATTTTCGACGATGTCTGATTTGATGTGAAGGGTATCAGTAAAAGATCTGTGTAAGGCCAAATATTGTTTTATTCTCACCAATTAAAGAGGGACTGTTTGAAAACAAGAGCCCTTACGGGGACAAAGCACGTGGAAAATATCTAGACGGCTAATGATGAAGACGTTTTACCCCAAAGTTATGAGATGCATTGACTCGAGTTTCCACCAGCTGAGCCGTTTTGAAGTGAAACGTATTTATGTATGAATTTTTAAAGCCTCCTTAGTTTTTTTTATTTATGGCTTATTTTCCTCGCAGAGCAGCAACGCGAGCCATCCGGTTTCACACCCAGAATCGAACCAGCATTCCGTGCCAAATTATGGCGCGATACCAGTGAAAGCAACTATGCATTACTTTGGAGAAGTACTATTTATTAAGCAAACACAAGGCTGATCTTTTAAAAAATTCTTTTTCAAGTCGGTGACTGTTTAAAATGAAAGCTAATGGCATTTGACTGCGGAGATATAGCTCTTTCGGAGGGCTCGCCAAAAGATTTGAAAGCTACCGCGGGGGCATAATTATATTAGGCACCATTTGTTTGTCGACGTCTTGAAAATGAAATTTCTTGTCTTTTCATTGTTTCGATCTAAGCCGTGCAAAAGAACACAAAGAATAAGCAACCTTGCTGTGCTGAAATTACATATAGAATCAATTTTGATTAGAATATTGAAATTCAATTCAAGCAGCTGTATAACTTAATAACTGTTTAAGAAGTAATTAAGAAACAATATTATCTCACCGTGATGGTGCTCACTTACTCTCTGTGTTTAAGTTTCAAAATACTAGTGAATATATTACTTGCCCCCTGTAATAAGGCGATAAATGGATATCACAGAAGTCTGCAAAATATTCCACAGAGAAAACCAGAACATACATATTAAGAAGACAAATGCGCAATGGTAGAAACAAGAATTATTCAAAGGGTATCAGTGGGTTGTTTAGATGCTATTTATGCGCTTTTATTATTTGTGGTGACCTGTTTCTTTCCGTTTCAAGGCTAAATAAATGAGTGTTTCTCAAGGTTGTGACAAACAGCGTAGCCATAGCTGACATAGCTTGATCGCAAACTTCTAAGGTTTTAGGGTACAAATATTTTAAGATAAGTCAGAAGACGTCTCCTGGATATGTATGATTTTATTATAACAAATAATTATTTGCTCTGAGCAATAGAGAAACCAATGTTTTTTTTTGGTCTTCGATTCCACGAACTCGAGAATCGCAATGACATACACACAGTGTCATGCAGAGCTTGAACGGACAAATTAACATTAACTTGCACCTAAAGCCTGGAAGAGGAAAAAAAACTTTGTAAACGATCCTTATAGCAACTTGTGTTCATTTTAGCGCATAATTAGCTCCACAGGAAATTAAAGCTGAATCTCATGTAGCATTTAACAAAGTCAACGGCGCTAAAAACCACCTTGAAATGCAAGACACAATAAACAGACAGCGCTGCATGAAGTATTTCATTTGGACTACAGATAGTTCCTCATTTTCCTCAGTTTGTAGAGGCGCGAAATAAGCGAGCGCGCGCGAATATTTACCACACGCAAAGAACCCACGAGGAAGGTCGAGACACGAGCACAGCCAACCCTCTACGAAGTGCTATATCTTCTTGCGTGTTTCTTGGATCAGAGTCTATTTTCTCAATGGGATGGTAGCTTTGACGGTTCACGGTCTGAATTTTTTCTAATTTTGACGGTTAACAGATAAACTTTAGAGCTTTTGACGTCCGGTTATTAAGTAGAAATTTAGTCCTAGAGTTTAAGTAAACATCAACTTGTAATTTGAAGGTTGTCTTGGCCTTTCACTTATAAAATTCGAAATATTTTCAGCAAGGTGTAAGGTCTTGTTATGTCTAGGGGGATTTTTGAGAATATCAGATGGGAGCTAGTTATTCTAGTTGCGCAGAGATTCTTCAGGAGCCAGAGGTCCGTAAAGTTCAGCTGAAATAGTGAGAACTGAAAAACCTTGAAACTTTTTGACAGTTAAAATTAATCTACATTTTTGACGGTTTACAGTAAAAAAAAAACTACCTTTTTCGACGGCTGATGGTTAATCTCATTAAGAGCCGGGATTAAGACCCTCTTATTAATTCCCCCAACACCTGCGCCAAAACCAAAACCGAAAAACCGCCAGCGTTTTTGGGATGCACTCTGTACAGATACACTCGGGTGTACGTTAAATGAAGTAACAAATGATTTTGAGTATACCCTTCTTCCAGCTAAAAAAAATGTCTGAAATAGTAAACGGACACTTAAACTCAACAAGCCAAAATGGAAGATTAACAAACAAAAGCGTGACTTGACAAAATGTTTTATTTGCGTCAACATTCGTTGAATACACAAGTAGAAAAGGAACTGGAAATTATTATAAAAAAATATGATTTGTTTGTATAGAACGTGTTTTACTTATCTTTGATCGTTTGACTGAGCTGGTTCTATGTTTCTTCTACTTTGTTAAATTTGCCCGTCAACCATAATAAAGAAATTAAAGAAAACCATATCATCCCGCCTGAATGCCACCATTCACTGAGGCATACTATTCGGATCATTTTAGGGCGGCTTTCTTGGAAACTTCCCACCTACCCTTCCCCTAACTCAACATTTTGCCCTAAGTGAGAAGTAAGTGTTAATGTTGACTTAGGGGAGGGGTAGGTGGGCAGTTTCCCAGAAACCTTAATTGATTTAACTATTCCTCTATAGTCGATTCTCTGGAAGTATGGTCTGTTTGACATCTGATGTGACGTCATCTATTGAAATCACATGACCTGTATTATACGGACGGTAAAACATTCCCCGCGGGTTTCCGAATAACACTGGTTTTACTGTGTAAATAAAAGCAGTATTAACCGACCCTGAAAAGCTCTGTTAAGAGTCAACAGGATCGCAAGTTGTCTAAGTTACTTCGTCCAACCCATAATAAAATTTTCATTTAACAACGGTGATTCAGTGAGTGTGGTGCGCTCCTCCACCCTCTAATTCGTAACTGATTCTCAAGATAACAGTACATCATAATTCCTAATTGAGCCTGAACAAGAGAGAATCTTGGCCTTTAATGTAAGGGAGAATAAATATTTAATAATTTCATTCATTACATTATTTACTGCAAAAAAGACATTTTTCTCATGGGAATATCTAACTGCAGTAATGGTTTAACAGTAGGATACCTCAAAGGAATGCTATTGCAAAATTTGTTTGGGCTCCGCATTTGAAAATCCTATATCATCATTCTATATCATTCACTTCAACACTCTGAGCACTGCTAATGGCAGTACATTAAGGTAAGGGGAACACTGCAGACAGAACTAAATGGAAACTATTATCGGATGAATCAGGTGAAAAAGTAAACTAAGTAAGCAAAAAAGAGCAATCTAATTAAAACTTGAAACGTATGTCATCAGCAGCAAAAGCCAACATCCGCCAAAAATGCGGACGTACCGGAATGTCCCTTTGCTACGCGCAAATGAAATATGGTGGTATTGAAATTATAAATTAACAAAGAACAAAGCGATGTTTTTTAGCCGTCTGCTGATTTCAACTCTCGCAGCCAAGTCATGTTACACGCCGACTGAAGAATGTTGCATAGGTGATTATTAAAAGCAAGACGGACAGCGAACTAAGCATGAATACAAGTATCCAACCGGCATGTTGTTTCTCTTATAAAAACTTAAGAACTTGTGTTTACGACGAGAAGGCGTAGAGTAGAACAACGTTCAGCTATTAAAAAAATGTTTTCTCGAGGGAATTTTAAGTGGCTTCAGATACGTTTGTTATGAAAAGAGATTAGGTGTGACAGTTTTTGTTGCGCAGGGTAGTTTAATTAGGAAAGAAATAGAACTTTCTTGAAACAAAGAGCGATTAATAAAATGCCTCATAAATTTATGCGCAACTGTAAAGCACTCATCGGTGCTAACCAATTACCTGCAACTGTTACAGCGCTGATTTTACAAAAGCTTTAGCTTGTACGGACCTCAGCAAACCTACTAATGCTTTGACCAATTTTTGCGCAACGATACCGGAAACTCGTAGAGAAACCGAAAAAATAAATATATTATAGTTTTCTACCGTATAAGCCCAGCGCATGGGATTACTGAAACTGCTAGCTATCGTGAAACTGAAATGTTGCCTTGATAGACTTGTTAGAGATGATCCTTAACAAAACAAAGGGACAGGGAATTTATTTTGCAACAAGAAACTATTAAAGATAAAGCCCTGGGAGAAAATGAAAGATTATAACATCGAGGACTTTTTCTCTGTGTCAGCTGTCGATAGTTAATTTAATCCGTTTATTTTTGTGTCCTGACGAGTTCTTAGTACCGAGGAAACCCCCTTCACACAAGAGATATTGAGGCATTGTCTTGTCCGGCACTTCCTGTTTAGAGTTATCTGGCCACGTGATAGACAGACAACCACGCCTCAAACTAATGAGATTGTCGATTACAGCCTTACATGTGGCAGTGCAACATTAATTTGTTGATTTGAATAAACTTCCTTGATATTGTTATAAGACTCGCTAAACAAGGCGAGAAGGATGGAAAAACAGAAAACGCAAACAGAAAACGCAAACTGACATTTAAACTGATTCTAAACAAAAACACAATTAGACTGTAAAAGGCTTTAAATCCGACTTCCCCTTTTTTCCACAGAATTGCCCTGTAATTCTTTTTCCCCCGCAGTGGCTACAACTGCAGGTTTCGTAAGGTTTATTTAAGTACTCTATCGCTAAACGGTGGAGTAATCGCACAAAAATTCTTTTTTTTATTGAGGCTAATTGTATGTAGTTAGTTCGTGGCAAGAACGGATTTTGCTTGAAGTAAGATGTCTATTCATATTTATTTGTACAAATTCACCCAGTTGACTTGTAACTAAGCCCTCATTTGCAGAATAAAAATACCGCACGCAACTATAGTAGGTTCGAAAGTATGTAACCACTGTCTTAACTGTTTTTAACATTTTTATGCGAGAATACAAACAGCCAACAGCTGCAAGTATTTAGGTAACGTTAGGTCATGCGCGGCTTTTTGCCAACGGGCTGATCCGCGTCCTGATTGGTCACTTGGGTGTTAAAAAGCAGGATGGTACGCTTCTTACTGCGTCCACGCTAACCGTGTTGCGGAGTTCCATTGCTTTTTTGCCACGCGTTTTCGGGGAAAACTGTGAGTATGGATTCCTTTAACTGACTCATGATTACAATAATCTCCATAATGATTTCCGTTTTATAAACTTCTATGCCGGGGCCACACCTTACATCATGATCTATTTCGTGTTATGCTTCATTCGCAAATTTTAAGTTTGAGCTTATAACAAATGATTTGCAATTTTACTAAGTAGTCCAATGGCGTTTTAGCTCGGGCTGAGGTTAGCTCTCCCTAATCGGAGTCTTGCCAATAACTGGATCTCTCCTAGATAAAATGCTTGAAAAACGCATTACCCAAATCACGCTGCATTCTCTTCGGTGCCTAACCTAAACTGTTGGACTAAACATTTTCAGAGGATGGACAAACGTAAAAAGCTTCGTCTTCGCGACTGGCTCAAAGAGATGATCGATGGGGGCTTGTATGGTTTAAAATGGGAAGGAGACCCGAGGAAGAGAACCTTTCGAATCCAATGGAAACACGGCTCTCGGCATGGCTGGTCTGAAAAAGATGCCGCTCTATTTAGAGCCTGGGCCACATATACAGGAAAATACAAAGAAGGAAGGGACCTCCCTGATCCTCGAAAGTGGAAGACAAATTTTAGATGTGCTTTGAATGCCTTACCAGATATTAAGGAGATTCGCGAAGAGAGTTGTCCCCGTGGAAAGGATGCCTATAAGATTTACAAAATGCGGCCAGTTCGAGGAAGAGGTAAGGGATTTGGAACCCACAGATGCTACCGGAATACGATAACTGTTAAGTTTGTAATAGCTCACTGTTAGCGACGTAATGATATTATAGTTAGAGAAAGATGTTAGCGTTTTCCATTCTCTGTCTCCATGTTTCTTTCGGCCTATACAAACAACGCATGTCTTGTTTGCAAATAGTTGCCAACGAACTCAGAGCTAAAGCTAATAAAATAACGACCAGGCAAATTCGTAAAGAGTGGACCCAGAGTGGTATGGTGCGTATTCAGGGAAAGCATATACTCTCTTAGCGGTTTCATGGACCAAAATCTGAGCTATATTGGCACTGATGGGTTTTAATATTACAAGATCACAGAGCAATTTGTTTCTTCAAGTCAACAATTTTGCAATAAGTCTGGCGCAATCATAAACGTATCGCTGCAAAAAACGAACAAAACTTTACCTCACATAGAAAGAGTCAGTGTCGAGTTAGACGATGAGACAAATGAGACATTTATATTGTATGAATGCGATCGATTTTAAGGAACAGCGGTCAACCATCAATATCAACTATCGATAGTGGTAAATTAATGAGACAAAGTATTTGCCACGCGCCATGAGATCAATATACAGCTGATTTCAACTTGAATTCTTCGGTTCTCATTCACGGGATCGTTTGAGCCCAGGACATTTCAAGAGTCGCTTGAACTTCTCGTTCAATCAGTTGAAATGCTAAAAGACTACGAGGTTAGAAATGTAGATTTGATAAAGCGCAAAGCTCTTAAATGCCAGTACAATACATCTCTAGTTAGCGCAAACTTTTAAGACTTCATATCAATCCAAATGTAAGATCAAAAGAATGTTTGTTTGTTGTATACATTGCATTTCCATGACTTGTGGTGGTATGTACAATAACCTCTCATACAAATACATTGCGGCAATGAACTGGTCGTTTTTCTTAACCAAGACTCTGTGCTACCGATAACTTCGTTAACGGTCATTTCTGAGTTACGTTCTACTGAAATGATTAAAAACAAATTCAAAAGAACCACTTTCTACTACAACTTGTCTTTTCCCGTATAATCTGACAGGAGAAAAATAAACATGAATAGAAAGTTAGACTTTTAGGGGTCCATTAATCGCATTCTTGCCTTATTTGAGAGTAGCAGAAATCCACTTAGTTACTTTAATTTACTAAACGGATGCAGTATCAAATTCTATCAGCGGTTGCTTTTCAAACATGGCTGCCATATGGGACATTTCTGTAGTTTAAGTCGGTTTCAGCCTACTATCATTCGGTAGAGCAGGCAGGGCGCAAATCAGAAAAAAAAAAAGAATCACACCTCTATACTAAGTTGCTCTGATTCAATTTGAATTTGTTCATATCTCACTTGTCTCCTCGTCTCACCGGTTGTCTTACAGTTAGATGGTCGACTTTCGCGTTTCTGTTATATGAATTTAGAGCGTGACTCATTTACGTCCTTCGTAAATCAATATCATGCGTGCACGTTCTTTCCGGTAGTTCTCTTTGTTATGCTGTACCAGGTATGTGCAGCACTAATAGTTTTTAATTTGTGGATGGAACAATAAAATGTCACCATTCAAATGTGCACGTGTTTTAGTATTTTTATAACGTCTAAAAAACGGCTCTATGTTTTTTGTCGATGAGAAATCCTTACAACCATCTTTCCGTTCAAATTAATGTGAGTCGTACTCTCCCGTGCGGTGCTGATGAAGTGATGGATGGGGGATAAAATTTTTCAATCTGTCGAAGAAATGAATCATAATCGATAGTTAAACTCATACAGAAAATTACAAAAAGCAGTTATTTCGGGATGTTTGAGTTTTAGTCAATTATTAGAACGAACGAAAATCAAAGAAAACTACTTAATTAATTTATGGGCATGACACCAAGGGGCACGCAGGACTGTCCAAGGCTTATCTCTCTTACAACAGAAAGGACGATTTGAACCAGACAGAAAATAACCTCAGTCACGTCAGTTTCACATCCTTTCCATAATACAAAATGTTTGAAACAAGAGTGGATGTTTCCATTTTTTGCACAAACGATGACCTTGAACCAGCAACCGTCTTAGATTTATCATGGAATTAATTCCCTCATGGAACGTGCCGCGCGGTCAGTGGTATTTCGCTTTCATAAAAATAAAAATCCATGCCGGCACGCGTCATTCGATGAATAAGAATTGTCTAAATATCGTCTAAGGGGTCTTTTTTCTGCTTGAACACATTAACTAGAGGTACAATACACTTGTTTTCGGGTTGACCATTTCCCTTTCTCCACAAAAACGCAACCCCTCAAGGAAAGAAAAGGCTGGATAAGATTGGTAATTAGGTTTTTATGAAATGAAAAGTTTTTCTTTACAAAAAAAGGTTGGGAACAAGAATGATTAGATGATCGTTTAATGAATGATCTTTGCGGTTGGAGATTCCACGTAGTTAATATAACATGCTACAGTACACACCTGTGAGTAAGAAACAGCATTTTCCCAAGTTAGGCTAAACAGGTTTTTACATGGTACTGAATTAGTACAAATTTAGGCTATATAGGTAAATAGGTTCTTCAGTTTTTTTTTTTCTAAAAAAAATAATACAAGCCGACTAAAAGCTAATATTGATTTAGTGGTATTCAGCTTATTCTTTATATAAAATTTGCAAACCATAATACTGACATAGCAGTTGGAGTGATAAGGCGCGTATGTCTCCAAAGAGTACCCTGGATATCTTATCTTATCTTATTTGCTTAAGTGTACAGAATTCTTAGTTATGGATTTTAGAAAATATGAACCTGTTTCAAATTTTAGGCTTAACAGGTTGCATAGAGGAGGCCTAACTGGCAAATTTTAGCCTAACTTACTCGCGAGATTTACTGTATGATGGTGTCCAAGATAGTTCTATCTTTATATTCTAGACTGTATACCCTAAAGTTTGTCTGACCATTCAAATAAAGGCTAACCCGGTTTTGTGCAGTACATTTCTGTATATGTGATGCTGTTTATAACGCTGCACAGTCGGTGAATGTCAGTTTTGAGTCACTGTGAATGAAATTCTGCAGTGAGTTAAACCTAATGAGAGGTACTTTCCTCTGGTGATCTTTATCATGATGCTGTACAGGCTAAGTTAGTTCTGACTTTTAAATCTGTGCATGAAATCGTATCGTGTAAAGCTGTTGAATAGTACTCTACAACAACAACAACAACAACAACAACATCTTTATTTCTTACATTAAATATACAAATATCACACCACCTGCAAATAGCAAGGCTAATCGAGGCAGGTGGTGTGTAGACGGCTTAAGATTTATTACGAATAGTTGAAGTGAAAAAGTACCATATTTCCTGTGGTGCTGTCTGCTATGTTGTACAAGATGGTTCTAATTTTGTGTCTGTAAGTGAAATCCTAAGGTGTCAACATTGAAATTAAATCTGAACCATACTTTCCTGTGGTACTGTTTAAGTTTTATCAGAGAGTTCGAGCATTTAAGCCATGTGAGTAAACCTTTAACTAAGACAATTCAAATGAAAGCGACTGGCCATTATACTCCTGTGGTGCTTTTTATGATCTGTACAGGCCGGATGGTTTCAACTTTTGAGTCTGGGAATGAAATCCAACAGCATGACAATTCAAATGAAAGCTTCTGAGCAGCACTTTCCTGTGGTACCGTTTATTACGCTGTACTTGGTGTGGTTCTAACTTTTAAGTCTGTGGATGAAATCTCAAAGTATGACTCTATGAAAGATACCGAACAGTACTGTATACTTTGACACTATTCACGCTGTATACGCCTTAAAAGGTGGTCCCAACTGAGTCTGTGGATAAAATCTAAAGCGGGACAGTTCAAATCAGTAAATGCTTGTGAGCAATACCTTCCTGTGGTCTGTGTGCTTTTAACTTTTGAGTGATTTGAGTCAGAATGGGTAAAATTCTAGTGTGACTATTCAATTGAAAGCTACTAAACAATAATTTCTTGTGGCGCCTTCAAAGCGGTTCTAGAAACATCCACTGGTTTAACGTGCAGCATCATTATCCATAATTAATATTCTAAAAGTTGGATAAGATTGATAACTAGGTATTGTTGGTGTTGACAATTGTGTTCGCTTATTATCATTTTTAGATCGTTTAAGGCTGCAGCATGATCTCAAGGGGAGTGAGCCTCGTCACCCCTCAAGATTCACAGTATCTCATCTGCCTTTTACCTTTCCTCCTCAAGTAAGTTTGCATGATTTATTATTTATCCAGTTGCTGTTTTCAGTTAAATTGTCATGGGCAAAATTCAATCCTTATGACTGATATATATTTCTTTCACTTTTATTTCCCATCATACAAAAGACATTTTCGTTAAACTACAACTTATATAATTAATTATTTGCTCAAGAGTGTCTTCATTTCTCTTTATCTCTTTCTTTTGCTTGGGCGTTCATGCTGGTCCTAAGGCGCGTCAGCTACTTCAATCCTGTTGTAGCCCCTTCATACACGCAATACGGACCTACATTGTGCCAACGACTATGTTATTGTTAGGGTTCAGTGGCTCAACAGTACCTTCATATTCTGAACCACTACTTTCGGAAAAACAATGTTGTGGCCTTAGTTCAAAATTTAACAACCTATTAAAACTGGTTTCATCACACACAACATTATTTTTCTTGTCTAAACCACTGAGAAACTTGGCTAAAGCTACAAAAAGCCACATGGACATTATATGCAAATTAACGAAACGAACATACATATTCTTTGCCTTTGTTTGATAAAGTACGTGTTTTTTTGTAACTTAGAAGCTGCTTTTAAATAACTTACGAAAGCTCAATCAACCCTCAAAAGTTATTTATAAAGCCAGGGATTACAATACTGTAATATAACCAATGTTCGAAGAGCCAATCGATCATCATTGACCCGGAGAAGCCGGAGCTTTCTATCCGGGCTCCGTCGCCGAGCAGTTGGTTCCTCGTATTAACTGCATACGGGCTTTATGTTGCCTCATTCTGATAGAATTTTTTCTAAATAATACCTGTTGTAACGTTTTAATTATTGGCAAGAGAAAAGGCATGAGTGAAACTGATATTCCTAGAAACGTTTTAACTAAACCGTAAACGACGATGAAAGTTTATGTTATAAAACTGGGTTAAAGTATTCGCGACTTTTAAGAAGCAAATACTTTACTGAATATTAGTGGCCTGAATCGAAATCAAAAAGACCAATATTTTGATTTTTTCACTGTCTACCGACACTTCATCGTTTCCTTGATTCTTTCTTGCATATGTATGAAATTTCTTCGAACAATCAAGTCAAAATTCTACCTACCCTTAGAAGAAGCAATCGTCTAGGTAACCTTTTCTTCAAGGACAAACAGCACTCGGGGTACTTCGCTCTGCTATCGTTTCTGTTTCTAAATAAGTTTATGATTTCTTAGAGCCATATAGTACAAGTTATCTAAGCACACTGAGCGGCCGACATTTGACAATGGCCCTTCTGGGGAAAATATTATTGTAAAAGATTCCTATTTCTTAGAAAGTCTATTAGTAACGCTCTAGAAACGCTCACTGGCAGTCGGTACCGGCGATAAACCACATCCTAGATGCTGTCAATAATACACAGTCCGATTCAATTTTGCTTGTTATCAAGGCGTTCTAATCACTAAAGGAAACAACTTGTTTATATTATAACCTGACAAACAAAACAAACACGAGGAAGAAAGACCTCGAAATGATAATGATTTCCGGTAAACCGGAAGTTACCGTAGAGCTATATTCAGGCTCTTACTGCATGGCTAGCGTAGGTTCTTTTATTCCACATAAAAACAGGAAGACAAAAATCAGTATCAAATTGTATCGTTCTCATATGAAAGTCATGGTGGAACAGAGTGTCCTAGACACTGCATATTGCAAGACCTGGTTTCATTTGATTCTCTCAGCTCAATAGTTAAGTTTGCATCTTTATCTCCATTTCAGCCTGTATATCCATCCTTTGAACCGTATGACATTTCGTCTCCTGTGTTTAAAGCCAGCAGAAACTGCATGAGTGACGAAGACGTGGAAATAGTTACGGTAAGATGGCGGACACTAGGAAACAACTGCAACGATTAGCCGCTTATAAATAACGTCTTTGAACGGCATGAACTTTAAAACATTGATAGCGGCGTCCAAGGTACAAGTCGCCCTCTGATGTCGGAATCAGGGAAATTTTTGCTCGTGGAATCCGGAATCTGGAAAACAGCTCAAGGAATCCGGATTCCGCCAACAATTGGAATCTGGAATCCAAGAGTAACAAAAATTCGGATTCCAATATCTGGAATCCCATCCACGGTGGGGAGTTCAAAATCCAGTCTTGAATTCCTTTCCATGAGGCGATACAAGGATCGTGGTTTCTGAAAGGGCAGCGTTTTGGCCGATGGCTTGCAGAATCAGAGTTGCCATAGGCTTTCGCAGTTTTTTCTATCAAATGTTTAACCATCAGTTTTGGCGTTTCAGTTACAATTTCAAATTTTGGTTCAATTATCTTTGTAATAACACATGATAAAAAAATGTGGATGTTCCTTACCACACATCTAGAGCATACCTTGAGAACCTGGCTAGTTCCTTCATTTCTGAGAAGGTAAATGTCTACATTTAACTTCAAGTTGTTTTTGTACCTTAACAGTTGGTTGATGAAATGATGAGTGAAGCAAGCTCCCCATATCTTAGTAGTCCCGGAAGTAGCGCTGATTCAACAACTTTCTTGTGTGGTTATCCTGTGGACACAGGTCAGCAAGCATTCCTTCATAGGCCTTATTCAAAAACACCATAATACTCATTGTTATCCCTCCAAAATTTTGCTTTAAAGCATTGTTTTAAATTTTTCTTTGGACTCCCTCTTGTTTTCATCCGCTTTTTTCCCTCCGCTCTCCAATGCGCAACTCTCCACTTCCTGATAAAAACAGGTATGGTCAAGTTACTAGCGCATGCGTAGTCCCAGGGGGCGAGGGGGGGGGGGGTACTCAGACTTTCAAGTGACGGGAATGATCGAATATGGGCAAAGATCAAAACTCAAAAAAAATCCCTAGGGATTCCAACAAAACCCAAAAAATCCGTGAACCAAAAATTAACTCCCCAAAAAATCCCGTGCTGAATTTCCGAGCCTTAAAAATTGCTAAATGTAATGTAATGCGTTAAATATTAAACAGCTGCAAAACAAGTTTGGTTGTATTTTATTAGCAGAACTACGCCGTTGGGATACGCGGGCACTATACCACGAATCCTCAGCTAGTTTTGTATATCCCCAAAAACCCTACTTAATTTAAGCCACCCAAAAAATACTTGGAAATTTTCCTACCCCAAAAATTCCTGGAATCGAAAATTTAAGACCCAAAAACATCCTTCGATCATCCAAGTCACTTTAAATGCGGAGTACCTCAGCTGGGTGCATAGATCAGATGTAGTCCTTTTTTCGATATAACAACCATGGATATTCATGCAATATCAGCATTTAGGGGGCGCTTTATCATCC
>OZ038001.1:11313495-11480995 GCA_964035705.1 Porites rus | reverse complement strand
TAGGATATGAAACTGTGCGTGCAATAGGCTATTTCCGAGTTCCAAAAATCTCACTTTCAAAACGAGGCTAAGTGCAAAACCTTTCTTGTAAAAATGAGATTTAATTGCACGATAATAAAAATCATCTTAGCCTCGCTTTGAAACAGAGGCTTGGAGCAACTCGAAAATGGCTTATTGAGATTAGGAGGAGCCACTTGCAATATTAAAGTTTCGAAAAGTATTTTGAGGTCTCTTTGAGCCAGCAACATGTACTTGCTATGACTTCTGATTGGCCTTTTATTTTGTGTGCGTCTGTGATTCGCTGACTGACTTTGCTGCTGGTTTTACGACAAATTGGAAACCACTCCACCATTGTCAATAGTTTGCTATCGCGTAGCAAATGGTCAAATATTAAAATCGTCTTCATACAAAATGGAACTTACTAACGACTAGAATTTTCTGCAAACAAGCAGAGTCAGATTAATTAACACAAGTGATTAGAATTACAGTATCTTTAACATTTGTGATAGCAAGCACCCACACACAAACAACTTTGGGGGACAAAACTAATGTCCATTTGAACAATTAACCATAAATCTTCATCTGTATCTTACTTAAATACCTTAGCAGGGCGCATGCACTCCTTGGTAACCATTACATGCGTCACACAATGCTTCTCTGTCACGAGGACAAGAACTGTGTAACACTCTGAGGCTTATTTATCCAAATCTAATTTGCAGTTTATTAAATTTCCATGTCTTTTTTAAATTACATTCTATTAAAGAGATAATCACACAGCACAATTGTATCACTGAAGATATGTTGCGTGACACTATAAGGGCCATCACGCCACACCAAACAAAAATGAACCCAGAACGTGACATAATTTCGTGTAGGTTAGGAACACCTGTACCTGTGCATACAAAGAAATATTGCGTGGCACAAGTAATGATTGCGAAGGAGACTTTCGCAAGGCAAACGATGCGTGATGAGCGAGCGAAAAGCTTGTCCGTCTTATCTTTAAAACACCTTCGTGGCCTGTGCAATTCTCTTCTTTTCGTCATTATAGCAACTGTTTAGCAAACAAGCCAGACGTTTGTAATCTGCGATTACACTTCCTCACAAACATGAACTTACAAAATAGTTGTACTTCACAGTGTTTCTTTTTATGGCTCTATTTTTCTTTATGGCTTTGTTTATCTTCCCACGCTTTCTTCACTGCCTCTTTGTTTGACGATGCCATGGCGCTAACCATCCAGCCTTCAACTCTCGTTGATCTTTCTTGCTAGTCCTTCACTGACCAACACATCAGCGATTCTTACATCTTCATTGCCTCCAGAAGTGTCGTAAAGTTCAAGAGATATTTTAGTCTCTTCGTTCGTGGAGCGGTTATAAGTCACCACGCCCTTGGGCTTCGCAACTAGCTTTTTATCGACTGTAAGTTCCACAAACCGCCGAATAGAATCCTCTGACCACTCTGCTAAGTCGTCAGCTCCTACTGGCTCCACTCCTGCCGGGGACAATAAATGAACAACAATTATTCTAACCCGTTCAGTCTTTCTTAGACCTCTTGCAGTCCGCCTTTTCTCTTATATCGGTCGCGTTCTTAGTCACAGTGTGCGCGTTGAGACAAAAACACTGTGCGACCCAGTAACTTCGAAGAAAATAAGAGAATGCTTGTAGTGTACGTCTCTTTAAGTTTGTAGCATAAACTCCAGCCTTTTCAAATTTGCAAGAAAAACCAAGTTCTGTTTAGTTTGCAGGGTAGGACATGTATGTTGTGATTAACAAAGACTCTTGGCTTTGATTCAAGAACGATTTTCAAATGAAAGTTGAATGTGATTTGATTTGATAGTGTTAAACTTTTTGATTGGCTGAAAAATCTCAAGCCATTTTCTCAACCAATCAGAACTGAGCCCAAAACAATCACTGACTTAATGGCAAGCGTTTTCCCGTGCTTTACGCCGACTACACGCTTTCATTCTCGTATAGAGTTGTGATTACCACACTTAATTGAAAACTGCTTTAAAACAGGAGAAAAAACAACTGCGAACCGCTTTGATACATACCGTGAAGACATCCTTGCACAGCCATATGTGGGAGCTGTCTAAACTCGTCAGGTAATGCTTGAATATTGGAGGATGGCACAATACCAAAATCTCCATAATCAGCAAACCTTACACAGATCTATCGCGAAAGAAAGAAATATGTCATACATTTCTAAAGAATACACCGCTGTTTCTAAAAATTAATTGATCCCTCGGACTAGCCATTCAAGTGTTACATGTTTTCACTAAGACCAATACTATCCTGCGTGGCAAGCGTTTCCGATCGAGTTATTGCGCGAAAGTTGGAACGAGAGCAAAACGAAAATGGAAGAAGGGGAAGGGGGAGCTCACTCCACTCCCCCTCCCCCTAAATCCCTCTCGTTTGCTCTCGTCCCAACTTTCTCGACGAACTCGCGCGGAAAGGCTTGCTACGCAGGCAAGAGTAATTTACACTAATGCCTGCTGTGGAGACAGAAGAGTCTTTATCACTGCTCTATACCAAGTGTTATCTTCTGTATTCAGCACACCACACAGCACACCCGGTTTGATCTCTCTAAAAGGAGTTCTCACTTTGTTCTGTGAAGGCAGTGCAAAGCAATTGAGTAATTGAAAACAATGGCGGACAACACTTACCCTTTAACCGCTAAGAGTGAAAAAAATTCACTTCTATATTGTCTAATAAAATACAAAGTAAATTATCTGACGGTTGATTTCCTTAACACAGAAAAACTAACGACTGTGTTGTTGATCGCGACGTTTCCACCGCGTACTGCGGGTCTTTATCGGGCGAACAATGGTGTATATTTGTTGTGCGATCAATAACAAAGTGACGATAAACGATAAACTAACCCTATCATACAAATGTCACGAGGAATAATATCTCTTACCAAAACACACCATTTTACTTGAATACTGAGTTCTATTAAGGGTCTCTGATCCAGATGTCATTAGAATTATGTTACGGCGTTACAATAAATGCAGGTGTTTTAAAAAGTAAATTAATAGTAAGATAGAGGTCTTTTATTAGTTGACTTCTGTCATGACCATACGACACAAGGGCTATATAACTTAAAAAAAGAAGCTACGAAAAGCTTACGAAAATACGGTCGCCTTGGCCTGAAAGCTAAGCAGCGATCAACCTCCCCAATTAATATGTGGTCGCGAGAAATTAGGGAAGTGCGTAAATTCCCTCGCATCGCGCGTCCGCTTTAGATCCCGCTTCTCTTGGGGTAGTTAGCATTTACATGAGAAAACCGGAAATACCGGGTGGAAAATCAAATGGTTGGCCCCATTCGGTTTGGAAAGCCTCAGAAAACATGGGCTGTTATTAGAGGGGATGCAATTCTTTCACTCTTTTTAGTCTGTTCAGCAGATTTAGATGTACTTTGTAGCGCTTCGTTCTCGCTCCAGGTCAAATTTTATAGTTTGACGTTTATGCACAAGATTTCCACCCGGGTGGTTTATGTAAAAGGTAAGCAACCTAGTACTCCCTACCACCCCACCCCCCACCTGCACGCTTTAAGAGAGCTTACTCGGAAACTACCTCAGGACAAATCTAAGAGACAAGAAGGCAGGCGGGAAAGTTATCTCTTATCCCAGCTGAGTACATACCGTATAATATTCTTGTATTTTTTCTTCAAGCTCCTCATGTTGCTGAAGTAACTCCAAACATTGAAACTGCAAAGAAGAGAACAACATTAAATCAAACCGACATTTCACTGAATTTAAAATCACAGTATAAAGAGTAAAAAGCATGCGGAAGATTTCTAAAGTTTGTCATCCTTTTCTCACCATAAAAAGACCGGGGCCTTCACATTCTAGAAGGGATATATCCACCCAGGGTTTGGACAAATCTATAGCTGAAGGCACTCCAGAGGACAGCTTCTCAGCTTCATCCGGGGACTTGCTAGATTCTGATGAGCTCTCTGACGTCACACTATCGCCGTCCACTGAACCAACGTCATCAAGAGATTCTGAGACAGCGTCATCGTTTCTGGTACAAAATAGCCATCATTTATAAGGCGGGTTTACAAATACGACGATAATTTCTTGTTCAACACAGCTTTGAGCAAAGCAGGAAATCAAACAGCTCCTGGTTTACTATTCAGCCACTACGAATACAGAATGAGTCTTAGGGTCCTCACCAAAAAGACAAAACTAGGCGGCAGGAATGGTCATTTTGAAACTGTAATGGACGTTATTGAGAGTTTTCGCGACATCCTGCCAGCGAAGCCTTCTTTTTTTCTAGCTCGATTTTGACGCACTCGAGAAAGACTCTGCTTGGATCGAGTGAGATCTTTGTTGAGCATACGCTGCAAGTTGCTAGGATACAGTTTCGAACCCAGACCTAATACCCGTACGCCTACTGCAACGGGCTCGGTAATGACACTCGGTTTATCAATAAGCAGATGCCCGCACTCGAAAAACCAGTTTGACGAGAGAAAGCAAGATTGACTGGTCCAGAAGTTTGGCTGCGGCCACCTCAAAGGTTTGACACAATTCTGGCAAAGCCTCCTTTTATCCTCCTCACTAAAAAAGGCAAAAGGAAGATCTACTCGCAGGGTGCGAAAAAACCCATCACTGTCGTGCTTATCATGGCCTGGTCTTCCCGGCCAGTTCTGGAAAATGGCAGGCGCTCGTTCTTGTAGCAGAGCGTTTTCACTCACGTGGTTAGCATCTATGCAAATTTATTGAATAAATCATTCGCATAAGAAACGAGTTCAACTCCCACAGGAGTGGTTTGGGACACCAACATGGCCGCCGTTTCATTGTTTGGAACACCAATATGGCCGCCGTGACGTCATATGAAAACACTATTAATTGAACATTTAGTTCAGTTGAGAACAGTACAAACCCATTAGAAGGCAAAGCGTCTTGAGTCTCTGTTGGTCTTTTAGTTTCCACTCCAATAAGCTCCCCTAAGTTTACCAGTGCCTGTTCGTCCTCCTCTGAGGGGATGAATAACCTTACTATTGGTACATCTGACACCTCTACCACCTAACACAAACAAATAAACAAAATGAAAGTTTATAAACAGTATTTCTACTCTTACCATCCGTCCGTGACTTAACTAATAGCTCAGCTGACTAAGTTTTGCGTTTTATGGACCAATAAAAAACGCCAAAACGAACAATGCCAACCAGGGCGGATAAAAGTAGGGCGGTGAAACGAGCGCGTCCGAGCAAAAAGGTGTGATGCAGTGGACTGGGACTCTGCTTAGAAATGTCGCTTGTTTTCGACTTCGGTCAGGGCTTGCGATGTGGTTTGTACATGAAACACTGCCGCTGTCGCTGAATTATGGCAGCTTGATTTGTTTTCTTGCACTTCTTCCTCGTTCCTTTTTGCTGGTACGCTGTCTCCGAGAGGCAAATGTTCCTATTTTTTGAGGGAGGGTTAGTTGAATTGGAGTAGACAAACATCTCTTTCAAAGGGTTTCTTTTATTACTTCCATGACTCTACCACTGAATTATATTTTCGTTCTGCTACTCGCCAATGTCGATGTTATTCCAAAACAAAAACAGCTAAGTACTGTCTAAAACACGAAGGAAAATCTCATCCATGTCATCCATGGCAAAACTGAAAGACAGCAGATCGTGTTTCATAACTAGATGACGTGTATTTTATTGAATGCGTGCAGCTCGTGCAAGGTGAAATTATGCTAATTTCAATCACCATCATCCTTCTTTTTAATTTTGAAAAAAAACATCTCATACGTCTTTCTGTTTCTTGGAAACTTCAAAATTAGTTTCCCCTCAGTTTTTACTGTTTACCTTGTTTTGTTTTAGAGAGAAAAACGGAGAAAAAACCTTACAACTAACCTCAATAAATTTTGTTTACATGCGCTTGCCGGATTTGCAACGCATTGCGCGAATCGCCATAGCGCGTTGCACCCGAGAAGCAAAGTTTGAAGAAGTACAACGCCACTATATCAATATATATCAATCTAATTTTTTGTTATGTTATATAAAATTTATCCCCCTTTAACATATGTAAAAATTGAGGTTAAGAAGTGTTAAGCTTTTGCAAACGAAATGGCGAAAGACGATTAGGTGATATTTAGTGGAAGGAGGAGGTATTCAACACTTTCAAATTAAACTCAAATTTTGGCATTATACGACCAACAAGTTTAACTTATAGACGTACAGACACAAACATATGAAACTGTTTATTGATAATGCTATGAAACGAATTGATCTATTTAACATTGTAGCCTGAAATTACAGAGAGAAAATAGGATTTCCGGTTCGCAAAAAGGAAAATTTCGCCGGCCTTCAAGCGCACCGGAAGCGCGGAAAGAGCGCTCGTGCCAGACCTACTCCGCATCACACATTAAATGAAGAGCGGAGCGCTCGTTTCACCGCCCAACCTTTATCCGCCCTGATGCCAACATCCATGTGAGGGACCTACCAGGGAAATCCCCAGCGGGCAAGATAAGGCCATTTTGCTGGCTCGAGTACCCAATCAGAACACAGGATTCGCTTTATCTTGCTCGCTCGCGGTTTCAGCCATAAAATAAAACAAATTACTGCATACATACCTCCAGCAGAACATTTCTTTCCGTGATCTCAATAGCTTGGTCCTCTGTTAAGGGTTTCTGATGAGTAAAACACAAAGGAAGTAAAGATACCCGTCACAAGCGTAGAAATTCTGTCCCCATTAACAGTCCCAGAAGTCTTTGCGAAATTCGCCACTTTAGAAACGAGAAGGAATCTGGGACGAGTTAGAATTCGCAAGGACTTCTGGGATAGTTACAGGGGACGCGCCCGTCAGCTATTGGCCAATTTTTGCTCCTGTTCCCAGTAACAGTCCCAGAAGTCTTTGCGAGAGTTAACTAGCCCCAGTTTCTATCACGTTTTTCAAAGTGGCCAATGAAGTCAAAGCAAGAGTTATGTTTCAAATTTTGAATGGCTTAGATCCAACTCGACTTACTATTATTTTTAAGGAATCCTATGCAACTGGCACTCCTCAACTAAGACTGCTACTCCCCTACCGAGGATACAATTTCTAAAAAAAACAGCCTGCGGTACAGTGGTGCTTCCCTAAGGAGCTCCTACCCAATGTAACTCGAAGCTTCGAATCGCTGGCTTCTTTTATTGAATCCATTAATTATCCTTAGAATTCATTAGATAGATTCCTATCTTTGTCAAATTAGGAAAACAAATTTGTGTGATAATAGTTATCACATTTTCGCTTTCATTTACTCTTAAGTTTCTGCTTTAGGCGTTTGTACGTATTTGGATTCAGCACGCTTGTTCAACTTTCGTCATTATGATCCCTAAAACCGTAGTGTTAAATAGTCTCTGGAGTTTTGGGGGGAAGCAACTGGAAATAGTTTTGAGGCACACCCTTGCCACACCCAGTTCTTATGTTGAATTAGGTTAGCGTGATTGAATAATGTTGACCATTCGCTGCCCTATCATTCGAAAACTCTTAACCCATTAACCCTTAAGAGAGTTCAACAGTTAATTTCTCCTCTTATTTAACGTAACAGTCATGAGAAAAAAGGAGATGGTTAACAAGTAAACACGGCCTTGATTGTTTAGGGGTTATGTCACCTGAATTTTGCTGTTTTTGATTAAAGCGATTTTCGTATGACCTTGAAAAATGGTTTCGGTAAGTGATTGTTATTTGTTTTATCAGCCAATGGATGAAAAGATCACAACATGGACTCTTCGTTTTCCCGCCAAAGAAAATCCTAATATGGAGAATGCATTGTTCGATTGGCCAATCGTGTTGCAGTATGACGTCAAAGCGAGGTATCGATTGATTTCTATAAAGTTCTGCGGACATGAAGCTTTTTCACCCGAGAGTTCGCTTAACCAACCAAAAGCCACGCGCGTTTGTATCCGTTCGACAAACCAATCAAATCGCTGTATTTCCGTTCGTTTGTTGTTTCTGTTTTGTTCGGGCGTTTTCATTTCAAGGTCATACGAAAATCTCTCCAATTCTGTGCTAAAGCAAATTACTTAGTGCCTTTGGCTATACACAAAATGCTCCTGTAAAGTTATGAAACAGATTTCATCATGAAGCACAAACCACACCGATCTTTTTGGTAATTTTTGGAGGCATAGCATTAGAATCTGAAAAAGTTGGCCCACTTTTTTCAAGTTTCAGCCATCCGTAGTAACAGCTACGGGAAACAATTTCAGCGCCTAATTATTACAGCCTTGAATAACAAAACTAGACATTTACATTTAGAATTGCAAAGATAGCAAATAGCAGCACGAAGTCCCTTTAAACAAATCTCATTAATGTCAAAGGAAATGTGTGGTGAACAGTGTGGAGAACGCTGATACTTGGTTCAAAAGGATTCACAATCAATGAACAAGAAAAAAAATGTTCACCCACCTGCTCAGTGCCCTCAAGTCTGCATTCCAAAGCCTAATGAAAGCAAAGCACATGGAACGCATGAGGAAATATTATGCCTAGTATAAATTTAGGGAACAGTGAAGTAGGTTTATACCGGGGGGGGGGGGGTACCCAACAAAGTTTTATACGGGGAGGCTCCGTCCCGGGGTCCACCCCTCCCCGCTTGATAGACCACATCTGACAAAAAAAGGAACCCTGTTCGTCTTATTTGACAAAAATAGTACCCTTTTCACAACCTAGTTTAGAACTTTGCATCCCTTCTAAAAGCTGCAAATGCATTGTGTTTTAAATATGAATCAAACGCAAAACCAGAAAGTTTTCCCTACTTTTCAGGTATGAAATTATTGAGCTTTTCAAAAACACGCGAAAACTGAAGTTCAAAAGCCACCTTCACAATTACGTTTTTCGCTGCCGTCAATCATATTTACGATCACAAGTAACGAACCTTGAAACACAGAATCACACACAACTGATCGAAATCCACCAATCACAGATCACAAAACCGTGACTTTTTGAACCCGTTGAAGTAAACTTCTGTTTCCTAAGAGGTCCGCTAAGATGATTGACGGCAGCGAAAAACGCAAGCGTCAGTTGGCCTTCGAAGTCCAGAATTTGCGTTTTTATGAAAAGCGCAGTAATCTGTAAGCCCCTTTGGCCCTTATTACAGACCGAAATGATAGATTTGCCTACCCTTCAGTTCATATACTTAAACTAGTAAACGCCTTACTCTTCTATATACCCGACGCCTGCAAAAGGTACCCCTATCAAGCGAAGCGGAGCATCCCCGTATGGCCAATTATAGGGAGTTCTCCACCAGGGTAAGGGAGGGCAGTGGTGTGGAGTACTCGCCTCCCACCAAAGTGGCCCGGGTTCAAATCCCGACTTCGCTGCCATATGTGGGTTGAGTTTGTTGTTGGTTCTCTTCCTTGGTCCGAGAGCTTTTTCTCCGGGTACTTCGTTTTCCCATCTCTTTAAAAACCAACACTTGTAAATTCCAATTCGATCTGGAACGCCAGTGATTTTGTTACCTCTGCGTCCTGTGTCCCCTACGCATACAAATCCCCAAAGACGCACAAAAGTTCATGACATGCGCCTCGTAGGACGCAAAGATCGATCGATCGATGTGAAGATGTTTTTGTAGAATATCCTGTTCGTGTGATTTCTGTGGCTGTTCTTGTGGCTGTTGTTTAACGACGCATATTTCTTTTAGTTTTCGGTGTTCTTTACAAAATATCTTTTATCTGTCTGGTCACATAAAGGCCCAAGCATTTTCAATTTAGGACTTATATTGTTTTTTGAACTGGGACTCAATGGTTCTGGACTGGGACTCATGATTTGTCCACAAGATGAGTCCCAGGACTCACCATAACTGTTCGTAACAAATCACTGGGAACGAACGGACACTTTTAAACGAGTTTTTAAGAACTCCTACGTGCAATTACAATTTCAGAGACATGAAAGCGCTGTAGACACTAAAATACCTGAAAAGGGAGGGAGTTGACATGGCTGATGGACCTGGTTGGTTGCCGCAGACTTGATATCGGCAGCTCCTCTGTGTTTCCATAGTCAACATACTTCACTTCGACTTGTCTGTCAGGCAAGACTTTGGAGACCACAGCTCGGTACCAGGCCCCATCAGAGCACTTGGCACAGACAATCTTGTCTTTCTGGGGACTGGATACAAACTCGGCAGCTTTTGTTGGCTACAAAATGAAGGGGAGGATAAAAGCAAAGTTTAATTCATTGATGCAAAAATACAATAAGAGCTTACAAGAGATTACATAAATGGCGCAAATTTACTGAAAAATAATTTAATCAAACACAAAGATAGCCGGAATTTTTGCGGGCGACAAGGTCTCCCGGTAGCTATTACGCATGCACAGCACGTATATAGCCAGCATTCGTTCGCATTCGTTTGGACTTCCGCTAAAAATGAATGGAATGCATAGAACGCAATCTGGTCCTAGAAAACGGTTAGCTCTCATCTTGTGATTTTCAAGTGTACGTTGGCGATGTGGCTACCCTCTATAACAAGAGAGATATGCCCATAGGTGAAGTCATCGCCAAGACAACTAGAATCCGTTTAAACCTCGCCAGAATGGAATTGCATCAGGACGAGACGCTCGTCATGATATATTACAAGCCTTTCTAGAAAGAACCTTAAATTTGCCTACGTTTCAAGCGACAACGTTTTATCCAGTCAGGTGTGTATAAATATATTTCTCTAGAACTAAAATAGCCTGCACCAGGCTCTCGGTCAGTGCAGACTAGCGAAAAAAGCGAGCGAGCAATGAAATAGCGAATGAGCGAAAAACTGTAGGAAGAGAGAAGGGAGAGGCTATAACCATCTTTTTAACACCTCAATCCGCCCACTTCCTGAAAAACCCTTTTCTCCGTCTACTACTCCGTCTCCCCCAAGCCCCCTCGCGATTTTAGCGCATCTTTTCTCTATCCGCTTTCCCTGCTATCTTGGAGCCTGAAATAGGCTAGGCCTATAACTGGGGGAAAAGCCTATAACCAGACTAAAATTTCTCTTTACAAATAGATGGGTTGAGAACCGGGAGCGGGGGAGGGGAGGCGGGGGGGGGGGGGTGGGTGCTCCTAACCGGAGGAGCTTATAATCAGAATGGTTTTTTGGGAATACCTGAGAGTAGTGTTCACTAATGTCGTTCATAAGTTCTTCTAATCGCGTTGTTCCACCGCCAGGAATCTGTATAAATATGTGGCCTTCCAGAGTAACAAATGTCACAAATGCGTCTATCTGTTCCCCAGGCTATGAATACAAAGCAAACAAATGAAAAGACTACAGGGATACTGCAACACAACTCTTTTGCAATTAAAACTGTTAAGTGAGCTTAGATACTGACTGGAAAACAAATGTTTTTAAAAAAAACACAATAACAATAATAACATTAATCAATATTATTAGAAGTATTGTTATTAATAATGCGTACGACCTCTCTTATAACCTCCTAATATATCTAATACATTCACACCTCATTTATATAAAAGGACAAGATCTTTAAGAGGGAATCATTTTGTTGAAAGTTCTTTTCAGAAAAAGGTGTAAAAATTTGGAATAGTTTACCTTTTTTATGAAATGCATCAGCTATTCATGTGTGTGCCACAACTGTTCGCCTCGTTGAGCTGTTGCTAACTGCGCACAGTGCAAAATTTTAAAGTTAACTGGAGTTTTTCCACAATTTCTTACCTTTGGCAAGACTGGAACCATTTCCTCGTCTGGAATGACCAGTGATCGTAGTAATCTGTTAATGTTTATGTCTGCGCCTTCATTTGAAGTGTCCCACAGTTCAACTGACACTGTGTTACAATTCCTGTAGATACATGAACACATTGAAAGGAAACCATAAAAAAGCACTTCCCCCTGTTTCACTTTTTTGTTGAGGCAGTGTGCCAAATTGGTAAAAAAAAGTAGCCATCGTGGTTTATACTTTAACAAAGTAGTGCTACTAAAGGTTAAGTTTATGGCTTTGGAAATAATGAGAAACAAACTAAATTTTTTTTTTTACAGTAATTTCAGACTCTCAATAAAATACGTTCTCAAAACAGTGAAAGATAAAGTGTGGTAGGTGGTAGGCATTGTATACTAAAAATCCGATTTGCTCAAACCCCGAATTCCCTGGGAGAGTCATGTAGCAGCTGCTCGGAAGAGAAGTCACCAGTGGTGCGTTTCCCTGACCCCAAAAAATACTAAAACAATTGGAAGAATGACATGTCATTGTTTTGTACGACCAATCAGGAGAGACCTTCCGAGCGGCTCCTACACTGCGATCCTGGTCCTCAGTACCGTAGGCTTGAAAATATGAAGCTGGCAAATTGCAACATATACATTGCAACTTGTTAAAAAAAAGGCCACAAATGTCTGGTACTTTGTCTGATATAAACTGATAACTTGAAACAACACCATAAAGAATGGTACTCACATATTTATGACTTCTGCCACAAGATCTCTGTTGAGTGTCATTTGTTTTAATTTGAGAATAACCTCCGCATTTTTTGTCTTTGGAAGCCCACTTAGACTGATAGTCAGTGCCTTAAAAAGAAACAAAGAAGCGAACAAAAAAATACCCTTAAAATAGAGCGGTTTTCGTATGACCTTAAAAAATGGTTTCGTAAGTGCTCGTTACAGTTGACTCCCGATAACTCGAACCCTCGCTAACTCGAACCTCGCGCAAACTCGAACCAATATCGATTTCCCCTGGATTTCTGTCATACATTTACTGTAATTTTACCCTCGGTAACTCGAACCCTCGATAACTCGAACCTCCCGCTAACTCGAAGTAGTTTTTGTTTCCCCTCAGATCATTTCAACATAATTTTACCCTCAATAACTCGAACCATGTTTTGAGCCCTTAAAAGTCAGGAAAAAAAAGCCTACTGGCGTCCCAAACATTGAATTTTGAATTTCCCATTGACGTGTTGTAGGCATATAATTTACTAATGGAGGTTGATGTTGTTTGTCACAAATCTAACGTGAAACAGCTTCTACTTCTCAAAACAGTAAAAAGCATGCTCTATTTAAGCAAGGTTTTGTTATGTTACGTTCTGATTTATAATTTAGAGGTATCTTTTAATTTTCACTTGACATTTCTACAATAAAAGGTGATTAAAATGTTCACAATACAGTAAAAACTGTTTTTTTTTCCTTACTCCCGGCTATTTTTTTCGAGCTCCCGAAAACTCGAACCTTTTTCGATTTCCCTTGATGGTTCGAGTTCTCGGGAGTCAACTATATTTGATTTATTAGCCAATGGATGAAACGATCAAAACATGAACTCTTCGTTTTCCCGCTAAAGACAACCCTAATATGGAGAAGGCATTGTTCGATTGGCCAATCGTGTAGCAGTATGACGTCAAAGCGAAGTATCAATTGATTTCTAGAAAGTTCTCGGGCATGAAGGTTTCTCACCCGAAAGTTCGCTTAACCAACCAAAAGCCACACGCGTTTGTGTCCGTTCGATAAACCAATCAAATCGCTCTATTTCCGTTCGTTTGTTGTGTCTATTTTGTCTGCGCGTTTTCATTTTAAGGTCATACAAAAATCGCTCTATTCACCAAGATCATAACAAATCAAACAGAATCATCCTTCAAACAATGTAGAAAATAGGTCTACAAATGAAAGAAAAATAAGCAAGAATCATGCTACAAACCTGGAAGGGTAATTCTAAGAATCTTGATGGAATACTTCGTAAGTTTGAAGTAGGTACATGTCCTGTGTCCCCATAATCCA
Source organism: Porites rus (assembly GCA_964035705.1). Lineage (NCBI taxonomy): Eukaryota > Metazoa > Cnidaria > Anthozoa > Scleractinia > Poritidae > Porites > Porites rus. The sequence goes on along the minus strand of OZ038001.1, from coordinate 11,467,348 downwards.
GATACTCAATGTGTGCAGTGTCTCCCTTGACTTTGAGGACTTTGACACGATACCAGAGACCCTCGGAATGGATTTCTTTGGAATATATGGCAAAAATACATCCAGGGACAATCTTGGGCATTTCTAAAGAAAAAAAAACACAAAACAAAACAAACACTAGGTTGGGTCAGCACGATGAAAACTGTAATATACATTCTGGTAACCAGTATTTGGTGTATTTTTAGGGGCATAATGGGGAGATTTTAACGGAATAAAATTTCTTTTAGTTGTGACTTCAATTCCCACTTCAATGTCAGTGTTCTCTAAACAGGGTTCGTACGGATTTTTTGATTCAAAAAACAAGACTTTTTCCCAAAACAATAATTTCTTTTTCCAGACTCTAGGTTATCAAAAAGCAGATCAATAGAGACCTTGAAAAACGCAGGAACAAAGCTTTTTTCATGACGCGCTGCAAACGTACGGGCGAGACTGAATAAGATGTGACCAAAACAAAAAAAAATTCACTTATAAAGCACTTGTTGTAGCTCTGAAATAAAAAAACACTCAAGACTTTTTCAAGACTTTATCTCTATTTTCCAGACTTTCTCTAGGTCTGGAAAACTGCTGGGCATATTTCAAGACTTTTTAGAGAATTCAAGACTCTATGCAAACCCTGTCTAAGGTCTGCCTAGGACAGGTTTTCTATTGTGTATATATTATTAAATGTTTTAGTTTTATCTGAAGTTTACAGTCAGTATGAAAAAAAATTGAGTACAAAAACTGGTGTGATCTCTTCGACATGGATACAACATATTTACATCCAATTTATTGCATGGAGCACTCAAAATTAATGTACTACCACGCAGATTCTGGACAGCCATTGGTGGTGTTGAGCATGGGCAATGCTCCTCGCTCTTCCAATTGCTGCCTAGCAAGACACTTATGCCCAAGTCTGAGGCGATTTTTTTCTATACTCAATTTTCAAAGAAAATACTAGGGTGCTCAAAATTAACCCAACTTTACAAGAAGAGCTACTTTACTATGAGATCTGACCTTCAGAGCTAGGTTCTTCATAATGGCACAGCATACTTTGCTCCAAGGCTGTCAGTTTCTCCTAAACAACGCAGTAAGAATTGTTTAATTGAAGATATGATCGTCACAGTGATAATTGCAGTTTAACCCGAAAAAAATTCCGGGACTTCAACGGGATTAAAACCCATGGCCTCTGCGTTAGTGCTGCAGTGCTCTAACCAATTGAGCTATGAAGACCTATACATTGGCAGCAGGCCAATTTGCTGAGTTCATCTTAACCCATGAAAGTAGTACACAGAGTGATGATGTGAATTGTGGAAATACAAGTTTAATTGAAGACATGAACGATATCTTCCATTAAACTTATATTTCTGCAGTTCACATCATCATTCTGTGTTTCACAGTAATAACTGTCAAACGTTCACCACTTGAGCATCAAATAATAATTATTACTTTAACTCCTTCAGGAAACATGTTGCCAACAAAAGAAACTTATTGGCAGTAACCTCCATTCCCGTCAATAAGTTTAAGAGGATACTCACTGAATATTCTTCTCCTGAAAGATTGACACAGATGTTGTCCGTGCTGTGAATATTACAAACAAACACATCCAGAAAGTTCTCATCCTCTGGGACTTGAACCCTCTCTAAAAGGCAAAAAATATTACAGTTTGGGTTAAAGGTTGCGTACCACGCAGATAATAAGACCGCATTACTAGAATCGTGAATAACTCTTTCAACACACCTTTCGTAAATTTGATGACCATCGCCACGGCTTACAATAATTGTTTACACTGTATCTTTCAGATATTCACTCTGAGGGGCCAGCACTAAAATGTCACCTTTTGAATCTATACATACTTTTATAACCTAATGTTTGTGCTTTGCCAATTCTGGTATTGTTGTGGTTCAAGATCGAATACAAGATAAAGCGGTTTCAACTTAGTTTGATTCTCAATTTCCCTTAAATTCTCATGATCTTTCATATTTCTAATCATGAATGATTAGGATTAGAAGATTACATTATTAATAATCATCAATAATTAGGGTAGAAAGACAAGGGAATTTGGAAATTAAACTAGGTTGGCGCCATTTTAACCTGAATCTCATTTTCAACTACAGCTGTATAAGAATGCCATTATTCCTGAAGCTGAAAAAGAACAACTAACCAGGTATTTTCTGCACCTCTTCATCCCTGGACAAGAATCTGTGTCTCAGAAAAGGTCGTGTTGTCCCTTTTTTATCTTCAGATCCTTTTGATTTAATTTCATTGCTGCAGAAGGTGGAGACAAGTAAGATAGAAACAACTTTACATTGGTTAAAAACAACCTACAGCTGTGCTTTAAATTAATATTTACTTTTCTTCTTTCAGGGCCTGGCTTGAAGTATTCTCTCTAATATGGAAGAAGTTATATTCTCAAGACTGGTATAATAATAATAATTATAATAACTATAATAACATCTTCATTTATCCTGATATCAAAAAGCCGATCAGCTGAGCACACAGGACCAGTGGTTATTAACCAGTGATCAGCAATAATATACTTAAGTATGCAAGAAAACTTCTCAGCAGTACTTAACCACATTATCATTTTGCTTTGACAGATCATAACTATCCAAAAACGTACTGTCCATGAATAAAAATTCAACAAAATTTAATAAAATGAATATTCAAAATCTCTATGTTAATAGAGCCCTGAATTAGCACTTCAGTTCTCAACAAGGAAAAGTAAAAGCATACAACATATTATTTTTATGTGTCCATACGCTGGTGCATGTACATTTAATTAAATTCTTCTTTTCTTTAAACTACATAGTTGATAGCTGTAAAATGTATTGTGTTCAGTTGTGCTGCATTGTGCTCTGCAGGCTGTTCTCAAGTACTAATTCTGAGTGATAGAGTGTTTATTTATTTAAGTTAAAGTACATGCAACAAAATAACTAATATGTTTTCCTAAGACTTGAAAAAATTATTTTCACTCTTCTCTCAAAATTCACCACAAAGGTTTTGATTTTGCTAATAGGCTAATTTAGCAACAGAACGGGAACGTCAGTTGACGACGGCGTGCGCAAATTAAACAACTGGCTTGACCAATAGAAAAGCGGCAAATTGGGCACCTGAAGTCCTTTCCACCTGCTTTCCTGTTGTCAACTGACATTCCCGTCCTGTTGCTAAATCAGCCTATTATGTGTCTTAATGAGCAAAGACTTAGGGTGCATTCCATTGGGATGATCTGGATCAAGGTCAGTGATCTGAGATCACTCAGATCATGGTAGATCATTAATGAACTGACGAATCCTTTCCCAGGGTGGTTTGTCAGTTCCTTTGATGTGTAACGATTCAAGAAATCTCGGATCACTGATCCTGATCCAAATCATTCCAATGAAACAAACCCTTCGAGAACTGATTCTCAGGGTTTTCGGTAGCATTTGGAAGTACTTGATGCAGAGCTTCAGCTTTCAGACTTGCACTGTTTGTACCACAGCAATAATGCTGAGTGCAGGAGTCACAAACTTCTAGGGGGGTCCAAGGGCATGCTCCCACTGGAAATTTTCATAATTGGACTCTCTAAAATGCAATTTGCTGTATTCCCTGGACCAGAATTGATTAACCGGGAAGGTCTTTTAATACATTAAAAAATGTTCACAAAAAGTGAAACATTTGATTTGGCAATTATAATTGTCAGTTTGTAGATGTTGGTTTTTTACTTGATCAAAAAAACGAAAAAAAAAAGAAACAATTTTCTTATTTCAAAAAATAATTATATCGTGTGTGAACTACCGGACGTTACATGTGAAACAACCGGATATTGCGTCTGGCGTCCGGCTTGAAACAAAACCCCTGCAGGGCCGAGTTGTTCAAAGCTGGGTTAAGATAACCCAGGGTTAGTGCAAGATTTGAATTCAAATTTGAAAGATTAAAAAGCATTGCAGTCTTAATTCTTTTTGTCTTCACGTTGATGATTGGAAGCTCTAAAAATAACAGAAAAAATTATCTGAGAAAATGCTTTTGAACAGAAGAGAAAGAAACCCCGTTAAATTTAACCCCAGGTTAAGCGCTAATCGGCCTTTGAGCAACTGGGCCTGAATACTAACCTGCCACTCTCTGAACTGGGTGTTAAACCTGCTTGACTCGATGACAGTGAGGATAAAGATGAAGCTGATGAGGAAACTGTTAAAAATGAATCAGTGGAAGATGAGGTTGACAATGAAGAGATTTTTGAAGACGAGCTTGATGAAGAGGTTGCTGAATCGTCTGTGTCACCCTTAGCATGGCCTTCTTTTTTCATAGTAGCGATGACATCACATCCAGAAGCATCCCTTAACTGAACATAAAGATGATTTCCTAAAACAACATAATGTGCTTGTTAAAAAACTGATAGAAGTACACTGTATAGATCTGTTAACTTCACTTTAAGTAGCTTATTTTCCATGCAATCTATACTTGTTTGGGAGCTACAAAATGTACAAATTGAAGTTCTTGCCAATAATGATTTGACTATTGAGAATTATTAGCAATAATTATTGGATGAGGCTGATTGTGAAATGAAGAATTAGGCAGATCAAGGAGGATCAGCGTTTGAAAGAATTATAACACAATAATATACTGTAACTTATAAAATCAATAACATGAAGCTACTTTAGATCGAAAAGTCATGAAGTATGAACCAGCTTTCCAATGCTCTCAAGTGCTACACAACAAAAAATATCTCAAGAGACTTGACTTTCTCTTAGAATGAATGAGTGGTTAGGTAGAGTATGCCACTCATATTCATGCAAAACAAGTAATACTACTATCAATAATATTGAACTAAAAGAAAAACAAATTTCAAATTTCAGGGCAGACTCAGGGCACCTTAGCATTAAATTGATGATCCAAGAAATTACTACCGCTAAAAACAAACCATAAATGGCTTTCCAGTTACCTAAATAATAGAAGCCTTATCCTTTGCCACATGTTTTAACCTTCTCAAAATAACTGGTTTTGTGAATTTTGTTTTGTGCATTGTTTAACATGTTATCCTAGGTATTGTTGTTAATGCATTTCATAGTGAACTTAGACTGTACCTTCAGCTTTGACCGCTTTCATCTTAAGTGTTTCACTGGTACAGAGCTCTCTGAATCTTGCGATAGAGGCAGCACTCCACTTTTCCTACATGACGGACAAATACTAGTTTACTGACCAACAAATCAATACTGACTAATACTACTCAAGTAATAGCTATGTTATTATTGATTGACTGTTAGTTTGTGTCTGGGGCATAAAAAATACCTCAACTAAAACAAGTTCTTTGCCCCTTTATGCCATGGGGGACACTAAAGTATCTTAACGTCAAAAAGATTTAAAGGATTTTATGGGAATCTAGTATTCATTCGGCTAAGAAAGCCTTTGGCACTAGTTTTGAGGAAAACAGCTGTCAGGCATCAAAACCCCCCAACAGTTAGTCATACTTTTTTTTGGCTAATGTTTAAAGAACTATCTTACTGTAATTTATTAGAATCAAGTATTTCTGTTGAAGGGGACCTTTATGGGCACAGTGAAGCTAGAGGATTTCTAAAAGGAATCACTATGAAAAATCAATAGTGCTTATACTTTTTATAGTTTCTGAATCTACAACAAATTGACTATAAGCACACAATACTTACAATTCTTTCCCCACTTGATCTTGTAGCTTTAAGGTGGCTGGATACAGTTTTTCAGGGTCAATATACCTCCCAAGTTTGAGCATAAACTACATCACCATAAACAAAGATTTGGAAAAATTGACACCCCAGTTGTATTAAATAAAGATGAAAATTTGTTATGATTAGGGTATTGACTCTGTAAAACTGTATCGAGCCACCTTAAATGTAATATTATTGCAAGACACAACTCCAGTTGGTAGTAAGGATTACACTGACTCATGTATTACATTTAACATGACCTTAGTGATTTTTGGTCGTACATACAATGTGAAAAAAATCTGCAATATTTTGATATTAACCCTTCAAGTCCCAATAGTGACCAACATCAATTTTCTCCTAACAAAATCCATAGATGGTCAAGAGCAAAGTCTTTGAGAATTACTAAAATGATCACAAAGAGAAAAGTCTTTGATCTTAAATCAAAATTCTCTCAACTAATTTTTTAAGGAATGTATGGATGTCAGTTTGGAGAATTTGTAGTTGGATACTGGGGCTTAAAGGGTTAAAAAGATCAAGAGGTGGGAATTTTTGAGGAGCATGACCTGTGAAGTGAAGTGATGCCTTTATTTATGGAGGGGAACAATTGACAGTTATGATCTAAACTGATAAACTTGTAGCCCTTGCAAGCAGAGGCTACATTTTTGCTTTATGAAGTAGCCCAGTCATACCATGAAAATGTAGCCTCTGCTCACTGGGCACTTAGAGAGTAGCCATCTTGTTAATTTTTATGTTAGTGACTTGCACTCTCTCAGTTCTGTGTCTTGGTTTTTTCCCTGACTGGAAACACACAGGGTTGTCAGAAAGTTTTGAAGTAGATGGCTGAGTTGTCAAAGTAAGCAGCCAAGCCTGGGATATTTTATTTAAAAAACGCCATCCATAAAGAAATGCCAAGCAGAGCAGCTGGACGATACTAACCAAGTAGGCGGCGATTTTTGCCGACAGCCGGCTACTTTTGACAAACCTGAACACACCCGTCTCCTTGTGACCCATCCACACAGGAAAGAACTCAAGTGTACATTAAGAGCCTGTATCTCACCCCATTAGGTGGTGTAACTCCTTCAAGTGCACACAATACTGACATCATAGGTAACTCCGCATGTTCTTTCCTTAGCATTCTAAGCCTTGATACAGGAAGAGTCTCATGATTACCAAAGTCAACATATATTACATGAACTTTTGGTGTGTCTCCTCCACTGGGGCTCTCAACAATTCTGGCACGATACCAGCCATCATCTTCTGTAAATTGAGCACAGCAAAACATATCTTTCTCCACAGAGGGCAAGGTATCACTTGCACTAGACTGATCCTGAAAAAAAAAACACAGACACTGATCATGATATCACAAAAACCAGTAAACAAAGTAGGATAGCCATGTGAAAACACAGGAAGCCTTTGATGTGATAGTAGTTTTGGTTTAATTTCTCATTGGCGGTATTGTCAATGACCTGTCTTATTATACAGCTGAATCTGGGAACAGGCAAGACAAAGCAAATCCAGTGTTTTGATTAGTAGTAGTTATTTTTGACCATAATAATAAATGCATTATTGACCACGCTTGTTTGGTCAAGATGGCAGGATATCGGCCTCATTCTTTTTTGTGGTATTATTGATCCATATGGTCTTGGACTAAAAAAAGAAAAAACATAACTAAGTCATTATCCTACCATCTTGACCTAATGGTTCATCAATAATGCATGTATCTTATAGAGGGAGTGAGAGGTTATCTCCAAGCTCAAACCCTATAATTTGCTATGGGCTAATGGCAATCTGATAATTATTACTAATAAATTATTCTTACATTTATTGCAATAATTATTTGTTTCAACCTTTCACACATCTGGTACTAGAGTTCTGTCTACATGTATGCTCAGAAGGTCCAAAAATATATTATCTATGAAACAGTTTACCTGGAAAAATTTATTGAGCTTGGTACTTAGGTCCTCTATGTCTTCCCATTGCTGGTTATGTTGAACAAAGAAGTGGGATGGACTATCCACATGGATCACTGTCACTTCTGATACAGTTCTGCAATTTAAATGAATAGATTAATTAAAAGATAAAGTAATAAATAAACAAACAAAAAAATCATAAAAATGGTATGGCATTGACATTAACAGCTATATCACAGTTTTGTCCACAGATATATGAAAAGCTTGCATGCATGGAGAATTAATTTACCTGGTCTATGCTCACACATCATGATATCTGAAACTGTTTTGGTCACCATGGTGAGAAGAGAAAAAAAGTGGCACCAGAAATTGCACTTCAAGTCGCCAATTTGGTGGTCTGTGTTTGGTAATAATGCCTTAGCAATTCTCATAGCTAGAGGTTACGGTCTTTATGGTAAGTCAAAGGATGTCATAAACTATTCAAACCTCAGATGCAAGCACAAGCCAGAGGCAAGTGACCTTGATGCAAAGTTCTAAGCATAAATGTTTTAATATCTAAGTCAGTAAACAACGGAAATTGTTATTAGCTGGAAAATTTTTTCCTACACGAGCTCTCATTTGTTACTTCCAGGTCACAAGACACGTAACAATGAAACTGCTTCCTGACAAAATGTCTGAGTGGACAACATCGCAAAATCTATGATGTCAGAGGGTAACAGTGTACTGCAACCCACGAATGTTGACTGACAACCACCATTACAGCGAGGTTTAATGAATTTCAAGCTTCAAAATTTCCCGCTATGTAACAAATTGAAGATTAGTCCCTTGGGAAACAGTTAATTTCGTTCGCCTTAAATCTCAATGTTTCCTTCGGCTCTGCCTTGGGAAATCTTGAGATTCTCAGGAAACAAAATTAGCCTTTCTCCTCGGGACCAGTTATTTAGTGTTTCATAAAAATACTTTATTGTGGGCAATTCCTTTTTGTCAATGATGCTCTCAACGGGCAACCACCTCTCCAAATAATAAACCTGGCAGATATTTTAGGTGACACCATATAGAAGGTTTCAGGCAATTAAAACTGTGACATTTACCCCATTGCTGGCAAATCCTGTGGACGAAGGGTATAAAGTTCAACAGGCCTGGAAGGAACTGGACAAATAACACAAAGGTTACAACTTTGGTTTAAATGTAATCATATCTGTAATGGATTATATCAAAAAATTTACACAGCTAACCTCTCTGTGATGGAGAAGTGTGGTGGTTTATTGGTCCTAGCTAGATTTCAATATTGAGTCTTTCAAAAGAAAATATTAGGGAGTTTAAGACACGGAGACTACGGACTACGAACTACGGCTGGACGAGCGTTGTCCTTTGTTCGTAGCACTGGGTTGAGTCGTGCAAATATAGAACGTTAAGATTGCACTACAGACAGTAGACTACGAGAGAAGAGGCGGAGAGGGAAACAACACGCAAAGATTTTCTTGTTTTCATCACAGTTCACAAAAATGCAAGTCAGTTTTGCATGTGATCTTATCTTTAGAACGATGAACAAATTCTTCCATACTTGAAGGAAGCAATTACGTCGGGTGAAATTGGTAAACAAAGTTTTGGTTACACAGGTTTTATTTTTTTGCCCATAATTTTTGAGTCAAATATTAAAGAAATAGTAATAGCTCATTTATTAGATTTAGAAGATGGACTTCTCCGACTACTGATCTGATTTAATTTGAAGTATTGAAATGCCGAGTTTCGATTGTCTCGAAGATGTTTACATCATTTTCATTCAGCAAATGCAATACAAAAACTCACATAAACAAAGGTTACACAAGTAGAAAGACACAATAATCAGTTCGAACAAACATTGAAACTTTTCAAGTGCGAAGAGAAAGTAAATTACCTGCATGATTTCTCTTCTCCTTCGCCGTCAATTGGAATTCTGCGTATAAACAGCTAAGCTTATTCAAAAATGAAAATGAGGTCACAACAGTGGATTAAAAGCGTAAATTTGAGCAGAAATTGGACACAACTTACATATTTCGCTTCCCTCTCACTTAAACCAGGTGAATTGAAAACTTTTTTAACGAAAAGACGAGACTGAATTACCGAGACGGCAAAATACCAGCAAAATGTTCTCCGTAGTCCCGACTACGCGAAACAGCTCAACAACTCACCGTAGCCGCAGGACTATGCGGAGAAAACAAACAGTCACGTGGTTTTGATCATGCGCAGTAGCATGTTTATCCGTAGTCGTAGTCCGTAGTCACCGTATCTTAAACTCCCTATTATTGAAGTGGAGAACAATGACCGGTTTGATGTATTATTTTATAAAGTGAAAAATTTCTTACCTCCATTTGACATGTTAACATGGTTGATGGGTGGCTTTTCGTCCTGCTAAAGAAAATAGCCAAGCTACTTACTTAGGTTTCGGCACCAATAAATCACTTTACAATGATGCTCACAAACCATACCCGAAAAACAGTAAGTTGAACATGATTCCAAAAGTAATGCCAAGACTATGCATGTCATATACACACTCACACAAATGTGCCAAAATAACATGATTTTGAACTTACCGGTTTTGGTGGATAAACTATGATATTGCCCCCAGCAAATCTGAAAATTGGAACAAAAACAAAGACATTGACTTGAAATACCAATGATTAACAGAACTGTTGACAACAAAGACAATACTGCACTGGCTACAGATAATTCAGACAAGGCTGAGATTCATCATGAATAATTTCAGCCAATGACACCTTAGTCTTCCTACAATTTTGTGCTACAATCAGTAATTTATTCATGATCAGCTATGGAAAAATATTTGGCAGGAGAACCGCAGGGTGTTTGTCCCCCGAAGACACACACAGAATGTCAGCCCTCCTGCTTCTTTAACATTGCTCTTCTCTACATTAAATGAACTTTCCCTTATCCATGTTATCTCCATACAATTTATAAACAATAAAAAAATGAAACACAATCCTTAACAGAAAGCCTAACAATGTTTAAAATAAGTACAGGTATGTTTGTGGCTATTGATGAGATCTTTCACAACCACCACTTCATTTCAACAGACGGTATCTACACTATCCCTTCAAAACCAAATTAGCACTCCCACAACTTCCTCACTGCAACACCTAAACCAGTTTTACTGCATGATGATTAACAAACTACAGCCATTATCTTACCAATCTACATCCAATATAGCCCCACCCCTACCACTTCACACATCTCAACCAACCCAAAAAATACACACAACTACTGCACTACTCACACATCCCTAACACACATAAAAAAATTCACATATGCCTAGGACATCAACGCTCAAATGTACGCTCCCACAGCGTCTTGTTACTGATATGATACCCACAACAGATGTTTGTGTTGTATCACTTACTCTTCACATCTTGCTATAGTTGGTAATTTCCTCAGTGTCTCTAGCTTCTCACTGGATATTTCTTGATTATACAATTTCTTATACTCAGCACCAATACGTTTTAACCACAATCCCTTGGGCTTGTTTTCTAATAACTAAACAAAATAGAATGCCTTGTGTTAACTCTTTAATTACACATAAAATTTAAACATAAAAATAATTTCCTCACCTATCACATTAATGTTTCATAAGGGGTCAGTGGAGAGAAGATGAAATCAAGAATCAACTTTACTGAAGAGTTTGAATTGACGTTAAGGCTTGATTGCGGAGCTCAGCATGTTATAGGATGTGAAGTGACACATTTACTAGCAAGGAGTCCAAGGCATATACTTTTTGTGTTTACCTTGTATTGGACATTCTTGTTATGGTCAATATTGACAGCTGTCCAAAAAGGGCATCTGCTGACCAGTGTCACATGACTGTATCATGGACTCAGGTATACAACTCATTGATGAGGTGACACATTTTTTAAAGTTGTCTGCTGACCAGTTTTTGGTTTTCATTTGATCACGGGCTCAGGTCCTTTTTTTCAGAGGTGGAATAGGCCATTTTATAGTTATGGATGGAAGCAAGGCTGGAGATGACCTTGTTTTGATACAAGCCTTCTAGCTTTATTACGTAAACCAATTTTTTCTTATGCTAACTAGTAGTTTTCAAGGGCAATTTCCATGACAAATCCCAAGCAAAGGAGGTTTGTAGTAAAACAAGGTCACCATCAACCTCAAATTCACTTGAAGGCTAGGGTACTAAGTCCACAACTGTAAAATGGACGATTCAGTTTCCTTAGCTTCCTGCTTATGGCAAAAGTTGAATTTCTTGAGAAAGACATTTCTTAAAAGATCCCTCGAGAGCTTCACTTTTGGCCTTGGCTAAATCTATATTTCAATAACGTTGAATTAATACAAACAATTATATACTGAAAGCTAGAAGAAATAATATGCAAAGCACAAACAAGAAAATAACTTACATCTCTAATTCTGGAAAAAATTTCCAAGTCTACAAAGAACAGAAATATAATATTATCAACAATCCTCTTTGGCAAAATGGCTGTCTTAAATAACAAACTCCAATATTTTTCAACAAGGTAATATCTTAGTCTTTAATTGGCCTAGCTTTGTGACTTAAAACCACCCACTTTGCGTATTTCTTAGCTCCAAAAATCCAGATTCTAGTCTATGAACAACCTCAGATTTTGTTTTCCCTCAAGACGAGTTTTCACTTGTGATAGAGTTTGGAGTAACCCAGAAGTGCAGAGCATTATGAGAAAATCAAACAGTTGGAGCTGTAAGCAGAGTTGCCTGTTCCAGTCATTACTGACTGATAATGATCTAGTAAGTAAAAAGTACATTTATTTATTATTGATACCAAGTCTCCCAAGCTACCAATCTTACTGCTTAAAACCAGGTATTGTGACTGGTTTATTCTTCCCTAGCAGGTGTTTTCCATTCCGCCCAAAGCTAGATTGTACTGCTTGGACATGTTAAAATAGCGATTATTACATAGTGTTAATTAACTCCCACAAGGACATTTTTTAGCTTTATAAATGATCAAGCGGCAATAAACTAGGAACCTTCAAGACAGAGCAGAAAATGTGACCAGATTTTTTTTTACTCTCTCCCATGGAGTCGTCAGTGTTTTAAGAGTGTACAGAGAAGACTACAGTATACCGAATAAACCTGTTGAAAATGCAAAAACTGGTTTGTGATACTCTTCTAAGTGGATACCACATATATCCAATTCAGCAGGAATGTTCCTTAGAGCCGCCTGCCGGCTAATTTCACCAGCTGAAAAGGACCTTCCCATACGAAACTTGCAGCGCTGTACAGCACCACAAAAAACGCTTGAAAATGGCTGTACAGCTCAATTACGGCTGTTTATCAGCGTTTTAAAAGTCAAACAGCAGCTTCAATCAAGTTGCAGCCATTGAAGCTCTTGGCTGCCGTTTTACAGTACAGCTTCAGACTTCAAAATCCTGCCAAGTAGTAAGTGAAGGGTTACGCGATTGTAGCTTTGGTTCATCTGATAGTTCACAGCTTTCTTAAGCATAAACAACTTGAATCACTGTTGAATTGCTGCAAAAGCTTTTGCCACAGATAGTGGCTCTTATAACGAGAAAACACCTTCCATAAGGGTTACCATTGGCTCAAATCATTCTGGAAAAAGAAAACATGGGGTAGTTTTGAAGGTACAGTTGAGAGAAAAGACAGCTTAACTGATCAAAAAGCCTGCTTAGCTTTTCCTAAGCTGCATTCCCCGTCTCAGTCTTCTGCTTTTAACTCCAATTGCATATACATGTACAGTGTAGGTCATGAGTGACAGAGAACATTGGAAATTTTTGGGTGGGGATGTGCAGCTGGGAACTAAGACCTAGTTGATCTGAATTTTTCTACCCTATACTAAAGGTAACTCTCTAAATGTCTCCATACCCTAGAGGAGTAGTTAATAATAGTAAGCTTAAGCAAAGACCTTTTTGAGCAATGCATGTCAACCAGAAGTTGTCTTTTTTTCATTTTTGACGGCGGTTTTGCCCAAATTCTTGGACACTAGTAAAGACACTTAGAAATACAAATTTGTTAGCATCAAGGTGCTTTAAAATGAAAAAGACCTCACTTCCAGTTGACGTGCGTCGCTTAAAAACGCCTTTGCTTAAGCTCCCTAATATCCAGTGGTGTTTTCAATGATGGCCATTGACAATTTTTTTAAATGCCCCCTGATCAATCTTTATACTACAATTCTGATACAACGTATTAGTTAACTGAAGTAAGTAACTATGTAAGTTTCCCTTTTACCTTCATTATTAAGTGAGTCAAATAGATCCACTGGGTCTTTTTCCTCTGATGCTGATGAATCAGACAGAGAAATAACACGTTTAGGCTCCTCATCATTAGCCGTGAATGTCACTTCCATTTGCTGCCAGTTTGGTCCACCTCCTAAAGACATTAAAGACATGAATGAGCTGAAAAATGGAAAAATGATAAATAATGAAAAAATAAGGAGTCATCAAAGCACAACTTTCTTGGAAATCAAAATATTTTGATGCTTTCTAGAATCACAAGGTACAAACTACTGACCTATAACCTGAATGTAAAGGCTGGCTTCCCTATCCTCTCTATGGATATTAGGAATACTGACAAAAAATTCCAGCAGCTGCACGCAGCAGTTTTAAGGAAAAAACTCTTCAATGACTGTAGTGTTCCTTGCAACCAAGGTTGCTTGAACTGGTTTTGCACTGATCCCTATGATCACTTGAGAAATAGTGATACTATGCATACCAGCCTTAAGTTTTCCCACCTGCCTAAATCAATCATTAGTAGCCTGACACCCCTAGATAGTATTAGAGCCTGCCTTTAGAGCCTTTGGGTCTACACTGTTTGTAAAAACTTTCCACTCTTGTAACCTGCTCATTCTAAAGTGACAATAATTTATTATAATAAGTACTTTAGCCCAGTATTTGCATTTATAATAGCAGGGAGTTACACAGAGAAAGCATTGTGAGTGGAAAAAAGGAAGCAATCAATTTTTGCACCTCCTTTTACATCAACACTCATAAATTTGACTTTCTGTGCGACTCTGTTTGCCCCACTTTATAAATGCCTGGAACAAGCTAAATGTACCTGAGCTCTTGGGCTTCTTTTTCTTAAATTTCTTTGAAGACAGTTCTTCTAAAATACAAGAAGCAGAGTGTGAAGCCAAGATGTTTGCAGTGTCACCAACATTTAGTGCTACCCGCTCATCTCTTCTGGCTCTAGAACAGCTTCAAATTAATCTTCTTGTGCATCAAACACTATTTTTGTCTATTTATATCTGATTCAAACACCGCACCACATGATGACCTAACTAACATCAGAGGAACAACGGTAAAATCAGTTTGGTTATAACAGGCAGTTTACACTTATATGTAGGTACAGCTGTACAGCTAGTGGATTTCCACTGTCACAAAATTTTTGTGTGTTAGGTGCGTTAATTCTACTGTTTAATCACTTATAGACCCAGATAATTATTCTGTATTGGGTCTTCAGAGGTGTCCATGCAACTCAATGCTACCTACTAATTAGACATATCTCTGATGATTAATAAAATGACTTTATTATTCATTATTAAAATGTGGCTAAATGTACGCACTAAATGTGGCTAAACATGTGAGGAGGTCTTGGGCTTTAGCAGGGCTTTAGCAGTTTTTCAGGGTTTTTGCAGAAGTCAATCATTTTGCTCACGTTGCCTTCACATGAAGTAGCTTTAGCTGCTTTGCCTCCAGCCCCCTCCCCTTTTGATGTTTTTCTTGACGAGTATCTGCACATTTCTCCACTGAGGTTGTCAGTGTGACGATGCCTGGTGAATGCCACTCAAACGGTTGTCATGGTTACCTTCTAAGCTTGCTTGCAGCTCCCTTCAGTTTTACCAGGCACCATCCCCACACCCATCTAATGTTGATAGTTTAATAATTATTAATAAATTCTTCAAGGAGCACAAGACATTTAGTCGGGGCCATTTTGTCATCTTACACTGCAGCAACTGTTGATTCCTTTATGTGCAGTGATCTTCACATGTTTTAAACCTAATGCGTTAATTACATGTGATTATTTTAAACTCCTCCCATAAACTCATTGGGTAAATAAAGGGGTCATCCTCAGAGCTAAAATTCGTCTATTGATCAATATACAAATTCTCCACATTGACTCCCATACATTCCCTTGAGAGAATCCTTCACTGATCATTTTAATAATTCCTGTAGCCTTTCTACTTGATTATACGCTGATATTGTTAGGAGAAAATTGGTATTAGTCGCTCTTAAGACTTAAAGGGTTAGGGAACGCGTCCAAATATCGGTAGGGAACCCGATCATGGGAAGCGGACCCGATTAATTTTCCGATTGATCGGAATCGGTACTGGTCTATAGGCACCAGTTGCCCTTTCCGATTACGATAAAAACTTTGCCGATTCAATCGGAGCCAGTTGACATTCCGTTGTTCGTATGTGTCATCCTCATATTACTTTATCTGATATATAAAATGAAACGTGTCACGAAACCAAATGATGAAAGAGTCGTTTTCACTCCAAAGCAATTTCTATCGACTGTACCTTTTTCCTACTCCATAACAAATAACAATATTGTATGTTCTGGTATGTTGTGTTTCGACTTTGTTGATTTGATGTGTGCCTACACGTGATTTTCGACGTTTTGCAGAAGTATTTCCTTCAGTCGATCGCAAACACCACGCTGCTCCATAACATTTATTCTATGAAAATTAAAAGGAAGTCAAATATTACGACGCAAAACACCACTGTTCTTCATTGATACATAGCAAGCAAAACACCTTACTGAGTAGTGTGTTCTTTACTCGATACTTTCTAACAATGCCATCCAAAAACATAACCAGAACTCACTTTCTCGACACACAACTGGATGCATAGACTTGTTACAAGTAGACCTCAACGGGTTTCCTAGTGAGCGGAGCGAGATACTATAAAACCACGGGATAAACTTTTACGAAAATTTGCTTCTTTCATTCAACGATCCTAAACGCAAGGTGCAATGCGATCTGAGGCAAAAAATACCGACCAATTAGATTGCAGCCTCAGAATGTCTCCAGGGAATTAGCAAAAAGAACTGAAAGATTCCCACACTCGTGAGTCACGGAAGACACGGAACGAAGTTTCATACAGGAGCTACCAAAGAGAGAATGGCTTAGCGACTTAGCTGTTCTGTGAGCTTGAGCATGGTGCCATGTGAAATTGCTTTCCACTCTCAGCACTTAAGAAAATTTGCACTTGACTCAAGGTGGCTGACTTTTTGACAAAAATCAGAACCTTTTTTTACCGGAGTGTTCAACTAAAGCAAACTGTGCATACATCCGGTAAGTTTGACTCAATTTAATAGCGGAAAGAGAATCGAGAAAGAGAAAACCAGTTGAACGCCTCCATCAGTCACTTTTTTGAGTTCATATGCAACCAATAAACAACTTGCAGCCTGATTCTCAGACGATGTCCTCGTCTCTCCTGTTGCAATTCAAAAAGTTAATGTACACAACATGGTAACAACATTTGCATTTTGGTCGTGGATGTTCTGACTTCTTTCTATTTTTTTGGCTAAAAGTCCTAAACTGTTTATTCCTCCAAAGATTCCTATAATCATGCGTTTTGGGTTCCAGTTAGCACGGGCCCAAGCTATTTTAAAATTATCATTTTGAGATCGTACACTTGCAATGTACATTGCGCCGTCTTTCACTCAAAAAATGCTCTTCAAGCGTTGTTGAATGACCTGCTGTTTGATCTCGTACCCATTTTGATACACAATTTAATATTTTCTGGTCATTCTCAGTCATAGGAAATACAAACAAATGTTTGAAACTGTGATGTTAAATTTCGGTTCAAACAAGACACATTTATAAGAAAGATAAGGTTAATAATAAGAAGAAACACTTTGTCTGCAGGTCTACAACATTAATTTTAAATTGGAAATTTAATGTGTTTGTGCATCGAAAACAGTCATTCACGCTTTTGCTTTTGCTTTTGTGACGGGTTATTTGAGCTGCCAGATATTTTTGATGACCTTTGTTAATTGGCCCGATAAAGAATTGAGACCCGTTGCCGATTCCATTTCATTCGGTGCCGATAATATCGGGTCCGACCTTCGACAGAATCAGAAAAAATCGGTGCCCAATTGATCGGCATCGGTGCGACCCGATGCCGATATTTGGACGCGTTCCCTTAATAAAATGAAACCCATTTGCACTTTTTAGGGCCCCAAAAATTCAATTTTCCCAAAGGCGCAGTTCAAATGTTGAACCCTATCCCTTCAATTAAGTACATGAAGAGATCAACATACAAATCATTTAATTCCTCCATATCTAATTTGGGTCAACCCATGAATTAAGATCGGGTGGCCTACACAGGAATTTTGACTGTGGAGCAACTTTGTTTCAGACATCAAACTTCTCAAGTGCCAAACCTAATCCACAAATTACTGTAATTTATTTTCAGTGGTAAGCATTGTAAACTATTGTACATCATGAAAATTGAGTCCGACTGATTAAGTTTGATGACTGAATCTGGTCGACCTAAATAGGAATTACAAGTAAGTTCAGTACATGAAAAGTGCAACGTTTGAACTAGGCTTAAGAAGTCTCCCTGGTTTCTCTGGTAGAAGGGGGATGATCTCCCCCTTGTACACCTAACCCCACACATGAGCAGACTTTAATCTAATCTAATGTCACCTTCTTAAATAATTTTTTCCCTCTACTTTAAATTTACTCCAGATCCCTTGGTTGCGTTGCCCAGGGGGGTGGGGCGAGCACTTCCTTATACAGCCTGTAAGAGGCTAATGGGGATGTGCCGCTGGATGGGGTCGCATTTTCACGACTGGATTGACTATAAAGGGGTTGCATTTTCAATAGAGTTACTAGAATGGGATTGCACATTTTCGGATTTTTGGGGCAAGAAAGTTGTTCATATTTACGGTTAGCAAACGTACCAGAATAAAATTAATTTTGTAGTGTAGGTGAAAAGTAAAGTGTTCTTCATTCAATTTATTAAAAAAATGGGTCAATTCATTTTAAGATGACCGGATTTATAAGGTAGATACATAAACAGAAAGTGACTAAGTTGGGATCGCCAAAATTACATATTTGCCCAAAAGTGACTAAGATGGGGTCTTCAAAAATATTGGCCACAAAATAGACTATAATGGCGTAGGGGCACTGACAGGCCAGCAGCACATACCCAGAAAAAATTAACCCAAATAACTCCCCCGGGTTGCGTTGTGGTTATGTTTGGATTGCCCCATTTGTAAAATTACCCTGGATGATGTGCACACAGATCAAGATCCAAGTATTTCATACCTTGGAGATTCTCTTGTCCCTTTCCGGGGAATCCGCGAGGAGGTGAAGTTTTATTGACGGGATGAGAGACAGCCTTATTTACAGCCTGCTTCATCATCCTTGGGGGAACAAACCGATTTGTAACACCACTCCGAGGTGCTGCAGCTGATGCCGTAGGCCTCTGAATCAAAGTATTTGTATTTGCAGGCACCGGTGTTACTGATTTGGCAACAGCCCGTGCCACATGTCTTGCAGCTGCACGGTAAGTCAAACTGGAAACAGCGACTGGTCTGTAGCTTCCAGCACCTATGGGTCTATTTAAAGCTAATGGTCTATTAATAGTAGGCCTTCTTGACTGAGGCCTTCTAGAAGGGTTAGCTGCACCCTTTGAACGCTTTTTCGGTTTCCTCTGTTTTGCGATCAATTTTGCAACGTGTTGGTCAGATTCACTAGCGACTCCCTTAACAATAAATTCTCCATCCACGTCCCTTGTTAGTGCAGCTACATGAGGAATGCTTTTAATGTAAGAGTCCAGCGTAGGAAAGCCCAACTCTGGGTGAGGAATTGACGAATAAGTTATGGTACTGTACTCCTTGTTCAAGCGACGTAGAGGCACTCCACGAGGGCTGCTAATTAGAACTGCCCTCAACATTGCCTCGGTTTTCTTCTTGAGCTCCTCCATTTTACCAAATAGTTGTCTTGCAAAGTTATGAAGAATCTGGAGGGTCAAGAATTATAATGACAGGGTTATGAAGTCTCCGCCAAACCTGTGGAGGAAGCCATCGCGCGTAAATATGGCGCCTCCTGCAGAAGTATAGAACGTGAGGTACTGGAACTGAGGGCCACTTATTCCCCTCCATCCTCCCCTACTTCCATGTTTTTGTTTTATTTGCTTAATTTATTTACTTATTTTGTTCATCTTTTTGCCATTGTTTTCTCCTAAATATAATATTTTTAACCAAAAAAAAGTTCAGTCTTTGGTAAATGAAAAATGAAACAAACAGCGCTATAAATTAGCTCAACAAAACAATCCTTACCCATCCCTCACTCCTCTTTGTATTTTTTTTTGCCCAATCGATCTCCCAGAGTTCTTTGCACTCGCTCGTCCTCTTCTGTCCTGTCCGTCCAAGATGGGTGAGTAAACTATGAAGTCGTTGATTTCAATCCATCCAATCTTGGTGAAATCAACAACATCAAGCGTTGTAGTTAAAACCTTTGTATAAAATAAACACCAAAGAAGTTGTAACTTGATTTTCAGCTCAGATCTGTGGCTCTGTGTTGAATATCTGGGATGTACTGTGCATGAGATACATTTCTCGTATTGCCACCATTTCAGTTATTTTCGGGGTGCCTACATTCCAAATGTTAATATTTTTCTGACATGTCTTTTGTCGCATAATAACATTCAAGGCTAAAACTGATTGTCTGTCGCTATTTTCCTATGCAGTACTTGGACATGTATGACATGAGGATTTAGTTTGTCTTGTTGTTATTATGCGATTTCTTGATTCACGTGCTATTTTTTCCAGAATAAGTAGTAAAAGAATTCCCAAGCTTTCGGCTCAGTTTTATATATTTCCAGCATATCGGCCTTTAATCTGATCATCACTCGCATTAAATCAAACAACTGCAACTGTTTTGTTGACTGGTGACAAATGCATTGAAGACCGAAACACAATTGTTTTCTTCTTGTTAAGCATCTGTTAAACAATTATCTGTTCTTCCAAGTCTGCTGGACACACAGTCAACAGGACTTGACCATAAGACTTTCCTGAGGATGGAGTTTTCTTCAGAGTATTTTACAGAAACCTTGCTTTATTACTTCTTCGTGTTTTGTTTTTGGCATTTGTTGTTTTGTTGCAAAATAAACATACTTCACTTGCTGAAAATGGTGAAAATTTAATAAGCGCCCAGCCTCGAATAAGCGCCCACTCTCAAGGTCCAAAAATTTAATTAGGGCCCAGGGCGGTTAATCGAATAAATACGGTATCTTATTGTGCAAACTGCTTGCATGTATGTCAAGGAGTTACGAGTTATTACACTCAGACATGAGTATGCTTCAACTGAGAGGTTGCAGGAAACCTTGAAATAGTTGATCGCAGTATAACAAAACCTGATTAAGCTTACATTCCCTTGACAATATTATTGTGATATTTTAGGTCATTGTAGCAATATCATGTTGCTTGAAAGCACATGATTGGATTGATACTGTATGCTCGTCTTTTTATTTTAGGAATTTCCCGTGATTCTTGGCATAAGAGGCGAAACACTGGTGGTAAGAAAACAGCAATTAGAAAAAAGAGAAAGTATGAGCTTGGCCGACCACCAGCAAATACTAAGGTAGGGTGGAAAAAGAAAAGACTCTTTTTTTGTGAGATTTCTTTTTCTGGAATGATTGCTGATTACATAATTATTAAGGGTGGATTCATTGGCAACATACACGTACAGCTGTCACCTTTGCCTGTCGATATTTTTTACTGTTCTTAGGCTTAGGCTCAGCAAATTAACTTGTTTTCAAAGGCCAATGATTATAGAGGTGAACGTGTCCTGAGACATGTAAGCAGTAAATTCCCTACTGTCTGGAATTTTTTCACAGTAGCATTCATGTGTTGAATTAGGCTGTGTTGGTGTTTGTTTGCAGCTTGGAAGTAAGCGTATTCACAATGTACGCACCCGTGGAGGAAACCAAAAGTTCCGAGCACTGAGACTGGATACTGGCAACTACTCTTGGGGCTCTGAAAGTATGTGCTGATTTATATTACGGTGAAACCTCTATTAAGTGGACACCTTCGGGACCTTCCCAAGTGTCCGCTTAATAGAGGTTGTAAAAATTGCATAATGTTTGTTAACAATCAACATTCAATGGTTACTCTGTACTGTGATAAAGTTGCGTGTTGTTAAAGAAGCTATCCAGAGTTCAAGTTCATTACCTTTCATTACCAACTTTAATTTGTTTGTAAAGGCAAAAACATTAACCAACTTCAGTCCATATTTCAAGGACGTAATCCAATACTACTATTGTCAATTCAGTCCGGTGTCCGCTTAATAGAGGTTTTTAACAATAGAAATGGCCAAATGCACATTATTTTAGTGTCCGTGTCCGCTTAATAGAGGTGTCTGCTGAATAGGGGTTCATTATAAAGGGATGTTAATTTCGGGACCTGGCTTAGTGTCTGCTTAACAGAGCGTGTCCGCTTAATTGGGGGTCTACTTAATAGAGGTTTCCCTGTATATTCATTTACAAGGCTGTCACTTAAATTTTAACCCTTTAACCACCTAGAGTGATCAACTTCAATATTCTCTTAACAATATCCATACACCATCAGAGAAAAGTTTATGAGAAGTAATAAAGTGATCACCAAAATGGAAATGCTTGATCTTTTAAGTTGTCTGTTGTCTTACCTTTACCAACCCCTTGAGAAAATTGTATTTTTTGTGTTCCCAAAATATTGCCAAACATAAGCTTCCAAGGGCAACATGATGAAACTGTTTGGTGGAAGAGTGTGTTGCTGTTTTGGCAATTACATCACTCTTGTGACCATATTTGTCATAGTTACACTGATTGCCCTCCTCTCCAAATATTACTTTTCCACAATACAAATTGCTTTTCTTTTAGCTGTAAAATGTAAGTACAATATCAACATAGTAAATTTTTATGTATACTTTGTTTAACTATCCTAGTGTACAACTTACATTGTCTGTCCAGTTGTGTTCCCAACATATTGAAAAATTTTGGCTTGGGTGGCCAAGCTAAAGTACATGTATAAAAATTAAAATAGCAAGTTTGCAGAGAATTATTATCCCCGTCTGTGCTTGTTTGAGATGATAGTTGGAAAACTGTTCTCATTGTGATTAGTACTGTGCAATAACATGTATTTTCATGAGAGGGACGCATCAGATTGTCCTCATTACCCAGAGTGGTAAACCTTATGACAAAGGTGCCAATGGAATTCTTATTAACTTTTTGCCTGACAGGCTAGCTTATGTTTGATTGTTTGTTTGTTATGCTCATGTATAGGCGTGACCCGCAAGACCCGTGTCATTGATGTGGTGTACAATGCAAGCAACAATGAGCTGGTGCGAACTAAGACTCTTGTAAAGAACTGCGTTGTTCAAGTAGATTCCACTCCCTTTAGGCAATGGTAAGTTTCAGAAAACAAAAAACTTCTAAACGTGTCATTAAAGCAAATTAGGGCGAGGGCCCAGTTGTGCAAAGGCTGTTTAGCACTAACCCAGTGTTAAATTTAAACTCGGGGCTGGGTTGTTCGAAAGACGGGTTAAATGAACCTTGGGTTAGGTGTAACAAGAGGTTGAATTTGGGGATGTTTGTATGACACCGGGACCACTTTCGCACCGGAGCGAGTTTACTCTGGTTCCCTCTCATGGCTCTAGATTTGTTTACGTGATACCACCACAAAATGTCATGCCGACGCAAGTCACCCCGGCATGAATTCGCCCCGGTTGTTGTACTGGGGCAACAATTTGACTCTGGTACGAAATCTCACAACGGTATCATGTAAACGCGAAACGACCACACAGTTCAGTGTGAAATTGGTCTCCCGGTAGACTGGAATGGGTAGCACATGCGTAACGTTTGCGATTTTTGAATCACACATGTATTTTATCAACATGAAGTGTACCTTCAAATAATGAGATATGAAATGACCCAGTCATCATGTAAATGCGATACGAAATCAAAAAATCATCCCGATGCGAAACTCACGCCAGTGCGAGATCTCTCATGTAAACACCCCCTTTCTTAACCACAGGTTTGTTAACTAGGGTTTAAAATTGCATCGTTGGAAGTGCGGTTGGAGCACCAGTTAGTTAGCCTCGAGTTTACCGCGACTAACTCGCGGTTAGCTTCCCATAATACCTCCTGGTTTGTTTATGTCCTAAAACGGTGTCAGTGTAGGATCCCAGAAAAATAATTTCAGCACCTAAGAAGTTGCTACTTTAACCGAGAATGTGAAAAAAACTTGCACGTTTCACAAGTTGACAATCAGTGTGACAAACCAAAGACGAACAAAATTGGGCATCAATAACAGTGACGCAACGCTTTAGGAGTGGAGAAGAGATAAGTGGCAAAGTCCGAGGGAGATGGAATAATCTTGATTTCTTGTGCAATGTTTACTGAATTCACAAACTTTTGAAAAGAAACAAAAAGAACTGGAGAAGGATTTACCTGCTTCCAAACCTGTAGCAAACTGTTAGTTCTTCATTATTTTGTAAAATTTTTAATTTCTATTATTTGTCTGAACTATCTGTGAGTCTTTCCTGTTGTCATTTCAATGGTCAGTAAACCATGTCGACAAGTCAGCCATTTTGTTTTGACATTGACTTTATTATCGTTTAACCTAAGGTTAGTTATTTAACCCACCTAGCTGGCAGGGTGAAATTTAACCTGAGGTTTGAGCTAACCGGTGTTCGAACAACGCAACAAACCTGCGATTAAAATGTATCCTCGGATTAAGCCAATTTAACCTAAGCTTAGGATTTAACCCGCTTTCAAACAACAGGACCCAGGTGTCTTTTCCTCTTTATCAATAGCACTTTCTCAGATAATTTCCTCTATTCTTTTTAGAGTGTTCCATCATCAAATGGTAGACAAGAAGAATTAACCTGAATTTCCTTTTTAAGCTCTCATAATTATCTGAATTCAAATTTCACACTAACCTTGGGTTACATTAACCCAGCTTTGAATAACTTGGCCCAGGACTGTTTCAAGAAATCTCAGAAAATGTTGTCCTCGTAAAAATTAAAATTAATGATCTGCAGTGTAGCCAAGAGTCAATCTAGAGTGAAACTTTATGCAGTCTATAAATTGTAAATTTACTCCAATGCTGTTTGTCTGGCTTTCTTCTTATCTTGCAGTGGTGCATAGATGATGTTGTGATAATTATTTTCTTTTGCTTTAACAGGTACGAGGCTCATTATGGGCTGCCTCTAGGTCGCAAGAAGACTGCTAAATCAGTAAGTGCTACCTGTAAATATTGGTCAGTTGTTTTCATAGGAGCAAGTTTGAATAACCTGGACATACGAAACTGTAACTGGGGCCACCTAGACAAGGGTGACCAATTAGATTACAGGAAAAGTGGGAAGTGTTTTAAGCCAACAATGATTTTCTTACCTCTACATCCTGGGTCCCAGACACATAAGAATCCCCAAAGACACAAAATAATTCATGAAATGCGTCCTGTAGGACACAAAGAACGATTGATCGATTTGAAGATTTTTTGGTAGAATACCCTGTTCATGAAATTTCTGTGGCTGTTGTTTAAGGATGCATATTTATTTTTGTCTTTTTTGTGCTTTAAATATATAGAAGGGCTATAATTATTTTAATTCAGTAAACTGTAATAAAGAGTTTTGGCATCTGTCTCCAGATTAACTGTCTGGTTACATAAAGGCCCAAACACTTCCAACTTAGGACTCCTTGGTTATGGACAGGGACTCATGACTTTTCACAAGATGAGTCCCAGGACTCACGATAACTACATGTATTTGTAACAAAATCACTGGCCAATCAGAAAACAACAAGTTCTTGAAGTACAACAGTTAAATATTGGTAGCAATGTTTCCCAGAAAGCAAAAATTTTTTATTAGACAATGTTCATCTGCCCAAATCTTTCAGCTTTTGTTTTGTCAGTGAAACTTGAAAAGAAAGGATCTTAGCTTTTTGAATGGTGTTATCTCTTTGTTTTTCTTGCCCCTCTACATGATTTGCCATCCAACAAGGTTTTATTTTTTTTTTTGTACCATGTGACTTTATTCTGCAAAGGGCCCATTTTGTATAACTGAAGAGGCAGGCTCATATATTTTGAAGTTTTGTTTAGCATCATTTATGTTTAAATGCATGAGAATAACCTTTACTGTTCAACTGATGCAGAACAAAATTAGACTCAAATATGATGGAGAATTTGTAAATACATACTGACACAAAGGTTATTTAGGTGGAAACTGAGGAAAGCGATGTGCTAAGCAAGAAGCGATCAAATCACTGCCAGCGCAAAATGGATGCTCGCAAAGCAACTGCCAAGCTCCCCCAACAGATTGAGGACCAGTTTACCACTGGAAGACTCTATGGTGAGAAATTTTCCCCCTGTCTCTTTTGGTCCTTGTAGTCTAAAATATTCCAGCCACTATACACCTATATTCGTTTGGTCCCAGAAATGCCAAAAATCATACATTCCCTACCTCTATAATACGGACACTTCTGTAAAGTGGACACTTGGTTCTGTCCCTTTGGTGTCCGTATTAAAGAGGTTTGACTGTAATTTGTCTTTCTCTTTTTGTTGCCAGCTTGTGTATCCTCAAGACCTGGCCAGAGCGGACGCTGTGATGGTTACATACTTGAAGGCAAAGAACTTGACTTTTATGTCCGCAAGATCAAGGCAAAGAAGGCCAAGTAATATGTGTCCTGCAATTTGTACAAATTGAAACACTAATAAAAAGTACATTCCAACTGTGTTTTTGTTTTCTTTTTTTTCATTCTACCTCAGCTCCACCTTGTCCATTTTAGACCTAGCCTGCGTAGCAAGCGTTTCCAGTCGAGTTAGAGCGGGAGCAAAAAAAAAAATGGAAGGGGGAGGGGAGGGGAGAAGAGGAAACGCTTGCCCGCAACCCCACGATTCTGGAAAACGTCCCTTGATGTTTCACGGTTCGCTTCATTTGTAAATTGACAGCTCGTCAAGATAGATAACGAATAGATTACCAGATTTGAAAAAATTACTTTGTTCCCTTCCGTTTCCTTCGCTCCCTTCCCCCTCCCCCCTCATTCTTTTTTTTTTCGCTCTCGTCCCAACTTTCTCGACGAACTCGCGCGGAAATGCTTGCTACGCAGGCTATTTTAGACCCCTCTACAGCAGACGCTTGCCCAATACTACTGTGCTAGCGACGGAGCCGGAGTCGGAGCTATGAAGACCCATACATTGGTAACAGGCCAATTTGTTGAGTTTATCTTAACCCGTGAAAGGAATGAAATAAATTTACCTGCTCCCAATGAATGGGTCTTCATAGCTCAATAGATAAAGCACTTCTGCGCTAACGTAGAGGCCATGGGTTAGAATCACGTTAATGTCCCGAAAAAAACTTTTTATTTGTAATTACTTAGATTGCAATTATCACTGCGACGATCACACCTTCGTTTTAAGGGACAGGTTCACGATTCAACGCATGCTCATTAATTAAATTACTTTTTTCCAATTTATTAATTCTATCGGTTAATAATCCCACTCACATGTATCTCGGCGATCTCAGAGTGTATTTCAAAGTAAAAGTGTATTTCAGAGAAACCTGAGGTGGGATGGAGGAGTACTAAAATCACAGAAAAATTAGTGGATTATGCCAACACTACCAACGTTGAATTCATTGTTGACCCGAAGGTTTTATTCCATGGTTGGTCAATTTACAGCCATTTTTAATAACCTAAGTTGATCAAGTGACAGCCAGGGGAGTGTGTAGATTGGATTTTTAACAACATTATCGCATGATCATATTACTTTGATTCATAGACGATACAGCATGTCCCGGCAGAAAAACAGCATTTTGATTAGCGAGCATGCTCTGAAAACGTGAACCTGTCCCTTTAAATTACTTGACTTTATCCAACCGCCTATACTAAAGGTGTCAAAGGGAAGCTAAAGCTTTCGATCAGTCCCGCGTCTACAGGCTGTGACGAGGGGATTGAAGCCCGTAATCCAGGTGTTGCGTGGGCATACTCTTGCCTTATACTGACACTGAGTGGAAAAACTGAATTTGTTCCGTTGTCGGATACATATGGAATCGTATGCTTCAATAATTATAATTTTTTATTTCATGTTGCATATAAGGAATTCGGATGAAAGTGAGTTTAAAAACGCAGGCTCGGATTAAAGAGAGTGGACTATTGGTGAACACTTAACATGAATTTTATTTCATCTGAGAGCTGAGTTTCCATTAGCAAAGTCGATGATTATAAGCGGAAAACAGGAATCGGCCGTTTTCTTTAAAGTGGTGCTTGACCTTCATTTATTGCAACCCATTAAGATATACCAGCACGAGCAACAGATAGCAGGACACTGATACCCAGGACGACAATACAAACTGAACCGGTTACAAAGCACAAGACCCGTGGTAAGAGGATGGCATTGAGATATACTATGGTGTGAAGGATCCTTGCTGCTGTAAAAATTCGCAGACACCAGATTCCTCGGGTAGGAGGCAGGTTGGCCAACATGAACATAAAGGCAATGATCAGAAAGATCGGGATGTTCTCCAGATCATTTAGATGTGCTCTAAAAAATGAAGAAATAAATAATAAGGCAAACCATAAGAATCAAAGTTCAAACGTCGCATTTCACATGTACCGCATGAGCAAGAACAGGAGATTTCCTCCGCGTTAGCAGAAAATTCGGTACATGTGAAATGCGACGTGTTTCAGTGAACGAGGCCTTAAGACTGGTTTTCACTAGCGACGGAGTCGGAGTCGTAAGAGCGCTTATGACCAAGTGAAAATCAAAAAGCAGAGTCGTAAGCGGAGTCATAGGCTGTTTTTCAATAGCGACGGAGTCGGAGTCGGAGTCGTAATCAGAAGCGTAGAGCTTATGATCTAGTGAAAACAGCGTTCCGATTCCGATTACGATTCCGTCGCTTACGTTCCGCTTATGATCTAGTGAACACCAGACTGTCGGAGTCGGAAGCAGAAGCAGAAGAACCAAACCAATCACAAAGCGTGGGAACCTGCATTGTGATTGGTTAATCCTTTCGCTTCTGCTTCCGACTCCGACAATCTGGTTTTCACTAGATCATAAGCAGAACGTAAGCGACGGAGTCGTAAGCGGAGTCAGAAGAAAATGGAAACGTTGTGATTCTTCTGACTCCGACGGTCGCGCTTATGACTCCGCTTACGACTCCGATTTTTGATTTTCACTAGGTCATAAGCGCTCTTACGACTCCGCTTACGACTCCGACTCCGTCTCCGTCGCTAGTGAAAACCAGCCTTTTTTAAGGATTCGTTGACACTATACAGGATAACTTTTGCGCCGGCACGAAAACCATACCGGATCAAGGGGGCTTGAGTTCACACACAAGAACGATGATTTGATTTTCGGAGCAATTTCTGTAACGGAGCGAAGCTGCGCCGCTCCGATCTCTAATGAAAGCAGAGAGTCACATATCGGGGTCGTTCACACGACTATATAGCGGACAGTTTTCGTGCCGACATGAAGGGCTATCCGCTATCAGTGTGAACATAACCTGAATATAGAATACTTCATGAAACTTGGCTTACGTAGACTACTTACGGTAATAGACCTTTTTACCGATACGGCGGCAATTCGTTTTAAGGAGTATTATAGGATGCCCAGGGGGGCTGAGCATATTTCGTTTGTATTTTCGAGCGCTTTTCGGGATTTTTTGGATGTAATAATGATCTCCTTTTTCCAGTTTAGTATTAGAAATATGGTCTTTCATTGTATATTTCTCGGGAAAAAGGCGATCATTATTACATCCAAACGACAGTCCATCCCATTCTCGTCCCCAGAGCCCGTCGTTTCTTGGTCACGTGGTCGGTTACAAATTAAGCCGAGTGGCTCTGGGGACGAGAATGTGTCCATCCAATCTTATTCTAAGAAAACTTTACGAAAAAATGTCCCGAAAAGCGCTCGAAAATACAAACGAAATGTTCTCATGCCCCCTTGGCATCCTATAATACTCCTTAAATCGAATGAATTCAATATGGCCGCCGTATCGGTAAAAAGGTCTGTGCACGAGTTGTTGACGTATCAGAAATCATCAGAAATCGAACGAGAAAGCGAGGGCACTGCAAGCTGCAAGCGCCTATAAAAGGCGGGATTTTGGCGCGAAACACACACCTCTGTGGCTTTTGATTGGACGTACCATTTTTCTCACACGTGAAAAGACCTCGTTCGCCATTCTGATTCGACGTATCGTTTTTTTGACGTGTGAGAAACATACTTGCATCGTTCACTCCTCTGATTGGCAAGAACTCATTTGTGTATGAAAATCACTTTTACGTCCTAGCCTTTCAGTGAGTATATCTCAGTATGTTAATAACACTAGTTCTCAACTGTTACGACTGTAAAGATCAGAATACATATAGTATGCATCAGCACAAGTCTGCACTGAGAGGAGTATTTTGAAGAGAGAAAGATAACGAAACATCGATGAGCATCAGAAATGGAAATACGAAGAACAAATCCGCGTCAAGGCATGCCATCAAGCTTTTTGCAAACAAACCGCACTGTAAGTAGCGGCATTAGTTAAACTACCCAGTTTTCTCCAAGAATCCACCTTTAAGAATAAAACAACCAAATCAGACCATAAAAAGCCAAATTCCTGATGGCAGTTCAACATACCGTCGAACCCTCTCCACATCATCATTTTTTCGTATTATTACTTCTTTACTCTTGTCCTTATCACCGTCTTTCTTGACTTTATAATCCTCTGGACTTGGAAATGCCTGTGCACATATGTAAATGGTGATCAGTGATGCAATTAGTTTACACATTTATCAAACAAACAGATTATCAGAGTCAATGGACCTCACCGCATGTAAATTCTGTGAATAGAAAGCCCTCTCGATAAGCTATGTTTCTGTTAGAGCAGTTTAGATGCCAGTAAACAGTTGTGTGCATGGAACTGATACAATGCAAACTGCACAAACTTCTAAAAGTCTGAAACAATTTGAAGCTCCACATCATTCAATCATTTAATTCTTAGACTTATAAACTGTCAAGAGTTTCACTTAGTACGCACAGCCTCCTACATTAATTTTATTATGCATTTATACATACAACGGACCATTGTCAAGCAGATTGCTGCATGTATGGGGCTATACAGAAAATTACCCTATGATAAAAAACATATATTTTAAAAATCTGTATGCCGTTTTTCAGTCCACATTCGATTCAGTCCCTAAATGAGTCCGCCGCCGGTACAGACCTTTTTGTTTCCGTGTCACGGAAACGATCGAGAGAAGGTCCAAGTATTAACAGAAATTTTTCTCAAATTCTCTCTGATTCTCTGTTGGGTGGTCGATGATTCAGGGCCGTTCATTTCCAAGTTGTACTCACACACACTAGTGACATCTCAAGCTGATATAGGCCGTCTGAGAGGACGCTGACTTGCGTCTCGAGTGTAAACGACCCAACAGTAGTCATCGAAAGGTTCGTCTGAACGCATAATGAGTCTTGTGCCTCTTCGTTTTGCTAAAGATGCATAACCAAACGCGACTACAAATTATTTATCCAAGTTAGTCCAGACAGATAATGCGTCTTTAGCGTAACTGAAACGGCCATTAAGTTGTTGTCATATTACTGAAGTGCTACTTGCATTTTATTCATTCGTAAACATGGCGTAAGCATTAAGATCGGTCAACCGTTCGAACCTTTATTACTTCTTGATGAGCACAAGCTACTCTTTTTCTAGATTTTTAAAAAGTCACCGCAAAGAACCAGTAAAGTACAAAGTAAATCGTAACCTAAGTGCAAACTACCCGCCATCATGAACCTAAAGACTATCAGGTCACGAAGCAGAAAAATTGTTTAAAAAAACTCCAAACCTTGTTCTTTATGCGGTGGAAGGCAGTGATAAATGACATCAACAGCATTTTAAGCAGAAGAATAGCGCCATAGAAAAGGTAAGCTGCAAGCAAACGGTCATCCAAACTAAACGTCACCATTTTCAGGAGGCAAGAATATCAAACAACGGCAATATACAGTCAAAATGCGTGTTCAAGGCTGGTTTACTCCGTACAATACAATAAAATTTATCAGTGTCAGTGGAAAGGGTTTCTCAGGACTAATTTACATGAAAGAAAGACGGTGACGAATGAATGATCATTAATTAAAGTTAGTCGTAAAAAAAGGTGTGTTAAGTTTTACGAAGAGAAGCCCAGACATTATTCCAAACAGACATGACTGGATGCTAAAAAACAGTCAAATAATAGTTAAAGTGATTTTAAACTGCAGGCAAGACTTTGCCATTGAATAAGTTCCTCTTCCCCTTTGGTCTCTTTTTTTCCGCTTTTTTCTTTTCTTTTCTTTCTTTCTTTCTTTTTCTTTTCTTTTTTTTTTTTTTTTTTTTTTTTCCATTTGCTTTCTCTATTCCTTCTTCAAGTTTTCCTTGGTGGAAAACAAAACAAGTTTTTCTTTCTTGCACAAGAATACTTACTCAGTAGTTCTCAAAGAAAACTGGTTATTCTTAGCCTGCTAATGCAGCCATTATCACGTTCCAATAAGTTTATTCCATCGTTTGGTACAGTGTACGTTTTAATCGAGTTTTAACGCTTTCTTGACTTGGTTAACAGTTAGCAAAACTCTGAACATTATATGCTGTTAATTACCAGTACATAATTTAAGGTAAAATGATAATAATAAGTTAACGATCATCAACATCATCACCGTCATGGTCATCATCGTCCAATACTTTATTCGATCGCAACATAAATTTAAAGCAAGTGCTTGTGGCATCGCGTAATGTTAAGGATAAAAGTAAAAATAAAATACAATATTAAACTATTACACATACTCTATACTCTATAAGAAACTAGGAAAATAAAAAAAGTACATGTATATATGAGATTCGGCATTATAAATTAATAAAAAACATAAACACTAAGAAATCAATGCACACATTAGTTAATACAACCTACAAGTAATACAGCTCTTAAGCTTGTACGTTTTGTATTCCCAACAGAGGTCCCAGGGGAACTTGATCCTTTGTCTTTTCATAAATTATGCGTAGATCGATATGCACGGGAACAAGACAAAATTTGACAGAAACAGTTCCCTAGAGTATTATCACTTGACCTGTATTGGGAGAACAAAACATACAAACTAAAGAGGTCTATTGCTCTTTAAAGCATAGTGATACTGGGGAGCGACTGAAATAGCAAGGAACTAAAATCAAGGTCTTTAACGCATTTGTCCTTCTCCACATTAAGGACTTAAGATCCGACGACGCGACGGCAACGAGAACGTCAAAAATCAATCGGCTTTATAGTACGCAAAACAACTTTGCACGTGCCACGCTTTTTTGTACATTTCTCTTCTGTTTCTTGCACGACCGACGACGAGGATCCCCAACAGGGTTCTTCAATCCCGTAATCCCGACCCAAAATTTCATGCAATCCCGTATTCCCGAGGGTTATTTTTGGCATCTCACCTCCCGATCTCGCAAAGGACGTGGACAAGTAACAACGAAATTTTGTTTCTCTTTCTGACCTTTAATATTGCCCTAGGAATTCAACTCCTGGAGGGTTTGCCTACATTTGACAAAGTAAGTGGTAGAAATAAATCGCGATAAAGACTGAAAAAAAGCAAATTCAATTTTAAAACGACATTTTCACTGTCATGGCATCCTTGGATCTTAAAAGTCCCAATTACGATAAAAAGCCGTACACAAAGAACATGAGACAGCTTTTATTTGCATGAGAACAAAGAAATCATCTTCATCTTTGCACTTAGCCTCGCTTTGAAACAGAGGCTTAAAGCAACTTGGAAATGGCCTATTGGAAGTTAATATTGGGCTGAAGATGCTCAATATGGGATTTTTCACCAAGTCAAACGCAGGCCGCTGCATGTCTGGGAAATCACTCCCCTTCTCTCCAGAGTCGCCCCTCCACCTCCCCTAGAGTCTATACGGGCATATGTGCGTACACCTGAGTTAAGTCACGTGGCTAAAAAGCAAATACAGTTGAATCTTCATGTGTGACTTTTATAACGACGACGACCGAAACGAAGACTTAAAAAAACAATAGGTTTAATAATCAAAACTACAGCTCTGCACGTGCATCATGCTTTTTAGTACATTTCTTTGACGTCCACTGCACGACTACCACGCGAAACCTCCTAATCTGCCGTTTTACGGAGGACGTGGACATGCCACGACGAATTTTCCTTCCTCTTTTTGAACCTGAATAAAATCCTTAAGAATTCAACTCCAGGAAAAGTCACCTGCATTTGACATATTGAGCGGGTCCAAATAGACGCGATTAAGTTTGAAAGAACGCAAATTCATTTTTTTACCGACGTTTTCACTGCCGTCGTCGTCGTCGTCCTTGCTTAAGCTCTCTTTTATCTATGAGGGACTACTCAGGGGCGGATCTAGGGGGAGGGTGCAGGGGGTGCGCACCCTCCCCTGAGATGACCTACGGTTTTCTAATACAACTGGTATTCTGCAGAAAAAAAAAACTATGTGGTTTATTGGTGTTGAAGTAGAGCAAGAGACGAGTGCACCCCCTCCTAAAAAAAATCCTGGATCCGCCCCTGCTACTCTAATCCTCCAATGGATGAGGACGATTTAAAGATTGTCATTGTGAAAATGAGAAACGCCTAGGCATACACCATCCATGCACATCTAAATTAGGAGGCCACACCTACACAAAACCAAATCCACGTAAACTCCCTCAATGGAATTGCAACACCAAGAAAAAAAAATTTGCGACAAAGATTTTGACTATGCTCTTGCAAGTAAAATAAGTATGTTTAAGCGACTCTATAAGCTTATTAGTTAGGCTACAAAACTATTATTGCAGTTTATTCACAACTAAAATGAACCAGCATGAGCTGCAGAGAGCAGCACGCTAACACCCAGAACAATGGTACAAACTACACCAATAAGAAAGCCCGCGCCTCTTGGCATGGAGAATGCACTGAGGTATGACAAAGTGTGAACAATCCTTGCTGCTGTAAAGATTCGCAGACACCAGATGCCACTGGTTGGACACAGGCCAGCCAACATGAAGAGTAAGGCAATGATCAGAAATGTTGGGATGTTTTCCAGATCATTAAGATGAGCTCTAAAGTGAAAAAAAAATCATTAAATAAACTTAAAATAACAACAACAAAACTATAATAATCTTTGTCATCATTTCTTAATGCTATTTGCATATTTGGGGCACATTGACATTTGTAATACTGATGATGGTTTAATAAAAAATTATCATTATTATAAAAAAAAACCTTTTGGGGGAACTATGAAGACAGTGTACAGAGCAGTAAAAGGCCTCTTGATGGATTTTGCCTCTCAAATGTTACCAGAAAATGCATGAACAGGCAAATAATTGATGCAAAATAAATGTCAGTAAGAATCAGTATGTTTATCTATTGGTTTTATTGAGAAAAGGTGTGGAAACAATGGCAATGTCCCCCTGAAAATTTTGCCTGTCGCTAGAAATACTTCAGTATCGCTAGGTGAAAAACCTTGCATTATTATGATATGTTTAATTTAACTACACACACTTCTCATATTTCTCAGCTGCCTCTGGTCAAGGCATCCAATGGGTGGGGTAGGAACCACAAGTATATATAAACTGGAAAAGGTGATGCAGACTGAAGGAAGGGGCTGATTTGACATGCACTATTTAATACATACCTTCGAACTCTCTCCACGTCATCATTTATTGGTACAGGTTCATCTCTTTTCTTTTCCCCATAATCTTCTGGGCTTGGAAGTGCCTGTCATTGTGAATGATGGAATAATTATATGTATGATGAGACACTTTCTTTATAGAAGGGATGGCGAATGGTAAAATCCGAGACTTGCCGAGACGCCAAGATCCTAGTTAGAAATCCGAGCCCGGGACTCTTTGGTAAAAAGTTTCGAGACTCAAAAAAAGTAAAAACAAACCATGCAAAAACGAGACTTTGAGACTTATTAAAAACGCTTCCGAGACTTCGGGATCCTGCCAAAATTTTCCGAGACCCACGTTTTTCGAGGTACCATTCGCCACCCCTCATAGACAATCATTGCACTATATGGTTATGTTTTCTTTTTAAAGTAAGATCAAGCATTAAAAAAACTCATATCAGTATGTAAAGAAAGTGGTGTCCAAAAGCCCGGGGCTAGTGGATTTTGCTATCGGGCTAGTGAATTCTGTTGTTAACTTGCCCGACCGGCAAGTGATCTTTTTTGAGGAATTCGAATAACAGAAGAACTGTGAGATCAATTCTGCTCTTCAAAAAGCTTTTGGGGCTAGTTGAAATGATGTCTAGGCTAGTAAATGTTACCTTTAGCTTGCCCAAATGGCAAGCTGTAAAAATGATTTTCTTTGCACCCCATCATATGCAAGGAAACTTTGCACACTCTTCCTGCCACATACAGAATAACTTAGTACCACTTTTTTCATGATCATAATTATTTCTTATACCTGTGCAAGCCTCCAAGTCACAACCATTTTGGTCACCATGGCACTGACCTAAAATTTCGGGGCTGGCGACTTGCTTGGTAAAACAGTCTCCCTAAACCAAAAGAGTTGGTTGCCAAATGGTGACCAAGCAAAAACTTTAACTTGGAGGGTTGCAGTAAAAAATTTGCAATAAATTTCTGCATAAGACCACTCCACACTGCAGTGAATTCTGTGGTTCTTTTCTGAATCTCCAATAATCATTTATTAACTCTTTAGGCCCTAAGAGTGATCAGTATCAAATTTCTCCTTGTAATGTCAATGCTTTGTAAAACAGAGTGGTCGTGAGAATTACAGACATGATCACACACAATGAATTTCCTTGATATTTTATCAACTTCTCCCCACTACTTCTGTGGGAAATGAATAGGGCAACAAACAAGAATTCAAACTTTGATCTTAGGGTTTAAAGGGTTAATGATGTGCTAGATATCCATCAAGGTAAAGGACCAACAACATAACATGCAAGGCTAGAACAATGCAGAGGGTTTTTAGTGTTTGTAGGTGCATGTGTAGGTGAGATGCATAGTTCTCAGAATCCTAACCCTTATCCTATAACCCTCACTCACAGCCACACCTAGTACCTGTACTATTGGAGGTAGGGGGTCAGTTAAAATGGGGTCATCCCCAGTGTAATATAATTTATTAGTTTTCTTTGTTTTATAGACTATTGTCAGGGATAGGTTCATTGTAAAGGATCTTTTGTTGCCTTTGTTTTACATCAGCTGTGAGTAATAAAGTATATTACATCGGAGATGATCAGCCTTAAAATGCTAAGATCACATGAAGAGCGCAGATTTGTTTTGTTGATATAACAGGTGTTTTCAATTCTTAAATCCAACAAAACACCGTCTACCATGTAAAGAACAGTATGATCCCTCGGTTAGCCAAGGGGTATGTTACTGATCAACAAAAAATTATGATGTTGCAGAGTGTTGAATGATTCAGCATTTTTTTTAAAAAAAAGTTCAACAAGTTGCAACTTGTCAAACGGAATAGTCCCAACAATATTTAACATTCAACATAGCATAGTGCACTGTTCTACAGTTTTTGATCCAAAAAGCTGCAACATACAGTATCATTGTTACCGTGCATGTGCGATAGCCAGGAGCCTAGCTGAACGTTGATCAGCAAGTAATTTAAGATAACGGCATGCACAGGGTTCTACCAGCGGTCTAGCACAAAATTAATTGTCCTATGGAGAGTAAGGTGTATTATAACAAGTTCAGGATTTCGAGTTTGAGCGGCGATTTTGGAGAGCAAGGTACTCAAGAAGGCAATGATGTCACAAACCTTATTCTTTAGGCGATAAAATGAGGTGATCAAAGACATCAACAACATTTTAAGAAGCAGAATGCCACCATAGAAAAGGTAAGCAGCGAGCAAACGATCGTCAACACTTATAGTAACCATTTTCAATCTTCTACTGCGTACGTATGATTGTGATAGATTCGAAGACGACCCAAGACTTTCTAACCTTGATTGACCTTGCTAATAATTATCCGCGCGCGATCCAATCGGAAACGCGTGCCATCGTTTAATACACTTCGGTGTTGATCTAATTCTTTTAGTGGCACGTTTAGTGTGTTAAAAAAAAATCACTCGAAAACGAGACTTCTAAACCCATCAAAAACGCTTCCAAAATTTCCAGATAGGGCTAAAATTCGCCGACGGATTATACAAATGGTTTTGACGAGTGCATGGGCCGGCTGAACGCAGGCTAAAATTTTCGTAGAGCTTCGTTTTTCGAAGTACCATTCTATACCCCGAACATTGGCGTTGGAAACGCTTCTCAACAATGAACTTATCATTTTGTGCAAACGGCATGCTCTGGAGTCTAACAAGGACCTTCTTCCACAAAATTTGTTTTCTAATACAGAGTAAGATGTATCATATTAAGTTAAGGATTTTAATTACGATCGAGGAGCTGGTATACTGATAGTGCTGAAAACAATGATGTCACAAACCTTGTTCTTGATGCGATAAAAAGCGGTGATCAAAGACATCGACAACATTTTAAGCAGAAGAATTCCGCCATAGAAAAGGTAAGCGCCAAGCAAACGATCATCAACACTTATGGTAACCATTTTCAACTTTCTACTGCGTTCGTTCAGCTGCTCGCAATGCGACAAGATTCGATCAAATGGTCCAAGAGACCCAAGATCGGCCACACATAGTGTCGTCACGCAACGCTCCTCCCCACAAACCTGACGCAATTTTATGAAAGGGAACGTCAGCCATCTAGTGACCCAATAATCACAGATATTACACAATCAACTATGACTGTGCATATTCAATCTATTAAAGTACGTACTTGTACACAAAAAGTCACGCAATTCATCGGCCGGTTAAATCCAAACTTTTAATTTTCAAAGGAAAACTTTTCCCCTCGCATTCCCGCCTTAAAGCTATACAAAATGTAGAATCAAGAAAAAATATGCGAAATGAAGAGCGCTGGAAATTAAAGCATAGTAACCTGCTAGCAAGTTTTCCATTCATTTATTTGTACTTGTGGGGAGGAGCGTTGCGTGGCGACGCTAAAATTAAAAACGGCTGAGTATAGATGATAGATGTAGCAGACGTAGTCCAAAGGTGATGTTACACGGGACGATTCGCAACGCCGATTTTTAGCGCAACGCAACATCACAACATTGTTGCGACATTGTGTCAAGTGCTTGCAACATTGTTTTACCATTGCTACGCTGTGCTGCGCTAAAAATCGTCGTTGCGAATCAGTCGCGTGTAACATTACCTTAAGAGATTCTGGATAAATGGCCAAAATTTTAACTGACAACTGACAAATAGCCTAAAATTTAACTGACAACTGACAAAGGAAGTGATTGTCCCTTATTTTCTACATCCTGTAC
Organism: Porites rus; assembly: GCA_964035705.1. Classification (NCBI taxonomy): domain Eukaryota; kingdom Metazoa; phylum Cnidaria; class Anthozoa; order Scleractinia; family Poritidae; genus Porites; species Porites rus. Next base: position 11,428,458 of record OZ038001.1, on the reverse strand, counting down.
CAGGCTCTCAGATAGTATACCGTATTTATTCGATTAACCGCCCTGGGCGCTTATTAAATTTTTGGACTTTGAGAGGGGGGGCTTATTCGAGGCTGGGCGCTTATTAAATTTTCAGCATTTTCAACAAATGTAGTATGTTTATTTTGCAACAAAACAATGAATAGTAATAACAAAACTCGAAGATGTAACAAGGCAAGCCTGTGAAATACTTTGAAGAAAACTCCGTCTTCGGGGAAGTCTCTTATTAGTATTTATTCAATTTTGGGGGGGGGGGGTGGGGTGGGGCTGGTCGCTTATTTGAGTTTGAGTGGGAGCGGGAGGGAGGTGGGGAGGGCGCTTATTCGAGGCTGGGCGCTTATTAACTTTTTCTGCCGTTAGTATGGGCGCTTATTCGAGGTGGGCGGTAATTCGAGGTTGGGCGCTTATTCGAATAAATACAGTAGTCCCCACGCGTTTTTCGCATTTCTTTTTACTGAACGACTTTTCACCACTATCTCGGAGCCTGGAACAGGCTGTATTTTCTACAAAACCCGTTCCACTTTTTTCGTCACTCAGTGTGATGAAATGGTCGTTTTTATGGGTTATCTTAGCAGCAATCATATTTCGTTAATGTCATGTCATGTACGATCTGCGGTAAATAAGGGACGGACCATTAGAAAACTTATCGGTTGAAGTAAAAAAAAAATATTCGCGCAATGGAAAATTAAATGAAAAAAAATTCATGCACGCCAATTAACCCTTAAAAATATTCATGCTACCGCCTAAAAAAATTCATACAAGGAATTTGATAACGAAAAAAATTCCTGCGGCTCGAAAATTCCCCACCCTCTCCCCCCCATAACTTTTCTAATGGTCCGTCCCTAACCTATGATCTCAAATTTACGCTCCTCCGAGAACGCGCCAGCAGAATGAGGAATTTTTTCCGAGATGATTCAGATACGGTCACTCTCGGTCTATCTTTCGATCTCCTTCCCAATAATATATTCTGAGGATATAAATTTTGATTGGCATAATGGTTGGAAATGTTGGACTCTGGCCAGCAAAAACGTTCGAGTGGAGGTATGAAATGCTTACAATAGCAAAACTGATAAAAATTAAGGTACTGTTGGATCAGTTTTGGAATTTAGTCATTAACTTAACGTAATTTACATTATATGCGCCATTAAAGCTAAGTTTCGCATAAAAATATACAAATAAGTTTCATAGTTAATGATTAATAATCATTTAACTGAGAATTGACAAAAAGCCTTAAACTGAACTGACAACTGACATTTGTACCCACCATCAAGACCCTCTTCTACGACTATTTTTAGCGAAGAGCCATAATAACCTTTATTGACCTTGGTTGGCAGCGGGCCCGGGGCCTCACGCTCACGCGATTGTTGATTCGGGGGGGGAATTCAAGGATTTTTTTTTCTTTTGGAGGGAGTGCTTATGTTTCTCCTAGTAAGGTCTCCTTGTTTGTTTGTGCTTTTTCGCACGCCGGCAAGTGGAACGTAGCAAAAACAGCTCCATCAACCGGTCCCACTTCTGTCATGTAATAAACGATCGGCCAAGTAAATCAGCCGCGGAGGTAAAGTGCGTGGTTTTGTGAGACTGTCTTCTTCAAACTCCCCAACTTCCATTGCCGTCTCTGTATCTCCCTTGCATTCTTTTTGTGGGGATGCAGCGTGCAGAGTGGGTGTTAGAAAGGGAAGCCAAAGGGCAGGGGGAAATAGGGTAATTTCATTTAAAACCTCATTCCTGGGGCTTTTCCTCTAAAAAATAGGAGGGGCTGCAAAAACAACACTGACAGGAGCCCATGGGTTCTTGTCACTGCCACTGACGCTTCTAGCTTCAAAAGGGGAACAAATTTCTCCAAGGACGCCGCCTTCTCCAAGTTTTAAGGTACCACTGATTACCAGGAAGGGTGTCATTACCCCTTCCTCTCCGTGGAGACACCCCTTTTGCTCACTCAGTGCAAAAGGGTATAAGATTAGTAAGATTACTAACATATAAACTACACTTCTTGTAGCCTCCCTAGACTGTGTGATAGGCGTAAAAAGGGAAGAGGGGGAGCGAGGGCGAGGGACGCGCGAGGAGGAGCTCTCGCGCGCCCGAATATTATTCATGTTCATTGCTTGTGTTCTATAAGACTCACTATCATGCTAGATTTTATTATATTGAAAGTCGCCTATTCCCCTAGCTTCCCCTCAAGCCTTCCCATTTTAATCCTGTCACGCGCGCACGTAGGCTATAGCCTCCCACGCAGACCGTTTTTTTTTTTTTTGTTGTTGTTGTTGTTGTTGTTTGTTACGCAGTCCTCCCCAAACTTTAAAGCAGATGAGCAAGACCACGACTATTAACCATGCATATGAGTAAGTTATTTTGGTTTTCCTTCCTCTCTTTGCCGAAAGGATCAGTTCGCTATTTTATCTTGGATATCTTGAATCCTCCCTAATCTGGGGTAGGAATGCGTGACAAAACCCAAATAATGTCAACACCACAGTGTCATGTCAATAGATCGATAAAAGGTAGATTATACACCAGAGCTAACGCAAAGCAGCCAGAGCATGCCCAAAACTTTGACCAAGATTTGACCAATTTACTCGGTTGTGTCAGCTGTTGTGTTTCCCGTATCAGCGCGAGTTCGTTTAGGATTGTAAAGGTCCATGGGAAGGATGCCGACTTGTCTTAGTATCTTGCTTGCTATCTTGAGAACGTGCAAAAAAGGGCCCTTCCAACATTTCGCCTGGTATTTCGTATGAAACAGCACTTGACAAAGCTGCATTATCCACTCTTTCTGACCGTCGGGCAGTCTTGTGTATTAAATTTATAGGTAAGGTTCGGCCAGGTAACCCATTATACCCACAAATACACAACAGATCAGAGTGGAACCTATATCTACCAGTGGGTGTCTAACATCAGGGAGTTCTAGCAGGCCCATGGCCACAAGGACTGACCATTTTTCAAATTTTGTTAGTGTTAAATATCAATCTTGTCAATAAATGTAGCGTATTAGTATATATATCACAGCTTGTAAGGTATCCTACAACTAAGTTCAGTCTTCTGACTGCGAAAGGGACAATTTGATTTGATTTGATTTGTCATTTAAAAAATTCTTATACCATGTCAGCGTCCGTCCTAAGGTGATTTGGAAAATTCTTGCAATCCAAAGCGCGCTTCCTCAACTCATTCCGGACTTCACTAGCTACTCTTTGGTTCTAGATTTTTACAAAGTCACCGCAAAGAACAAATAACGTACAAAGCACAAATAGCCATTTAGTGAAACAGCAGAATAATAGACCTTATTTCACGATTCCCGCCATCTTTGCACGCGCTTTAGGATTGATGGGATAAAAGCAATGTCACGTGGTATTTCAGGGGGCAAACAAGTCATAAAATTTACCAATACGGTATCTTGGTCGACTTTGTTTATTCTCTCAAAACGAGACGACGATTTAATAGTTATGCAAAATGTACGGTTTGAGTTTTGGAAAAGTTAACGTCATTATTCGGCTGGTTCCATTTAGCATTAGACTTCAAATAACTTGGTGAGGTTATAGATTTATGAGCTTCAATTTTATCAAACTAAGTGAGAAATTAAGGCGTAAGTGTTTTCAGTAGTGCGAGTTTAGTTTTCCCAGCATCAAGGACTGAAGAGTAATTTAATAATTAATACTAATATAAAATACTCTTGAATGATACGATCGAATGATGAAAAGTACCGCGGTTCCTAAACTGTCTGGTTTTATCCTCCCCTTCTAACTAACCTTTAACCCCCGACCTGATGAAATTGTTTAATGAACATCTGCATGAAAAATTTATATTTTAATCAGTCTTCGGGGTTTTTTTCATTATCTCATGGTGAGTACAAAGCCTTGTACGATATCGATATTGGGCATAAGAAGATGATATTTTATTTCAGTGAAATGTAGGTCATCAGTGACAATACCCTGTTTCTTTCAAATTTCGTCTTACTCACATACATTACATAGGGTTACAGTTAGCATTATACGGCGTCAAATAACTGGGTGACGTCACAACCATGTACTTATAAGCTTCAATTTCAGTCAAACTAACTGAAAAATTAAGTCGTACGTGTTTTTAGTAGTGCGAGTTTAGTTTTCGCAACATCAAGGACTGAAGAGTAATTAACAATAAAAACTCTCCCTACTCTGGAATGATATGATCGATGAAAAGTACGGTCCTTCTTAAATTGGCTGGTTTCATCCACCCCTTCTAACCTTGAAACCTTTCACCCCTCGTTGGCAGCATTGTTTAATGAACGTCTGCGTGAAAAAATTATATTTTAATCTTCGGTGTCTTTTTTCATTATCTCATGGTGAAGACAAAGCCTTGTACGATATCGATATGAGGCATATTAAGATGATATTTTATTTCAGTGAAATGTAAGTCATGTGATAATACTCTGTTTCCTTTAAATTTCGTCTTATTCACCATCATACTTTACGTAGGGTTCCTTTTAGCATTAGACTTCAAATAACTTGGCGATGTCACAACTCACTATACACTCTATAGACTCATGAGCTTCAATCTTATCAAACTAAGTGAGAAATTAAGTCGTACGTGTTGTCAGTAGTGCGAGTTTAGTTTTCGCAACATCAAGGACTGAAGAGTAATTTAATAATATAAAATACTTTTGAATGATACGATCGAAAGATGAAAAGTACCGAGGTTCCTAAATTGGCTGGTTTCATCCTCCGCTTCTAACCTTGAAACCTTTCACGCCGCCTTGACGGCATTGTTTAGTGAACATCTGCATGAAAAAATTGTATTTTAATCTTCGGTATCTTTTTTCATTATCTCATGCTGGTGCAGACAAAGCCTTGTACGATATCGATATGAGGCATATAAAGATGATATTTTATATCAGTGAAATGTAGGTCATGTTATAATACGCTGTTTCTTTTAAATTTCGTCTTATTCAAGCAACATTATTTAAATGACAAAAGGGCAAACTTCCTCGAGACTCAAATATGGAAAACAAAGCATACAGGCTATTATTATACAACCACTTGTATGTTTTATCAGTTGTTGCTATGCCCGGAATGGTACTCCCTATGATAACCCATACACAGAAAGGGTTAGAGTTTCACGAGTTGATTAAACTATGGTGTACAATGTGTGCTTCTAGCCGGGAAACCTGTCACAAGAGCCTTCGTTTTTCACCTTCTGGCTGTTTCCAAGGGTTTAGAAAAAGGTGCAATCTTCTTAAGTATTAGTAGATATCTAAAGGGGTGCCATTTCTAATTAGATAGTACACTAAAATGGTTCGTTTCTGTCAAAGCTAGCGGTACATAAAGATCAAGGGTAAGAGGTTGGACCAGCAGCGGGGCGGGGCCTCCGCCTACAAATCTTTGTTGAGTGTCTTCAGGTTACATTGCATAGCGAGCTTTAATAGTTTATTAGTTTCTATATTTGTTAAATTAGAAACAGTTTTTATGGCTTGTCAACAGTCACCTTTCAAGACAGGGCCGTCCCTACTTCTAGGTCATGATGATGAGTTTATAATAGCTCGATGAAGACGGTGTATGCTTAGTTGTTTAATTAGTCTAGTCCTAGCTCAGTTTTGACTGCATCAGATGAAATCTTGCATGATACACTGATAGCAAACATTGGAGTCTTGGAGTGAATCTTAAAAGGCTACTCAATTGAAAGCCGACAAAGCATTACTCTCCTGTGGTACTGTTTGCTTGTCGACAAAATTTTAAATGTGTCCATTCTTAAAGTAACTGAGCAGTACTTTCCCCGTGAAGTACTGTTTATTAGGCATGCGATGTTTCTAACGTTGGACTGTCTGTTGTCCAACTCATATAGTAAGCTGTAAAGTCCTGAAGTGTAAACATTTAAATAAAAGCGTGACTCAATGGTTGAAATCCGGCACTCATCCAACTAAGTGCAAACCATGCAACGGCAAGGAAATTCCGTATTTCCCTTTCGTGTTTATTTTTCTGAGAGCACATAACTTTTAAGGCGTTTCCGGGAAAAAATGCTTCAATAGTGACTGAGTTTGATCATCAAAAAGAAAGCTTTTGAGCGGTGCTTTCCTGGGTATTGTTTTGTTTTCTTTGTCTTTTTTCCGGGTTTTGTTTCTTCATTTTTTTGTGACGTTAAAGGTTGTCCTTGCTTTTCTTGCTTGTTCTTGAGTCTGTAGAGGAAAACCTAAAGTATGTTTATTCAAAGGAAAGCTTCTGAGCAGCAGTCTCTTACTGTACAGTTGTACATTTTCAGTTTATGGAGACTGAAGAATTTTGCCATTGGGGGCTGGCGGGGGCCGTGGCAGCATCTGCAGAAGTAAGTAAAAGCAAGAGCATTCTCTCTTGGTAAAAGGCATCAGGATTCTCGGCATCACGCAGTGTCTTTCATCCACAACTTTATTTTTTTAACTACGACTCGACTCGCAAGGATATCTGAATCAATCAACAGGAATGTCTTTCATCATCTTAGCATCTCACTGGCATCTTTCTATGTAACTGATGTGCATATCGTTTTTTAATTTCAGATGTCAGTTTGGTAAGATTCCTTGATGACACTTCTTTTCGTTTCATTTTTTTTATTATTATCGTTTGCCTCTGGGATTGCTTTCATTAAATATACTTTGATACCATTTAAAAATACAAATTAATGGAGAGGAAGTCACAAGAAGCCATGGAGGCTTTTTTTAATATATAGCTGAGACTTCCTTTGGCACAATCTGATTACAATACGGGGATAAAGAAAACACATGCATACAAAGAAAATAAGAAAAGAATTTTGCAGAGGCTGCAGAAGTACAGAAAAATATTTTTACATAGAATTTGTCAATTATTTTTAACAAATAGCTTGTTTATCATTTTATGGCAAAATCTTTATGGAGAATTTTTTAAATTAACTGAAATAAGTGTTGAATCAGTGTTGTTGCTCAACGTTTCTTCGGATAAACATGCATTAGCCTGTGAATACAGCCGTTTCTCCTCGCTCCGCGCCATTAGGGACGTTTAGTCAGGCGAAACGTCCCTAGCGGCAAGGAGCAAAGAGAAACAGCTGTATTCGCAGGCTAAAGCATGGTCTGGTTTTGTAATTAGTTTCTTCTCTGGCAAATCAAGGAGAATTTAAAGTACGACTCTTCGGCGCCCCAAAACAATTCTACAGAGACTCCGGGGCGCTTACTTATAATTACTTGACCTACACAAGGACGTGCCACTGGACAGGGTATGTTTTTTTATCGTCTCTCCGTCCTGTAACACTAAGTTATGACAGTTTTTACAAGCGTGTACAAAACAAGGTCTTGCTAATTACGTTTCAGCAATTTGCTCTAAAACAGAGCATAGTTATTTTAGCCAGCCTAAAAAGATTCAAAGAAGTTTGAAAAGCCCTTTCGTCAACCCCTTGGCCAAAGTATTCTCTCCCCCCCCCCCCCGCCCCCTCTATTCCGGGTCAACAGATTTGGCCGGAGGGTACTCCTAGGAATTCTTGGTGGGGGTGTGCCGCCCGGTTCTCCAAATCCTGATTACAATGTCATTTTCGACATTCGTCTTCAGACTAGGAGCCAGTTGTTCAAAAGGTGGATAACGCTATCCACTGGAGAATTCTTTATCCAGTGCATTATCCGCTGGATAGTGTTTTATCCGGTAGATAGCGCTATCCAGCATTAAACAATCGGCACCTGGCCTCTAATTTCCAAACCCGTTTTCAGACCTGGTAGCCCCTGGGGGGGACTCCCCTATCAAAGGGGCGGGAAATTTTGAATTAAACCCCGGCCTAAAGGAGACCAATCTGGGCCTTGAATACATTAATCGAGTAAAGCGAATTGAAAATATATAATTTTTTAATATTTCTTCGAGTGCAACCCTAAGAGAGACCTTTACGGCTAAAGATAATGGTGATTTGCCCACAACACCCTAAGCGGGACGATGAGCATCCCTGCCCCCTTTATACGGGAGTCCCCCCGGGGGCTAAGCCTAGAACGCCAATTAAATGATTTCTTAAAATCCACTTCGAATTCGTATATTGCTCTTTCGACGAACACGTTCATACACTCCCGTAGTTTCCTCGAAAACCATACCCGATTCCTGACCAACATGGGCAAAATATATACACGTTTTCAGACCAAAACGGCGCTAAAACCCTTCCCTTTGGGGTGGCACATAGCTATATGGCTTGTATAAGGGAGTACCCCTCCAGGGCAGATTTCAAACAAACCAGAGAGGTACTGAATAAAAGCACGTTTTTTTGTTAGTGACCTTCAAGGTTTGACCTTGCCTTAATCTTAGTTCTTGAAGATCGGCATTTTTGTCTCACAATGAAACATCCTGAACGTTCGTCTCTAACAAATTTTTAGTGACAACGATAAAGAATAAATTGCCTTGTTTCGATAGAAAACAGACCCCAAGTACTGATAATTTGGTGGTTGAGACCTTTTAGACTACAATCAACAACACGCCGTCAAAAGTGTTAAGTCGGTTAGCGTCCAATTTCGCAAAACCAAAACTCTGCAAGTCCTTTTCTAGTCTGCGACTGACAGCACTTCTGGCCTCGCTCAGTAGCGGCGAGGAGCGATGAAGGGAAGACGGCAGTTTTCGCCGGTTACTTCTGTTCCTGTCTGTTTAAAATTTCCAGCCGGCGAGAATGGATTAACCTCCCTCTTCGGAAACTAGAAAAAAAAACATTCCTGCTTGTAAACCAGTTTAGGTATTAAAGTCGCTTCCGAAGTTTAATATGTACTAAAGCTCCCCCGGTTTCTTCCTTGGATCCTTAGAAGGCGAAATACTTGAGGTACATATTTAGTACTTAAATGTTTTGCGCCTAAACAGATCTTCAAAAACAAAAGTGATGAAGCATTAAGTTTTTAAAAATTGATGCCACCTTAAGGGATTAAAAAAAACTTGCCGTTTTTGTTTGATGCAAAAGTCAGAAGATCATTCATTCCTTTCCAAAAAGGCACGGGTTTATCATGCAAAACTCGCTTATAATACTGAAGTGTTCAGAAATCAAACGTGAGTAATACTTTATTCCTGATCATTGCCAATTTTACAAGCAAGCGGAAAAACTTTTTGCACTGTAATCTTTCGAATCTTCCTGTTCTCGTCGTTTTTTAACAAGGAAAGGCATGTCAAAACCTATAATGAAGCGGCGGCACCAGCCCGGAAATTGCGAGGGCGGAGAACGGAACCCCGGCAATTAGAACACTTTTTCATTCTTCAGTTAAATGTTTTGTTTGTAAAGAACAGATACATTGTTTTAAAATGTTAACACAAAAAAACGACAAATTCTTGTGTGTTTACGTAATTAGACGAAATTGTAATGTCCATGTATAGTCAATACGACTGTAGAACGAGTTCCCGTTTACTAACTGAAGACAATCGATGGTAAATGACAAAAAATAATTTAATCCACCCTCTCTACTTAAATACTACAGCAGAATATTTTATAATTACTGTACATAAATAAAAGAACTCTCAAATTTATCTTGCGGAAGAAATATGTACAAATCAAACACTTTTCACAAAAACTGCTGCCAGCAGCTGATTGCAATTCTCTTGAAACAGGTCAAAAACGCTTGTAGCTAATTTTTCAAATACCGATAGAACAAAATACAATTCAAAAACATTAACAAAAGCCAAAGTGAAGTTTCTTCGAGTCATTTCGAGTCGTGACTTACAAATCTTCCTTTACATTTTTAGAGTTTCATTACATTATGCCAAAGCGTTACATTTCACGCGCACAGTTCAATAATTTATATGCAAGTTTAAATACTCACGACTTGTCAAATATAATAAAGATATTTTATAGAGTCCCACTCAGTGGATTCCGTCCCGGAAAATTCATCGCTTCGATCAGTCTACTCTTCTGTTTATCACTGGATGGTCTTCTACAATGCAGGAGTTTGTGATGAATTCTCCACCTTCTTCTTGTTCTTCCAAAAAAAAGAAGAAGACTTGTGTGCCCGAAAAAATTAACAATTCCTCAAAATCGTTTCCGCTATTTTTCGCACGTGCTCGTTACGGTTTTAACACCGCATCTTCTTCTTATGTGAGTTTCTCTTCAAACGCTAACAGAGTTCATGTTAACATCTACAGCTCCCCAAATTGTTTTTTAGGAATTTGGACGACAAGGCTATCAGGAAAAAACACCCCAAGACTATCACGACAAGACTGTATTCCAAGATGACTTCGTGGAGAGAGTATAGTCTTATAATGTGAGATCCAGTAACTTGGCGACGGTCGCTTGCGTGAGTAGCTTGTCCATGAAGTATTCCTGTTCCCTCGGTCATCGTCTTGAAAAAAGGGTTAGCTTCTTCAGCAGGTATCGAGCTCCTCAGAAGAAGATTATCTTCTGGCACTTCTGAATCGAGCAACAAGTGTCTTACTGAGCGTCTTTCGAAAACCAAGCATTTATATATCATGTATGTTGTAATTCGATTGACGTAATTTCCGGCCAAAGGACAACCCTTAGGGAATTTTAAAACATAAGCCTCTACAATCTGTCAACAATGACCGGTAGTCTTTTCGAAAAACTTGTTTTAAAAGTAATTTTTGTAAATTTGATAACTTCATTGCAATGCGGGAATTGACAGGATAATAAAAGGGCTTAACTTCAATAAGATTTAACAAAATATTGCGACGATTGTCCTTTGTTCTCCAGCCCCATGCTGGCAGCGTAATCAAGAACCAACTACTGTCAAAAATTCTCAATGGAAGTCAAAACAAAATCGTGCAGTTAGAAGTCATTGTTTTTAAGATTTCCAGAATTTTGCTATAAATATAGTGGAAAAGACATAGAGTAATCTTGGAAACTATTTTCAATCGCTCTCTCAAGAGGGAAATATCGTTCATTTTTGGAGTTTTTTAGTATTGCACATGAAGAAATGGACTTAGTGCGAATTGTGTAAAGATGCAATAAGATAATGAACTTTTCAGTTCTCGGTTTTGTGTTACAGTTTCTCTGACCGTGCACTGAGTCATGATCAAGAAATAGCTAACCTTCGTCACCTGTTTCTACCGAGATTAAATAACTGTAAATTGCACCGAAGATAGAAAAACTGAAACCTAAGAAACCAAAACTTGAAAACAATATGACCTGTTTTACTCTCTTGAAAACCCTCAACGTCAATCATTTTCATCCGATAAAAAGAAACCACACACAAAGTCCAACTGACTGGTTTAGACTTTTTAAGTCTTTGCAGATAGAATCGTGAGCAAAGTCCGGTTTCTTAGTGTCAGAAAGCTGCAACTGTCAATCCGAAATTATAACCTACAAAACCACGGCAGAAAAGTACCAAAATTCACCTCTACAGGTAGGAACTCCGACCGGCTGATCAAAGTGTGAGAGACTAATGATATTGTATGAAAGGTGGAACTTGAGATTCCATATTATTTAGAAATACAATGGAAGTCCGGTTTACGGACGGAAGTTAGAAACACTCAATTAAGAACATATAAATAAGGAATTCTATCGATCGGGAGCGAGTTTAATATGAGCTGTTAAATTAATTTTAATCTAATTAATTTCGGCAAAAAAATTACCCATCTGTAGTGTATGATTACGATACTAATAATTATATTACGTACTATTACTGGAATCAGTGAAACTACCAAGTGATGTAAAACGGGACTACAGCACGAATATGAAACTAACTAATCCTGGGGGCGAGCGGTACTCCTGGGAATTCTTGGTGGGGGTGTACCGCCGGGTTCTCCAAATCCTGACCCTATTTCAGACCAAAAAATGTTACCGGTTTCAAACCCGTTTTCAGACCTGGGGCCCGTTTCTCGAAGCTCCCGGTAATTACCGGGACCGTTAAGCTGTTTTGTTTTCCATTTTAGAAGGGAGTTTTAAAAGTTTTGAAAATTATACAGTAGAGTTATTAGCTAACGAAACAAAATGGACTTCATTAGAGGTCAGAACACACCCTACTTTTTCTTGAGACTTTAATTTAAAAATATGATTCCGGGCCCGTTAAGTTACCGGGACTTTCGAGAAACGGGCCCCTGGCCTCTAAAATTCTTACCCTGCATTCTCAGACCAGGCCTTAAAGAAATTATGTCATCAGTACTTAGATTAGAACAGCAACAAAAAAGATTTCTTAAAATCCATTTCGAATTTGCATATTTCTTTGTCTTTCTTTCTCGGTTGAAATTGAAACAACAAAAACGTTCGTACACTATCGTAGTTCCCGTGAAAACCATACCCGATTCCAGACCAAAACGACGACACAAAATCCCTACCCTTTGGGGTGGCACAACCTATAAGGTTTACTGGGAGTACCCCCCTTCCCCCCCCCCCCGGGATACTAAGCACAACTTAAGTATGATTGTGCTAAGATAAAGACGGTTGTTCAATTAATAAAAGACATTCTGTCCGGTAGAAAGCAATGGAAGTGAGCATCTCCTTGTCTGATGACCATATTACACCATACATGGCTGTCTTATCAGCCTTGCCTTTAATTCAAAGTTACGTTGATTAACCCTTTCACTCCCGAAGTAAATGATGAAATATTGTAAGGTTTCGTTCAAACGTCTTAGTCTGTAGTTGAAATCCTGTGGTGTGACCATTCAAATGAAACGTCTTTAACATCGTGGTACTATTAACAAGGTCTCCCAAAAATTCGATCCTTTAATTTCATGAGCTAAAACTTTTACATGAAATTTCGGTACATGTAAAAGACGTTTATTGTTCTATCGAGTACATGTATTCAGAAGTTCATTAACTGGATGGCCGCTTCGTTTTTTTATCACACTCTGTAGTAGTTGCGAAGATGATCGGCATTTTAAAGCTTTTTTATCACCTGGTATGTGGGAGCCACTTCGACCCCCAAATAATATAATTTTGTAGATTAGGTAGATGAAAAAAATATTTTGGGCATTGATCCAAGAAAAGTAATGCTTTTGTAATTCTTTACAAATTTGAGACAAGCTGCACGTTGCTTGGCGGACTGAGTAGAGTTTTTTTTTTTTTCATCTCAGGGGTCTCCGAACTTTGGCTTTCTTAAACCTGTTCCAGACTTAGCTTGCTAACTGATGTGACAGCTACCTTGTCGTGTTTCGTTTGTACCTCTCCTTCTTTAAAACTATTTGAGCGGTATTATTCAGGACTTCCGGACTTCCCCCTCGTTTCTTGTCTTTAAAACCTTCACTTCTCGATGACCATCTTACCACCCATCATTCGGATTTTTCCATTTTTTTTAGTAATTTCTTTAACGGAAAAGCCAGTCGATCGAAGTATACATGCTTCTGCTCTCACGTAGCTCAGTGTTTTTGCGTTGAGAGGGTTCAACTTCCCTGATATTCACAAAAAACGAGGAAGAAGAAGGAGTAATTCGGCCGGCTACAAAATACAAAAAAAATATATGGCGGGAAAATGTACTCGCGCACACCTTCAGCGCGAAAGTACACAAATCGAATATTCGAGTCAAAAGATGGCACAACAAGTATGAAATATTAAATAAGATTGAAAGACACAACTTTTGTTTAAATTATTTGCTTATTCATTCCAATCGTACTGCATTACAGACTTATAAAGTAGAGGAACGAACTTATGTGACATCCTGTATTTAGTGCGTACAGTTCTATTTTTTAAGTCTGTGGATGAAATCCTAAGGTGTAACCATTTAAATGAAACCTCTTCAGCAGAACTTTCACATGGCCATGGTGGTACTATTTATTTAGTATGAAGTTCTGACGGATTCTTTGGTTGAAATCTGCGGCCCAGGGTGTGGCAGAGGGGGTCTCTAGCAATATACTTTACCATTTGTTTCTGCGCATTTCCCATTCTTTTTTGCTGTATTTTCACCTCAAGTTTCTCTTTTTACCCTCGCGATTACGGTGCATGCGTAGATAGCTTTTCACTTCCAGTGTTTTAGTCCCTCCACTAATTCACAGGAAAGCATATGTTAGCATATGCTGCTAAAAGCTGCGATCAGGCATTCTTTTTTGATTTTCATGGTTTAATTTTCAAAGGAGGAAGGACCGCCTGATCGCAGTTCAAAGCAACAATGCCGTGTCGACTCGCACTTCGCTTTCTCCTGGGTACAACAATGAACATTAATCCTGGACGGATAAACGATAGGGACTTCTCTGCCAATATTGTGAAATGATCACGCACGTTCATTGTAATATCACTTAAAAAAGTGATTGTCTGTCCATTTCTGTTGAAAGTTGACAGCAGGGAAGGCATACATGAGGGTCGGTTTAAACTATTGACGTTGCTATCAAACACTCTAGCATTTGTTGAACACTTCCTATCGGAAGTGGTTTTTAGTTCATGTGAGAAGGTCTTCGTGATTACTGATTACTTTCATCTGTACTTTATCGTGTCAATGGCCTGTTTAAATTCCAGTTTCCTTGATGGATACAGAGCAAAAAGGCTGAATGAAAAAAGTCCTTGGGCAGATTTTGTCTCTTCATCATTTGGTCGCTGTTCTCGATTTTTTAGTCGCCTTGTGCTAACTTTTTATGTTTTACGCAATATTTCTATTGCGAGCTCTCGCGTTCGCCCGTAAAAAGAGTTTTACACCGGAAAACGCAAGAACCATAGAGCCGGAACAGGGAGCATGCAAGAACAAAGAAACTGAAGAGGTCCGCCTGTGCGATTTCATCACGGATTGGCACACTACAGACACTGAGACTGTACCCCTAAATAAACAAAAAGAATAAATAAGTGGTGACCTTCACCAATAATTTTTTTTTTTTTTTAATAATCTAAAGGGTATGTAGTGTTGGAGAAATTATGACAGAAAGTAGAACCCTTAAATTTTTCCGCAAATACGGTAAGGGGAATGACCAATGTTACATTAGCATTTGCTTCTCGTGACTTCTAAGAGAATGGATAAACAATAAGTACCTGCCTTGAGGGCAGTCCACTAACACTGACTGTTAAGAGACGGACAAAGGGGTCAGTCAATTAAGAACCAAGGCATGAAAGTTATTGAGCATCTCCGCCTTTCATTTAGACAATATCCTGTTTTCGTTAACTTTTAAGAGGATGCTATTAGTTAATCCATCAAGACGAAGAGTAATCAAGGAATTATTTATGGTGCCAGTGTTTATTGAAGTCAGGGAAGTCAATAGTTCATCTCACTTGCTCACGAAATACACGAATGTACAAAGAGCCATTCTGACAGGGTTAAAGGGCCGGGGGGGGGGGTGGGGTGGGGGTACTCGATATATCCCTAAGTGGGGAGCTGCAGTGCGGCCACTCATACCCTGACCCTGTTTAAGACAAATATCGCTGATTTTCCTACCCTGTTTAAGACAGAATTCCGATTTTTGATACCCTGTTTAAGACATTTATCCTGTTTAAGACAAAAATTGTTAAATCGATACCCTGATTAAGACAAAAAATGATAAATTCGATACCCTGTTCAAGACAAAAGTCCCGAAAAACATACCCTGGCTGGCCGCACGTCCCCATTAAGCCCTTATAAGGGAGTACCCCCCCGGGGTTAAAGGGAGACTGCCAAATTTCATAAGGGGTCACAAACTTGCGGTACAAATGATACATACTTTCATGTACTTTATTGTCTCCTCCCCAATACGTGGGCATTTCAGGAACAATCATTATTTACCGAATCATTAAAGTTAACTAATCGCAACACTTAGCTTAGTACTATTTACAATTCTTAAGTTATTACTAATTAATACTTTTTACATAACGTTTAAAAACTCGAGCAGAATGGTTAAATTGAAGAGAAGTTTCTAAATTGTTCGAGAGCGACGCCGTCTGTGTCTGTGTGTGTATGTGGGGGAGGGGAGGGGGGGAGGATATTGAAAGATCTAAGTTTCTAAATTGATTTTTTTCACGTCTCACAATCACCTGAATCACCTTAAAAGCCCGAATAAAAGCCTCATCAAAACTGAGGCGTTTAGTACAGTAGAACCTCTATGTAACGAACCCTCGATACAACGAACAAACAGTTTTCCAGTCTCTTGGCACTTCGTTAAACTGCGAGGTCCCACTGTAAGTAGGCTCCACTACAAGGTGCTGTTCAGAGAGGAGCCCTTGCTCATTGCCCGTCTCTTCTCAGGGCGGAAATAGGCGAGCCTGTCTAGAGAGATCTGTTTTTAGTTTTATAGGCAGTTATTCATCTTTTTTCGTCTTCGCTAATCGATCGTTTGAAATCTTTCTACCCGGCGTTTTCGGGCTCTCTTGCCAAAGCCGCCCGTTTCCGTTTGTTTAACTGTCCAATTATTCAGGGACGTCGTGTGTGTCCAATAACATACTAGACAATTGACTTAATTCTTCCAAATTTCAGCAATAGCACGTTATGGAGAATTAGCCAAGGTCAGAAGAGAGAAGACCCATCATCAATGATTACTCCTAAAACTAGGAGAAAGGGGAAATGAGGGGGGAGGAGAAGGGAAACGAGACATAAGGGGGGGGTCAAACTACCTGTTCCTTTCCTCTCAATAATTACATACATACCACCTTTACATACATACAACCTTTATTTATACACGATATTAATTCAAGGCTACAAGCTTGTGGGGTCGTGTGCAAAAAATTAAAAATAAAATAAAATATTATAAGTTATAAATACCAAGAGAGAATGAGATACTGAGGAATAAAATAGTTCAGTCTTAAAATAAACATTAGAAATATAGAATCAGATCTATTGTTAATTGTTTGCGGGGCTAAAATGCTGAAATTTTAAATCGCTAAAAGTGAAGCACTTTACGACTTTTTTTCAGAAAAGATTTCATGTCTGTGCAATCTAAAACAGGACCATTTGAACGATCTATGGCTTTCCAGAGCACAGCCCCTCTATAAGTAATGGAGTTTTTAACATTTGAGGCAAACCTCGGAGCTATTAACCCGCGCTTCGTTCTTGGCACAGATCTATTGCTATGAATTATCAATTGTTCAGCTAAAGCGTGTGGAAGCATACCACAGTGACCTTTGTAAAAAGGCGTAATAAAAGAAAGTTTATATTGACGTGTTAAGGTGTCCCACTTAACGGTGGCTAAGACGATAGCTGTTGGCAATATCCGACGGAAAACCAAATATATGATCCTGGCAGCACGGCAGTGTTGTCTTTCCAATGATTTAAATTAAACTGTCTCCTTTGTTTTTTTATTCTGCCAGTCTTATAGAAATCTAAG
The DNA here is from genome assembly GCA_964035705.1 of Porites rus. Classification (NCBI taxonomy): domain Eukaryota; kingdom Metazoa; phylum Cnidaria; class Anthozoa; order Scleractinia; family Poritidae; genus Porites; species Porites rus. Next base: position 11,411,377 of record OZ038001.1, on the reverse strand, counting down.
GAGCTGTCCACCAGGCCTCAGTTGTACAATCGTTAGACAGCTCTATCCACCGAATAAATTACCAAATGCGTTATCCAGTGGGTAGAGATTAATCCGGTGAATGGCGTTGTCCACCTTTTGAACAATTGGGGCCAGTACTTTAGGGACCAAATCAAAGTCACCGTTTGAGGTTGATGTCTTTGTTTTAGAGTTGCGAACTGAAGATTTCTTTCGCGTGTATCGAGTATTCATCTTCCTCGGAGGAAGTAGTTAATGACCGGGCACCTCGAAAGACATTTGTCCCCTGATCCTTTGCGGGCTGTGTCAAACCTCTTCTGAGATCTTACAGTGCTGAGATATGGGAGTTTCTCGCTGGTGAGGGTTTAGTCTGAGAGCCTTGAGTAGGTTAAGTGCACACAGGATTACATCAGTTGATTAACCTCACGTAGGCAAAGAAAACAAAAAAAATCTATTATCTGCTAGTATTTAAAGTCAAGGTTCAAGAGAGATAAACACGAGAGCATTTGAATCGCGCTTAAATGACATACACAAAAACCAAAGCGTAAAGTAGTAATTCAAAAACATTATAATTTATTTATTAGTAACTAGAGCTAACTAATTATTAGTAACTAGAGATAACTCGGGTCATAGCAGGTAAATAATAATGTTATTTTTTGTTATTTTGTCGTTGCTGTACGTTTCTGGTTGTGCGGGAGTCATTTTAAGCCATACTTTTGAGCTCGATCTCTGTTCAAGCATCCGGCAGGAAGTTCAAATAACCAGTTTAGACGTGACTACATTTATCCTTATATATGCCAGTGTAGTCAGGGTATCTTGACTTTTGAAGCCTTTTACACTCTGCTTTTGCTGAAGTTTTTGCAGTATTATTGCTCCTTTTTGTAATCTTTTCAATTAGTAGGCCATTTATGAATTGGCCCAAACTTCTGTTTCAAAGCGAGGCTAAGTGCGAAGCCATTGATATGAAAATTATTTTTTTATTCTCATGCAAATAAAACTCATTTTCACAATAAAGGTTTGGCAATTAGCTTCGTTTTGAAAGTGAGAGTTTTTGGAACTGGGAAATGGCTTATTTCTCTGTTGAGTTTTGAGCGTAACTCATTCGCCCCCGTAAGTTTTTAATACTACTTTTTTTATATCATTTCGCTTGAGTGCCGGTCAAAGTGTTAAACCACCCATTGACGTAAAATGGGACGCAAGTTCATGGGCGTTGGTCATTAATACTTTTGAATGTCAATTGCTTTGGAGCGGAGGATTCAGGAAGTTGAAATGATTAGTCTGATCCCTTGCCTGATTGACGAGAAAATTAAAGAACGACGAAAATAAATAATCATGTAAGAAACATAAGTTTCCTCAGAGCTTGCAGCATTGTTACGTTGTTATTGTTGTTGTTGGGAGACTTTTGTGAAACTCTCTTGAAGGGAAACAATGACCTTTTGAATTTGTGCAGGTATTGCTGGTTTAAGTCAGACTAGTAGACTTTCAGAACGTTTCGGAGTTTGTGAATCGATAAAGACACACGTACATTTTTGTAAAAGATACATTTTGCCTTAAACTGGAAGGCATGTTAATCAATGCTAGAAAAACTTATCAAAAGGACTCTTATTTCGCAATCTACTAGCTTCCGAACTACAATGTAATTCTTCCATCTTCCGTCTTCGCGTCCACTCCATATAGGAAATAGAAGGACGAGCGCATCTGTGCGCAGGCTACCCAAGATAAACATTCTTAATTAGGGTCTCAAATAACGTAACCATGTGCCAAAGGGGAGGCACGCGCACGGGTCAGAGAACCGGAAGTTGGTGAGAATTACTTCACTTAGCCGAGTAAACTAAATATACTCTGTCACGACAGGTCAAATAGTCAACTACAAGACAGTATAGGCTTTATCTTCTCTTGCCAATTATAAAATATTGAGGATACTCAGCCAGGATGGAGGACCCACCGTTTGAGTTACCGTAGTTTCTTCCCGGAGGGATACTCCGTATAATGGCTTATACATGGAGGCTCCGCCCGAAAGAGGGTCTCAATGGGGTTAACCGATAGGCGTATAACGGCCAAAAATTTAGTCGATAGCCGTAAAAATTGAAAAAAAATAACCGTTAGCCGTAAATGGAGTAAAAAAGAGTTAACCGTAAAAGAAACTGTTCCCTAGATTTGCTACTTTTAAGGGAGGTACTAAACTCACCAATTGGTGCACTTTTTATTTCCCGGCTAGTGTGACTCTTACGCACGTTAGGCGAAACGCCTTTTAGGTGTTGACCAAGATCTAGGTTCCATTTCCGCCACCCTCTCGGGGAACTATTTTTTTCCACAGCGAAAGTGTGGCTTCTTGCTAGGGATTAATATTTGCGATTTTCAGGAGGTCGTACCCTCGAAACACTAGTGAAACAACACGCAGAGATGTCACTGTTTGTAAAACACGTTGCCGATAAACAACATTTCTTTGTTTTTCTCTGACGCCACGGTAGACATTGCTATACCTAGTCCCTGTGCGGCGTCTTCCCTCGAATCTCGGTCGAGGCATTTCGGTGGCGAACTCGCTAGGACCACGTGACCCGGACAAGGCAACGGCAGACAGTCGTTCCGTACAGTCCTTCGCTATCATTAAAAACACTGGACACGGGAATTTTGTTATTGGCCGTTTTCACGCTAGAGTTAGAAATGGATTATCCGTCTGAGACTAGCCTGTATACAGTCGCGCCCTCCCCACAGACACCCCTTCCCCGATTTTTTCTGAGGGGATGGGGCGGTCGTACACAGGCTATCAGGAACGGATAATCCCGTCTTCAAACTGTCCGTCGAAATTGACGGATAAAGTCAGGCGGATTGTTCATTCACAATTAAAACTATTCCATTTTCAAATTAAGACGTATTACCTACCTTATTCGTACTAATTTTCGCGGGCACTTAATTTCGCGAATTTGGAACACGAATATTTCGCGAGCATTAATTTTCGCGATTTTGCAAAAAATGATAAATTTAGGGCATTTAATTTCGCGAAAATTGACAAAAGACAGACTTAGAAAACCGTTTTTTTATTGATTGATCACTTAAATAACGATTGATTTACAATCATGATTTGCAATTACGTAAAAGAAATAGCGTTGATAATCAGACAAAACAAGCAAATACTGCAAATCAATCAGATGCTACAGCAATATTGTACGTAATATGTCAAACATGAGATGCAGTGTTTCATCACCAGATGAAACACCGAGAAGAGAATTGAAAATACGACGCGCAGCGGAGTATTTTTGACGAACTTCGAGGTGTTTCATCTGGTGATGAAACACTGTGTCGAATGTTTGATATTTCTTCTCAAACAAAATCATTTTTGAAGGAGAAATTAAGGATGCAAATACTAAGCAGTGTTTCGTCCGATTTCCAAACACTCATTAAACATTAATTTCCTTTGTATTTACTTAATGAATTATTAATGAGTTTGAGAACACCTTGTAATAAAAGCCAATTGTAAAAGTCAATTGTAAAAATATAATTTCAAATACCTATGCCAAAGAGGAGGGGTTGCTGTCGCTGAAGTCATAAATACAACACACAGACGATCACCGCTTGTACAAGGAGGACTTGAAAGTCCAGTTAAAGTTGCGGTTGAAATCGAAGCCACAGCAAAGAACAGATTGATAATTGACAAATACAAAGAGCTTGTGTTGGCTAATTATAAAGAGCCTGACCTAAATGGACATTTTGATGACTGCACGAAAGATGTTTTAAAAGAGCTACATCTACAAGAAGAAGAAATGAGTGATTCGGATGAAGAAAGTGCTGAAGTAGATGATAAATAGACTGATGACAATTACCATGTAGCTGTGAACGCAGTTAATCATTGATTAAAGCAATTATAGAAGTGTATTAAATTTCGCGTGTTTAATTTTCGCGTATCCTAATTTTAGCGGGTCTTTAATTTCGCGATTTTTTACAAATCGCGAAAATCGCGAAATTAAAGCCTCGCGAAAATTAGTACGAATAAGGTATCTGACGCGAATCATCAAACGGATAACCCGTCTCACACGAATCATCCGTCTCTAGTGTGAAAACGGCCATTTCTGTGATAATGAATGTCGCGGCCCGGCCTTGAGTTGGGCGTTTGCGCGTCCGCTTTTGCTTTTTCACAAAGATTATTTTTAAATTGACTATTGACATTACTATGTGTAAAATAATACTAGAAGAGAAATACTTTATAAAAAGTGTAATCTATCAAATGTTAAGATTTTTGAAAAGAATAGCTTGTTTCATCCCGAGATGATCCGAAGACCTTTATTTCGATTTTAAAAAATACAGGTTAATTAATATTTAACTTTTTGAAACAAAAGAAGTTAATTTTTTACCTTTTTTGTTAACCGTAACTGAAAAAAATTAACCGATAGCCGTAAAAGAGCCAAAATTTTAGCCGATAACCGTAAAAGCCACCACCCCATTGAGACCCTCCCGAAAGGGCTCCCTTTTTCGTTATTGCACGTTTCAATTCTGGAAAACTGCCCACCTACCCCTCCCCTAAGCCAACATTAACATTTACTTCTCACTTAGGGCAAAATGTTGGCTTTGGGGAGGGGAAGGTATGATGATCCAGGTATATAAAAAGTAGGGAATTCACTAGTCGTATTATGTGAAAGGCTGGGTAGGAAAATCTGTTATTTCAGTTTGTGAAAAGTCTCTAAAAGGCTAACAGGCGCGTTTTATGGCTGTGAAAAAGTCAAGAAAAAGTTCTGGTTTTGTGATTTACCACTAGTATATTAAAGGCAGTGCATTTACAGCAGCAGTAAAAAGAGATGCAAAGCTCTAAGCTGAGAATATGAAAGGGATACTATTTGTCAATAGAAGGTGTACCAAAGGGGTGTACGTTCCTTTTCTGTCAAAATACTGTAAGGTTGTAAGGTTGTAAAGTTTGGTTCAAACGTCTTAGTCTGTAGTTGAAATCCTGTGGTGTGACCATTCAAATGAAAGGTCTTTAAGATTGCTTTCACATAGTACTATTTACAAGGTCTCCCAAAAATTCGTTCCTTTAATTTCATGAGCTAAACATGTTAAAACTTTTGATCAAAACTTTATTTTGTACATGAAATTTCAGTACTTGTAAAAGACGTTTATTGTTCTATCGAGTACATGTATTCAGAAGTTCATTAACTGGACGGTCCCTTCTTTTTTTATCCCATTCTGTTGCGAAGATGATTCATTTTAAAGCTTCTTTATCACCTGGTATGCGGGAGCCAATTCAACCCCCAAATAATATGATTTTGTGGATTAGGTAAGTGAAAAAAATATTTTGGGCATTGATCCAAGAAAAGATAATCATCCCGGCCCCTTTCCACAGTAAGGCTTTTGTACTTCTTTACAAATTTGAGACAAGCTGCACGTTGCTTGGCGGACTGAGTAGAGTTTTTTTTTTTTTCATCTCAGGAGTCTCCGAACTTTGGTTTTCTTGAACCTGCTCCAGACTTAGCTTGCTAACTGTTGTGACAGCTACCTCGTCGTGTTTCGTTTATACCTCTCCTTCTTTAAAACTATGAGCGGTATTATTCAGGACTTCCGGACTTCCCCATCGTTTCTTGTCTTTAAAACCTTCACTTCTCGATGACCATCTTACCACCCATCATTCGGATTTTTCCATTTTTTTTAGTAATTTCTTTAACGGAAAAGCCAGTCGATCGAAGTATACATGCTTCTGCTCTCACGTAGCTCAGTGTTTCTGCGTTGAGAGGGTTCAACTTCCCTGATATTCACAAAAAACGAGGAAGAAGAAGGAGTAATTCGGCCGGCTACAAAATACAAAAAATATATATGGCGGGAAAATGTACTCGCGCACACCTTCAGCGCGAAAGTACACAAATCGAATATTCGAGTCAAAAGATGGCACAACAAGTATGAAATATTAAATTAGATTGAAAGAAACAACTTTTGTTTAAATTATTTGCTTATTCATTCCAATAGTACTGCATTACAGACTTATAAAGTAGAGGAACGAACTTTTGTGACATCCTGTATTTAGTGCGTACAGTTTTAACTTTTGAGTCTGTGGATGAAATCCTAAGGTGTAACCATTTAAATGAAACCTCTTCAGCAGATCTTTCACGTGGCCATGGTACTATTTATTTAGTACGAAGTTCTAACTTTTGATTCTTTGGTTGAAATCTGCGGCCAAGGGTGTTGCAGAGGGGGTATCTAGCAGTATACTTTACCATTTGTTTCTGCGCATTTCCCATTCTTTTTTTGCTGTATTTTCAACTCAAGTTTCTCTTTTTACCCTCGCGATTACGGCGCATGCGTAGATAGCTTTTCACGTCCAGTGTTTCAGTCCCTCCACTAATTCACGGGAAAGCATATATTAGCATATGCTGCTAAAAGCTGCGATCAGGTATTCTTTTTTTTATTTTCGGGGTTTTCAATGGAAGAAGGACGGCCTGATCGCAGTTCAAAGCAACAATGCGGTGTCGACTTGCACTTCGCTTTCTCCTGGATACAACAATAAACATTAATCCTGGACAATGATAAGCGATAGGGAATTCTCTGCCAATATTGTGAAATAATCAAGCACGTTCATTGTAATATCACTTAAAAAAGTGATTGTCTGTCCATTTCTGTTGAAAGTTGACAGCAGGGAAGGCATACGAGGGTCTGTTTAAACTATTGACGTTGCTATCAAACACTCTAGCATTTGTTGAACACTTCCGATCGGAAGTGGTTTTTAGTTCATGTGAGAAGGTCTTCGTGACTTCTGATTACTTTCATCTGTCCTTTATCGTGTCATGGCCTGTTTAAATTCCAGTTTCTTTGATGGATACAGAGCAAAAAGGCTGAATGAAAAAAGTCCTTGGGCAGATTTTGTCTCTTCATCATTTGGTCGCTGTTCTCGCTTTTTTAGTCGCCTTGTGCTAACTTTTCATGTTGTACGCAATATTTCTATTGCGAGCTCTCGCGTTCGCCCGTAAAAAGAGTTTTACACCGGAAAACGCAAGAACCATAGAGCCGGAACAGGGAGCATGCAAGAACAAAGAAACTCAAGTGGTCCGCCTGTGCGATTTCATCACGGATTGGCACACTACAGACACTGAAACTGTACCCCTAAATAAACAAAAAGAATAAATAAGTGGTGACTTTCACCAATAATTTATTTATTTTTGATTAATCTAAAGTGTATGTAGTGTTGGAGAAATTATGACAGAAAGTAGAACCCTTAAATCTTTCCGCAAATACGGTAAGGGGAATGACAAATGTGACATTAGCATTTGTTACTCGTGACTTCTAATAGAAAGGGTAAACAACAAGTACCTGCCTTGAGGACAGTCCATTAACACTGACTGTTAAGAGACAGACAAAGGGGTCAAAGCATGAAAGTTATTAAGCATCTCCGCCTTTCATTTAGACAATATCCTGTTTTCGTTAACGTTTAAGAGGATGCTATTAGTTAATCCATCAAGACGAAGAGTAATCAAGGAATTATTTATGGTGCCAGTGTTTATTGAAGTCAGGGAAGTCAAAAGCTCATCTCACTTGCTCACGAAATACACGAATGTACAAAGAGCCATTCTGACAGGGTTAAAGGCCCGGGGAGGGGGGGGGGGAGTACTCGATATATCCCTCAGTGGGGAGCTGCAGTGCGGCCCCTCATACCCTGACCCTGTTTAAGACAAATATCGCTGATTTTCCTACCCTGTTTAAGACAGAATTCCGATTTTTGATACCCTGTTTAAGACATTTATCCTGTTTAAGACAAAAATTGATAAATCGATACCCTGATTAAGACAAAAAATGATAAATTCGATACCCTGTTCAAGACAAAAATCCCGAAAAACATACCCTGGCTGGCCGCACGTCCCCATTAAGCCCTTATAAGGGAGTACCCCCCCGGGGTTAAAGGGAGACTGCCAAATTGCATAAGAGGCCACAAACTTTCGGTACAAATGATACATACTTTCATGTACTTTATTGTCTCCTCCTCAATACGGGGGCTTTTCAGGAACAACCGTTATTTACCGAATCATTAAAGTTAACTAATCACAACACTTAGCTTAGTACTATTTACAATTCTTAAGTTATTACTAATTAATACTTTTTACATGACGCTCAAAAACTCGAGCAGAATGGCTAAATTGAAGAGAAGTTTCTAAATTGTTCGAGAGCGACGCCGTCTGTGTGTGTATGTGTGGCAGGGGAAGGGGGGAGGATATTTAGTAGTCCTTATTGAAAGATCTAAGGTTCTAAATTGATTCTTTTCACGTCTCACAATCACCTTAATCACCTTAAAAGCTCGAATAAAAGCCTCATCAAAACTGAGGCGTTAAATACAGTGGAACCTCGATTTAACCAACCTCTATGTAACGAACCTTCGATACAACGAACAAATTTTCCCAGTCCTTTAGCACTTCGTTAAACTGCCAGGTTCCACTGTAAGTAGGCTCCTTTACAAGGCGCTGTTCAGAGAGGAACCGTTGCTCATTTCCCGACTCTTCTCAGGGTAAGAATGGACCCGAGAGAAAGCGGCGAAAATAGGCGAGCCTGTTTAGAGAGATCTGTTTTTAGTTTTAGAGTCAGTTATTGGTCTGTTTTCGTCTTCCCTAATCGATCGTTTGAAATCTTTCTACCCGGCATTTTCGGGCTCTCTTGCCAAAGCCGCCCGTTTCCGTTTGTTTAACTGTGCAATTATTCAGGGACGTCGTGTGTCCAAGAACGTACTGGACAATTGACTTAATTCTTTCAAATCAGTTCAGCAATAGCACGTTATGGAGAATTCAGCCAAGTAAGAAGAGAAAAGACCCATCATCAATGATTACTCCTAAAACTAGGAGAAAGGGGAAATGAGGGGGGAGGAGAAGGGAGACGGGACATAAGGTGGTGGTGGGGGAGTGGGTCAAACTACCTGTTCCTTTCCTCTCAATAATTACATACATACAACCTTTACATACATAGAGCCTAATTTTATACACGATATTAATTCAAAGCTACAAGCGCTGTGGGGTCGTGTGCAAAAATTACAAATAAAATAAAATGTTAAAAGTTATTAATACTAGGGAATATAATTGTTCAGGCATAAAATAAACATAAGAAATATAGAAAATTCTCAGATCTGTTGTTAATTGTTTGCCGGGCTAAAACGTTGAAATCAAAATCGCTAAAAGTGAAGCACGTACTTATAGCGACCTTTTTCAGAAAAGAGATCATGTCTGTGAGCAATCCAAAATAGAACCATTTGAACGATCTATGGCGTTCCAGAGCACAGCCCCTCCATAGGCAATGGAGTTTTCAACGTAATTTGACGCAAACCTCGGAGCTATTAACCCGTGCTTCGTTCTTGACAAAGATCTATTGCCGTGAATTATCAATTGTTCAGCTAAAGCGTGTGGAAGCATACCATAGAAACCTTTGTGAAAAAGCTCACTTAAAGAAAGTTTGTAATAATATTGACGTCTGAAGGTGTCCCACTTAACGGTGGCTAAGACGTCAGCTGTTGGCATATCCGACGGAAAACCAAATATATGATCCTGGCAGCACGGCAGTGTTGTCTTTCCAATGATTTAAATAACTGTCTTCTTTGTTTTTTTATTGTGCCAGTCTTAGAGAAAACTAAAGAGATGTCCACCAGGCCCCGGTTGTACAAACGTTAGATAGCTCTATCCGCCGAATAAATTACGTTATCCAGTGGATAGAGATTTATCCGGTGAATAGGGTTATCCACCTTTTAAACAACTGGGACCAGTACTTTACGGAACCAACTCAAAGTCTCCGTTTGAGGTTGGTGTCTTTGTTTTAGAGTTGCTAACTGAAGGTTTCTTTCGTGTGCATCGAGTTTTCATCTTCCTAGGAATAAGTAAGAACATGTTTTATTTTGATAAGGTACGGTAACTTAAATTGAGTAAAAAATGACCGTTTAACCTAGTTGAGTAGTTCTGTCGACTGGCATAGTTCAGGTTTTTCTCAGAAAGGCTTGCTTCCTATGATGTTACGCACCCCCATCAAAGAATCACTATCACTACACTTAAAAAAGTATACCTTAGTTAATGACCGGGCATCTCGAAAGACATTTTTGTCCCGTGATCCTTTGCAGACTGTGTTAAACCTCTTCTGAAATCTTATTTGCTGAGATATGGGAGTTTAATTTCTCGCTGGTGAGGGTTTAGTCTGAGAGCCTTGAGTAGGTTAAGTGCACACAGGAATTACATCAGTTGATTAACTTTACGTAGGCAAAGAAAACAAAAAAAAATCCGTCATCTACTGGTATTTAAAGTCAATGTTCAAGAGAGATAATCACGAAAGAATTTGAATCGCGCTTAAACGACATACACAAAAAATGAAAGGGTTAAATAGTAATTTAAAAACTTGCAAATTATTTATAAGTAACTAGAGCTAGATTTGGATACCTCGGATCATAGTATTTAAATAATAAAGTTTATTTTCGCTATTTTGTCGTTGCCGTACGTTTCTGGTTGTGCGGGAGTCATTTTAAGCCATACTTTTGAGCTCGATCAGGCTGTTCAAGCATCCAGCAGGAAGTTCAAATAACCAGTTTAGACGTGACTACATTTATCCTTATATATGCCCGTGTAGTCAGGGTATCTTGACTTTTGAAGCCTTTCACATTCTGCTTTTGCTGAAGTTTTTGCAGTATTATTCCTCCTTTTCGTAATATTTTCAATTAGTAGGCCATTTATGAATTGGCCCAAACTTCTGTTTCAAAGCGGGGCTAAGTGCGAAGCCATTCATATGAAAATTATTTTTCTTTTTAATCTCATGCAAATAAATCTCATTTTTACAATAAAGGTTTTGCAATTAGCTACGTTTTGAAAGTGAGAGTTTTCGGAACTCGGAAATGGCTTATTTCTCTGTTGAGTTTTGAGCGGAACTCATTCGCCCCCGTAAGTTTTTAATACTACTTTTTAAATCGTTTCGCTTGAGTGCCGGTCAAAGTGTTAAACCACCCATTGACGTAAAATGGGACGCAAGTTCATGGGCGTTGGTCATTAATACTTTGTAATGTCAATTGCTTTGGAGCGGAGGATTCAGGAAGTTGAAATGATTAGTCTGATCCCTTGTCTGATTGACGAGAAAATTAAAGCACGACGAAAATAAATAATCATGTAAGAAGGATAAGTTTTCTCAGAGCTTGCAGCATTGTTACGTTGTTGTGGTTGCGAGACTTTTGTGAAACTCTCTTGAAGGGAAACAATTACTTTTTGAATTTGTGCAGGTATTGCTGGTTTAAGTCAGACTAGTAGACTTTCAGAACGTTTTGGAGTTTGTGAATCGATAAAGACACACGAAGTACATTCTTGTAAAAGATACATTTTGCCCTAAACTGAAAGGCATGTTAATCAGTGCCAGAAAAACTTATCAAAAGGACTCTTATTTCGCAATCTACAAGCTTCCGAACTACAATGTAATTCTTCCATCTTCCTTCGTCGCGTCCACTCCATATAGGAAATAGAAGGGCGAGCGCATCTGTGCGCAGGCTACCCAAGATAAACATTCTTAATTAGGGTCTCAAATAACGTAACCATGTCCCAAAGGGGAGGCACGCGTACGGGTCAGAGAACCGGAAATTGGTGAGAATTACTTCAGTTAGCCGAGTTAACTAAATATACTCTGTCACAACAGGTCAAATAGTCAACTACAAGACAGTATAGGCTTTATCCTCTCTTGTCAATTATAAAATATTGAGGATACTCAGCCAGGATGGAGGACCTACCGTTTGAGTTACCGTAGTTTCGTCCCGGAGGGGTACTCCGTATAATGGTTTATACGTGGAGGCTCCGCCCGAAAGGGGTCCCTTTTTCGTTATTACACGTTTCAATTCTGGGAAACTGCCCACCTACCCGTCTCCCAAGCCAACATTAACACTTACTCCTCACTTCGGGCAAAATGTTGGCTTTGGGGAGGGGAAGGTATGATGATCCAGGTATATAAAATGTAGGGAATTCACTAGTTGTAGTATGTGAAAGGTTGGGTACGAAAATCTGACATTTTGTTTTGTGTGAAAAGTCTCTAAAGGGCTAACAGGCGCATTTTATGGCTGTGAAAAAGTCAAGAAAAAGTTCTGGTTTCGTGATTTACCACTAGTATATTAAAGAGAGTCCATTTAGAGCAGTAAAAAGGGATGCAAAGCTCTAAGCTGGTTATACGAAGGGGATACTTGTCAATAGAAGGTGTACAAAATTGGGTGCATGTTCCTTTTCTATCAAAAATGGTGAATAAAAGGATAGGAGGTTGGACCACGGGGCGGAGCCTCCCTGTATAAAACGTTTTTGAGTATTCCCCAGGAGTTTCCGGGAGAAATTGCCATAAAGTGTTCACGCCATGATGAGCGCCCTCCTTTCAAAACAAGCTTTCCAGCGTCATTTTGTTCAATCGTCTTCACTGCTTTCAAATGCTCTGGTAAGAAATAAGCGCTATCCTCTCGAAGAAGCGCCCCTCCCCTCTCTTTTCCTGAATTTCTCGTCGGTAAGTAGACCGCCAAAAAAGTTGCCTGCATGCAAACGTCTCCTATTTCCTTTGTTGCACGCGTACATAAAAGGAAATTGCAGACGTCTGCACGCAGGCAACCAAAACAGCTACAGTCTTGGACAAAATAGATGGAAATTTAGGCCCGTCCTCCCCTTCCCCCAAATCAAGGATGAAAAAAAGCAACCTCGTTCCCAGGGTTCTCTCCTACTCGGGCGCATTTTGGTTTTCGCACGGCTTGATTCCGGGAAAAGGGGGTTTCAATCATAATCAATCAATCAATCAAACAAACTTTAACTACGTAAACGAGGGTGACACGAAATAGTCGAAAAAACACTGTTCCATATTATTCTGCTCAAGATTGTAGCTTCTTTCTTTCATTCATTTACCAGGTAACGACACCGGTCACATACCGTATTTTCTCGAATAATAGCCGTCCCTCATCGATGTATTGCCTCCCTCGAATAATCGCCCCCTTTGACGGAAATATTTAAAATAACCGCCTTTCACAAATAATCGCCCTTCCCCCACCCGTCTCGCCATCTTCTCTTTCCTTTATTCCCTCCCTGTCAAGTTAAAAGTTGACACCTTGGATAGTAAATAAAGCTGAAACCTGATGCGGCAAAACTGATCAATGACGATTGGAACTCTGACTTCGAGATATTGACAGTGAAAGTTAACCAGGGAACCAAATTTGGAACACTTAAAAAGCCCATATTCAGTTTATCGTGATTATTTTTTTTTATTATTATTATTTCAAGGGAAAAGTAAAACAAAATATTCAGGGCACGACTTCCAGTGAGCAATGTTTGAAATAACTCGGCTATTAACTCGTCTCCAGTCTCCGCTCTTCCTCCCGATCGAGGCTGATAGCAGATCATACCCCCAAATTCCACACAACTGAAACTGTTATGGGTATCATATTTTGCTGCAAATGAAATAGTTAAGGATGAGAGATTCTGTGACCTAAGATGGTTGAAAAACAAAAGTGCAAAGTGATGTAAATCAAATGTTTGGATCAGGATCTAAGGGTACCTGACTTACGCTTACACGAATTGTCCACCAATTGTGATTTCTTGAAAGGGTCTACCGCTGACCAGATCCGTCTGATCGATGAAAGAGAAATCCTGGAAAAGAGAGACAGAGGGAAATTGACAGACTCCCGAGAACTTCTCCTACTTTTGTCTCTCAAGATCGATAGATTTAGCTATGCAGAATCCTAGTGAGGATACAGAATGGAACGATGCTCTGCGGCGGCATGGAATTTTGCCGCAAAAAGAAACCGAAGTTACGGAAGATCAGTTGATAAACATGGTCGAAGAAACCGTACAGAAGAGAACTGGAATGAATGTCGTCAAAGCTTATGAAGACATGACTTTAGATGAGCTAGAGGAACTTGAAGATGAAGAAGATGAACGCGTTCTTTTACAATATAGGTAGGAGATCAGTGTGTAACGTGGAGTTATGACAATGTTTTTCACTTTCATCTATGTGACAAGGAATAGAAACTATTTTTACCTTATAAGGAAATGTTAACAAATCCTTTGAGATTTGACTTGCAAATAGCTTGTCAAAAGCTTTTCAAATTTAAAGGTTTTCTTCTACCGACTATAAAATTCATTGTTAAATGAAAGTACTCTTGCTAATATTAACAAAAGAAATTCGCAAAATTATAACACTCTTGTCTCCTTTTTCAAAAGTGTTATCCCCAAAGAGCAAAATGCCACATTCTTCATGTTTGAGAATAGAACTATTTGAATATTTTGTCTATATTGGACAAAATACTGACCCCCCAGTCCATGGACTACCCCCGTGGACTGTCCCGATGGACTACCCAAAAATGGACCACGCTACTGAAAATTCGTGATCAGGGTTTGGAAACTGAGTGAATCAAGTTTCAGGTCAGTTTTTCCAGTGTAGTGGCCCTAAACGGAACCTGGTTGACTCAGTTTGCTAACCCTGATCACTAAATTCCAGCAGCGTAGTCCATTATAGGGTAAGTTAATATTGGTAGTCCATAGGGGTAGTCCATGGATTGGGGATCAGTGTTTTGTCCACCACCTTGAAAAACACCGAAATACATGTACCACATGTGAAAAGTGCTGCAATGTCAAAGTCTTACAAACTGTAAAAACCCCTCTCACTAACTTGTCTTGTGAGATGTCTTTATCCTCATTTTTTCAAGACAGCAAAGGATAGCAGAAATACAAAAATTGCAGCAGGCATCAAAGTTTGGTGATGTAAGGGAAATTTCTGCTCAGGACTATGTAGACGAAGTCAATAAAGCTGGTAAAGGAGTATGGGTAGTTCTACATCTCTACAAAACTGGGTATCCTTTTGTAATAATATGAGCCCTTATACAGTGAACTCAGAGAAGGGAACACCAGAAATCTTTTTAAAATATTGTTGTTGGAAAAGCCAATCAGGTGTGTTATTAGTAGATATTAAATGTTTAATTGGTCTCTCTCAGGGTTAGAGGGAACATTTGGCTTCTTATTTTTGCCCTTTGGCACGTATGATGAGCATATCTGGAGCCCATTTCTTGAAAGACCTGACACCTTTTTGGGCCCAAAATGATCCATACTGTACTTACATGTAAATGATCTTGAAAGTTGAAACAATTTGTGCTGGTTTGTAGGTTAAAACCTGCATTACTGTTCTTCAGTCAGCTTCAAGCCCTTTAAACACTAGAATTAAACACTAGGCTTGTTCTTTTTTGTTCATGGTTATATGGTTTCATTGTTTTTTTTCCTTCAAATTATGTCTCTTTAACAGAGCTCGAAAAAAAATTAAATTCCAGAGCATTCTTCGGGCAAGCATCCGTCACATTTTGCCTGCCCAGCACAACTACTTTTTGTCTTAGCTAATAGGGAGCTTAAGCAACAACAACAACAAAGGCCACAAAAACGTCACTTACAAAGACTAAAAAGTGAATTTGTGCTGCCTCAAACTTTATCGCACTTATTCCATCTTGTTTAACTCATCAAATGTTGGCAATTTTTTTTTGTAGTTGAATTCTAACTTAAAGCACTGTATCAAAGTTCAGGAAAAGAAAAAGACAGTGGTTGTCTTTTTGTTGCCATCCTTGACAAAAAGTATGCGAAATTAGGCATTTTCACATTGTAGTCGTGCAATGAAGGCTAAGAAATGTACAAAAAAGTGTGATGTTGCTGTTTTGCTAATGTAAACCTACTACTTTTTTGCCATTTTCGTTGCTGTCGCCATTGTTGTTGCTTAAGCTCCCTAATGATTAGTCAGAGGATGGCTTGCCTGGACCCACCCTTGCCCATGGGCAAGTGAGCTTTTAAAGTTACTTGCCCGGCAGGAAAAACTACTCGTCCCAGATGACCTGGATGGGATTTTTTTTGTCCAGCTGTACAGGTTTAATATTTAATGGAAAATGTCAAAGTAGGCTGCAATACTATATTTTTTCTTCCCTGTTGAGTTATTTTTAAAATAACTAGATGCCATTTTGCCATCCATCTGTTCAGTCATAGATCACATTCTTTTAAATTGTCATTTAAATTATACTATAATTTGTTTATCCACAGAGCACTTAGGAGTTCTTAAGAACTCATTGAAATGTGTCTGTGCACTCCAGATTGAATTGTAATTTGGAAGTGTTGGTTTTTAAAGAAAGGGAAACACCGGAGTACCCACAGAAAATCCTCTTGGAGCCAAAGAGAGAACCAACAACAGACTCAACCCACGAATGGCCTCAACACCAGGATTCAAACCTGGGTCACATTGGTGGATTTGTTGAAGGCGAGTGCTCTCACTACTGCGCCACCCTTGCTCATAAATATTGCTGCTGAAACAAAATCTACCACATCCCAAGCCTTAGGTAGTAAAGATTACCTTTGTCAAGATAATACAGCAAAGATTTGCGATTTGCGTTTTTTGTTTTGTGCAACATTTGTGTTGGTTCGTCCTTAATTTCCAATTCAGCATCCCATTGTGTGCATTAATAAATCAGTATTTTAGCCGCCTTGCGCAGAAGTTTCCAGCTACAAAATTCTTAAAGAGCATATCTACAACATGTATACCAAACTATCCAGATAAACATCTACCAACTATATTTATCTACTATGAGGATGATATGAAGAGGCAGTTTGTAGGACCACTGGTGTTTGGAGGAATGAACTTGAAGATTGATGGTAAGTTAAGTTAACAGTAAATTTTGTTGCTCTTTTTTTCTGTCTTGAATGGGATACTAGTTCGTCCTTGGTTACCCCCAGTGTTTCATATTCAATAGGTAGATAGAATGTTTGGATTGTCTAGGTGAATGAAGTCCTGAATAAGACTGTTTTTAAAATGACTAACATTTCAACAACCTGTGTTGTCATTATCATCTGATGAATTCAAAGTGAGTTGCGTATTTTCTGGTGATGGTATTTAACTTTGGTTATTGACCAGATAATTGGTCAATTAAGTTAAACTGTGATGTTATTGGCTCGGATGTCATCCATTTATCTGGGTAAAGAGAAAGACTGAGGAGCAAAGTTTCTGGAAACAATTGACAGTTGACTTACTTTCTTCGCTATAACAGTTGCATGTGGCAGTCCATTGCCACTGGTGGCACACACTTTGTGTCCAGCGATTCATATAAGTTGTTGGTGTTCACATTACCAAAGATCTATCATGGGCTCTTTGCTGCGATTATGTTATCAAGAAAGCCCAGTGAAGACTCTATGCCCTGAGAAATCTTAGGAAAGTGGAGTCCATCTGGATGATTTTGTTATTGTCTACAGTTTGCTTGTCAGATCTGTTCTTGAATATGCAGCCACTGCTTTTGCTAAACTCCCCAATCATCGCACCAATGACATGGAGAAAATCCAAGAGCGCGCCCTCTCCATTATCTATCGCTTTACTTCATATGAAGACAAATCACTCAGACTTCATCAGCATTGTGAGGTGACAGGTTATGTAAAAGAAAAGTTATGAATCCCCAAGAGAGCGTTTGTAAATTGGTGGTAGATTGTTCAGTCACTGTCCTCAGATGAAGTATACTGTAGTTCAGAGAACCAACAATCTGGACCCCTGACCAATGCTGACTTCTGAGTTTGTGCTTTTTCTTCAGGTACATGTACATTGACTAGCAGCGTTACATTGTTTAATTCTTTTAGCCCCAATATCAACATACAAATTCTCCAAACTCATCTCCATACATCTCCATGAATAGGGATGAGGGCCTGGACCTACCAATTTACAATCCTCCCTTGGGGGTTCATAACGTTTCTCTTATGCAACCTGTCACCTCACAACGCTGATAAGTCTGAGTTATTCAGACGAAATATTTGTTTTGTTTCTTGATTTTTGCTCTGAGTTTTGGAATTTTTTACCCTAAATTAGACAAAAGTGTTTTATTGCATGTGAACACCTTCCCACCAGTCAAAATCCTAGTTCTCCTCTTCAATTACTACATGAACACTTCTGACTATTTGTAAAGAATAATGTTCTCTTATTTTTTCCTGTAATATATGTTATTTTTTCAAAATGTGTAATTTGTGATTGCAGAATTAGAGTGGATGTTGTCAGAAGCAGGGGCAGTGAAAACAGACTTAGAAGAAGATCCTCGAAAGAAAAACAAAATCCATGATGTCATGACAAGTTCATTACGGCAAGCAAATGTGAAGGACAGTGACAGTGATGATGATGATGATGATGATTAGGCCATTCTAATATTAGAGTATGTCATTTTTATCGAGTTTGTAAATAAGATATTGTAAAAGGCCACTTGCACTGAGAGGTCACGTGACCAATGCTTCCTTTAAACAATGAGTTGGAATCTTGCTGATGCCAAAAATAGACAGAGCACATAAAACTTATCTCACACCCAAAATTTGAGAGGAAACGCATTTAAGGGGGATATTTTATAGCACTTTGATTTTTTAACAATTTAGTATGATTTGTATTGGCCGCCATGTTGGAGGGCATACCCTTGCCCTCCAACATGGCGGCCAAACCTAGTTTTTGCTTATATCTTGTTAAACATTAATTTTGATAGTTACGCTCAGATGCGCTGTAAATGTTACCACATCATCTTTTCAACATTTTTCTTGAAGTTTAAGTGAAAAATTTGTGTTCAGAAAGAGGTAATTCATGATTTTAAAAATCACATTTTGGTCACGTGACCAGATACGAACTTACTTATTTTAAGAAAATGGTGCGGGTTTGAAAAACCAAATCCCCATTGTTTTGTTTAAGATATGACCCACTAATCGTTTTCCGAAAGGAAAAATCATATATCTTTCATTTTTGTAAAAACGATGTCACATGACCTCTTAGTGCAAATGGCCTATTATTACAATAATAGTTTCTTGAATAAGTATCACCCACTAACAAATAAGCATCTTACCCCAGAGTTTGAAACAAACATGAATATTACAGCTCTCAAATTTTGCTTTTCCATGGCAGTTTCTTTCTTGTCTAAGTTCATTTTTTAGTTGAAAGGTAACTTGCCTTGGCTCTTGTCCATTAGTGAGAGAAACATGAAAGGTTACTTATACAGATGGAAACTCTTCCTGCTCCAGACTGCAAACTGAACACAGCTGTCTCTTCTGGATTCTGGCCAAGTGGATTATTTCACAGGATAGACAATTATTGACTATTTACAGTAGATTCATAGCGTTTACATTTGACCTTTTTGACCTTTTGTGTGTCATTTGTAAACAATAGCAGAAGGAATATATTACTACATAATTGACCAATCAGAGCTCCCAACCAGATTCTGGACAGATTATACGCGATCAGTATGGCATTTCTCTCATTGTGGTGCAGACATCTCTCCTGCAAAACGTCTCTTATGGCTAGGAGCAAGGGGAAACAGCTGCTACCTTTTTGAACTATGCAACCCTCTCAAAATTAATAAATAAAATGTCTAAATTTTTCGAACAAACAGACGACCCTCCAAGGTATTCCACTTTCTCCGTTCCAACCAGTTGGAACAGAAATTCCTGTTCCATTTGTGCAATTCTAATTTGGCTGGCGGCAGGCAACTAGAATTTTCCCTGCCATTTCCAATGTTTGCCAGTGAACGTTGTTCACAGGCAGTCGCAGTTTTTCTTTTCATTCCTTATCTTGGAAAGTGGCAAGCGTCCCTGGGCTATCTGTACGCGACACATGGAAAATGGAATTCTCTTTGGAAGTGTGTAAATATAGCACACTATGGGTGTACCATGACCATGTTTTGCGGGAAAAAACCCTAACCTCAAATGATTCAGTGAGCTGTCGTGGTGTCACATTAACTCTAAGCTCTCTTGAACAAGCAGGTCCACTACATTTCCAAAAAGGCAAACAGAACTCTAGCCTTCCTTAGACAAAGGCTTAGAAAGAACCTAAATGAAAAATCGGTTTCTTTTTCTTACTTTTCTTTTTTAATGCTGTGAGCTACAGAGAAGGCTATGGTCTTTTGAGAAAAAAAGTTGCCCTGAATAGTTAACATGAGAAACAAAACGGTGGCTCGACTAGAAAGGGGTGACCCGGCTAGGCTGGTTACCCTGTTTCTATTATAGGATAACCCTCCTAGTTAAGCCAATTTTTCTCCATATAAACTCTTTGGTTCGCCCAGCCGGGTCAACTCGGTCCATCCTCGGAGACCCAGGGGCAGATAGTGGGGGCGAGGGAAAGTCTAAACGGGCGGAAAAATACCTAATACGTTGTTGCGCTCTCAGTGGCCTTCATGGCAGGCCTGTTTTGAAGGAGAGGGAAAAAGGGCACGAGAGAGAACGTGATTTATTTACTCGCGTGTTATAAATCCCCTTCACACGCCCCACGCAATTTTTGTGTCTGTGGGTTACATCTTAAAACAAATCTCCATGGCAATATTTCTCTTGTAAAAATTACCATCCCCGCAGACTATACTTTATTTTCCAAACAAATGTAAAGAAAAGATCGTAATGTATTAAAGTGAACAAACATTTGAGGATCCCTTTTTGCCAGCCTGCGACACCAGACGCCTTTTCTGCCTCTTATAGCCTGCGTAGCAAGCGCTTGGAAGTAGTGGAAGTAGTCTCCTTCTAGCGCGCGCGTTTTTTCTTGTGCCCACTACTTCCTGGCGGGAGCTTAGATTTGTACGGGATCTAGTTTTTTTGGATTGAGTAGTTTCCCCGGGGGGGGGGGGGTACTTTAGGAATGTCTGGGTGGTGATGTGCCGCTGGGACCCTGGAATCCTTAACCTATACCAGAGCTAGTTCAGCTAAATTTTGCTACCCTGTACTAGAGCAAACTCCCCAAATCCTCCCTATCCTAGAGTAGCTGTTTTCCAGAAACTACTGAGGTCACTAGCACAGTCTAGCCAAAACAAAACCTTATACCAGCGGCACACACCTATATAGCCCATATATGGCAGAGCCCCCACCCCCCGGGGGAATTCCTTGCAACACAGGGATGGAAATTGCTAATGAACCAACACCTTTTTTAATTCTTCTTTTATTGCAAATATGCATTTAAAATACATTAACAGAATTCTTTTTCCAACATATCTATATTTTTTGCTATTTACATCTTCATAGACATTTGAACGAAATGTACATTACGGACATCCCTATTATTCAAAATAAAGAAGTCCTTTTTAAATAATATTATATCTTATGAAAACATGACAATATTTGGGGCTTATAGCCTTTCACCCCAAATTATCCAAGCCTTAAATAAGTTTTACTTTCTTAAATACCTTCTGTTGGTTATTTATCTCGTCACGCAACGCTCCTTCGCAAAAAAACGCGGAGCGTTGCGTGACGAGACAAATAACAATTGCGTGCGATATTCGCTACCGTTATGTTAACAACACTACGAAGGGACCCTAACGCGCTTTGCATTCGAACAAAGTGGCTGGAAAAAAATTGACTTTATTTATTTATGTAAATCATGTTCATCATTGCGTTTTATTACCCTCCCCGGAAGGAGTTTTTAAAACAAAAATATTTATTTGTTTATCTGTTAATCAGGATAAATCACATTGGAGCTTGTTACATAGGCGGTTTGTGGCGTGAGATATCGTGAGATAATCCGCGTATAACGCGACAGAAACGCAAACTAAACGCAACAAACGTACAAACAACATGATGCTTGCTTGCTTTTCTCAAAACTCCCAAGAGTTTTCGGGCCCGGAAAGTGTTTTTTCTCATGTTTCAACTATCCCTAGGAGTCTATGTAGAAAGAAGGCCAACATACTTTTCGACCTTGTGAAGTTTTCAAATTTTGCCACTAGAAATTTATTAAAAACCACATCTCTGATATTGAACTTTGTGCTCTTAAAATATTCTTTCGGGAATTTTGAGAAACGCACCTATTCTGCGGATAACGTGCATTGCAAACGTGATGGTGGGTTAACCAAGATCATATCTTCAAAACCGCCTATCTTACCAGCATTACATATTATGTATAAAACGATACTAACTTCGACAGAATTTACATATTTCTTTAACTGTTTTCGTTATTTGTATGAAGTCGATTTTCTCCATAGTAATTGGTTCCGATATCATAACATCGACGAAAATAAATTAATATTTCAAAATACCTCAAATTTTCTTTCTTTTGAGAGAAACTCAATTGTCAAAAAGCCCAGAAAGGCTAAGATGTAATATAATTTACTCGGTGGTCGGTTTTTGCCCATTGTTCGACGATACCCTATGAAATTCACGGCACATAAGGCCTTCGCGGTCAATTTATGGAAGCAGTGTAATAGAAAGTAGGACAAAACCAGAGAAAAAAGATGAATCATTAAATAATTTCATAAATTATTTTATGAAAGGTTCAAAGAGCCAAGAAGAGCCTAAACAGGGGACGAACCCGTGCCAATAAATACTCCTTGAAACAATGGAGTGCATGGAATTATACAAAGGACACCAACATGAAAAGTTTCAACTAAGTGTCCGAAAATGATTTCACTGATATTTGCTTTGCACTGCTACGCTTGATTGTAGGTACAAAAAACTTCGAGTCACTTTCGGCCTGACCAATCAGGAAACACACCGTTTCAAACGCCGTTCTTCTGCCAGCGTGCTAAGCTGGCTTGAATGTAGTACGGCTCTGGCACAACTTTGTTTTAGACGTCGAATTCACTTTGGTCGAGTTAAGATAAACAGCTGTTGCTAAAATAAAAAACGTCATGTATGTAAAACCAGTTTCGCTAACTTTTAAATGTGTTCTACTTTATTTATACAAATCCGAACTGAGTTCGTTCGGCTAGGCAGTAGCACGACGTTTTGCTGTGCTACATAGCAGTCCCGGCACGATTTGGTTTCAAACTTGGTGCTACTTCCCTCGTAGTAAATTCAACGGTCAAATTTAATTCGATCAAATGAGTTGGCTTGGCAGAGGTACGACGTTTGAAACGGGCCTTAATTGCGTCCACTCGTTTTTCAGCGTTTTCGCTTGCTTTTCTTTTTATTGCGTCTGTTAGATTTGTAGAAATTAGCTTTTCGGTTTATTAAGTTAAATTTACGTGTAAGGACACCCAATAGAAAGCTACGCTACCCTCTGAATTTTTGACACAATGTACCATACTAAATCACTGCCACCATTGAAATAAAAAAAAAACAATCATGACAACGATAAATCTATGATAATACGAGAACTGGTACACTGAATAAAGTTACTGAAGTCTTTACCCAAGTTTACGTCAAATTATACGTATTCACTAGGGTCATTTTGGCCTCCCGAAACTCCTTAACTTTATATAGCTGTTTCACGTTGATTTGTATTCGTCCAATCACATGCAGTGGAGCAAAGCGGAAACCGATCAAACGCACAACCATTAAAATGGCTTTCCTGCATTTTCCAACGCTCAGTAATCAGCCAATGACAGTCAGAGCTGCATCGATGTTTTCGCGCGCTTGGCATAGGTTGCACGTCCTTGGTTCGATTTCTGATTGGCTCTTTGTCAATATGCGTTCTTTTATACTGATCAATATTTTTTAATATCTCGTGGAAGGAAGGTAACACCGCTAGAAAGGTCAACATAAGCCAAGCGAGGTTTCTAAAATACATAGTCCGCTCCCCGCGGCTTGTCCTAACGCGAAGCCACTTTCAACGATGATACTTTTGACGCAAATTCTCGAAAGTATCTCTTGAGGATCATCAAGACGCAAGGCGCTTTCGCAAATTTGAACGACTCCACTTTTTATTTATACCCTCGCGAAGGAATACCCACCAAACTTGTCCCTCTTAGAGGAATAACACCAGGCTAAAATTTGATCCTTTTAAAAGGATTTTCCTATCAAACACAAAGGGTAACCGTACCCGAGATAATCACGGCAAACGAAACGGGGAAATATAGTACCGAGAAAAAACTAGCAATCTAGGAGAATTACCATCCTTCCACATTAACAGGGCTTAAGTGTACGTAATCAAAAATTGGACGGACTTTTGACCTGGTCTTGTAAGCGTTGCCTTTTTTGCTTTTCCATTTCTCTTGATTCCAACCAACCAACTCTTGTGTTTGTGGGATACATAAGAGTGAAACATGTTCTGTTCATGAATTTCGTGGAAGATAGTGTTGGACGATGGATCTTCCTAGAAAGATAAAGAAAGTAGGGAATTATTTCAATGAGTTCTGTCAAGAAATCTGTGAAAATTCAAACAGTGGGACGGAAAAAAACTGATTGACGCAAAACTGTAATTGCGGCATTCACAAGAAATTTCTCAAGTATCACAGCAAATAAGGATGCGTGATTGGCATCATTAACAAAATGAACCAGGCAGCCATGACGTCACCGCCCCGTTTAAGATGAGGTGGATAGCTAACACTAGTAACATTTGGTAGAGTTCCGGCATTCGTAGTTTCTGACACTCTCCGGAAGATTATTTATTTTGTTATGCACTCAAGGATCCTATAATAACCAGTTCACATATGGAATCAAAATGAAAATTATTTTAACATAGTGTTTATATCACCCGGCGTTAAAAACGTTCCTCTGTTGGTAATGGCGGCGATTGATTTGTAAATACATGTCTACCCTCTTTAAGACGGATGCCTATTGAACCTGTACTTAGTGTCCAACTTGGAGAGATATCCCTCGTATAGAGTCAAATAAAGGCAGTAAAGAAAGGCAGGGACCAACTCTAGGTGTCTGTTTTACAGAGGTGTCTGTCTTATAGAGAGTCAAATAAAGGGAGTGAAGAAAGGCAGGGACCAACTCTGGGTGTCCCTTTTACAGAGGTGTCTGTCTTATAAAGAGTCAAATAAAGGGAGTAAAGAAAGCAGGGACCAACTCTAGGTGTCTGTTTTACAGAGGTGTCCGACTTATAGAGAGTCAAATAAAGGGAGTAAAGAAAGGCAGGGACCAACTCTAGGTGTCCCTTTTACAGAGGTGTCCGTCTTATAGAGAGTCAAATACAGGGAGTAAAGAAAGGCAGGGACCAACTTTAGGTGTCTGTTTTACAGAGGTGTCTGTCTTATAGAGAGTCAAATAAAGGCAGTAAAGAAAGGCAGGGACCAACTCTAGGTGTCTGTTTTACAGAGGTGTCCATCTTATAGAGAGTCAAATAAAGGGAGTAAAGAAAGACAGGGACCAACTCTAGGTGTCCCTTTTACAGAGGTGTCTGTCTTATAAAGAGTCAAATAAAGGGAGTAAAGAAAGCAGGGACCAACTCTAGGTGTCTGTTTTACAGAGGTGTCCGACTTATAGAGAGTCAAATACAGGGAGTAAAGAAAGGCAGGGACCAACTCTAGGTGTCCCTTTTACAGAGGTGTCCGTCTTATAGAGAGTCAAATAAAGGGAGTAAAGAAAGGCAGGGACCAACTTTAGGTGTCTGTTTTACAGAGGTGTCTGTCTTATAGAGAGTCAAATGAAGGCAGTAAAGAAAGGCAGGGACCAACTCTGGGTGTCCCTTTTACAGAGGTGTCTGTCTTATAGAGAGTCAAATAAAGGGAGTAAAGAAAGGAAGAGACCAACTGTAGGTGTCTGGTCTCTGTATTTGAGGGCAATTTTCCAAGTACAAGCCCCGGGGGGGCTTATATTTGGAGGGGCGATTTAACGGAGGGTTTTTTTGCTTTACCGGATGGGGGGCTTATATTCAGAGGGGCTTATATATGGAGGGGCTTATTTTAGGAATTTTACGATATTGGTAGAATAATCAGTTGAATTTAAACAATGTTGCTTTACTTACACTTCCGCAAAGGTGACCATTGTCGCATATTGCTAAATATCTTTGACTTGTTACTCCTAGTATCATCAGTAGGCCAGCCGAGACGGAATGAAATTCTAGCTGTGCTGTAGATTTTAAACAACAAGGGTTATTAGTATTAGACTTACTACAAGTCGACCCCTCATAAGTTCTTACAGAAAGTGAGCGAAGCGAGCTTCAATGCATGAGGTCGTGCAGCGAGACTTTTAATAGATTAGTTTTAAACATTCGTATATCAGTTATTTCTAATTTACTGATTCTTAGTATTAGCCTCAGTTTATAAACTCGCTTTCAGCAGAAGCAAGATGCAGCGAATCCTCCCGCGGTTCTGATTGACTACGTGAGCGGGCATGATGGGCGAAATAAATTCGTCGACTTCTCCTAGATATCTTAGTAAATAAATAAGACTATATTGAAACACATATCATAATACAGAGGGCTGGACTAGCTAAGGAGTTAATAAAGCCTTACAAGCTTCAACTGTTTTCCCCTCAAACCTCTAGAGTTATCTTTTCGCTAACTCCGTGTTCACGTTTGTAGTAATATTTATTAACCTTAAGTTGTTTTTCTGTCCGCCTGGAATAGCAATTACTACCGGCGGATTAGTCTAATCTTTTACTTTAGTGAAATTCTTAAATTAAAACGTTGTTGTTGTTGTCTGTCGTAATTGTTATACAGTCTTATAAGCAGCAAGTTGCTAAACTACCACGGGTAGTTGTTATATGCCTGTTCCACCGCACTATATTCTGAGCCTTTTTTTGCCAGTGCTAATCCAAGAAGAATAAAACCTTACCAAAACGAGAATTCTTGTTTGTCGTTCCATCTACTGTCCCATCTGGGTTTATTGACAAAGCATAACCATTTCTGTTGAGTAATCTTCCTCTTTTCACATACGCTGAAGTTCTCTTCTGTAAACTTTTACCTATAAGCCTGCCAGTCATCAGTCTCTTGTATACTCTATCCTCTGGTGAGACATATTCTTGCTCAATTTCCGACTCTTCGTCGGAACCACTCGTCTCCCAACGACCACCCTTCGGAAGAGCTCCGGACGGCAAAGCCTCCGGAAGTGAGATTTTAGAGTGACTTAAACACAACAATATTAACAGCCAATAAACCGCATTTGTGGATAACACCTGAAAGAAAAACAGAAGCAAACAAGATTTTTAAGGAGAAGCAAACTGGCAAAATGTTTTGAAAATATCTAAGTGTCTGTCTTCTCTTACCACTGGCACAGATATGTACAACGGAAGAAGCACATAAGCGTAAATCCTAATACCCTTTGGTTGACCATAACTGCTGCATGTAATAGATAAGACCGGGTTAAAGCTTGATAAGTATTAAGAATTAAAACGATCCATGGGAACAATGATTCAAAAGATAAATTTACAACAGCGAGTTCGTTCACTTCCAAAGTTTTTCGAGAACCTGCACCAGGCTGATTCAAATGATACGTTTTGAAGCACTGTTATGAAAAAGGTGAATTTCCACTGTCACATAATTTTACGTGCGTACACACGTAACTTTTATCTGCGTAAATAAAATGGAGGCAGTGTATGGAAGGTCGCGTGGAAACGTAAAAGTTGAAACTCGCTCAACTTTTACGCTTACGCACGACCTTTCGTACATTTCCTCTACTTAATTTACGCACGTAAAAAATTACGCGACAGTGCAAATCAACCTTAAGTGCAACAGTATACCACCTTCGACAGATGAACATTGCTGAAGTTCTTTTTTTAACTAGAAAACTCATTTCAGTTTGGTAAACCGACCTTCATCCGCCACATGAATGAACCAAAACACGAGCGAAGAGAATATGAAAAGACATAACTGATGAATAAGAACAACGCAACCTTGGTCGCAAATACCAGCCGTTCGTATCCCCTAAGGAGACCCTAGGCGTTGTAACCTCAGTCTCTGTTCAAAAGAGGTTAACGGCTATTGCACTTCATTTCAATGTTACCACTCGTTGTTTTACACATCTTGTTAGGCTATTTACAGCCTTGGGCTCAACCTTGGCCTTTGACTGGCATAGCCTATTGTTGAGTATCACAAGAGACCAAACGCTTTGAGACAGCTCAAAAGTGCAGCGCGAAAAGGACGCCTATATTATTTGTTTACTTTGCTTTTTATCGATCGCCCTTACGAGCTGCTTCCCGCGTTTTCACTTCAGGCACTTTGGGTTGTAACGAGAACTCGGACAAACAGGCTATTTGGAGAGGGGAGAGATAGTAGCAGTAGAAAAATCCTAGCCAGCGGAACAAATTTACGTTGGGTGTACATGGATAAATTTCGGTCCGTGTGGTGCCCAAGGAGAGAAGGTTCGAGAGGGAATTAAAACTGGCGGGCAACGAAGATTAAAATACAATTTGGGCACTTTTGCTCTCTTTACTGGCGTTAATAACTACCTTATCAGAATTATCACAATAATCAGCTCGCGGTAACGTCAAACGAATTGGTCTGCCTTTATTGCCGTGATTAGCCACTAAACGGCCCGACGCCATTCTGTGTCTGGTTTGTCCCAAGTACTAGGATCTTTTTAGCGTAGGCAGTTTACATGGTGCTAGGATCTTCCTACCTCTCAGAGCTAGGAAGATTCTAGCGCTAGAGACAAGTACAGCCCTTTGCATATAAACCAAATGCAGAAAACATGTGATGTTAGGATGATCCGCCTTCGAGGATCTTCCCGGTGCTAGAATCTTCTACCCTCCATGTAAACCGTCCCTAATTCAAACTTCATCACGGTCGGATTACATATCATTCAACTCGGCATATGAAGCAGGGGCGTGGCTAGGAATTTTCAAGAGGTACACACCGTTTCCCAAATCCCCCTATCCTGCTGCCCCCTCAAATAGTTTCCACTCGGGTGCCTTAATTAAATTCACTTTGCGTTTCTTTTCAGTATGGCGAGTTAAACATCTCCCTTGTGAGGAAGGACTGTGTTCTGTTCCGTGTGATCTCGTGTGACAAAATCGGAGAAGAACACAGTACTGTGGTTTGGAAAGTTATTTCAGTTAAAGCGGGGTTACATTGGCAATTCCACTTATTCGGCTGTAGTTTATTTTCGTTCTGTTTGTCTCCTTTTCCTTTCTTTTGTTATTGTTGTTGATCATGTTGTTGTTGTTTTCATTGTTTTACCTTGAACTTGGACAATTTTTTCCGGTGTGCACGTACCTATTCGCTCACAGGTAGCTAAGCCCCTGAACTGAATTTTTCTAGAGTTGAACTCCTAAGGACCGTATCCAAAATCGGAAAAACGTTAAAAAGGAAAATAGGTCTCTCGTGTTTGCGTCCTCCGAAGAACAAAATTAGGAAATTTCACGTCGTAGTCGTGCGGTGACAGCAAGAAATGTACCGAAAGGTGTGACGCACGTGCAGATTTGTTGTTTTGCTCATCAAAGCTTTAAGCTTTTTCAGCGTTTTCGTTGCTGTTCCCTTCGTAGTTGCTTTAGTTCCCTAATAGGATACTTGCGCACTTAATATGACTGGTTCGTGAAGGTTTTCTCGCAGTTTCAAATGGCCGGAGAATCACCGTTGGCTTCTGGGTTGATTATGGACGTTTTGTTTGTTGTTTTAATGCTTCTTCCATGTTGGATTAACCACGGTACGTTTTCCTTGGAAAGTTGCTGACGTGTACAGAACGCAAGCCTTTTTCGAGGTAAAGCAATCATTCGCTGCTTGTAGAATTCATATACAGTGTAACTATTAGATAGTGCCTTCTTAATCCCAAAATGACGTAAAAAAAACTACAGTTTGTAACAACGGAACTTAATCATTCTTCATTGAATTAGCTTTACAATATGCAGCCCGATAGGCCAAAGCAAGTAAAGAACGAAGAAATATTTGGAAAAACACATTTTGGCTGAATACTCAGAGCTGCAGAATCGAAAAACCACCATGTTGTATTTTTGTTTTTACGTTACCAATGCTTACTAGAATTCCAAAGCTTCCTCTCCAGCGGGGTCAAACTATTAACGTGTATCGGTTTTTTGTTTGTTTGTTTCATTTACTGGGATTTCATTTACCTTTTAGAAGCGACTTGGCAAGGGTTAATAAAATAATTAGTGCATGTAAGTTCCTTCTCATTTGTCTCAAAATATTGAGCTTCTTCTTTCCGTTGAAACTGCGCTTCAAGCCAGAGGTAAATTAAATGCTGGCAAACTGGGCGGCGACGATAACAGTTCTAAAACACTTAGCACGTTTTTAGTAAACTTACAAAAATTTAGTAAATTAACAGCATATTGGGAATATCTTGCACTTTAAACAGTGAAAGCAGCAATTTTAGCTTTGAAGTACTTAGCTTTTGCAAACTTAACTTTCATTTAACCGCGGTAAGAGCTTTCTCTCCCTCCTCGCGCGCGTTAATTCGCTACTTCCTCGCGGACACGACTCTGTCAGTAACATACTGTTTTTTTATCAATCATGCGCCTTCTATGCAGGCTATCTACTACCAGTGGAGTTCTATAGCACTTAAAATACTAATACATCAGAAACAAGGCTGATACTCCGTTTAAAAAATCGTTTTGAGAGGTATCAACACGACACCATTTCAATAGAGCATGGTAGCACTGCATGACAACTGTTCCTTCACATTAAATTGCATCGCTCATAAACCACAAAAAAACCCGAACCATTAACCATTTCAATCTTAGAATGAATATAACCAGAGTCTTGTAAGGCGGTTTTAACTTTTAAGCCTCGGGATGAAATCCTATGTTGTGACCATTCGGCATGGTACTATATTGTACTGATTTTATTTAGTATGTAGTTCTAACTTTTGAATCTGTGGATGAAATCCTATATGGTGTTACCATTCAAATGGAACCTCCTCAGCAGTACTTTCACATGGTACTATTTATCTAGTATGTAGTTCTAACTTTTAAGTCTGGGAATTAAATCCTATGGTGTTACCATTTAACCTCTTTAGTGGTGCTTTCACAGGATACAACTAGTTTTTAAGAATTTGATCTTTATGATATCATGCAATTTACAAATTTGACTTTGGCCACGTTTGGGAATGAAATATGACGTACAGGAACAATTGCCTAAATGAATATGTTTATGTAAACTGATCAAATTTTCAGTTGTCTTTCCTTCGCGCAAACTGAGAGATGTTTCGAACTGTTTCTAAGTCTTGTGACGTTCCTAGGGCTTCGAAGCCCTCCGCGAGGAAGGCAACATCTTCCGCATAGTTTAGAAAACCACATCTCCAGGATATAGATTAAGAGAGCAGAGAGTGATGATAACGTTACAATCACATCGTCCAATTTTTTGAGAAAGGAAAAGTGAAGCTACAGTTTGAGTGAATCCTTCAGCTCCGATGAGAGGAACTTCATAGACTTTATAAAAAAAAAACAATCAAAATCCCTCGTCCAACTGAATATGCAGCCTAAAATGCCTGCTTCGCTCGCTTGACAGCTTTTCCGCTGCAAAACTTGTGAGGTCGACTTGTCTAAAAAGCTTGCTCTGTCAAAGGCTTTACAGCTTTTCGGCTGAGAAACTGACGTAACGTCAAATATTGGTAACGTCGATTCTTTGAAAGTCAAGGAACTTTACTGTGAATTTTAATACTGTTTTAATACTTCGATCCATGGAGCCGAGGAGAACAAAAGAGGAGCCCTTGGAGGACATAAACCGCAGAAACAACTCAAAATATTTGAATCGCTAAAGTAAATCAAGATAAAAGACGCTCTTTATGAAATCAAGAGGGATCAGCAAAAGTGATGAACAAACAGAAACAAATATTTAACATGCTGAACTTATGCGCTACAGACATAGTAAACAAAATTCCAATTACTGTTTACCGATTGTTTTTAGGTTTTTTGTGACCGCGCGCGGGGGAACTAAAACGGAAGATCGCAGAGATGCAGCATTGTCGGCTAGAAGTCGGAAACACTGATCACAGAAAAATTGCAAAAGCGAAAGTCCGCTTCTTCAGATCTTTCAGTAAAGTGTCCATTGAATACCACCACTACATGAGGTTGTCTCAGGAAGTTCCGGTCGAGGAGGCCAGTTAAATATAGCCTTCTTGTTAAAATTTTCCCACAGTTGTTAAAAATACAAACAATGACATTCATGCGGCTTAAACAAAAGCATCGCAATCGTTTATAATGTCAGCGGTATCCATCAGCTGCGAGTTAATTAAGTCACGTGAGAAAACAAACAAAAAGCGCGTAATCCGAAAAAAGTCAGCAATTTCACTCAACAAATATACCACTTACGATTGACGCGCATGGTACTCTGTCACTACTGTCGCAAAAATTCTTTACGCTCTGAACATTCTTTGACGGTATCGAAAGCTTTTTGC
This sequence comes from Porites rus, assembly GCA_964035705.1. Classification (NCBI taxonomy): domain Eukaryota; kingdom Metazoa; phylum Cnidaria; class Anthozoa; order Scleractinia; family Poritidae; genus Porites; species Porites rus. Next base: position 11,379,495 of record OZ038001.1, on the reverse strand, counting down.
AATCCGGACTACCCCTAAAGCACTAAAGCCGCACTGAAAATCTCAACGACGCAAAGAGTTGCTCGGCGCCGAACAGAGAGTTAAATTCTCGCCGGAAGCAGACAGTGCTTGATGTTTGCCTAAGGACAACACGCGCTATATCAGGCCACCGTGTCAGCTTTCGATTTTAGCAGAATCCAAAGTTTGTGGGATTTACGAAGGTTCTGTGACCATTAAAAAAGATATGACCAATATTAAACAATATTTTCTAGTTATCAAGATATTTGATCTTGACGCCTTGTTGGTTATTATGAATGAGAGGCTAAAAGTGACGACCCTTAAATTGAATAGAAAAGCCATCAAACGGAAAATCGGCAAATATCCAAACCAATATCTGCAGCTCAAAACAAAGAAGACAACTTTTTTTTTTCGAGTCTCGTGTTTTATGACGTGACGGAAAATTCAAATTGAAATTCCTTGGTCTTTCAAACTCTTCACTTGAGGGAAGTTGCGGTCAACCTTTTATACTTTATTAAAACGTCTTCCGCTTTTTAAGTAAATACGTTAATATATGTTTAGTATTTCTGGCGTAAATGACGTATAATTTGCGATGTTTAGGGGAACTGGAATCTATAATTACCACTCTAAAGATTGTGTTAATTATCCTCAGTTTAGTCTTTGTAAGAACACTAGAACTAGCTGTGAGTATTATCAGCATCAGTGCTTATCAGTTCGTTAAAATTGACCAATAAAAGTGGCCCTGAAAGAGATCTTGAGGTTATAGTAACAAAACAAAACGCCTCATTCGGCTTAAGACAATGTATCTCGCGGCGGGATCTCACTTAAACGCCCGAAGCAATCGCGTGGTTTTGAACTCAAGAATGGCAAGAATGGGTAGTAAAATAAACAGTCGTAAAGACGTTCAGATGAAATGACAAGTATTGATTCGAAATTCAAAAACCTTAATTTGTGTAATTTGCGTGACTTTACTTTGAAGGATTGTGAAATACCATGAAAATTGGTGATCGATCATGTTGGATCGTAGTGAGAAAAAAAAAGAGAGAACAAATTCGACTGCTTTAAAAAATGAGTTGACCCTTCAAGCAACCACAATTTCCTCCGTGAAATTTTAAATTTATTGTTATAATAAGGTTGTCTATGAGTTTTGATATAGTCGCCCTCCTCGCCAAGGATTGTAATCTGTGTTTAATCTAAATTAACATGGTATTTTTTTAAAGAGTATATTGATGGTAGAACTTACCAGAAACCAATGGTAAAGGCAAAGTAAGTCGATGTATTGTTTTTTTTTTAACAAAACAATGGCATAGCAACGATAATAGCTAGACCGAGACATCTTTGCGTTTTCCAACTAGAAGGTAATCGATGGATCATGTTCTAAGACCGTTAAAGAATGCATGGGGAATGCATACAGGCTCAATACTTCATGGCTTTCTAACAACTGCGTGTTTGGACCGAAAAATCTCACAGCACTGATGAAAAGTCTAGATATTATAACTCAAAGAACAGCGGCGCGCAAACCAACAACTTGCACGTGGAAATGTACAGCATTATAATATTCCACTTCAGGCAGCTTTCTAGCCAAATAACAACCCTTTAGATAAATGTTTCCAAAGAAAAATCTTTAAAAGCTCTTTTCCTTGAATTCTAGAGATACTTCTGCAACTAATTAAACCTCCTGAAAAGAATTTCATTCATAAGTTCCGTGGCGGTCAATGTTTGTATACAACCGCTCGGTCATTGTACTACAAATGACCAGTCGAGACGTACGACACTACGATAAAATTTACCAGTTTTGAAGATGATTTTTCAACATTAAGACTAAGAAGGGCCCAAATTCTATCGTATTGTGTTATATACCACAATTATTTTGGTTTTATATTAATTTTGAAGAAATACTGAGAGATATTTCGCACTGCGTGTAACAGTCTCCACATTTTCTTTATATGTAAGCTTATAATAACCTCGCGCACGTCAAAGTAAATTGAAATCTTATCTCAAAGAGGATACTGTAATCGCCCTAGAACACAGAAATTGCCCAGTAAAACCTCACCTTGTACATAATAGAAATCCTGATTTTCTGTTCTACACTTGTACCATTCTACGGTATTTACACGCCATTTGTATGAAACTGTGTATTATTGCTGACCGATTCGGAAATAGCTCGTCGGGCGAACGACGGCGAATCCCGAAAGTAAATACACCCACTCACAAGCCTGATTAAAGATTCGGCGGGAAAGAGTCGACGTTATTTCTAAACCGCTAAGTCGAAGAGATCATTAACCGAATATGATATTTTAATGATCTATGACTTTTTAACAGAAATTGTGGGATCGGAATAAAAAGAAAAAGAAAACATCAAACAGGTTTAGCGGACTTTTCGCGCCATTCGACAACCAGATGACGCAATTGGACAGCGGAGATCCCCATAATTTAAATAGCTGTCATTTAAAATCGGCATCTCTATCAAACTCTTAATCAAACGTGTAACTTCCTGGTGAGTTCTAAAATCGAATCTTATCAGGTTTTTGCTCTTCAAATCGTGCCAATTTGGTCAGCATTACATGTGCTTCTCATGTTTCCATAACTACACACCCACCAGGCAAATATTACCAGAACGTTGCATAATTTACAAAACTCGTGATTTCAAGGTAGTTGAACTGGTTCAATGATTCAAATGTTGGCTTTTGACAACAAGTCTTTTAACTGGGATTGTGCAATAAAATACTAAAATTACGCGTCAATATCCTTATTTACTTTTAACGTAATATAGTTTTACAAAGGTGCAACTAGGAAGTTATTGGACGTGGGAAGAGGAGTTACTGTACAAATCCATGAAATTGAAAGAAAACAGTATAAAAATAGCACTTTTATTGGCCACAATAACGCTTAATAAGAATCCTTATCGAATATCCCCTAACCTCCCAGGCTGAGACAAGAAATAGGATTTCACCGCCAGATAAAATAATTGACTTAAATCAAGATTCATTCAGTGGAACAGCTGAAAAGCTTAGATACACGTAATGTCTAATTGGAAACACACGAAACGTTGCCACCCAACTGGCGTATTTCAAGCTCAACCGCGATCGTAAGAAATAGTCGCAACTGGAAACCGGCAGAAAATTATGCCACCAACAATTAGGCACTGACGGTTCTTTTCCGAAGCAAGCTTTGAACTGTAGGCTTAACATAAAAAAATTTTCCTCTCACACCGAGACAAGTAGCACCTGTTCGTCACGAGGAACCTGAACGCCCCCGCACTCCTTATTTGACCTGCTCTTTGGGCCTGTCGTAAGAAAACCTACAGTATACATAGTAGAATCACCGTTCGTCGCACGAGAAGCACAATAAATTGTTCTAAGTTAATGCAGTGTACCAAACACTATACAGTTTAATTTGGAAGAAGGAGAATTCTAATGACATAAAATTCGAGGCTTGGTTCACAGTTTGTCAAAAATTCTGCCCCTTTAAATCTAAACGAGACTGTCTGAGAGATTCAATAAATATGACACAGTTACAATTCGTTTGGTGCTAGTTTGGAGACTCGCTAGTTTGTGTTTTTAACCATGACGATCGACATCAGCTTTCAGGCCAGCCGTGTTAAACGTAAACGCTCGACGTTCGTAGCTGCTCCAATAAAACAAAAACCACTGCCAGACAAAAAAACATCCTATTCCTCTTCCTCTGTTTTTGTGTCATGGTGTTTTCTGAAATTCACGTTGTTGAGTCCACAAAGCCGATAAACTATTCTTGATTCATTTTCATCTCAGTCTGAAGAGATAGTGACACGCAAGTAATTTTTCTGGAATCTGCAAACAAAAAAAGAAACGGAAAATGACAAGTAAAGGAAAGGTAGCGAGCTAAGTAGAGTACATGAAGTATTCTTCAGAACAACAATATTGGAAAACAGGATTTTATTTTATTTTATCAGCAGCTGAGATACCTGTTTATAAATGTTGTAGTTCAATTTTATTCTTGACCCCAATTTTATTTTCCTTTGTTTTTGGGCATGTTAGTTAACGAGTGTGAAACCAAAAAGAAAGATTCAAGCCAAGGATAAAATTAAACCAAAAAATGCATCACAGGACACCACTCTACCATGGTAAGCCTGTGGTTACCGGAGAGGTCCTAAAAATACCACAGGATAGGAACGCTATGAACGTTCAGGGGTGCTTACCATTTACACAAACCTTCGGGGTGGAAATCTTGACCATAAACAAATAGATTACGCGGTGGGAGAACGACTCACTACAGAGACGGATCCAGAACTTCAGATAAAGGGGGGTGGGGGGGGGGGCGGTCATCCAGACCCTGAGATGTGGGGGAGCCCGGTCTCAAAAAATTTTCCGACCCTTCGGGCCTCAGTTAAGTCTAAAAATAAGGGGGGGGGGGTCCGGGCCCCCCAGGCCCCTCCCCTGGATCCGCCACTGCACTATATAAGTATACTCAAATCTGCTGAACATACTAAACACAGTAAAAAAGACTTTAAAAATTGCATTGCCTCGAATCATAGCCCATGTTTTCTGAACCTGCCAAACGGAATGGCCAGAACTTAGTCATTTGATTTTCCAGCCGGAAGGCCTGATTTTCCCATGAAAATGGTACGTACCCCAGGTTTTCGGAAGAATTTGCATGACCTTCGTTTTCACGCAACCAGTTTTTTTCACTCATAACATAGCATATAACATAAGAACTTTAAGAGTCAAATTTATTTAGCTGAACAAAAAGATAAGACAGCTAATTGGGGACTCTATTCAGCTTATTCAATAAGCAAGCTGAAAATAGACGGATCAGTTTTAGTCGTATCTAGAATAGCTACAGAGATGTCTCTCAATGGAATGAATATTTGCGCCAGTCAGAGAACGAGAATTCGTTTGTTTCTATTGGCCATTTTGTGGTAACACGAAAGACTGGGTTTTTGTTGTGCCGAATTGCACCATAGTCAGTGATTGTAATAAGGACCCTATCGCTTCTTTTATTGGCTGCTAAGAGGTTGCACTGGAAACTGGGTCAAAACTCGTCCCAAAAACTAGTCCTATCGAATAATTTGACACTATACAGACCCAGTCTCAAGAACCCAAACATTTTATTGGGAAGACAAGCAAAACATGGGTCGCAACATTTTCTTGAGCGCGCAGGATACTAGTGTAATTTCGTCCCCCCCTACATGTACCTCCAGTACACATCCCCATTACAGGTCGCTGCGAGTATTTAAGCATTTAAGGCCTCTTACAGTACGTGGTGCACAAGGCCCTTGCGTTTACTGCACGAGATTTTTTTGGCTGTTCACTACATGTGACCTCATGTCCGCGCGACATAAGCCCCTCGTGACTCTCAACATGACCTTTACTGAACATAGATAAAAACTGCCTCATAGTGATGGCGAATGCGACCGCGAGCGCTTAAACAACAACGGCAAACGCCAGATATAATGACCACGTGACCATGTTTTTCACGATTGATTACGTTTATCGACTGCCGGTTTCAACGTAACGAGGTGTGTCCTCACGTTCGTGAAAAACGCAAGAACCGTAATTTGCCTCGTTGTTGGCTGCATAAGTAATCACGCGATCATTTGCGCTGTTTAACGTAAAAGTACTTGAACTGTCTTTGCGTCTAGCCAATACCGCTTTAGAGCTGGTATGCATCTCTCGTACATAATTCAACTGATGTCATCTTCATACACCTTAAATTCTTGCACTGTCACCCCTACAAATCACAATTACACACTATTTTTTCATGCTCTAGCTGCAGTTTGATACGGGATCGCTTTTATTTGAATGAGTATTGGACTGAGCGACTTAATTTTTCGGAATCGTTTCGGCTCTTATTCGATGTGGTCTGGTGGTCCAAAGCTCTGTAAGAGTCTCTCAAGCCGGCTCTTTCGGCGTCGACGGGATTGCAAGAAAAAACCGCAGCACTTTTATAGTTCATTTGCTTCTTTATTTACCGTCGGTTGTTAAAGTAGTTTTCAAGTGCATCACTGCCCAATGCTGCCATACTATCTACATATGACCTTAGCTGCCACTGAGTCAAATATCACATTGAAATTACTATATGAAAATAAACAAATTAATATAAGTTGTGTTTATCGATATCAGCAAACAAAGCAATATATGCTGCCGACACAATGACGCAAAGAGCCCAAGTGCTTTCAAGCAAAGAGTTGCTCAAGCATTCAAATAAAGTGAGCAGTTTTAGATAATCATCTGGCAATATAGTCTTTTCTCATTAACGTAGCTACCTAATAGCTAACTAATAGCTAACTTAACGTTTCAATACACACAACAAACAGCCTTTTAAAAGAATAAAGAGTTTAGTATGGTTTGTATTCATCAATAGACATGAAAGAAAACTGCTCTATATGCAGTGGACAATAAGTTACAAGCTGTGGAAAATCATATATTGATGAAACTGTCGACATAATCAAATGCGTTTTCGCACGAACGTTGGAATCACGCAAATTTTTATGCATTTTGGCCTTGCGACCAGCCTAAAATAATCAAAAACACAGGTTTTCAAACCTGGGGGTTTTGCAAAAACGTTCTAAAGTTTAGAGCTTTAAAACTGACTGCGGTCTACTTTTGTAATCGGTGGACATTTTCGAAAACGCTGGCGTCATGGCTACTCATGCAAGACGTATTTGCTGTCATAAAAATGGCAGGAATATGGGAGTTTGTCGCACAAACGTCCACAAAAAACTAACGAATAGCGAGATTTTCGCCTTCGTGATGGCCTAATATGGAGGTCGTTGACAGACGATGCGAAAACGCCAGTAAGACCTTCCAAACGACACTAGTGTGGCTAGGAAAACGAGATGAGAAAATTGAAACGCCCCCGTACCTCCCAGCACCCGCCCCCACACAACCCACAGGAAAAAATATTGTTATTAAAGAAATAACCTTGCCGGGATCCCAGTCGGCCGGGGCATCCCTATATATCCCCTGGTAAAATCTCTTTCAACTGACGATAACTATGACGTAAAATCATGGTCAGGAAGTGCGCATCTTAGACTGAGTCAATATTTCGTCGAATTGCACCTTGTGATTGTTTCGGTAGAACACCTACATGATCTGCCGATCTATGGCGCTTCATAAGCTGTTGTTTGCTGTTGGCTGTGAAAGTGTGATTGGTATGCGAGTAAATTATTGTTACTCGATAAAATAACAAACAAATGGGCCATTTTCAAGTTCCAAAAACGAGCCGTAAAAACTTCAAGTGTAAACGAGTTTTATTTAAAAAAAACCAAACAATCATTTTAATCTAATATCAAACATTTAATAGTTACCTTCTTTTTAAGCGAAGTGGATTGATGCAACTCGAAAATAGCCTATTACCGTCACAGCGCCATTTTTAATTGACGAGAATAATAATAAAAATAAACATAAACATAATAATAATAATAATAATAATAATAATAATAATAATAATAATAATAATAATAATACCTTAATTATCCTCTCCCCTTAATATGGGGTTTTTCAGGGATAATGAAACAAATATTCAAATGGAAAGTAACATAGTTAAAAATCCCAACTGGTTTGAGGCGAACCAGTTGGCTATTTTAAACAAATGTGGTCGAGGATCTGAACTCGGGACTACCGAGAACAAATCCCGCTAGCGAGACTGGAACTCGGGGCCTCCGAATTACAAGTCCAGCACTCTAACCGCTCGGCCACGCTGCTTCTGGGCGCGCTGCCTCTCGGAAGGGCCTGGGAATACGATTGGTGTCCTGAGCCCGCAGTTTTTGCGGAGGCAATACACCTACGAATCACAAAGCAATGTAGTTGCAATTCTGATTGGTTAATAGTATTGTGATTTGACTGAAAAAGAACGGATGACAAGATATTTCAGCTGTTTGCCGCGGTTACAAGCCTAGTAAATATAAACCTATACTACAGTTTAGTCAAAAACGTAAAAAGGTACACAAAAAGTTAAGATAAAAAAAGACTTCAGAAGTAAGTAATTCGTCGAATCGAGAGTATTCACACAAGATCTGGAAGTTAAGTGATTCTTCCATATGACAAGGCACTTTTTTTAGCAATCGGCACAAAAAAATACAATAGAGAAACAAAAAAGGGTTGTTTGAATGCGATGAATTAACTCAGGAAATTATCTAAGCACGTCTTCGAGCCCCTCAGAACAATAATATAAAGCCCTCGAAGAGACAGCCTGGAGGAATAAATCCGGCAACACAAAAACAAGTCAGTCACTACTCTGATAAACGGGAAGTGAAATTCAGCGGTCTTGCTTCTGAGAGAAAGGATAAGTTTACATCGAAGCAGAGGAGACAAACATTGCATAAAAAACCAATGCTGGCCCCGTGAACGGAGGTTAATGGAAACGCCGCGAATTAGTAGTAACTTGAAGTCAAGTTTGAAGTAAGTTTTTACCTTGCCGAGGAAGGAATTGTCAACGTGTTCAAGCAACCATGGATTTGAATTACGACGAAAGTTCCCAAGAAGTTGTGACGACCATAGCGATGATAAAATCCATGACAACCACAGCGAGGAGGCGTTCTAGTCTAGCAAAATCTCCTATGCTTCCTCGCATAAACAATTGTAAACGAGGAAGCCGTTCAAAGAACGTTCCTGATCCAAAAAGTAGCGCAGCGTCGCTCGGCGATTCATCAAAATCGTCGTCCGTTAATTCGTGGCCAACGAGAGGGGTAACTTTAGCGAGCATCGAGTTCAAGCGGCGTCTAGAAAAAAGAAGATCAAAGCCTCAAGTTTATGAAGCACAGCTTGATAATACAAACCGCGCTAGGATTGCAGAGCACGCAGAAAAGCAAAGTCAGCGTATGACAGTGTTAAAATCGATTTTTCAGGCGACTGGCGAGAAAAAAGAAATGATCAGCCCACTCAGACCTTCAAACCCTTCGAAAAGCTTTCCGACTTCGAGAAAAATCGATTACAGAAAAAAATCCCAGTCAAAAGGAGAGGCTAAAACGACGAAAGTACCTCAAACTGAGTTACCACTGCTCTCTGTTATGAAAATAACTCCTGAAAGACGACCGACGTTTCACCAAGGATCTAAAGCGAGCCTGAATGCGAAATAATGGAATAAGCGTGCCAGAATTACTTTATACTTGAACTGTTGACACATAGATGTTTGATGCTTTACTTTTACTCAAGTAAAAGATTCTTAAGGGATAATTTATTAAGTAAACATTTTCTCTGTTAGCGCTCTAACTATATAATTGAATCTTGCATTGGGTATTGATCGATTGTGAAGCAGATCTGCCTTTTTGTGACTCACTCCATTTGGCTATAACTACTGCAATATCGCCAGAGGTGTTGAACAAGTGATATGGTTGAACGCTGGAAGACTTCTTAAGTTCACTGTTACAATCGCAAAGTGAAAGGTGTCGCAATAACTGAAATTTGCGATACAATTTAAAACATCAACACCTAAAAATTCCAACCTCCAAAGATCCATAAATGGGGTCGAATATAAAATATACCGCACATTTTTAAGCGAAGAGTTTGGAAATGCCAAGTCGATATTCGTAGCACGAAAATAAAAGTAATTGAGATCTAAACTGTAAACAAGCCATTGTGTGATCCTTGTCTTGGAACTGTGGTCATGGAAGACGAAGCGGCTTTTAGTTCTGAATCCAAAACTTATGGTTTATAATCAGATAAAAAATATACCAAAACAAATTTCTCTCGAAAATAATGTTTTAATAAAGAAAATACTTTGTCAATTTTCGCAGACGATAGAGTTCGTTGCTGTATTTACACTGAATAAAAGAAACGATTAAATACAAACCATACAATGGTAGTGAATTCAGTTCTACCCTATGCTCCTAGTTTTAACGTTATTTCGTCGATTTTAAATAGATTTGGATCGATCATTTCGTTTAGTAAAAAATTAATTTCATTTACATTTTTCGTATAAAACTGTCATGCATAATTAGGTTGGCATAGAAAACGTACTCTGATTAAAAGAACGCGAAAATTTCTTTGACATTCAGTCCCGATGTGCATATGAATTCAAATTTACCGTCGTATACTTATGCTAAATATAAAATTTACAATTATAGATAGTTTGACTTATGAACTCTACTTTTTAAAGTTTGCAGAATCGAAACAGATAAATAAATTAATAGACAGATTGGAAGATAAAAACGATTCCTATAGGCAGAGAAAGTAATTAACTCTTAAAATGAAAAAAAAGCGCTCTAAGACAAGCAAATTGTGCCGATTTTGTCGGCATTCGTTCACGACTTATATTAAAAATCGGTCCGACACGCAAAGGGTTAAAAACAATTCAATGACGCGGATCGAAAAATCGACTGGGCCTGAAAACTGCGTTTGCATGTCCTTTGCCTGAATCACCAAAAAAAAAAAACATTCGAGTCCGTTTTTGACCCCAGACAACTGTATTTTGCTTCACCTATAGACGGTTAAATTAGTAGAAAATAATAAACAAATTTAGTTTCCATCGATCACGTTGTAGGCTTCTAAAAACACCTGTACCGGGATTAAATTAAAACAAAGGTCTACCAGCTGTCTAGCCTCCAGGCCAAATGAGCGTTGCCGGTCAACAGAGCGTGCTATAAACTTGGAGAAACAAGTCGACGGTCTCCCAGTTGGTCTTTAGAATTTTATACGGTAAACAGTAAATATTTTGGCTTTCCTACAGCTGCTTTCTTTTCGTTAGAAGAAAAAAAAATCGATCGCATTTGTAGTCGAGTATTTGTTTGAGGTTGTTGCAAACATATTTTTAAGATCTAAGGTCTTAATCCAAGACATAAAAGGCTATAGTAGGATTCGTCAACTACATCAATAGACAAATCAAAGTGAAATGAAATGACATGAAAAACTTTCTTTAAATGTCAAAGTGCTAACGAGCGATCTAAAAACTTCAAGAACGACAATCTGTTTCGCCTGGAAAAGTTTTTGCGTTTTACACCATCGTGTTTCCCATAACGGTTAAAAGGTTTTACTTTGTAAACTCTCATAGTCCAAGAACCTCGTCGTTCTTGACTTCCCAGGCCTTCTCGGTCAATGCATTTCGGTGACGTATCCGAGACGAACGGCTGGACCACGCTCGGACCACGTGACCCGAAACAAATCGGCCGCGCGCAATAATGAGGCTGTCTCCGTTTACATTTACGATCGAGGTTTCAATAGTTTTGCATCTAACATGATAAAACTATCAATTAATGAAACAAAATGGAGTAGTTTGCTAGCCAGGACCCAGGCTTTTATTCTTTATTTTTCCATTTCAATATTTGATTTCGGCCCGAAACGTTACCGCACAGCAAATTCGAGGTTGTAAATTAACACCAAGGGACATATACATTAACACTGAATTAGTGTTATCATAACACTTGCCGAGTGTTTCTTAAAAGATACACCAATTCAGTGTATGAAAACACTAAAATGGTGTAATCAAGAAATGTGGCACACGTTGGCGGTGTAAAGTTACACTACGTCTGTGTTTCAGAAATCTTGCAAGAACTTAACACAACTGGTGTGTTATTTTACACCAAATCGTGTATCAAAACACTAAAACGGAGTTTAATCTGAAATTATCAATTGCATATCCCAGGTCAGAAATGTTTAAACTAACCACCCTGCTCACGTGAATAGACCGAATAGGTCTATTGCTTTTCAAAAAATGTGAGATGTGAGGCAGTGCTGCAGCAATGAAAGTAGTTATACTTCTTGGTGCTAAAAGTTATATGAATCCTTTATTAAGGATGATGTCATTTCCTCTTCTTCAAAAATTGACTGATTTAATAATGACAATTATCCTCACGTACTTTATTACGGGCAGAGAACCCTAAAAAAAAAAAAAAAAAAAAAAAAAAACATGCACACACACACCGTGTCACGAACATCTACTACCAGGGCCCCACGTGCTTTCCGTGACTAATTGAAAGCACGTGCTTTCAGTGTTTATACGCCGGAAAGGTGAAAACAAAGATAATTGTGGAAAAATTAAAATATTCTAAAAAGACGGCATTTGTCTTATAAGCAAGTTAACCTTCGAAACATCACGAAAACATCGTATTTGCTTAACACCAGTCATTTTTATATTTCTATGCTGCGTGAGGCTCACGAAAGTGATCTTGTAAGTTTTATTGAAACGCGTCTATCAACGTCGGCAAGCGAAACAACATCGGAATGTTTTGTGTGCGGATACGACCAATCACAACTCAGTCCTAAAACGTTCTCACGGTTTCATTAATCCCTTTGATTGTATTGTGAACATTCCTTTCAAGACGGTACTTATCAAGTAATGTTTTGTCCAATCAGAGAAAAGCGGAAAGGTTTCGTGTCTTGTTCAACGTTGGGTGCTGTTCATATATTCACGCACAGCGAAGCAGTAGCTTTCCAATTCACCGTCTGTAGATTCTGCACGAAAGAGTTAAATTATTTAGTCTGTCTGTTTTAAGGGTAAAACCTGGCTTCACTTATTTTTATTTGCGAAGATGTTCAAGAGTGGATGAAGAAGGAGGGGTATTCAGGCATTTGCCGATAATTTTTATGGTAAGGTAATAGCCTGTCCTAACTAAATAATATGTTCTGCTTTTAAAAGAAAAAAACCCTCATATACTGTGACACGAACCTACAATTCGTAAAACGGTGTTCTGATACATCTTTCTTTTGATTCCCCATCTAACGAAAGTTCCCAACTGAAAATGCACTTTTGGCGCGAAATAACGGAACACGTTGACGTTTTTATTTCGCATTATATTAAGGCCTGAAAGTTTAGCTTTACAAAAACTTTAATTTTCCTTTCTTAACTCTTTACTTTTTAACTTCCAAAGCTGAACAGGTTCGGTTGTGCATGAATGAGTAGACCCTGAAGGCCCTCGTGCCCCCTGCTGGCGTTCTCGCTAATCTTCTTCACAAGGTACGAAAACTTGACTTGATAAAAGCACTGAAGTTCGGATAATTCACGAAGTGTCTACCGAAGCGCGACCTGTACAAGAAGCCGTTAATGCTGAAACAGTTGGCGAGGCATCTAGCGCCCCAACAGTTGATAAAAAGAGGTGAGAACCTATTTACACTTCCAAAGGGACAGTGACTGTCACAAACGTCATTTCATTTTATATGAAAACGGCTAGGGGAGTAGAAGGGGGAGGGATTTGCAAATTTTGTCCATGTGGTCCTATATTGTAAGCTTTTTTTTCCTGCAATCCGGTCAATTATGGAAAATCCAAACTATAACAAAAGAGACAATATTATATATAGGGAATTTACTACCAATGAGAAGCTTGCAACATAGACTAGTTAATACTGACATATTTCTTAGGTAGGGTGGGTGGGGAATTAGGTTCAGTGGAAGAAAGAAGACTCAGTTACAATGCATTAGTCAACCTATACGGAGCGGTTAGGAGAGAATCCTGGGAACGAGGTTTTGGATTAGTAAGCAAATTCTAAACACATCATTACCTATTTCATGTTACACCTACACAATTTGCCAATGTGTGCTGTCCATATACAATGTAAAAGAACGTATAAACATTTTCAATCATTTACAAGAGATACCTGTAATGAAAAATATTATTTTCAGCCATCCTATTCATTTTACCAATGATACTTCAATACTGTCTTTTTCGATAAAAGTGCCCGAGACCAAAAACTGTAAAGTTCTGTTCAGTGATACAATAATCGAGGCTGCAAAAAGTATTATTAAAATATGTCTGTAAGGTTCTCAATTATATATATTCCCAAACAACTTACCTTTATCTTTCAATTCATCATGTTGTGGGTTTCCATAGCTATGTAAAGTTGGCTTTTCCGCTTTTAACTAGCTCCAAAGTTGAGAGGCCAGCCCGCTCATTACTTGGAACATGATGAATTGATAGCTGGTAATAATTATAGTTATCTAAAATTATCAGAAAAACTTAAGAAGGATAGAAAAACAAAAAGGAAAGAAAGGACGGAAGAAAGACAAAGAAAAAGGAAATACACTCACAGTAATGCTTCCACCCCCTTTGAACAAATTTTTATTATTTGCGGCATTTTTTTTTTTAGTTGGAAAAGATCTGATGAGGCAAAAAGGCGTCAGAGACGAACTCGAAATAAACGAAGAAGGCTTGAAATAAAACAAATAAAGAAAAACGCTCATGAAGAGCTAGTTCAAGAAAAAAAAGAAAAGACAGACAACCGAAGAAAAACTGTCTTCTGTCAAAAAAAAAATCAAGAGAAGTTTCACCAACTGTGGCGTCAAACAGAACGTGAAAAAGAAAGATTGCTTTATTTGCAGATGAAAAATAAGACAAAGTCAATCAATTCTTCAGATAGTGTTGTGGCAGTAACAAACTCATTCCTAGAGATTCCACGGGAACAGAAAGTACATGTGAATATGGACAGTGATTCCAGAAAAACTTAATAACCCTTTGGGAAGGAAAGTTTGGAAAAGTTACACTGGACTTGCCTTTTATCATGTTTTATCGAAAAATGCCTGTTGCATTGAAACAATTCAGTGAAGGAGTCTCGCAAACAGAATTAAGTTGAGCATAAGGCAAACATTATTTCCTCATTTAATCAGGCTAAACCTTTCATGCTTGTACTACAATCCTAATTCGTTTTTCGGCAGGAACCATTCAACCGATTTCTGTGATGTTTTTGACAGTTTTTGTAAAAATTCGGTTTTAAACATAAGCTGATATCTCAAATAGTGTTAAACCTACACAAAAATAGACAACATTTTCTTTAATTTGCTTTATTCTTTATTAAGGATGCCAAAAATGAAAAACGCGATTCAAAAACATACCCAACGTGCATATACATAGGTTCGGGCCATCTGAAGAATTGGATGAACATACAAAACTTTTCATTTCAATATTTATCGACTTTTACTATGCTGCAGTTGAGAAAACACATTTATTGAAAGTGTTCTTTTGCCTCTTTTTTCCTCTTTATAGAATGGTGTTGATGCAAATAAAGTTGCCGAGAACAGCAAGGAGGGAATGACGCACTTCATCATCTTTGAGGGGCAACTGCAAGCCCCAGATGATATATACCTGAGTGGGGAAAGGAATCTCCCTCTAAAGGTTAATGGAGGACATACCAGCGCCTTGCTCACTGTAATATATGTTGTGTGTAATATAGCATATGCGGAAGAATGCAGACACTCATATTCATTTGTCCCAGAGAGAAGTTTTGAATGGACAATGTTAAACTATACCGACTAAGGTATTACAGCTCATGAATGAACTGAATCAGTTCTAAGCTCGTAATTAAAGCAAACTAAAATTAAATCTGCATGACTTGTTGTGTAATCTGCCTTTCACGTCAATAGCAAAGCCGAACGACGACAACGACGGTGGCAAAAACGTCTCTTAAAAAGTAGATCCACGTTGTTTCAAATTTCATCTCTCCGGCTTCCTTGTATAGGACTATATTAATATTTGAATTTTTAAAAAAAGGTTGCATGAGAAAATCGTTCTCTCATGCAGTGTGCTCTCATCCTCCGCAAAACTGGTGAAATTAGGTAGTTAAATGTCGTAGTCGTGCAGCAACGGCAAGACAATAAGCAAAAATATGTGACGCACATGCAAAGATGTTGTTTTGCTAATATAAATCTATTGCTTTTTTCGTAACATTTTTGTCGCCGTCATCGTCGTATTAACCTCCCTAAAAAGTCTTAGAAAAGAAAGACCTACGGTGTACAGCCCTCTTATTTTTTAACACTTGTTTTAATTCATGCTGTTTTACTGAATTCTGAAGAGATCAAAGTTTTTATTACTTTCAGGGTAAAGCAATTAAATGGGAGTAAATTTACAGGTTGTTGTCGTAGCTGTTACTTTGTCTACTTTTAAGACTTCTTCATGAGTTACAAATAGTGTTGGCTCAGCACTCAAACGGTGTGTTATAACACAATTGGGAGTGTTGATCTACACTAATACAGTGTAAAATTCCCAGTAGTGTAAATTTACCTGACTTTGGTGTGCACACAGCTGCAACGGGTTTTACACATATTCAGTGTCATCATTACCTTTTTTAGTGTAACAAAAACACCAGAACAGTGTAAAGGAGACATATTTTTGGTGTATTTTAACACCAAAATTGGTTTACGTTAACCCAATTTTAGTGTTACTAAACACCAATATAGAAAAAATATACACCAGGTCAGTGTTGCTGTAACACTGCAAAGGTGTTTTTAAACGCTTCAGGATCGTATGTAGGTCATATTTGCACCATTTTGGTGTAAATATACACGACAGTTGTGTTAACTGAACACCTATTTGGTGTTCACACAGCTGCAAAAATTTACACTTTTTTGGTGTTACCATAACACCTCGATTTTGCTGTGCGGGACTTTCGAGAAACGGCCTTCTTTGAAAGTCCCGATAACATTTTTGGGCCCGAAATCAAATATTCAAATCGAAACAAAAAGAATAAGAGCGCGGGTCCTGGCTAGCAAACTACTCCAATGTGTTTCGTTAACTGATAGTTTTATCATGTAAGGATGCAAAACTATTGAAACTTCTATCTTTCATGTAAACAACAACAGCTTTACGGGCCCGTTAATTATCGGGACTTTCGAGAAAAGGGGCCCCAGGGACCAAGCAAGTGTCTCCCATTCAATTCGCAGGGTAAACTTTCTCAAAGTCCTTCGCTTCCCGTTTCCGGTTCCGGTAGCAGGCTTCGTAGCTCACTTTGCGGCCGAAAACATAAAGAATTTCTAGCTTGCGCTTCACACTCGAGAAAAAGTTTGAGCTCGGCTCGAAGAACAAGTAGCGAGAGCATTTATGGAAACTTGGTGACAGTAAACATATTATTATTTCTCACACATAAGTGAGTTTCTTTGCCCCAAAAATGTTTCGTGTTCAAACAAAACTGAAAGCTCCAAAGTATTTGAGCACCATTCCCTCCGAGGATGCCTCGACTGAAGATCATTGTATTTCACCTGTGGCATCGTAATTTGTAAAAGAAACTTAACAACTTATCAGCAAATACTGATTCTCTAACCTTCTTGTCTTCAGCAGTGTATAGGGGCCGTGTTCTGCAGGCGAGAGTAAATCGTTCGAACAGCTAAAATACAAGACCTAGACAGCGAACTTGTTAACACTCATAAACCCACAACAGACACTGCATTCACTCATTTTCTGATCGAGAACCTAATTCTACAAAAGCTTTGCCTTTTTAGGTTTTCTCCTTATTTCATCCTCAGTTTATTTCGTACGTATAATTAAAGAAAAGAAAATTTTTAGTTTATTTCGTATAAATTACACTGATAGTGGTAGCCTATTAGTAAAATAAATTAAATAAGATGACGCTATAAAGTCGGTAAAAGAATTTTTTTTGGGGGGGGGGGGGGAGAAAGTCAAGTACTTGAACATGTAAAATTATTCTGGTTGAGCAAAAAACTTTGATCAAAGACGACGACAGCCACGACTTTGAATTAACTTTTCTTGTCTGACCGTGGTCAACTCCACTTCTATTGGATGGTGTTAACTGCAAAGGCTGGAAATAAAAATAACATCTGAACGGAAGGCCGTGAACTCCTTTAAAATCGAAATTCGGCCATAGTTATTCATCAAAAAATTATTTTGTCGAAAGCTCGTACTTCACGTCCTTTTTTCCGGGTAACAGAACTTTCAAATGGAAAGTCAAAGTTCACAACTAGGAAATCAGATTGACTTTTTCTTTTCAAAAATAAACTGCGCCATAACAGTTAGACGTCTTTGTCTCTTAACGCATTCCACATGCGGCTGAAACCTTTCACTCTTACAACTGAAAAAAGTCAAAGTTCTAGAAAAATTACAAATTTTGCTTCGAGGAAACCAAATACCGTATTTACAAAGAAGAGCAAAATAACCTTTCATCTTCTCGATACGGCGCTTATTTGAGGGCGACTCTTACTTAAAAATTCCTGTCTGCAAATGACACAGTAATACTTTGGGTTCTCTGAAAACGATAACAATAGCATGGGAAGAACCTATAAAATTTAATTTGCAAACCTGAGATTCTAACCTAGGACTGTAAATGACTAGATACGATTGGATTCCCTGAAATTATTCTTCTAGAGGTTGCAGGAAATCTGCACGCATTTAGAAAGCTTGAAACCCTCATACCGCAAATCCTCTATCAAATCCCCAGGGGAGGGGGGCTTATTCATTTGAAACACGTTTGGGGTGGGGGGAGAGGTTATTTAATTTAGCGAGGATGGTGGTATTGGTTCTCCATAAAGAAGCAGAATGCAAAGTTGAAAAGCTCAAGAACATGAAGTACGCGCTCACGCAGCCGAGGAAAAAAAACAGATCCGAAATTCCATTACGTGAATAAACCGTCCCAGACCAGTTTTACAGTCGTTATCGATTTTTCCAGTCTATCACTTATTAGTGAAGAATAATAAACGGTAGGGAAGAGGAGGCTTAAAAGAGAAGGGGGATTTAATTTCTTCCCTTGAAAAGGGGAGCTTACTGGAGGATTAACGGTACATGGCGCTGCTTTATTGGGAAGTAAATACAGTCAAAGTTCCTTTAACCCGTAACCCTTTAAGCCCTAAGAGTGATCAGCACCAAATTTCTCCTTGTAATATCAATGCTTTGTAAAACAGAGTGGTCATGAGAATTGTGGACATGATCACACAAGGTGAATCTAACTGATCCTTCAATAAATTCTCCCCACTACTTCTACTGAAAACGTGTAGGGATAACAAATAAGAATTTGAATTTTGATGTGAGGGTTTAAAGGGTTGAAGTCCCGAATTGACCAAGATCAATTTTCTCGTAACATGATCTTAAACATAATCAATTAAGAGAAAAGGTTAAGAGAATTCATGAAATGATCACATTAAGAAAAATGCTTTGATCTTTTATCAAATTCTCTCAACTAATTCTCTAAGGCAGTGTATGGAGATCAGTCTGGAGAATTTGTACGTGGACAAAGATCAGTGAAAAAGGGTCTGCAATTGGAGATGGCTGCGTACAGGAATGACTTTTGACAACAGAGAGAATTCAAAATGGGTTTCAGTAAAGGCAGCCATAACTAGAGCTGTCCACATTATGATAGAGTCCCTTAAGAGAGCTTTGACTGTCTGATAATTGAGTCAGGCAAGAGTGAAACTTAATTATTTTCATTCAACTACCGTCTGGATTATGACTGAGTTGTCTGTGCTAGCCATGCCAGTGAAGCCAATTTTTGCTGCAGTCATTTTGCCAGCAGAATTAGCTCAGTTGGTACAGTAGTGGCCTACCGAGTGGGAGGCTTGCAGGCTCCAGGGGGGCGGGGGGAGGGGAAGTACTCCCTATAATGGCCTATACTGGAAGGCTCCACCCCAAAGGGATGCCTTTTTCAGGCTTCAGGTATATGAAAGGGTGGGGATTTCACCTGCTGAAGTTTATGAAAAGATAGGGAAATCTGTCATTTCGGTCAATAAAAAGGCTAACAGATGCATTTTATGGCTCTGAAAAAGTCGCGAACGCATTATGGTTTTGTCATTTATTCCCATTTTAAAGACAGTCTATTTACTGTAGTTAAAAGGGATGCAAAGTTCTAAACTAGGTATGTCAAAGGGGTACCATTTACCAACAGAAGGTAAACCAAAGGGGTTTTTTTTGTCAAACATGGTATATAAAAGGGAAAGCTGTTAGACCTCGGTTCAGAGCCTCCCCTTTTAAAACTTTGGTGAGTTCCCCCTCCCTTGTGGGGGTTGTAGGTTCAGTTAAACCAATACTCTGAGGAAGAAGGTACTGCGTTTGCCCTTCAAACAGCCCGACCTTCGCAAGGCTTGGATTACCAGACCAGATGCATGGCCATCCCATCTCCAAGTAGGAGAAGTAAAAACAGTATCCTCAATTGGTACTTGCATGTTAATACATTGAAACTCAAATAATAAAAAGTACTTTTTTAAAAATTACTTTGACTTCACAGTTAATGTGTGCTAACAGAAGAACTTTATATTCCTTTTTTTAGACCCCTCTGATAAGAAAAGAGTGAACAAGGAATAAGTGACAACTTAAAGACCACATAGGTATATAGCTTGGCCAAACCTAATAAAGTGTAAACCTAAAATGCCAATACGCTGACCTTGGTGGTTCAGTATGAAAGGGGGTTGCTAACTCCCACGTTCACTGTTAATGTATAAAGTAAACTCTATGACACATACTGTTAGACTCTCATCCACAGAAGTGCATCACTACAGATCTCAACTAAATGTGCATTCACTTTTTACCAGAACAACTAATTGGTATTTTGGCTGGTTGGTCGGCCATGGAAGGTGGTTGCAAGTTCAAGGTTCAACTGTTTTTAAAAGACTAACAACAGCTATAATAACACATATCATTAAATTTTTAAACAAGTCATTTCTTAAAAGGTCTCCAAAAAGTTCTAAAGTAGTTACCTTAGAAGAGTTTAGCTCTCTTCGCAGCAATCTCTCTTTCTGTGCCAAACTCATAGTACTGGGGAGCCAGCTTGTAGAGCCAAGAAGGATCTATCTTTGTCACATCACGCATGTACTCCTTAGAAGTCTGAAGTACTTCATGGTAAACAACCCACTGAGGTGGTGCTTCAGTATATAGGACTGATGTTGGGTGGATAAACAAAGCGTGGTCATCTCTCACGGTGCGATATGAACCTGAGGGGTGCAACCTGGCAGCATTAGCAAAGAAACCACTCACTATACACTGACAAATTGAATCAACGTCTCCATCACAAGAGATCATTGGAACTTTGAATTGCAAAAGGAGCTTCTTGAACTGCTCTCGAATTTTAACAGCATGACAAAGTCCCTTAAAATTCAGGAAATGCTCGTGGCACCATTTTGAACTCTTTTTGTATTTCAGGAAGGCCTCATAGATGTTCAGCAGGGTGATGTGGTCTCCTTCATACACAGAGAACTTCCTCTTAGCATTGTCAGCTGCAGCTTTCTGTTTGCTGGGGCTGACAAAGATGTTCTGTATTTGCAGCATGGCAGCAATTGTTACGATCTCTTCAGAACAACCAAACTCGCCTGAGGATAGAAGCATTTTTGCAATCATTGGATCTGTGGGAAATTCTGCCATGTTTGTGCCCAAGGGATCAACCAGTTTGCCATGTTCATCCAATGCCCCTAAGGCATACAAGAGCTCAAGGCCACGAATCATGTTCTGAGCAGGTGGACGGGCTGGGAAGTTGAAGTGGAGAACATTATCAATACCCAAGCACTTTAACTGCAGTAAAACTGATGCCATATTACACCTTTGCATTTCTGGCACAGTTGCTGACTTTAGGGCAAGGAAGCCTTCTTCTGTATACAACCTATAAACTTTTCCAGACCTCACACGACCTGCTCTGCCAGCACGCTGCTTTGCAGAGGCCTGTGACACAGGCACTACTACCAAGCTCTCCACTCCAACTTTGGAAGAATATGCACGGAGTTTGACAAAGCCACAGTCAATGACATAAACAATACCACTGATAGTGATAGAGGCTTCAGCAATGTTTGTGGCAACAACAACTTTTCTGGTATTATGAGGTGTCGGTTTGAAAACCAACATCTGCTCTGCATGTGGAAGACCACTGTACATAGGAAGAACTTTCAGGTACTGAGATCCTTTGGGTAAAGCTCTTGCCCTTTCAATCAACTGTGAAACAACAGTTTCAACTTCATCTTGACCAGTGACAAAGGCCAGAATGTCGCCATGAGGTTCCTCTTTGTGTATGCCCATCACAGTGTCTATTGTTGTTTTCAAGTAATCTGGGACAGGACTCAGTGTATAATGAATGTCAACAGGATATGAACGTCCCTTCACTGATAGTATTGCAGCAGTATCCTTGGTTCTGTCATTTGTGATATTTGAATTGAAAAATTCCTTAAACATCTCGGCATCCAGTGTAGCTGAAGAGACAATGATACGAAGATCCTTTCGCTTCTTCTTTATCTTTTTCAAGAGTCCTATCATGATGTCGGTGTGAAGTGTCCTCTCATGTGCTTCATCTAGCATGATCACGCTGTATTGTGACAATAAAGGGTCACTCATGGTCTCCCTTAAAAGCACACCATCAGTCACAAACTTCACACGTGTACTTTCCGGATTACAGCAATCATCAAACCGAATAGAGTAGCCTATTTCCTCTCCTATGAAAGAGCCTCTCTCTTCAGCAACCCTCATTGCCACAGACACAACGGCTACTCTCCGAGGCTGCGTGACGCAAACTTTCCATTTTTCAGACGTCCATCCACTCTCGTGCAGATACTGAGGAATCTGTGTGGATTTTCCACAGCCCGTTTCACCTACGATGATGACAGTTTCAAACTTTTCCAAGAGATATAAGATGTTCGTTCGGTGCATAAAGATTGGAAGCCTTTGTCGCTGAAGGCTGATCGACAAGGAGTTGTTGGGATTATAGACAACTGTATCAGAAGAATCGTTACTATTAACCGGCCTTTCGATCGCAATATCACTTCCAGGCTTTTCTGTATCTGGCTTCCAAAAGCGCGGCTTCCAGCTTGCGGACGCCATTTTGCGTCAACTGTTCGTTTTCGTCCGCGGGTCAAAAGAAACGCAAGCTCAAATTTCCACTGAATTTGCTTTATGCGCATCCTCATTATGAAATACCGCTTTCAGGTTTCATTTAGGGCTCTTGATTATGATCCCGCGAACGCGCGTGAAACGAAATTGTACAGTTGGAGGAAAGTTTTTGTCGTGGCGACGTGAATTTATTCATCTACAACCGTTGCTGAAGTTCCTGAAAGTACAACGATGGCTCCACCTCGTAAAAGAGTAACGGGCGATAAGAATAAAAGTAAGTTAGATGAACTTTGGGCTGTTTTTACGTGATCGTGCAATGATGCTACGTACTGCAAGGTGAAGTGATGCATCCGAAGATTTTGCCAAACTTAACATGTTTAAAGCGCTTCAGTCAGCTTTTTTTAATCAAAATCAATCGTTAAGCTTTCTTAAAAGGCACATACCTCTCAAATTTCTTGCTACATGAGATATGGAGAAGAACACCGTGGAAACGAACCAGATTAGTCATCAAGAGCAGGGCGCTAAATTTTTAGTACAGCTTTTAAAATGTTTTATTTATTTTTAATACACACTGTTACAAATTTTAAGGGAGCAGCTAATGTTCTACGGCCCGATATTATTAAGTTATTTAAGCCTTGGGCAAGCTACTTAGTGGCCAATTATGCATTTTTTCACCATACTAGTATAGATTAAGAAAAAGCAACATAGCTGAGATGAAATTAATCTGCATTTATTTGTTGAGCAGTAGATGTTGTGAGACTTAGAAACGGGTGAATAATATTAAAATATTCAAACATTATCAATTATTTATAATTTTGCAGCTGAAAAAACATTCATCCATTTTGGGGTAAACATAACTTTATTAAAATTTTTATCCCAGAAGTTTAACATATATTAATATAGTTTTTATTAGGACTAAGTCTGGCCCAAATTTGCCTTGAATTAACTGTTACAGTTCATCCAAAATGCGATAATCTATTTAATACTGAAAACAATGACGCAATTTCCTGTACTTAGATGTTGTGGGTGCTTCTCATTAAATAATAATTATGCAAAATATCTGGTTTTTTTTAATTTTTTTTTTCTTTTTGAAACAGCGATAATGAATGCTTACATTTTGCGGCAGCTTTCTCCAAACCATGGGCGCATCACGCAGCTTAATTTTCTGGATAAACTTATTGGGAACTATTTATCGCGCAAGAGAAAACGAGCTTCAACCGATATTGAAGTACTTGATGGAAAATCACATTTTCCAGTCCGTGTTACTTTGAATTGCTGTGTTTATTGTGCATCGAGAAACCAGAGACACCGTTCAACTTGGGGGTGTGCTTTATGTGATGTAACTCTGTGTGTCTCGTGCTTCGAGCCATTCCATACAAGGTGAAGGAACCTTCGGCGAATCAAAATGGCGCGCGCGAATTTCAGATTTAGTGACTGAGCAAGAAAATGGTGTATTTCATTTGTTCTCAAAATTGCTGATGGAAAAACTTTGATTTAAGTTTTGTTGTGAAATAATCTCATAGTATAAGATGTTTTTCATGTTTATAATGTGATCTCTAAAGAGATAAGCAATGGAAAACAAGGAAGACAAACATTTCACCATTGATTTTGATTTTATTGTCAAACTTTTCAGGTTTTTCATTCTAAAGTATTTTACCTTAAGGCTTTAAAAACATGATATCATGATTCAATAAACATTAAAGAGGGTCTGTATTTTTTTGTAGCCTCTTAACTTCAATAATTTCCTGGCAAAGTTGAATTATTCCTTCTAGTGTGGTTATTCATGGCTGATCTGCCATTTTGCTTTGGGCATAGACACCACCCCCTCATTTTTTGGTCTGGGCAATAAAGGGTTAAGGAAATGTACTGAGATCAGTATGGAGAATTTGTTTGTGGATATTGGGACTTTAAGGGTTAAGATACCACAGTTCACTTGTCACTGAGATAATTCAGACTTGTCAACTTATTTTATCACAATATTTGAAATGGATTGACTGAAAATCAAATGTAAACAAGAGATTTTAATACCTACAGAAAATTACTGAAGACCAAAGTAAAAAAACAAAAAGATAACTGCAAAGCAAAATTTAGTCTGCTTTACAGATTTTCCCCTTACATATTACTAAATTACATTTTAAAAGAAAAATCAGGAATATGTAAAGTTAAAATGAGGCGTGAAAATGGACCAAACTAACTTTTTTATCGTTGATTTATCTTTTAAAATGTATGTCGAAATCAATTGTTATCATAAATTATATTAGATAATATAAATCTCTTGCTGTTGAACGCCTGTATTCACTACCAAAACCCTTGACATCTCAGATGCATCATTGAAAACAGCTAATCTTAACATCCTGCCCTCTTCAAATAGGTAGACACCAATATCTCGGGTAATTTTTCTTTTTCTTTTGTTTCAACTTCATTAGCATACATTACCATACCCAAAGACAAAGGGAAACAAAAATTGCCTAAGATAATGTTAACTACAACATATAGACAACAGTAGTAAAACACTTAAGATGAGGAAAAAATTATTGTTATCTTTATATTTATTTATTTCCAATTCCTTGATAATGGCATCATGAAGTCCCCAAAATGTTGGAACATTATCTTGTTAGTTTTTACATGTTTATGTTTTTCTTAATCATTATTAATATTAATTGTCATTGTGGTTATTATTATTATTATTATTATTATTATTATTATTATTATTATTATTATTATTATTATTATTATTAATTTATTATTACTATTATTATTATAAAGATTATTTTATCTCACTAAATAATATTGCCTTTGTCATTTTACAGATACTGATAGTGGTCATGGTAGTGCAAGAACCAAGCAAAAGGAGTCTGAACCAAGGAGATTTCCTTATATCAAGTGGCTAGTCATTCTCCCTGTTATTCTTCTGGCATCTAGTGTTACTTTTTACATTGTTAGAGCATTACATCAGCAGGATTTAAACTTAGAACAGAAAACAAAAACACAAACTGTTGAAACAGAGGCGGTTAAGCCCACAGAAAGGACAAAAAAGAAAGCTAAAAAAGAAAAATCGCATGATCCACTTGCAGCTATAACTAACAGCTTTGATAAATCCATTGCAAAGGAGCTGGACAAAGCACAAAGTATTTTAGATAAAGGCCAAATAGGAGATGCCCTGAGAAAGTTTGAAGGCCTTGTAAATAAATACCCGAAGAGTCCAAGGGCATTGTATGGAAAGGCACAGTCCCTTGATAAACTGGCAGACTTGAAGCAAAGTAATGAAGTTTTACAGCAAAGTATAGAAGCTTATGGTAACGTGGTCAAGTTGCCTGACTGTCCTCTCGAGTTGAAGCGAAGAGTGATGAGGCGACAGGCCGACCGGCTCAGTTTCCTTGGTCGGATAGGACAAGCCGCTAATGTGCTGAAGAAACTATTAAATTTGTTCCCTGGAGACATAAAGCTTATGAATGAACTAGGAGTACAGTATCTCCTGTCGGGAAGGAACAGGGATGCAGAAAGCATTTATAATCAGGTAAAGTTAAAGCCATCCATACAGCAACGTAGAGGCAGCCTGGCCGTGTGGTTGGAGCACTACACTTACAGTTTCAAGGCTCCAAGTTCAAGCCCCACCCTGACTGCTAGCTGGATTTGTTCTTGGTAGTGATAGCCTCAAGTTCAAGTCCTAACAGTCAAACTTCTGATAAGCCAAAGTTCTGTCAAACCTCCTACCAGTTGGGATTTCTTAACCTTGATTTGTTCCATTTGAATTGTTTGATTCAGTATATATAAAAAGCGCTATAAGGGGAGAGAATACACTGATTAATTAATTTAATAATTTTAATTTTAATTTTACAATGGCAGTATTCGAGCACTTTTTTCTTGGCTGTCTAAACAGAGGTCCAGTTATTTCCTCACTCTACAGCCTTGCTAAAATAGGACTTTATTGTGCCAAAAATCACCTGTTGATGTGATGTCAGAGGTCCTGATCTTGAGCAATGATATGATTATTATTTTGTTCAATTAAAAAAATACAATAAACATTCAATTTTCTGTGACATTTCTAATCTAAGTAACATAATTATAGTCTATGTTCACGTACATTTGTAAAATGATCTAGTCACAGTATTCCTCTATTAAGTACTACTAATGAGTAGTAGTACTTAATTATTAAGCATAGATCTACATTTGTTTTCTCCTCTGAGGTTATAAACATGGATCCAACAAATGGTTTTGCAAAGTCGCATTTGGGTTTTATTATTAAAACAGACCACTTGCGTTATGTTGAGGCAATTCCTCTGTTACGTGAAGGAATCTCAAGCGGCCATGCTGGGGCTGATGATGGGAGGTTTTATTTTCATCTTGGAGATGCACTGACTCGGGTTGGAAAACCAGATGAGGTATTTCTCCAATAATTTTATACTCTTTTATTTTTCTTCTTTAATCTTATTGTATCAAACTGCTGTTTGTTAAGATGCCCTAAATTTTATGTTACAGGCTTACAAGGTGTATGACGAGGCTGCAGGCAAGGGCATCTTTCTGTCTGCTCTACAACGCTCCCTCTACAATGCTGATACTCCCTTGAAAGCTCAACCTTTCTGGACGCCAAAAGAAACTGGATATTTAACGGCCATACAGTAAGTCAGTCTTATCAAGACACTGTGTATGAAACTGTACATATCTCCCCCACCCCCATTAGCAATATTTCTGAGAGTTCAACTTAGTGTTCGTACATATTATAAATCATAGTTAAATCAGTTGCCAATTAGATGGGTGTGGGGAAAATTTATGTTGAAATGAGGGGAGCTGCATGGGAGCCCAGAAGGTAACAATGACAACCTGTGAGTGACAACCACCAGGCAATGTGACACTGAGAACCATAGTGAAGAGTATCACAGATACTTACCAAGAAAATCATCTAAGGGGAGGGGTGGCTGGTGAAAAAGAAGGGCTAAAGCTGCTGCAGGCAAAGGCAACGTGATCAGTGAAGTGATTGACCTCAGCAAATTGAGCACCTTAAAATTAATAGAACCCTGCAAATGCCTAAAAACCACCCCATGCATGATTTTTTATGGAGAACAGTAGCCGCAGTGTCTTGTGTTTAACCAAGCCTACATTACATTTAGCCACCTACCATTAATTATTGTTAGAATTATTTTTAACACCTGGTGACACTTCTCTCTGTCCAGTCTGGTAACAGTAAATTTATGATGATCTATTTGGAAAAGCTGTGTTGTATTCAAAAGGATGCAAGTTGTGAGAAGTCACATCTCACTCTGGCTGATGAAAAACCTTTTGAAGAAGCTTTGTAACATTCTTCTTAATGACTATAACTGACTTAATTTATTGTGCCGTTAGCCTGAGAAAACACCCAACATTTCATTATGCCACCTCTGGTTTCCCCTCAAAATGATGTCTGAGGAACGTCGGGGAAGAAATTCCATACCGATGATGTGCCGTCACTACCCTGATCTGGGCACTAGCGACACATCACCAGTTGAAAATTTGCTTCATCCAATCAGGGTAGTGATATCTCATCAATGAGGAATTTCTGTGCTCACTCCTCAAACATCATTTTGCGAGGAATCTGCTGGTGACATCACAAAATGTTGGCTTTTTGCTCAGGCTATTGTGCCAAATGGTGTGGGTACAAAGTGGCTTAAATTCGTTTTGAGAAGTAATGGCTGTGGCGCACTCGGCAAAATAACCGGGTTTTTTCACCTGGTGAAAAAATTCTTCAGAATGCAACCTGGATGAAAGACTTAATTATCAGCGGCCAGTCTCAATTTAGACTTTCACAAAGTCATTCAATGTCACGCAGTTTTGTCTTTTCACTCACTTGGGTTGATCATAACACTTGCCTTAGACAGTTAGAGTGACTGACAAAATTTGACCCTGTATTACTGATAAAAAGAGGTCAACTTCTTAAAAGTCTTACTCAGTTGTGTTAACAAAGAAAAGCTGAACTTGGAACGAAAGAAGGAATTATCAAAACCAGGAGCCTATTACTCCTGTCGAAACTGTTGTGCTTGCCGCATTGTTAAAGCCAAAATTTGGACCATTCTCACACCTAGGCGGAGACTGATTGACTGATTGATAATATTATTTTAACCTGCGTTAAACTACCTCACCAGGTGGTTTAAAAAAACCTAACGTGGTTAAAAAAGTCTATTGTTCTTGCTTGATTTGCATAGCCCGGTTAGAACTCAGTTAAGACCTGACAGCACTCGTAGTTTTTTTAAAATGAATTAACCTTAATAATATTAGTTACAGTGAAACCTGTATTAAACTGACACCCTCGGGGAATGCTGTAGTGTCCACTTAATACAGGGTGTCAGCCTAATAAAGTTTCGATAGACAATGTCATATGAGGTGTAAAATGCCATTCAAATGGACAGTGGAAACGTTTAGAATATTTCCAACAACTATGACGATATATGTTTGCATTAATTTCTTTATTAAAGTGGACCAATTGATCATAGTACCATAAACATGGATTGCAACTCAAATTTGAAGAAATCAGATGAGTGAAACAAGCTCTATAGAAACAAAACGAAATAGAAAACAATACTGCACTGTGAAACTAATCAAATAAGTTTTTCAAGTCACATTTTTTAATGTAAAAATCGACAAATTTGTAGGTGGCAATCTTTCGCATTTCTAGTGTCTTGCATGTTTGGTGGTGGAATTTAATCTCAAGTGCCCATTCAATACAGGTTGTCAACAATAGAAATGACCATTTCAAGTACTTTTTAGGTGTCCGCGTCTGCTTAATAGAGTGTCCGCTTAATAAAGGTTTCATTTATTAAAAAGCAAATAAAGAAGATAAATTTGGGGACTTCAGCTACTGTCCACATAATAGAGGGTGTCCACTTAATATGGTGTCCACTTAATACAGGTTTCATTGTAATTGGAAATAACTTGGTTAAGTCTCCTAATGTGGCCGCAGCCAATATTAAGTTCCTGATCGCAACTAGTGCTTTGTGGATTGAGAATTTAAGTCAATATAAGATTCTGTAAATGGTGCCCATCTACCCCTTCCTGAAATCCAACATATTGCCCTTACCATGAAGTACATATAAGTCTGAATATATTAATGTTGGGTAATGGTGGGAGATTTTAATAATGGTGATTAACATTGATTTTGAGAAATTATCATGATAAATTGTAAATTTTTCAAAATTTGTTATAACCATGGTGAAGTTCCAAGTAACTTTTAATATTCACGCCTAACTGAAGTTACAATATTATTGATAGAATACTTAACATGTTTGCATTAATTACTTTTTTAATAATTTGTTAACAAAATTAAGTAATAAAATAATTATGATTATAACAATGATATATGAGTTAGTTAGAATATTATTATTAATTTCATGCTGTGAACAAATTCAATATCACTGCTACAGTGCATGTTTATTATTATAATATTTTAACTATGGTAATTTGATATCATTCCTTAACTATAATATTGTAAGTTACTGTATGGAATGTTTATTTATTTATTTATTTATTTTTAAATAATTTATTTATTAAACATCATTTAACATAACATTACAATAAACTTTACAATAACAGGGCGGCAAATAAAAAGGAGGCGAAACAGTAAAAAAATAAACAAACAAACAAACAAGCCAAGGAATGTTTATTATATGATTATGACTTTTTATTATATGATTATGACTTTGATAATTATGATGATAGTTACTATGAGTGTGATTCTGATGATGATGATGATGACAACGATGACGACAATGAAATTAATAATATATTATCAATATTGGTATTACAATTACAAACTGTAACATAATTTTCATAAAAATGATACCAGGAAACTTGAAGCCAACTGGAAAGTAATCAGAGATGAAGGATTGTCCGTACTTGATAAGAAAACTGGAGGGTTTATACCTGAGGAGGAAAATCTGCGCCAGCAGGGAGATTGGAAACAATTTACTATGTACCAGCGTGGCAGGAAGAATGCAGCAGCTTGTCAAAAGACCCCACAAACTTGTGCTATCATTGATACTATACACGATGCTACCAGCTGTAAGAGAGGACAGGTACTCTATCACATTGTTTAACCCCAAATAGAGTGAATTACATTACCCTATTTCCTATACTTTGATAAAAATCGGATCAATTTAGGTTTTCAGGAAACTGCCCTCCTACTCCTCCCCTAAGCTAACATTAACACCTACTTCTTACTTAGGGCAAAATGATAGCTTAGGGGAGGGGTAGGTGGGAATTTTCCCAGAAACCTCAAATTGATCCTAAAAATCACTAAATTTTAATGAGAAGGCACATACCAAACTGAAACCACCTAGTCAGCTTGTTTGGATTTGAAAAGCACCTGTCTGCCGAGCAGGAGGCTGCTGGTTCTAAACCTAGCCAGAGCAACACTCAAGGTCTTTATTTAAATAACTGAGCAGAAAATGCTGCCTTTGTGAAGACATCTGCAACAGTTAGACTTTCTAGTCCTCTTGAATAAGGACAATAAACTGTAGGCTCCATCTCACAACCCTTGCATCTACAAATTCTGTGGAATGCTGAAGAACCCATGCTCTGTCCATAAAAGTAGGGGACATATTCCCTGGTGTGGTGGTCCATATCTCATGGGGGAGAGACTGTTACAGGCCCACAGTACATAGATGGTGTCAAGTGTTGTTGAGCACTGCTTCAAAGAATGTTGGAAATCATGTCAGTTGCTTATTTTAGAAAGGAGAAACACAGTGTTCTTATGTCTGCAGCCTACTCCCTCATTTTTTCAATCATTCTTTCCTATAGATCAAGTATTCCGTGATGCTTCCAGGAACTCATGTTTGGCCACATACTGGTCCCACAAACTGCCGCTTGCGCCTTCATCTTGGACTTGTGATCCCCAAACATGTAGCCATCAGGGTCGGCAGAGAAACAAAGTAAGGCTTAGAAACCCTAACTATACCTAAAAACATGTCAGTCACCAGGGGAATCTCAAAAATGTTTAAAAATGTAATATCTGGGTACCGTAAATCCTCTATTAAGCCCCCCCAGGGGGGCTTAATAGAGACTGGGGGTGGGGGGTGGGCTTATTCAATTTAGCAAAGAAGATGGTATCAGTTCTCCATAAAGAACTAGAATTTGCAAAGTGGAAAAGCTCAAGTACAAGAAGTTGGAAGTCATGCAGCTGAGGTTAGAAAACAAATCAGAACTTCCAGCTGGTAAATAAAGCATCCTAGATGAGTCCAAACAACGTTCTACAGTCGCAATAGACTCCTGCGGGAGCCTCCTGACAGTCGTGATTGATTAATACAGTCTACCATTTATCAGCAAATATTAAGAAGGGGGAGGGTAGGGAGGGGGGTTTAATAGGGGATTTATCATACACATGTAGTTAATAAGTAAAGATGAAATGTTGGGAATGTCAAAGGCTTATGAGACAAAGAAGATCTCCCAGAGGGGGGTATACCCCGAGGGGGTACTGCCATATATGGGCTATATAGGTATGTGCCGCTGTGAAGGGTATGGTTTTCAAGCAGTTTACTCTAGGACAGGGTATATAAATCAGAGCGTTTGGGTCTAGAATAGGGTATCATTTTTCGGGAAACTGATCAGTTTGTTGAAGATTTTATCTAGACTAGGGAAACAGCTACTCTAGTATAGGGGGCATTTGGGGAGTTTACTCTAGTATAGGGTAGCAAAATTCAGCTGAACTAGCTCTGGTATAGGTTAAGGGTTCCGGGGTCCCAGCGGCACATCCCCACCGAGAAATTCCTAAAGAACCCCCCCCCCCTTCCCTGGGGGTACACTAAGAAATTGGGTTTGTTGGGTTTTCCACTACTGTGACCTGGGAACCCTTGGTCGACTGTACCAACACATGTTCAAGTGTACTTTTTTACCCTATTCTCTATGGTTAGCTCCAAAATATTCGAAATAATCAAATAATACTTCAAATAATGACATCATGTAAATGGCCTTACTGAAAACTGCTCTAAAAATTAACAGATTAATAATTTTTTTTCACCCTTTTCATCAACAGAACATGGGAAGAAGGCAAGGCAATAATCATTGATGACTCATTTGATCATGAAGTGTGGCACAATGGGTCAAGCTTTAGACTTATTTTAATTGTGGACTTTTGGCATCCAGACTTGACAGCAAGACAGAGGGCTTCATTGTCACCAATTTAACTACAATTTTTATTTATTTATAAGAAAATTTAGGCATGCTGTAGAAGTCAAGTCATTTTATTTTCGACTATAACACTGACCCAGTCATTATCTTAGTAGGAACATCTCATGTGAATGAAGAAGTGCACCAGATGGCAAAATCCCATTACTTCATCAAGTCTCAGTTTAAAAACATGCTATTTAAAAAGAGAATTAGCCTGCTTTCTGACTTTGTGCTGCACTCCACCATCTGAATGCCTGGAACAGGCTGAAAGAGCATGAATAATGAAATCAATAGAATTTGCAATGAACAGTATTAATAATACTTTTCTTTGAAAAAAGTTATTGTTAACATTAATATTATTGGCATAAAGGTGGAAAGCCGGACCTACAACTGTATCTTCTCTTGGTATATATAGATTCTTAAGTTTACAAAACAGTTGAAACTGGTATATGTAGTTGCATGGAGTTATGTTTAAGATGTTACATGGTAACAATTTTATCAATGGATCGTAGGCATTTTATCTACTTGGCTGCCACTACAGTACGTTTTAATCACATTTTTTGAAGTTAACTGTAGATGCTCAATCATGCCTTTAAACAAATCTTAGATTTATCTGTAAATTTTTATTATTTGTAGATGTTATTAAATTTAGAAGCATTTTAGTAAAATTTGTAGTGTATTCACTGAGTTTGAATGAGGATGAGATGAAGTTTTATAGCAGTTAAAGGAACCTTTGAGGCTGAATCAGAAATTTTTTAGGGAGGAACATTTATTTTTCAAGTGAATTCTTCAGGGGTTCACATAGAGTTTGTCCTAATTTTTTGAGAAAAGTACTTTAGCATATTTCTATTAAGGAAGTCTTAACCCTATAAAGTCCCGATAGTGACCAACATCAATTTTCTCCTAACAATATCCATATGTTGCCAAGAGAAATGATTATGAGAGTTAATAAAATGACCACCAAAGAAAAAATGCTTTGATCTGTTATCAAACTCTCTCAACTATTTTTTTAAGGAAATGTATGAAGGTCAGTATGGAGAATTAATATGTGGACATCGGGGCTTAAAGGGTTAAGGGGTGAATGCAACATTATTGCATTCTTCACGAGTAAGAAAAACTGCTTATTACTCAACTAGGGGGAGTTCAGCTATTGAGATTAATTAAACAGTCCCTTATTTGGCATTTTTATCTGCTTATTTAAATATCTTGGGCTTTGTCAACTTGAATCTTGTGTTTGGCATAAATGGGATTCCAATCCTCCACTGCAATATTGGAAAGATCAAGTAGCCTCTGCTTGCAGGGTCATGACAATCTCGGACAAAAAGAAAACATTTCTTTAAGCACAAACCTTGGGTGCCACGTGTAATGCTATGCATAGTCTTGATGCCCTGTAACATTGTTGTTTTTTGGGGGGGAGAGGCAGTCACCATTTTGATCTTACGGTTGAGTTCAGTTTATAATATGGTGACAGAAGTGGGGTAGTTCCTGTACTTATTAATTGGTTTACGACTGACTGCTGTGCTCCCGGCAAGTTTTTACTTAGGGTACAGTCTTAGCCTGTGTGCAAGCTCTCCATTTGGCGAATACTGTGGAAAGTCATGTGAGCATCACATGAAAGGAAATGCATGAGTCAGTGAGGGGTGGCCCTCACCAGTAATATGGACAGCTTGCTCTCGGGCTAGCACACTTGTGACTTGAA
The DNA here is from genome assembly GCA_964035705.1 of Porites rus. Classification (NCBI taxonomy): domain Eukaryota; kingdom Metazoa; phylum Cnidaria; class Anthozoa; order Scleractinia; family Poritidae; genus Porites; species Porites rus. Next base: position 11,345,242 of record OZ038001.1, on the reverse strand, counting down.
TACTGCACTAAACAAACATTTTAGTGGAAATATCGGTACTTTAATTTTCATCTCCTGTTTGTACCATGTGCAAAGCAGTAAGGAAACACCAGAGCATTCACTGCAACCGTTATTTGCCATTTACAAACCAAAGTGTTTGCAGTCCACAGTTCAAGATTCTCATGGTAAACTTTGTACGAAAAGCTACTTCTCAAACAATTACAAATAAAAAATGGTGAATTCACCACATCACAGATTGCACTTTGAAAAGGCAAGTAGATGAAAAGAAAACATAAAGGCATTATTTCTTTGCCAAAGCATGCTAGGGTATTTGTTGTTGGCAGCAAGTTGGGCAAAAACATCTACAAATTTAAAAATGCGTGTAAAACCGTGAAAAAACATCACGCAAGTGCCAAGTCCACCACAGAACGGCCTTCGAAAGACTTCAAAGAAATCAAACAATAGCTCTTTTATTTTGCTTCCAAACTCTTTACAACACAGCTGCACCACTTCCTGCTCGACAAGTGTTCATGTCCTGCATAAAACGCCAAGTATCTGTGTCAGGATCGTAAACTTCCACACTGGAGAGTCTATGCGCTCCATCAAATCCCCCTAGCACAAATATCTTGTTGTCATAAACTGCCACTGAAGGCCATGCTCGGGGTGTGTTCAAGGGTGCTATAGGCTGCCACTGATGGGTCTGGGGGTTGTATCTTTCGGCGAGATCAAAATAATGATCTGTACTTCTGTTGCGGCCACCTAATGCATAGATGTATCCGTTAATGGTTGCCAGTGTCATGCCTGACCGTGCTTTTTCAAGTTCAGTGACAAAAGTCCAGGTGTCGGAATCAGGATCATAGCATTCAACACTTGCTCTGTCACTATGCACTCCACGGTCATAGCCCCCTGCAATGAATATCTTCCCTGCAATAGAAAAGCAAACAACTTGCTCTTTCAATAATACAAAGCATTTAATAAGTGTCTGAGATAACATGGGCAGATTTTTGTGGTCCACGGGCACCGATTTTTGTGGGAAATTTTGTATTATTTTTAAAGAATAATAACTAACTTCACATTATATAGTATATAATGTGAAGTATATAATTATGAAATAATTCATTTGTGAACTGCGGTTGTAGATGAAAGTGAAGAATGATCATCGCAGTAAATTTTCCAATTTAAGCAATTGGAGAGAAGCAGCCCTGATTTTTTTTTGTGTGTGTTTTTTAGGCTTCTTCTTTCCAATTGTTTAAATTGGAAAATTTACTGCAATGATCATTCTTCACTTTCAATAACTATATAGTTGGCAAGTGTTCCTTTTTCTACAGCAGCGTGACAACAATGTTAACATGTCTGGTCTAATAGTTAACACATCAGACATATTTGGTTCTGTAGATCTGGGTTTAAGTCTTGCCATTGCATAGTTTCTTTGGGTAGTACAGTCTCCATCCACACACTTGTAAATGTACAGTGTTGCTGTTTCAATGAAGGTTGCTTAGGAATTGTGCACTGAGAAGCTATTGTTTAGTGGTCACTCAAGCAAATCATTGCAGTGAGCTTGGTATACCCATTGCCCAAATTTCCAATGACCAATTACCAAAGCAGCCGTTTACTGGAGGTAACCATGGAATAGCATCCAATACTCCTAAGGCCCAGTTCAGACATCGTGCTTCTGTTGTGCCAAACTAAATTCAGGAATTAAGTTCGACAAAAGCAAGCAGAAGCACAGCGTCTGAATCAAACTTTTGAATTAACTTTAGCAAGCAATTAAGTTCGACAAGCGCTGCCGTGCTACACAGCTCTGGCACGGCAGCAATTCAAACGTCGTGCTTCTGCTGCGCTAAACAAAATTCATAAATTATATTAATGTATTTTGGCAAGACTGCGTTCCCATGGGGAGTTGGGAGAAGACTTGTTACGAGGCATCAGTAAATAGTGAATTTGGCCCATTGTTTAGAATTAAGATAGGCACAGCAGAAGCACAACGTCTGAACTGGGCCTAAGTGCGTTATTCTACAGAAACTACAATAAGCCCTGGCCATCTGGGCCCATTGTTTGAAGCATGATTTTGCAATTTTGTTGCCTATGTTTGATAATAGTCTAATACTTTCCAAAATAACTCATGGTTGCAAGGTTACTTCAGGGAACACTGCACTAAATTTTTTCAAACTTTTTACAATGAAATCTTGCATTGCAACAAAACCTGTGAGGTAATTCTTGATCATTTGAAAAGCTATATCAAAAAGAGTGTTTCATTCAATGACTTCTTGTTGTCCACATATCAGATAAAACATGGTGTTCTGTTCTGTTGGTTTCTTTCTCCTAGATCTGGAGTCCCAAAATCACAGAACATTCTTACAAGGCAAAGGACCCCTCCCATTACGAACATACCCTCAAAAGTTCAGAAATTCAACATCTGAATCACGATCATTTTCCTCTCCTTGAAGGGGCTCAAAAGCTGATTCAAAGAATGATATGTACTATATTCAAAATCGCCTGCGAGCAAGCTCTCCAGGGTGCTCTGGCGGCAGGGAGAGCTTGCAACTATGTCTCTGGAATTGAATATCTCCATCGAAAACGCTGATGCAAAATGCTGGTTGGCGAGGATGTCATTAGCAATGACGTCACTACCCTAGGAACATGTTTTTCAATGTTTGTTTACGTTCACACTTGTTCCGCTTCACGCTGATTGGTGGAAATCTGACAGCTCAGTCGACAGGGAGCCACAAGTGAATTAGAGGTGGAATTCAAATTCCAGAGACATAGTAGTAAGCTCTCCTTCCTTTTCCAGTCCCACTACCAGAGTGCCTCGGAGAGCTTGCTCGCAGGCTATATTAAAAAAAATAATAACTATAGTCATAAACATTGACATCTCAGAAATTAAAATAGCATGGTCGAAACCTCCCTGTGTTATCACCTTTCATAAGCAATCACCAATTTGAAACCTTCAAAATCAGTTTTCTGTCAGTTACAGTAAATCCTCTATTAAGCCCCCCAGGGGGCTTATTTATTTCAATCCCATCGAGCTGGGGGGCTTCTCCAATTTTAATAGAAAAGGCGATGGTATCAGTTCTCCATAAAGAACTAAAATACAAAGTGGAAAAGCTCAAGAACAAGAAGGTTGGAGGTCATGCAGCTGAGGATCAGTCCACACGAAGTTTTACAGTCATGATTGACTAACACAGTCTCTCATTTATTCGTGAAGAATAACTAGGGGAGGGGAAGTGGGTTAATAGAGAGGGAGGGCATATTTGAGGCGGGGGGGAGGGCTTAATAGAGGATTTACGGTAATACAATGTAGATAGAACCTTATGAGAAAAACCACAAGGTAATGTGTAAATGTTCGCATTTTGGATGGTTTCTTGCAGGAGGTTCGACTATTTTACAGTTAGGCTCATGACACAAACCGTCACAAACAGCAACTCCTGCTCCGGATCTCTTTCGTCGCATGCATTGCACAGTACTCCAGTGATCTGTTTTTGGGTCGTATCTCTCAACATAGTTATAACTGCAAGTTCTGTCTTCACCACCAAGGGCATAAAGGTAGCCATTTAATGCCGTCACTGCAACAAACGACCTCTGAATAGCAATGTCAGCTAATGAAATCCAGTGGTTTACAGCTGGATCATAACACTCAACATGTCGCACATACATGGTGTCATCATGTGGGGTGCTAACTGCACACTCTCCACCCACTACATAGAGCAAACCATTGAGACTGCAAGCACCCACTGCAGTTCTAGGATATTTCATGCTTGCCAGTAAGGTCCATTGGTTAGTTAGGGTATCATATCTTTCTAAGCTCGAAAGCTGACAATCAACGGCGTTTCGACCACCGATCGCGTATACAGCTTGCGGTTGAGCGCGTGGAAGTGTCATATATCGCGGGAGATTGCGGGCACTTTCGTTGAGCACTTTGGCCAGAAAGAGTTGGCAGTCGGCATTGTTCTTAATGATTTTCGAAGGAAAAACTCGCGCTTCCAGGAACTCAAGAGTTAAGAGAGGAACTCTTACATTGGTTAACAATTCAACTGCGTAATCCTTACGTCGGCAAAAATCATGCAAAATCCACGCTTCGACAGCTTCGAACACTTGGTTTTCAGATCGAACCTGAAGAAGGTCTTCCCTCAAGAGATTCCGCAACGCTTGCTTGGGTAGTTGTAAGAATTCATCACACTTGACTACATCCAAGAAGTGTTGACGAACAAAGCGATAGGCAGCTTCCTCAAGTTCGGAGCAAGAATACAAATCGGCGAACGCCCGAATCCCAAGACAGTTCGATGCATCAAGGTGTGTCTGTAGAAAACCACAACAAACAGTTCTGAGGCTTTGCAAGTTCAACAGGGAAGCGGCGGATAGAAGCGCCTGTACGTTCTCTACAGTTACATCGATAGAGCCTGTATATGCAAAATTCAGTAAACTTTCCATCACACTCGCTTCTACCCCTTGTAACTTTATATCTTTCATGCCACTTTCCAACATGCCGTTTGTAAACATCGCTCGCAAGTAAGAACTCGCTCCCGCCAGCACAATTTTATGCGCGGGAAATTCGTGTCCATCCACATGCAAGACAACATCGCAAAGCTCGCCTTTCCTTCGAAGATCGTTCATGGTTTTTAACGCATCGTTAGAATGCAGAGGGATGTTAAATCTGCGATGCGACGCCATGGCGTACTCCTCGGTATTGATATTTTTTCCTCTTCGAATATCACGTTCGAAACATCATTTCAGGTTCCTTGTTTTGCTCGTTTCTCCTTTCGTAATGACCAAAATAAGACGCCATCTGATTGGTTCGTGCGCGTAATGAGCCAAAATAACAACACAATTGATTGGTTCGTAATCAACCAATTTTGTGTATTGCCGCTGGACATTTAGAAACCAACTGTTGTCTCGGGAAAAGTGCAACGGAGTGCAACAAGGCTTCATTAGCGACCAAAAAATTGGGTAAATAAATAAATAAACTAGGAGCTTTGAGAACGAGTACGGTTTTTGGGACTTACTGGTACAAATAAACTCTCTTACCGGTTGCCGGGAGCATAATATTACCGGAAATGAGATTGCAATCTAATATTATCGCGAAAATACGAAAGAGCCAGTATCTAAAAGTCTCTTCTAAAGGGAGTTGACGTTCGACGTTTTTCTCGCAATGTTTTTTGCAAGGATGCTCTTACCTGAGGTCCATGAATATTTTCTTTTATATACCAGGCATTCAAATAAAAAGGTACAACTCTATTCTGGATCGGGGGCTAGGGTCGGAGAGGAATAATTTATTCGGCCTTGCTTCCGCAATCATAGACTTTCAATATATTGTGAAATTTCAAAAATATTGAAGTCTAAAGGAATCAGCACAAGCCCCGAGGCAAATATTTTTTAAACACCTTTCTAAGGGGCTTATTCACAGAGGGGGTCATTACAGCTGGGGGCAAGAGAGGATACCCCTATCCCCCTCAAAGAGAAAATCCTCTCTCCTCCTCGCGTGTGTCCTCCTCCCTCGCGCGCATAGTTTATCTCGAGCGTGCCGGTTGTATGGCGTTGTCTCTAACCAGTGAGCCAGGATATCCTGGCCTTACCTTTCGTGTAAGTAATAGCTGGCAGGAGCCCATAACCCGGAGAGTTCAACTGCCATAAATTCGTGCAACGGCGTTTTTACAAGTGAGTTTATTTTTAGATAAGCTTTTCCCGCGAAAAATAACTGTTCCACGAGGTCAATTCCTGCATTTGATCGTCGTTTAGATTGTTAGTAGCTCGCTTGGACCTTTTCACAGTCGGCTATTTCGAAGATGATTTCGATTTAATTCCCTTTGCGTGAATTATGCGTTGTGGTCGATGAAGTAGACGTCCTGGCTAGGTTTTGCAAATCTTCTTCTGCACTGCTAGTTTCCGTGTAAATACTGAAATTGTCGTTTGAAGTACTGTCAGTAGACTCCTCTGAAGATTCCTCACGTGTGTCCGCTATGTTTTTTTCAATGTGAAGGAGTTGTCCTATTTACGTATTAAAAGTTTATCATTGATGACGCAATTGCTATTGATTGGCTTTTCGAAAGTAATTCGCGGGAAAAGCTTATCTAAAAATAAACGTACTTGTGAAAACCACGTTGCATAGGCGCAGTATGGAAGTTAGACGCTCCGGGTTATAGGCTATTTTGTAATTTCAAGTTATGCGGAGAAACTCGATCTATTCTTATAACTTCTTAAATGTCTTTAAATGTCTTCATGTGGTGAAAGCCTGCATAAGCGAGCTTAAGCAAAAGCGTTTTGTAGAGCCACGCACGTCAACCGGAAGTGAAGCCTTTTCATTGTTAATATGCCTCGACGCTAACAAATTTGTATTTAGTGCTTTAATTTTTTTCTCAGTGTTGAGACGATGAATCAAAGCACTAGCTACCGGCCCATGAATCCGGTTGACGTACGTGGCTTAAAGACGCCGATGCCTGTGGGCGGAAATTCTTTGGTGAGTACTTCATAAGTACACTCTTTTTTTTACAAGAATGGTGTTTTTCCGGCCCAGGCTGAATATTCTCATTTTTCTGCCGATTTTAGGCTGAAAATATCCTTGTATGATTCTTAGATTACATTTTGCTACATTTCCGTTTTAGAATATATATATTGGCGGGTCTCAATTGTAGTCAGTGCAGCTTTTTCTTTCACCTCTTGCCTAGTTTTCCCCTTTATAGAATGGAATAAGTTGAAAACATATAGCTGTATTAAATTTACAGCTTTTGAACACACAAAAATGTCTCCCGGGCTTTTCAATATCTCAGCCTGGGGTTTATTCTTAAAATATTCTTAAAATTCCGCAAATTTCAGCCTCGATATTGTTATAAAATATATTCTTGTTGAAAAAAAAGAGTGTATGGTAGGTATGACCATTAAGATAACACATCTTTGCTGACAATTACAAGTAAATTTGCGGTTTTTCTTTAATTTTATCCGACTACAAGCACTTTTAGGAGTTAAAGCCTCTAGTTTCCTAATTCGGCGCTGGCGCGTCCGATCACTGTACTTGTTGTCTTTTCATTTCGTGCCGAGATTTTAAAGCAGCAAAAAAAAAAAATTCTACAGGCGAACGTCTATGAGCAACCACCTCTCGTATGCGGACTACCTATCCAAAACACCAAAATTTTCGCGGTAATAAAAATTCCACTGCTGGAACCTCTCGTAAACATATGGTAAACGACCACCTCTCGTAGGCCCGGGGGGGGGCACTTGGGTATTTTTTGGGTGGGTATGTGCCGCCCGGGACTCCAAATTGGCACCCCGTTCTAAAAAAATTTCCCCTAAAATTGATACCCCGTTCTAGAATTCGCCCTAAAAATGATACCCCGTTCTAGAAATGGGCCAGTTTTTTATACTCCGTTCTAAGGTGCAGAGAGTACAACAGTTTGCTTGTTAACGCATTTGAAGGAGGGCGAAACAGCTGTCTATGGCTACAATCCCGCTCTGTTTTGAGTTCTTTCGGTGTCGTGTTGACGTCTTGCAGAGTTAATTTTCACGTAGTACGATCAGCATTGCAGTATTCTGCTTGCAGAATTTAATATGTCTACTTTTCATTTTTGCTGATCAGGTCTTTATAGATCCTACGTTCTCCGGCATATTCGTTTGCGGTCCTTTGCAGTACTTTGTGGTTCGTATTTTTAAAAGCAATCTGTCCTTGAATAATTCCAAATGGCTGCTTACAAAACTGGAGCTTTCGTGCGTTCGAAATATTTACCCCGTTCTAGAAAACGCCTCTGAAATGGATACCCCGTTCTAAATCTGGAGCTTCAAAATCACGATCCCGTTAGGCGGCACATACCCGTATAGGTAATGTATGGGAGTACCCCCCCCCCCCCCCCCGGGCTCGTAGGCGACCACGACTCCTTTTTGCAATGACCGCTTTCCTCCCGGTAAGAGACCACCTAAGGCAAGGTTTGATTCCAATGATCGTTGTATATGTACTACAGTTCTGAGAGTACGCTATATACTTTAAGAGACTAGAAATTAGAAAAGGTTAGGTAGCTTGCGAGGAAGCTTTCCTACTTGTGCGAGCGAAGCGAGTCTCGCGAGAACGCGCGAGCGAGCGGCGAAGCCGCGAGGAGCAGAGGAAAGGAGAGCTTGCAACGATCTCTCATAAAATTTTATTTGTACTTGGCCTAGCCTGCGCGCAGACGAAATTAAACTCTGGTTAACTCCTAATACTAATCAGAGTTTAGTTATCGTCTGCACGCAGGCTATACTTGGCCCAGACGAAGGGAAATACAATTGGCTGAAAAATGACGTTCCGGAAAACAAAGTTGATTGATAACAGGCCAAGCTGGCAGTTTGGTTCTCAGAGGATCAGGTTGCCTACCGAGAACTTGTTTCAGCCCTCAATGCAGACGAGGGAGCTCGTTTGATTCAGTTCTCGCAAAGAGAATATTACGAGCCGAGGATAAGTCGGACCGAGTTTATAGTTCTTGTGGAAGGAAAATGAAAACCCTTCTTCTTGTATTCGTTTGTGTCAAGCGTCTTGTTTAGTTCTGAAAACGAAAGAGTGAAAGTGAAGAGGGATTCATGATCAAGCGCCCGGTTCAAGCGCTGCCTTCCAACGTCGGTTTCTTAGCCTGATTGAATTCCACTGGGTTGAAAAATTCAGAAACATGTACTTGACAGTGTCGCTCGCTGTGTAGTTTGACCGTGAAGAAGGACAAGGGAAAGAGTTGGTAGCAACTCCTTTCCTCGGCTCCTCGCTCGCGCGTTCTCGCGAGGCTTGCTTCGCTGGCTCAAATAGGAAAGCTTGCTCGCATGCTACAGGTTAGGGAATGCGGGCGACACCGGTCAGAGGTCCAAACGCTTTTTCTCCAACGCCGTGCTCTGCGCAAGTTTCACGTGACAGATGGTCAAAAACAGGCGTGATCAGATTACGAGGGGTAGCGTGATCAAATTGCGTTCTGTGCATTCCATTTATTCTTAATGGAAGTCCAAACGAATGCTAGCGCTGGTTACATACATGCGACGCATGCGTCATCACATCCTGGAGATTAGGTTTGCGGGCTCCTCTTGTCGCCCACAACAACGTGAAACTTTACACATATAAAAAAAATCGTAACTTGGAAATTGCAGGCAATGAATTTTCTTCCAAAAGGTAGCTTGTAGGAAGTTCTAGCTTCTTTGTCTTTCTATTCTCGTAAGCAACAGACCAAGTCGTCTCATGCACTTTTTGGTTGGTCGCTTACGGAAGGTTGACTGCATTGTGATTGCAGAAACACCTTTATGACTGTAGAGAAATTCCATTTCTAGATATCTTTTTATTCTTTTATATATCATATGTTGTTTTTGCTGCTTTTTTCTTTTAGTTTTGGGAGGGGAAGGGGGGGGGGAGAGAGTTGTGTTTTTGTCCGAAGCTTGTTATTCTTCTTTTAACAAATCGTACACAATTTCTTTTGTCTTGACTTCAAAATCGACCAATAAGCGCGAGAGACGTTGATCTGCAATTTTTGTAAAACGGGTTATTGCGTAGTTTCTTTATAGGTCTTATTGGCGCAGGCAAATGACGTCACACTATTCGTAGAACTCAGTACACCAACTGCGCTGTAACGGTTGAATTGACCAATCAGAATCAGTATCACTCAGTCGTATTTACCATACATAATCGGCTATCTAAAGTAGCAAATGATATAATTACAATTTATTCGACACTTCTCATGCAGTTTTGTTCATCGAATGAATCGAGTTACAAATTGAGGTGGTAAGTACTATGAACAGTTATGTAGTTTATCCTTTTAGACCGAGAACTTTCGACAACCAAAATAACTTTTTGTAATATTTTATTTTAGTAACAGAGAAGTAGAGAAACCGTGAAAGAAAGTTATATTACTCAAAGTTCACATGAATTAAATTAGTTTGAGGAAATGTAATTTTAAAGGGCGACTGTAGAATAGTGAAAAGGATTACTTAACATTTTATGAAAAGAACCCACTTATTTACTCCTTTCTGAATGTGAATTTAAGAAATAATGGTGTATACTTTATAACTAAGGCCGATAAAGCTAATGAACGTTAGATTTGATCTTCGCAGTTGTGCGGCCAATCATTACGGGGGGAGCGGTAAAATTGAAAAGAGTGGAGAAAACACTCAGATTTTAGGGAGACTCAAATTTTTTGTAGGGTAACTTCAAAATATTTTTAAATCTTTTTTTGCAAGGTTAGATTAGGACGATTTCGTAGGACACAGGGAGACCTTTGGCTGAAGGATTTTATGAATTCACCCTTGGGGGCATTTTAGTACGAAAATGAAAGATTTTTGTGTTTTAGGTAAATTATTATTAATCCGACGTTTTTGAAAACGAAAACTGTATTTGCAAACCTGAGGAAGAATTTGATCTGATTCGATTGTGTTGTATTGCAAATTAAAGTGTAGGAGCAAATATTCACATTGCTGATCCAACTTTTTAAAACACTTTGAGTTAATAGCTTTTGTTTCTTGCATAACTTAGTAGTAGCTAGGTTCTGAAAAACAATCTAATGTACCTCATTTAAATCATTATGTCTTGGTAACAAACGGATCGTTTTAAGAATGTGACAACTAGATGAAGTCTTTATGAAGATATTGTTATCAGTTGCTAATGTATCCTGCTAATGTATATTTATATAATTTATAAAGCCTGTTGATATTTTAATCAGGGCTAGTGAAAAAAAAACTGAACTGAGCAAAAACAAAAACAAACAAACAAAAAAAAAACAGGAAGTGATCCGCGCTTATCATACAAACTCAGTCGGTTGAACCTTTAACATGGCAGTCATAGTTATGCAGGAATAGACATAAACGCAATCATCACTGTGTTTAATTTACTTTTCTCGCATTTTGTTTTGGATTTGAGAAGAATTCCTGCTCCTTGATCCTATTCACTTCGATCATCGAACTCCTGCATCGCGACTCTTCTTTAGGGAACTAGTCCACTAAACCAACATTTTGCTCTAAGTAAGAACTAAGTGTCAATGTTGGTTTATTAGGGGAGGGGTATGTGGGCAGTTTCCCAGAAAGCTAAAATGATCCGGGAACTAAAGTAAAAACGTTTTTGAACAGCGCACATTGACCGGAATTGGACTTTTTGCATTCTTAAGCAGTGGTTTAGTCTAAATTATCCAGCACATAGCCTCTGTACGAGTCAAAACGTTTAGCAATACAGATTTGGTACCCTCAAGGCATATGGAACAAGAGAAAAGGCCTTACTTCCGGTTGTTGTGCGTCGTAACGAAAGTACGCATATTATGTACGTTTCATTTTCAAAATTAACTCCCGAGCAAGGTATGCATACATAGGAGAGGTAAGTGAGATCCTCTATAATGTTCTTTGTAAAAATAATAATCAAATCACAAACCAACCCTTTCTGGGTGACCGCTATCCAGGTTCATCCATATCTAAGATCAGCGTCACATGTACGAGCGTGTTATAAGATTTTCAGCCTATATTTTGATCCATCTTTCGCAGCAAAATACTCTTCAGCAATCAGAGCATAGTAGGATTTGCAGCAATGGCGGATGAAATCACTAAAGTGTAGAGCGAAGATAGTTTAATTGGCCAAGGACGATCAAGAAACTCAAACCATCAACCACCACTTTGAATTGCGCGAATTGACTCTGCGCGAACGTTTATGAAAACAGCAAATTTGCAGGGGAAAAGTAATCTAAAAATAGAATGAAGGCTAACGCACTGACATGGCGCTCCGGAGAGATAGGCTCATGGCATGATAAATTGAACCGGTTGATGAGGTAAATTTGCAAAATTAAAAGCTGATGTACCCTTCAGTCAGTTTTAGTCTAACCAAAAATGCATCTCGCGAGGAGACACCCGCGAGCGGACGTTTTCTCGCCGGGAGGGGGGTATTTTTCAACCGCTCCGTGGTCGTGGGTATCCCTTTTTAAAATGAACTCACGTACTGATGATTATACATGTTGATTGATGTGATATTTTGTGAGTATGGTAATATTTAACAGACTAACAATATTATTCAGAATAACGTCATACGCCAGCTGATTACGAAACGGAAACAAGTTATTTATAACAGGTGCTCAAATATGCTGAATATATAATCAAGAACTTTCTTAAAAATTACGTTTTCTTGGTATGGGTGTGTACATACGACATAGACGCGGTAATAGTGCTTGTGCGGAAATATTGACGCCACCCCAGGACGGGGGGGGGAGGGGGTGGGGAGGATGGGGTCTAAGCAAGGTGAAATTTAGCCGATCCCCCCTAATAACTTTTGCGATCACCCCCACCACCACCACCACCCCCCACGTCTTCACTTTCCAAGCAAATTTGAGTGTCCCCCTTCTGAACCCTTCCAAAGTTTTCAGCGATTCTCCCTTAATTTTGGGTTCTCAGTTACGACTGATCCCCCCTTTTGTTCTCCTAAAAATCAAGTGATCCCCCCTAAAATCCTCCGCCCCCTCCCCCCCGGGCGATGAATAATGACCGGTCCCTAATACAGAGAGCAAAAATACTTGAATTGAAAGTGTAAGAAGTGAAATAATAATAATAATCTGATAATGATGTAATAATGAGGATATATATGGTCCTTCTCGTACTATACGCTCTCGAGTAGATACTGCAGTTTCTACCTTAAGACGGCGAAGCTAAGTCCACTTCTAACCATTCTTAACTTGAAAGCACTCCTTGATTATAAGTGGTATAAATAAAAACCTTTACCTTTAGCCTTTTCAAGCTGTTTCAGCCAAAAAGGAAAATTGTACTCTGTGAAATTCAATATTTATCTCTACGCTAAGACAAACAAAACCAGGTCACATCCTGTTTCATTTAGATAGAAAACTTCTTCAACTTCCTCGAGTTTCTAATTGCTCCCTGTACATACTATACTAAAGAAAGAACTGGATCAATGGCATGAAACAAATTATTTATCAAGGTACTCCTTGATTATACGCGGTCTAAATAAAAAAACCCGTTTCCTTAAGCTTTTTCACCCTGTTTCAGCCAAACAGGAAAATAATATTGAACTCTGTGAAATTCAATATTTATCTCTAGGCTAATACCGACTAAGAAAGGTTCATCCTGTTTTATTTAAATACGAAACTTCTTCAACTTCCTTGAGTTTCAAATTGCTTCCTGTACATACTATACTTCAGCAAGAACTGGATAAATGGCCTGAAACAAATTATTTAGAAAAGAGAAAAAATGCTGAAATGGTTCATCCGAGTTGTACTGCAGCAATGTTTTTAAATCAGACCAGTTGGTAGATAGATTGAATTTGGATGATCTAGGCCTTTATGAATGCTGCAATGTAGATGGTTCCACGGGACGAAAAAACGGATTTACCGAACGTCAAAGGTGAAGTCAAACGCGCGATAAAGGCCACCTTTGCACACCTTTGTACAACTTTGACGCGCGACAAATGTTTACATTTTCCCGCGGTCAAAGGCGCGTCTTCAGGCGATAAAGGCCGTTTTTGTCACGCCTTTAACCCCTACCTTTGACGCGCGTCAAAGGTATATTTCATTAGCATTTGTACCCCTATCAAAGGCGTCGTCAAATATGTCTGAGATTCAGGCCAAAGGTGTGACAAAAGCGCGGCAAAGTTATGTCTGTGATCAAAGTCAAAGGCTTGTGAAAAGTGTCGTCAAAAGTGTCTGAGCCTCAGGTCAAATGTGTGACAAAGTTGTCGTCAAATGCGTGTGAAATTTAAGTCAAAGGTTTAACAAAGGTGTTGCCAAATATGTTTGTTTTTTTCCTCCCCTCGCATCGCGCTTCTCGCTCGTCTCGCGATTCGCGTGAATTCCTCGTTCTCCTCGCGTTTCGCGCGAATGCCGCGTTATTGCCTCGCTAGTCATAAGCGCTTGATATACAGGCTAGAATCCAACTTGAGATTTTCAGTCAAATTCAATTGCGAACTGGATACCGTTTAAAAAGGTGGACAGATAAGAGATTAAGTTCTTAATCTTGTACTTTATTGTCCTAAAACCTCACTAGATGATTAGAAAGCTGAATAATTCCTATTAAAACTTTTTTAAACGCATAAAAATGTTTTTTTAAAACATTTTCACGATTTATTGTCTAAAGTACACAATGCAGTTTGTCAATGGACAATCATAATGACTGCCGAAATTTTTGAAGCACTATAAATGTTCCAGATTCACGCTGTTGTCACGGACGGCAACCTGCAAAATAGTTTAAAACACTCTTTCACGAAAGCCAGTGCTAAAATCATGGTAAGTAAGAAATGTTCTTGATCAGGAGCCTATCTGTCTTGATGTTATCTTTGCGAAGATTTTCATTCTAGAGTGCTTTTGACTCTTGATGTAAGTGAAAGACAAACGCCATGTATCTAACTTCAATCTTCCTCTGTTGTGTGCTTTTTTTTCCACTGGAGACTTATCACTTTGCCTTGCTTCTTTTATCTGTGAAATAATTGTAAAAAAAATATAGAAATTTGAGATAAAAAGCTCAGTCATAGTGTTTTAAATAAATTTTTTGGCCCCACTCCCTTTTTACTATCGCTCCTTTTCTTCAGAAAATCCCCCTTTCTCTTTACCTTTATCAAAACTTAAAGACCCTGTTAAAAATGTGTAGCGAACCTAATGCTTTTGAATGGAAACATTACATTTTGTGTACATGTATTGTCATTGAGTTCGTCACCTGTGAAATTTGACGTTTGAATCGAGCCTTATTATCACATAATAAAGTCCAGGAAAATTCAATCAAAATTTCCCTCTATGCCCAAAGATTAAAATTAAACTAAAGAAACACTTTATATTATACCTAGCCTGAATAACAAGCGTTTCCAATCGAGTTATTGCGCGAGTTAGCCCCTCCCGGCCCCTCCTTCCTCTTTTTTTTCCCTCTTGCACAAAACTCGCGCGGAAAAGCTTGCTACGCGGCGATTTTTCTACCTTTTTAACCCCCAAAGTTATTGTCCAGTAACAATAATGAAGGGACAGCTCGGTATGTTTGAAGTGGTAAAAAAATCAATGGAATATTTTAAAAATTAATTATGCAGTATGAGCCCCATTACGTATAGAACCCAGAAAAATCAAAAGAAAGAGATACTCACGTTCGCAAAACATCCGAAGTCTTCAAATAATCACACCTCTTTGTTTGATAAACTGCACTGAATCCTGTTCAAATAAACTTATGTACTTGCTTCAGTTATATGCCCATCAAAGTCTGGTACAGACATTTTTATTGAAGTACACTGTCAATGAAAAAAGATATATGTAAGTCTTATATTATTTCATTACCTGAGTAGTTCTCGCAGATAAATATAAACTGTTGGAAAAACCAGAGTTGGTTAATCTTGATGTTAGTAGGTTCTCGCATAAAGTTTTGAGTTGAATTGCATTGTGAAATATAAGCCAGGCATTACTTTTACAGAAATGCATTAACCCTATTAAGAAAAAGGGCTTGATCTAATGTAAACTCTACTGTGATACAGAAAGATTTTTATAGTTTACTGAACCAGATTTAACGATCAGAAAAGCTCCCAAGCACGATATACACGCCTGTTCGGAGTTGGTTTCTGTAAGCTTAACATAGTAAAACAACTATGAAGTTTGAAGAAGAACTATTGCATGCACACATAGAAAAGAATGACACGTACCTTTTGAACAAGTTTGTAGTCTAAACTCTATCAGAGATAAGGGCGAAAATATTTGTTAAAAAAAAGCTGGACTGCTTCGTACAAAAAAGCAGCTTTTGTTTTCTTAAGATCTGCGTAGTTTGTTTGTTTGCGCGGGCGGAGAGAGTTTGCAGCCGCGACAATTTCGCGCCAAAAACAGGGTGTCTTGCTTGGGTTCAGTCTTCCATCGTCCAGTTGTTGAGTCATCGTTTTGCGTCGCTATCATTTATTCATCGTATATTAATCGATCAAGGGGAAAATGATCCACTCAAGATAAGACAAAAACAAAACTCACTTAATTCACCTCGAAAAAGTACATATTCCAGAACATTTTCAAAAATAATTATAAACACCAATTACAATGATTACCAGCCTG
The DNA here is from genome assembly GCA_964035705.1 of Porites rus. Classification (NCBI taxonomy): domain Eukaryota; kingdom Metazoa; phylum Cnidaria; class Anthozoa; order Scleractinia; family Poritidae; genus Porites; species Porites rus. Next base: position 11,329,298 of record OZ038001.1, on the reverse strand, counting down.
TGTTCGGTATTGTCGTATAAATATCTTTAAAACAGGATTCAAATACAGCTTTTTAATTTCCTTTCTTAAAATCAGTTTCGACATAAGTGTTTGTAGAAGTAATTCATTGCATATTTGCTCTCACCCTTGACACCATTCAAAAGTGTTGTAAAAGTGTAGCGGTCGTATTTGACTTCATTTTTGACTAGTATCAAAGCTGTGGTCACAGCCACTACTCTTTTGACTTTATCTTTGACGTGCGTCAAAGGTAAAGTCAAAGTTACCAGCATATTTGACAACGCCTTTGATAAGGGTTAAAGGAATAGCAAAGCATTGATGCATTTGACTTGATCTTTGACGCACGTCAAAGGAGAAGTCAAAGTTGTTACCAATTTGACTTCACCTTTACCGAGGTCAAAGGAGTAAGCACAGAGGTTATTTATTTGGCGACATCTTTGACGCGCGTCAAAGGTGAAGTCAAAGCCAATACCATATTTGATTTAACTTTTGACGCGCGTCAAAAGTGTCGTAAATCCAATTTTTCGTCCCGTGTTCAAAGTGCGTGCGAAAGGGATCATGATAAAAGTTTATTTTTTTTTTTTCAGAATTACTGACAGAATTACTTTGTAGTAAATGCGGAAGAAACTGGCACGATAAAACGTAAGTCAGTAGCGGAGCATTGAGCTATCGGGGACGGGGGGTACTCCCTATAATATGAAACGGCAAACTGATCCTTACAGCAAGGCGATGAAGAATTACGTAAACAAAAGAGTAAAACAAAAATATATATATTTAAACAAATTGCCCAATATTTCGGTTTGAAAACAAACCTTCTTCAGGGGCTGAAGAAGGTTTGATTACAAACCGAAATATTGGGCAATTTGTTTAAATATATATTTTTGTTTTACTCTTTTGTTTACGTAATTCTTCATCGCCTTGCTGTAAGGATCAGTTTGCCGTTTCATATTTTGTCTACAAGTTTAATTGTACCGATCCAGGTCTACAACTGGAAGATTTCCGCATCACTCATTGGTTTGTTGCTGTGGACTTGCTGATATCTTATATATTTTGGAATCTCCCCCTATAACAGCCTACAAGAGGCCGCTAGATAGAGGTGAAAAGGGTAGGGATTTCTCTTGTTTAAGTGTAGTAAATGGATAGGGAACTAACATTTAAAAGAGATGCAAATGACTAAAATAAGTATGTGAAAGGGCTACCATTTGTCAATAGAAGGTACACGAAAGGGGTATTTTTTTTTTCTGTTGAAAATGGTATATAACTGAGGGTGTACATAAAGGGGTTGGACCTTTGGGGGGAGCCTCACCGTATAAGACTTGGTTGAGTACCCCCCTTCCCATAAGCTATTTCCATTTTTGTAATTCATGACATGACCCCTCCCCCCTTATTCTTAAATGGTAGACTGTATTAATTAGTAAATCACGACTGGACTGATCCGGTGTTTTCTGGAAGTTCGGATTTGTCTTTAATCTTCAGCTGCTTGACCTCTAACTTTATTTATGTGAGCTTTTCGACTTTGTGTTTTAGTTCTCACCAAACCTCATTTTCTCTTTGTTCTCACAGCGAAATGATACCATCATCTTCGCTATATATAAGCCCCCCCCTAACAAAAAAAGCCCTCTTCTATCTATTAAGACCCCCCCCCCCCCCCCCCACCACCACTCACACGTGCTTGAAATAAATTAGCCTCCCGGAAGACTTAGCAGAGGGTTAACGGTATATTATACCTCGTATCAATTATTCATATCAATTATTTATATCCAAACCTAAACGTTGCCGCGTGTCGCGCGTGATCTGGTCGCGGTGGCGTGAAAAGATATAATAATTGAAATGGCCTTGATTCATAAAAATAAGAACGAAACTCAACACCTTATTATTGTAATAACTTACTCAACAATTGAAAACCGAAAATTGCTCTCACTTAAGTGAAAGAAAATAACGTGAACTTTCTTATTACAAAGGGTCATCTTGTGACGGCAATGGCTGAAAGCTAGTGACATACAAGTGTGTTTTTACCGGGGTCCCATAGACAGAAAAATGCGCGCGACCTATATGAACCAGTAACTATCAAATTTTTCAACGCGCATTCATCTGCAGAACTGTTTATCTATCTGAAAAAGAGTGTAAATTGATAAAAACGAGTCCATCTGGCGGAACTTGTAGTTTAATTTCGGGAATTTGCCTGCAGGCATCGCGCTTCATTGAAGATAACTTGATAAGTCCGTAATGACTTAAAGTAAAAGAAGTGGACTTAATCATAACATGCTTTTATCATAGAAATCGAAATGTTCAACAGTTAGCAGTTGGTAGCGACAAAAAAAATATACATCATGTGATCATCATGCGGAGAATTAAATGAAAGGCATCTGCGGAAAATCCAGTGAAGCTGTGAGGATCTGTGAGCAGTTTTCCAAAAAAAAAAAAGTTGTGTTTACTCTTCTTACATTCAATTTGGCCTCTCACACACACAAAATACATTTTATTTTATTTTGTCTTGGCCTTTCTTCTCAGTCTTTAAAGCAAGGACCAGTCAGTTTGCTGCTCACTAACTTTGAATTACCCTTTCAAAAACCTAAAATACTAATTAAAATGACAGTTTTCATTAAGTTTTAGCCTAGTTTTCTCAAAGATGACTCATCTTCTGTTTGTGTTGTATGTTTTAATTACTGTCCGTTCTCATTCCTTTTATCAGTTTTTCCTAAGGATTAGAACACGTGTTCGTCCATGCGTTTAATCAGATACGTCCTTTACATTAATCCATAAAAATTAACCGGAAAGATTTTTTCAGACGAAACGGCGATATTCCGTGTTTTCACTGCCACGCTATGAAAAATAAAAATGCAAACTAGTCAATACAAAAAGTCCAGGATCTGGAAAATGAAAGACGATAAATATACCAGAAGCCTCGCCAAGAATAAGGTCTGTGCGATAATTCATATGCGAGATACTCGGAAACACGTTTTACCCAAATTTATAAGGCTTTGTATGGAGACGCCATGTTGGTGTCCCTTTGAGGGGGACAAATATGGCCGCCGGAAACTAACAGAGACATCAGTTTTTGATTTTTTCTACTTATGCGTGAATTCATCCGGGTTGAACTGATAAGGATAAAAGTAATATTTATTCTAAGACAAGGAATGTCGCCTGCTAAATGCCGCGTCATGCAAAAGCCTGGAAATTCAAACGTCTTCCGTCGCAAAACGAAGAACCCTTTCGTACCGAAAATTTGTATAAATAAAGGTTTTTAGGTGCTGTACTACCTCATGAAAGTAGAAACTCAGAAGAATCGATAGTTTCTTTATTTGAATTTTGCTGACGTCATGTGAAGACCCTCTAAAACCTACTGAGTAAAATATTCTTTCAGAGCAGGGAACTTTTGGCTTCCCGGAAGGAACCTCTTCTTAATGGAACGGAAAAACCCTGGGGCAAGGAAGGCACTAAAAAGTCCCTCCCCTTTTTATCTCTCTCCTCTGCAGAGGCTCCCGCTGGGCATGCCAATAAAAATAGCAATACATCGAAAAATAGAAAGCGCGCGCTTTCGTTTTCTTTTCCCCCCTCCTTCTTACAATACCCTCTGTGGAGGAGAGAGTCTTTTTATCATTTTACGTTTAACAAAACTCGATAAGCCTAAAGACTTTGCGGAAAGAAATTTTGGCAATTTTTAAGTATCTCCAGAATTCGATCCCGCCAGCGATTCAAACCAGATTAGACGGGCGTCTGTCAATTTTCTACTGTCGTATTTATTTCAAAGATCACTTTTAGTTTTGTTACAATATACGTCATGGGACAAGTCCCTTAAAAATCAGATCGAAGACTTGTCATTAACATTTACGCTGACAGATTTAAAGAATTTAAAAATTAAAATTTAGTCTTGTCTAGTCTGTACAAACTTCCTTGGGAATGTTTGAGTCATCAAGGAAAAATGCGTGTACAGAGTGAAAGCGATTACCGTATTCTAGCATCTTTTCCTAGAAGGGTAAAAATATTTTATCACGTAACAATTTATTTTCGGTGTCAGATGTCGCCCCGCAGTATTTCCGTTTTTGAGTGATCTTCCCATTTCCGGTTTCTCTTTGACGTCACAACACCGCTATCAGTTGCTAAATGTCATGGCACGATGTAGTGCTGTGCTTGTAGTTGTTATATTCCTCGACGATTTATATTCTGTATATCCTTGTTTTTAGAGGCTTTGGTGGGGAACTACGGCTTTATAAATGAAAACAAGTTCCAAGGACTTAGATGAATGCAAAGAAGAGGTATTCTTTGATATTTTTGATCAGTTTACTATGCTGCAGTGCCTTCATCGTGTACAGAAAGTCGATCCACTCCGGGCGTCGTTCTGCAAGACCTATTACTCGACTAAACAAGGGAGTTCAGCTGGAACAGAAAAGGTTGTGTTTTGCAGATAACAAAGATGAATTTAGTCTACAGGACAGAGTTGGATTTCGTCAGGAACGTGCAGCCTTGCGGAATACAGAATGCACTATGGAGACATGTTTTGATAGGACGAAATGTCTGAATGACTTCAAAGTTTACGTTTATCCGATTCAACCCGGGGAGAAAATTTCTCCTTTATTTGGGAAAGTTTTAAAAGTACTGAGAGAGAGTCGGTTTTATACAGACGATCCAAGCAAGGCTTGTTTATTTATTCCGTCGGTCGATACCTTAGACCGCGATAACTTGAGCGAGGATTATGTTCACCAGTTGCCAGCAAAAATAGCGGCACTACCGCATTGGAATGGTGGAATAAACCATGTCATTTTCAATCTTTTTTCGGGAACGTGGCCTGATTATTCCGAAGATTTACTTTTTAACACTGGTAAAGCAATATTAGCGAAAGCGTCAATGTCAATGGAATTTCATAGATCTCGTTTTGACATTAGTTTTCCGCTCTTTCTCAAAACTCACCCGCAAAAAGGAAGCGGCGTTCCTGAGGATGCGACAAACTGTGCGGTGTTTCCGCTCGATAGAAAGTATAAACTTGCTTTTAAAGGGAAACGTTACCTTACTGGCATAGGAAGCGAGTCAAGGAACTCATTTTATCACATTCATAATGGCAAGGATATTGTGCTGTTAACGACCTGCAAACATGGCAAGAATTGGAGTAAGTTGAAAGATCGGCGATGCGACCAAGACAACGCAGAGTACGACAAGTGAGTAATCATTCAATAGAATGTGCACTTTGTTTGACTTACGCTTTATGTCTAGGCATGTATTTAAAAGTGTTTCACTTGCAGGATTGCAGGATTACATCCTGGTGGTATCCAAATCGGTTCAAAAGACTTTTAATATTCTGTTGGCGGATTAAATCTTTGGAATGCAACCTCCCCCAAAGCAGTGGCATTATATTATTTTGAAAGCCTCGCTATAATCGCTTTCAAACTGCGAAAATTATCATTGAGCTATCCTTTGTGAGGCCTCAATGGCTCCTTTGGGAGATTTTTGGCAACCTTCACACCATCAAGGTGTGTAATCTGTTAATTTTGGTACACGCGGGATGTTTTGTGACATTTTGAGTGAAATGGCAATTATACTTTTGTTCTTCTTTGTGTGACACTCAAAGTTGTGAAGACAAATTTGCTTTCAGCGAATTTTATCAGTTGTAGAGTGCTAGATCCAAATACTCTGACTTTGTTATTTTTCGTGACTTTAAAATCGTTATGTTTATTTAATACATTCTAAATGAAATGTCAATTAGCAACGAGATCGAATGTCCTCTTACGTACGTTTTCCCAAGATAACCATTCTATTGTCTGTATTTCTGATACAGTTGGTTTAAACATGCCTTTGTACAATATGTTCAAAATTTCAATCAGTGTTTGCATAAATTGGCTCTTCTTGTGGTTGAGAGATTTATGGTATTGGCAGATGCCAACTTATATGTGTAATCATTGGATAAAATTTTGTTGTAATTTTATTCCCGTGGCTTTCTTTGTTACCGTGGTTTGCCATTGGCTATAAACACTGAAGAAGCCTTCATTTCTCTCTGCAACTTCTCAAACTAGGAATTTTATATTTGTTTTTTTTAAATGCCTTATAAATTTATTCAGTATATTTAATTGCATTTTGTAATTCAATTTTCTCAAGTGGTTTCTTTAGAAATAAAGTAACTTCCATTATATTTATTTTGTGTCGAAGATAAGAACCCTTTTCTTACGCCAAGACATTCTTGTCAAATTGATTACTGTAGAAACAAACAGATCTTTACATAAAGCTTAGAATCAACTGATCACATGACTTTACTCTCTCCTAACACAATATATTATGTGACCTCATTTTCTAGTTGATTTCATCTCATAAAAGTTTTGTTTAATGTTTAATAATTTGTTTAACTGACTGCAGTACAGAATCAAACATTAAGTGTGTGTGTTTTGTTGCACCCAGAGGAATAACTGTAGTAATGATTTTCTTGGAAGTAACAAAAAATTGACAGCGGCATTTACATGCTAATTGGGGCAAGTATGAAATGAAAACATGAAGTGGGTTGTCTAATGGCTCTCGTTGCAGTGGACTCACTTTAGGATGCCATCTACATTAGACAAATTTAAGTTGCGGTAGTTGAAGTATGCAAAAAACATAGTGTTGAACTTCGAGAAAATCTCATGAATGAGGAGAAAAAGGTCCTTTCAGAATCTAGGATAGTATGCATAAACATAGTTGAAAGATGATGTAAAACAGAACCACAGCAAAACAAAACTTTATACAAGTTGTTTATAAATTAATGTTTGTTTGTGATAAAACACATCCTTCAAATCTTATACACACCCTTGCACTGACTTATTTAATATTAATTACCACGGAGCAATAGCAGGAGAGTATAATTATCACTTTGCATAATTAATTTGTGTGGGAACCTTCTTTGTGGGTTCTTAGTGGCATCAATTGTTTTCTGTAATCGTGACAATAATGTGAAAATAAGGCGAAATAATTACTAAGTACATGTAGTTAACAACGTAAAATTATTATGATGTAGTTACAGGGTGCCAAGAAAGACAGTTTTACAGCTTGCCATTCAGGCAAGCAGTAGCTGTAGCTAATATGTACTAGCCCAAAATTCACCCAAAAAATTTGATGAGTACTGATTACAGTTATTCCATAATTTGAATTCCCCAAAACTTCACTAAGTTAAGAACAGATTTCATTAGTCTGATAACCAAATCCACTAGCTATGTGAGGCTATCACATTTCTTTCTTTGCTTGCTGTAGTTAGCCTGGAAGTGTGTGATATCGCGATCCAACTCTCTTTGACTTAAAACACATGTCATCAAGATTTCATACCATTTTACTAAAAAATTGATCCTAACAAAGATGGTATTTGACTCACAGTTTATAAATCCTAATTTATAGATGACGTAATATATCAAACATGAGATGCAGTGTTTCATCACCAGATGAAACACCGAGAAGACAGTTGAAAGTACGACGCGCAGTGGAGTATTTTTGACGAACTTCGAGGTGTTTCATCTGGTGATGAAACACTGTGTCGAATGTTTGATATTTCTTCTCAAACAAAATCATTTTTGAAGGAGAAATTAAGGATGCAAATACTAAGCAGTGTTTCATTCGATTTCCAAACACTCATTAAACATTAGTTTCCTTTGTATTTTCTTAATGAATTATTAATGAGTTTGAGAACTGAAATTGACAACAACTGATTACGTGAGTTGCATCAGACATGCAATATATTTAATAGCTGAAAGTACAAATCAAGTGGAATTTGTATTCTTTCTGAAAAATACGTGACTCTGAATTTGCATGTTGGATGGATGATGCTGTAGAAAATCTACCTGGATTAAATGGATTTTTTTGTTATCACATTTCAGGCGTTGGAATAATCTAGAATTTATACCTTATTGCTTCAGGGTAAAGCAGGGGTTTCATTAAGGATTCTGGTAACAGGAGAAATGTGTAATGTTACCAGAAAATATTTTGAAAGAGGCTACCCATCTGAATAACAAAAAAAAAATAGTCATAGACTACTGAACGTCAGCCGAAGAATTTTGCTCAGTGAACAGAGAATTCTCTGATCTCCAATGCCTAATAATCACTCTGGTAAAGTGCTGATTGATTACTTTTGCCATTTTGTTGAAAATTCGTGGACCTGCAAAAGTGTTCAGTGTGTAGCCTTGGTTATTCTAAACAGTTCAAGAAACGAGGTGTCTGCTTAATGCACAATTGCTTGTTACAGAAAATAATTATGCAAAGTAAAGTGTGGGATGGATTGTTTTCAGTGTCTGCCCAAAAGAGGATGTCCACCCATTTGTCTTTGGCCATGGGGTGGTATGTACCTGCCAATTTTTTCTGAGTCAAATACGAGGGATTTCTGTCTCATCATGACTGCCAAGTTTCGGAAAACAACCTAAAAACTTCTGACAATTTTCCAAATACATCAGGACGCTGCACAAAATTTTATGCAAAGTAAAGTGTGGGATGCATTGTTTTCAGTGTCTGCCCAAAACAGGATGTCCACCCATTCGTCTTTGGCCATGGGGTGGTATGTACCTGCCAATTTTTTCTGAGTCAAATAGGAGGGATTTCTGTCTCATCATGACTGCCAGGTTTCCGAAAACAATGTAAAAATTTCTGACAATTTTCCCAATACATCTGGATGCTGCACAAAATTTTTTCGAAGATGTTCCAACTTCCTTTCAACACTTCCACAACTCCACAGCTCCAATATGGAGCTCATGTCTTGTCCCTGAAATTAAAATGTAATCTGAAACGTAATAGTTTTAGCGTGTTGTGATACACTTGAGACACATTACGTGCCTTTTTGGAATATTTTAGAGATATGGAATTGAATTTATTTTATTGATCATGTGTTTGAGAACAAAATCATCTGGACATGTGATTCAGACATAAAAAATTGTCCTTGATGCGTGAGAATGATGTCTTTATTCCCCAGGCATGTGACTCAGGCATAATGCGTGAGAGTTGGCATGTTTAGGCCTGGTGGTTAAAGGCAGTTGGAGTTTGAACATGCTAATCTTAGTAATATTTTTTCAAAATGTAATTTCCTTTCAGATATGATTATGATGAACTTCTTCAAAATGCTACATTTTGCCTGGTGCCTCGGGGAAGGCGTCTTGGATCTTTCAGGTTCCTGGAATCTCTTCAAGCTGGTTGTATTCCAGTGTTGTTGAGTAATGGCTGGGAACTGCCATTCTCTGAGCTGATTGATTGGCGTAAAGCGGTAATCCAAGCAGATGAACGGCTTCTGACAGAAATTCCATCCATAATAAGATCCTACAGCCAAGAGCAAATCCTTTATTTAAAGCAACAGGCATTGTTTTTGTGGGAAGCATACTTTTCATCTGTGGAGAAAATCTTGCTGACTACTTTAGAGGTGAATAACCATACATTGTGTTCTGTGGTTTTATTTGAGTCATTTAAGGAAACTAGAGTGATGTTGGGTTACTTCGTGGAATTAGTAAACTTCTGTATCAGGGCACGGTTAATGTGCGGTCTTATACAGTTGCTAATGAGTTTTTTCTTGTTTTAATGAAAGGTGATACGATCAAGATTATTCCCAAACAAAGCAGCCATTCAGCCAGTGTGGAATACATTTCCTGGAGCTCTGGTCACTACACCACGTTATTCCATGGATCCCAAAGATTTTCCATTCTATTACATTAAATTGAAGACAGAGCAGGAACAATTCACTGCTGTCATCCACACTACCACATCTGTTGTCAGAGAGTCATCCTCCTTGTTTAGATTAATCAGGAATGTTGGACAATCAAAGTTTGTTTCTAAGGTAAACAACCATGTAATCAGGGTTCAGGCTGTGCTCTATTAATGCCCAGTGACCCCAGTTGCCTTAACCTTTGCTTATGGGCAACTGAAATCGTAGCTTTTTTAGATCGTTTTACTTTTCTGGGAAACTGCCCACCTACCCCTCCCCTAAGCCAATATTAACACTTACAAAATGTTGGCTTAGGGGAGGGGTAGGTGGGCAGTTTCCCAGTAACATATGATGATCCGCTGGATCACGATATGTTTCTGGGAAACTGTCCACCTATCCCTCCCCTATGCCAACATTAACAGTTACTTTTCATTTAGAGCAAAATGTTGGCTTAGGGGAGGGGTAGGTGGCTTCCCTCAGTTTTTTGTAGATCACAGCTTTGGGGGCAAAAGCTGGAGAATTAAAAAAAGCCTTCAATTCTCTTCCAAAAACTAGATGTGTCTAGAACTCTTCTTGGAAGAGGCTCCCTTGTAGTTTGATTCTTGAGTGGCCACCTCCCACAAGCAACCACTGGTCACCTGTATGCGAGGCTTAACTCTATCATTGAAAGCCCCAGCTGGCAGGAAGTAAACCAGTCGGTTATTAACAAATTACCAAGGAGTTTAACTTGGGACTGCTGTTGGCTAGAGTGGGTGTGAGTCTCTGGTCTGCAACTGTGTTGGAACCCAGCACCCTTGACCATATGGCCACACAGTCTACCTCCTGTAATTTCTGTGATTTTTTCTCCACCTTTTTTTTTCTCATCGGTACATGTATAGCTGATTAAAAACGTAACGTACACAGTAGATACATGAATTGTGCTCAAAATGTTGTAAAACTGGATGTCAAACTGAACAGTTAGCTTAGGATGAAAGGATGGAAGGCTTTCTGCCAAGTGACTGTCGCCGAACTGTATGATTCTCTTTATAAATTGCTCGGTATAGTTACTTGTAAAACAAAGAAAAAAATTTACATTATTAAGAGCTTTCTCTTTGTGCTGTACCTCTTGGCTGTAGTTGTTATCTGATTAAACCTTGCAAAGTTTCTGCTCACTAGGTAATAGCATCCATCGTCTAACTTGAACAGAGTAACGTTTATGTACCATGTATACATATGTTGTGGTTCAATTGCATCCTTGGTTTAAATTTTCTTTTCTTTTAGGTTTCAAACTCATTATCGCACATTACCATACCCCAAGCCAAAGGAAAATAAAATTTAAACCAAGGATCCCAAAAGCTCATTTCTGTGCACAAACGACAAAATGCCTTTGTTTTTTGAACAAATTTAGCAGTAACAGTGATACACTGTAGAATAATACATGTGAATTGTGTTATACAGATTGTAGTATTATGGACATCTGATGCACCTATAGCTCACAACAAGAGATGGCCTCAAATCAGCATTCCATTAATGATTGTCAGACCAGAATCTAAGGTATGAGTAGAGGTAATTTAACATGAACTTCAGTTGTTAAATTTAGACTGGACATTGCGACGACAGGAAAGCAATAATTAATGTTGGTCAAATTCAATAAATCCTTATTTTTAAGCAGCAAATTTGCAATAAGTGTGTACATGTAAGTGACATACCCCTCACACAATGCAAAATTAAATGTAAGTTGTATTACATTTTGTGGGCTAAGAAGTTAGAATTACAGTCTAACCTCTCCTTACGGACACCGCTATAATACGGACACCTCTCTATTACGGGCAGTTCGTTTGGTCCCAGAAATGCCAAAAATCATACGTTCCCTACCTCTATAATACGGACATCTCTGTAAAGCGGACACTTGGTTCTGTCCCTTTGGTGTCCGTATCAAAGAGGTTTGACTGTACCACATTTTATCTCAATGATTGCCATGACTTAACTGAGCAAGGATGGTGCAGTGGTGAGAGTACTTGCCTCCCACCAATGTGGCCTTTGTTCGTATCCTGGCATCAACGCCATATGTGGGTTGAGTTTGTTGTTGGTTCTCTCCCTTGCTCCGAGAGGTTTTTCTCCGGGCTCTCCAGTTTTCCCCTCTCCTTAAAAACCAATACTTCCAAATTCCATTTCGATCTGGAATGCACAGACACATTTCAATGAGTTCTCAAGAACTCCTAAGCACTCCATAGGTAAACAAATTACAATCACATTTTTTTTTTCTATGACCTGCTTTCCTCTTCTTGGTGTAATCTAATCCAGATGTTGTGACTTCAATGCGAGGTCAAAAACAAATTCTTTGATTATTCTTTATTTTGCTTTCCTTTTTCTCAAACTTGCAGGTTAGAAGGATTTGTACATATAGTTTAAGTTTCTTACCTTAAAATTTGAATTTTTACCAGGACCCAAGGGTACTGCATAAGGTACATGTTGTCCTTGTTTTCATTGTCAGTATGGGTTTTGTCTTTGCTTTCATACAGACTGGAAACTCTAAATTTATGCCCAGGACTGTGATTGAAACAACTGCAATCTTATCACTGGATGAGGAAATCAAACTCAACTCTGATGAGGTAGGCTTTTACAAGATGATTTTAATTTTTTTTTTTGACCCCCCCCCCTCCCCCCCCCAATAGCCACCATGGGAACAGAAGAAAGTGGCTGTTGTCGACAGGTTTATACAAGGGTCAATGTATGGCTTGCCTGCGGAAAAAAGTGGCCGTTGAAGAGAGGTGGCTGCTATGGACAGATGGCCTTTAGTGGAGGTTACTCTGTATTACTAACAGTCTTGTTCTTTCATTCATCTTGCCTTTTTTCTTATTCCACTAGATTGATTTTGCCTTCTCAGTGTGGAAAATGTTTCCAGACCGTCTTGTGGGATTTCCAGGAAGAGATCACTATTGGAGTGGTGGCAAATCACAGTGGATGTTTTCATCTAAATGGAGCAATCGCTTCTCTATGATCTTAACAAGTGGAGCTTTTTATCACAAGTAATGAGGAATCTATTTTATTTTTCTTATTTCAGTGAGTTTTTCAAACTTGCTTTGTTAAAAATGAAGGTCTTTTTTTTAGCCCGTTCCAGGCATTCAGATAGTAGAGCATGGCGTTCTGATGGTGGGGAGCAAGTAAAAAACGTGCACGGGAGAAAACGAGAGGAAAAACCCTCTCTAGTCTCCCCTTGTTTTTTCCTCTTCAATTTTTCACCTGCATACTACTTTCTGCACAGGGCTGAAACTTAACTCCAGTGCTTGGTGGCCAGCCGGGCCAGTTTCTTTGAATTTTTAGTCGCCTAGGTCAACATTAAGTGGCCCTGGATTTCCAGTATATTTATAGGAAAGAGGAATGTGTCTTTTACGGATTTTGAGCCATTGTCTCCCTAGCCTTTCATCCAACTGTTTTGAAATGTTCGTGATCTCTTGTTTTTTTTCGTAATTTCTGTTTGATTCCTGCCCTTCTTCCCTATGTCCTGTTTTTTTTTGTTGGAGGCGGCTCACAATCAGAGAGAAATCCCCGCATTATGCCAGTCTTTTCCAGTTGATTTAGTATTCCGAAGCTGTTCACACGTGCGAGCCGAGGAAGCGGCAACGACGAAAGCAAAGTACTATGGGTAAGACTTTAGTCACAGGAGAAAAATCAAAAGGGCATCTCATGGATTGGTTCAGACTTGTTTAGGGTTTAATCTTTTTCCATTTAAAACTATAAAATGTTTATAGGACTCAAAGAAATTAGATTCAGGGAAAAGAAAGAAAAGTACTCCAACTAAACAAATTGTCATTTTATTTCTATTTTAAGTTCGTAATTGCAATCATAATATAAGCTTACGTTGGGCTGAATTCCAATTTATATATTTTTTATCATAGTCACCGGTCAGGCGATTCAACCACAATTTTTCATCGCCCAGCTACATTTTAAGTCCCCACTGGCAACCTGGCGACTGCCAAGTTTCAGCCCTGTCTGAATGCCTGGAACAGGCTAGTCTTCTTTGCCTATTAAAATATTTCTTTAGGGATGAGGGCAATTATTATGTCATAACATGATCACTACTCAATTCACACATATGTATTTAATCTTAAATATCACTCAACTTGCAGATACTACAATTACATGTACACCCATTTCCTTCCACCAAGAGTTCATCGTATGGTAGAACACCACGGTACCTGTGAGGACATTGCTATGAACTTCCTTGTCGCAGACATCACAAGAAAACCACCAATTAAAATCTTACCCCAAAAAACATTTGAAGATTTGTACAGCAAGAATACAAAGCATTCCAAACTGGTACAACTCTTTGAACACCGACAGAGATGCATGGAGACACTAGTGGATATTTTTGGCTATATGCCGCTGGTCAAATCTCAAGTACGACTTGACCCTCTATTGTACAGGGATCCAGTGTCCAATCTACGCAAGCAATACAGGCTTATAGAGGTTTAGTTTTTTAGTTTGTTTTAATTAACAATTAATGAATGAGACTGAGTATCTTATTAAGAATTATGGAGATCGAGGAGGGTGTTATCCGTGGAGGGCGTAGGCCGAGGCGGATAACACCCTCCGAGATCTCCATAATTCTTCATATGATACGAAAGCCGAATTCAATAATTGTTTTATTATTCATTCAAAATAATTTCTGGTTTTAAAACATGGCTAAAACATACTTACCTCCATCGGTCCATCGATGTTAAGTTCATCTTCGATAGTGCACGTTTAGGGTTGTTCAGCTCCGCAAACATTCCCAAATAGCAGATGTTGCCCTTCGAGTTGTCTTCTTGCTGTTCTTACCATGTTTTGAGCCACTTTTTTGCCTAGTTCTTACTCTTGAAACGAGTGAAAGGTCCACCATTTTTCAAGTTCACAACCAAAACAACTCAACCTTGTCCCCAGGTCTTCTCGGTTAACGGTGCATTAACCTGAAAGAAAGTTGCACTTCTGACGTCATTGGTTCATTAAATGCAAAATTCTTCCAAATTTGGTCATCAGTAGTTGGTTATGGTGAATTATGCATGTGCTTTTAGCTAATCAGAATCGGGGAAATATTTTGAATGAATAATAACATGTCTTAACAAACGCATCATTATAAAGCAAATTGATTATTCTATTACATTTGAAGCTCCATTCTATGTCATTCTTGAACACACAATTTACCAATAAGAAGACAGCTCTAGTTTTAATACAGCATGCATGACAAAAAAACAATGTTATTCAACTTTCCACTCTAATACAAATCCCATTTCTGTAAGTTACCAGCTCTAGTAACCAATACGTTTTTGGCCTCTTGAGATAACCATTGTCTGCAAAAGGGAGCTTTGACTGCTTTCAGAAACCATAGAGCATTCAAATTATTATTTTTCAGAGGTTTAGTTTATGAAGCTGGGAATAAACGTCATAATAAGACTGACAAATGGCGGGTACCCTGTACACACGTTAACCTCACCTTTAGTGGTCAGATCTGGTAAACGAATTTTCATGGTAATATTTTATCAAATTTTGCATAAAACATCCCAAAATATAAAATTCGGTAGGGATAGGATTACGGTCAGATTAGGACATTGCTGAGTTGCCCAAAACCTCTTTTTCAAAGTGACGCTAAGTAAGCTTTGATTTGAAAATGATTTTTTTATTCTCATGCAAATTTAACTCATTTTCATGAGAAAGTTTTTTCACTTGGCGTTGTTTTGAAAGTGAGAATTTTTGGAACCAGAAATAACCTATTCAGCATCACACCATCTTTTATTTAAGTTTCATAGTGTGCAAGCTCTTCCCTAAAGAACTATAAAATATAGTTATTCTACATTTGAAAAATTAGTGGAAGATAGATCTCTCTGTGGTGGCCAATAATATTGGTGTTTAGAAATTTTTGTGATTTCAGATCATTTTTTTATTGATGTTATTTATTTATTTCTTTTAATGTGGAGCCAAACATAAAAAATCATCTTTTTTTTGAATGTACACGTTTCCTCGAAGTTCATGTTGTAGCATAAAAATTTCACTTTGAAGATGATCTGAGCACGTACATGCATATTTGACGACCTAGGTATATTTATAAGTCAGACATTCCTGACATTTTAAGAGCAGCTGTATTGTCACTGCTGTTTTATCATCATGTTCATATTATAACGGATTTAATTAATGTACATAACAGAAATGTTTATCTTACATAGAA